>CM062806.1:235576350-236776350 GCA_031772625.1 Pinus tabuliformis | reverse complement strand
CTCCATTTCTCTTTAAATATCAGTATGCGCAAGACCCCCGTGTTCAGTATAACATCGCGTCGCAACAAAGTAATACTCATAAGGAAAAACTTAAAAATTTACCGATCTGCGATAACACCAATCGCAAGATCGCATATCGCAGAAATGAGCCGGCAGGATTTGGCAAACATCAAACTTCTGTGATCTGCGATGTTGCGATCGTTGCGATATTGCATTCTCGCGATCTGCGATGGTGCGATTTGCGATGGCGCGATCTGCGATGGCGCGATATGCGAGGTTACGTAAGCAAATCATAAATCACTTCATTACGAATCCTTCGAGCGCGCCATTCAAGGAAAAAGCCACTTACCATTATCTGACTCGAAATCATGCGCTTTTAATGATAGTAAATGAATTAGTTGTCAGTTATTAAATGAAGTAAATACGCGTGCCTTTGTAGAGAATTACTTCACGTAAGGTGGCATATTTGATACATCTGTTGCATTTAAAACTCTCCCATCACCTTTCTGAATCAGTCATTTCCATTTCACTCGTAATCTGCAGGAACGAAGAGCCAAGACGATTCAAACCCAAACGCAGGAAGAAATGGGAAAGAAAAATAAAGCCCAAAGCTCTGAAGCGAAGGAAAAGACGAAGGAGATGGCGCCTTTGTATACAGACACAGCCTGTAACAGAGACGCAGGGATATCAACATGGGAAAGCATGTACAGGCTGCTTGAAGAGGAAAATCCTAGAATAATGAAGGTTGTTGTTGTCGCGGGCTCACAACGCTCTTCCGAGGCATCCTTAGAGGAGCTAGCATGTTCATTTCTTCACAGGATAGCAGCAAGACCCAAAATTCTACCATATACGGATATGATCAAGTGGATACTTGATAATGCAGACATGAACAACAGACAATTCAAATTTCAAGGACACGGGCTCATCGGATCATTCGTTGTGCAAGATTTGAAGCTTATGTATCATCTTCCTGAACCGCAGGCGACTTACAATGCACAATTCGTCAAGAAATTTGCGGCCGAGAACCCAGACCTATCCGATACCACCAAAGATTGGTCCAGAAAAGAGGAGCCGCTCAAAAAGGACAAAAATGGTATGTACAGCACTGGTTCCCTCACCTCTCCGTATTGTTTTGCTGCGGCCATGCTTTGTAGTTTATTTGGGATGCCGGATATCAATAAGTTTTCGTCTGAATGGCTACCATTAATTGATGCTGCCACAAACGCCGATATTATGGATTGGGCCAAGATCCTTTTTGATAATCTATACACGGCTGTTATCAATTACCGATCTAAAAGATCCTTGTCTCAAAGGATCTATCCTCCTTTTTTATCTGTCTGCATATTTATGGATTATATTTGTTATGTGTCTAAATTTCCCATTATGGGTTGGAAATGGACTACCCAGGACCCATTACCTATCCATGTTTATCATAAGGTGTTATGGGATTCTCAGTTCGTCCCTCACTTCTACCAGATTTGCCACGGACTTATTTTGCCCTTGTATAGAATAATGTATGATGAAGACCCCCCGAGGTGCTCACCCGAGGCACAAATAGACATCATCCCCATCGCAAGATGGTTCGGGGAAGAATGGTTTACCTATATTAGAGTGTTTGGAAGCACTGTACCTCCACATGTCCTACTTCTATATATTCCTGACAAACTTTTGGCTCGGGAAATTGCTTATCAAACCTGTTCAGAAGGCGGCCTGACCAAAGACCTAAAGGACAAAAAGAAGGCCATATGGCCTCAATTTCCTGTAGCTTGTGGGGCCTTCTCATTGTTCGATGTAGGACACACTTTCACCGAAGTGGAGAATGTGACGTGTCTACAATTATTTAAATTCCCAGCAAGGCCATTTGACCCAAATGATGTTGCCCAAGATTTCACAACGAACGTCAAAATAAAAGTATTCGTTGGAAAGAAATATTTGTTTGATGATTTGTTTCAGAGTAGAAGCTCACTCCAAGAAATTTTGCGGGAAGCTCGGTCGAGGTTGTCTCCAGATGACCTCCAAAGATTCATGTTATACAGGGAAAGAAGGCTGGCCAGTGTTCCTCTAGAGAAGCTGCGACTGCCTGCCAGAGAACCAACTCCAAGAATTAGCCTCAATGGAAACTCTAGCACTTCCAGATCTAAATCCAACGCTGCGCAAGGAGTACCAGAACATCCTAAAGAGTCTGGATGCGACCAAGAAAAAAATGAAGAAACAACTAAAGATACAACTCAGTCAAGTGCAATGTCGCAACAGCAAGTTATCGCCTCCCCGCCAAGAGATGTCCCCCCTCCTGTCATCGAAGCACCACTCGTCACAACAGAACTAGACAAAGAATGGGAAAACTTCAATGAACTGGTCAATCTTGAAGGGAAAACCCCCAAAACACCTATGAACAACACACAAGTAGTGCAAGAAGTGGTTTCGACCATAGTCAGCAGTGTCACAGAAACGGAGCACATTCCTATCGCTCCGCCTTCTGAGCTTCTACTTAATGTAGAAGAAATTCCCCCACTAGATGTATTCTATAGTCCCCAACACAAAGCAATTGTAAGGAGACAGAGGAAGAAAAGAAAACTAGAAAATACACTGTCACAAGATGCTGAACATTTGGATGTCTTATGGAAAGACCCCAACAATAACCCGAATGAAAATCTCACTAAGCTATCTCAGATCGCAGGAGCATATGCTTCTGCAACTATTGACAAGGCATCGGAAGTTCAGCAACTATTGAAAGAAAAAGAAGATCAAATACAGCTGCTACAACGACAGTTGCATCAAGCTAATGCTAATATTGAGGCTTCCAAACAGCTCGAGAAGTTGCAGGAAGACTTTCAGCAGATGCAGATAGACTATCAAAGAAGTCTAGACGAGATAGGAAAACAATTGCAGACTTTACAGGAAATGCATAAAGATGAGCCTAAGCTGGCAGAATTTATTTCAGAATCTATTGGCTTAAATGAGCAACTACTGCAGCAACAGGAAGAGTTGGGACGTAAAATATCACAGTGGAGTCACTATTGCGAGCTGAGCGATAAAATCACCAATCAAGTGGTAGACTTGTGAAGTGACTATGATCAGAGTGACAGGCGGGTGACGGAATACTTAACTTGGCAGGATGAAGATGCAGGGAAAAGAGCAGGTGCACCCAGGATAAACGAAAATCATAAAGAATTTCTCTTTAATAAATGGGATGATCAAATCAGGCAGGCGGAGCGAGCAGCGGAGACAGCGGCTACATAGGCAAGCATTCTTATCGACTGTGTAAATGAGAATTTACACAGGACCAATTTAATCGCAGAGACCACCCCGGGGTACCTACCAAATAAGTTACAACTGGAAGCAGAATGGAAGCAAAAAGCGCAGGCAAAGGGAAAGGCGATCCAAGCATTAAATAGGTTGGATTGGGAATGTTACTGGACATACTTGGTCAAACCACACAGTCAATGGATGACGGTGAAATGCATCACAAACGCGGCTGAAAAAGTAGTGCCAGCTCTCGTAGATGTTGTTTTCGCAGCCCAGCTCAGCGCAGAAGTCAGTCAGCCGACTCTCCTCAAGCCCATGATGAACACTTGCAACTTTAAGGACCAAATTCAGAAGTAGCCTTATTTTAGAATGTTGTTTTTTCTTTTAATTAGATTAGAAAAAGGACGGTCATTTGAAAACCGTATCCTAAATTTTGTAAAAATATTGTTATTAGAATTAGGAAGTAGTATTTTAACCCTTCTCATGCATTTAGAGAAGGGTCCAGAAATTTGTCAAAAACTTGTCCTCGGAACACTTCTGCACCCTCAGAGGAGGTTTTGATGAATGGATGGATCGAGATTTATTAATGTTTGCATTTGATGTCTGCTACTGATGTTGCACTTCTGTACTCTTAGTAGATGTTTGAACAAGTAGAGATAAATCGTTTTTGCTTAATGCTTGTGAGTAGGATTAGTCATAAATGATACTTTTATCTCTTGACCATTTCTGCTTATATTCTTAAAGTGATATACAGTTTTCAGTTGTTTATATGTTAATGCATGAATGTGTGGGTTACCATTTGGCACTTCTGTACGGTGGAGTCATTTATTTGTGTTTGATATATGAATAAATTATTATGCGATATGCTGTTTACAACTGTTTTGCTTAACTTTTTATGCAGAGTGGTTTATCTTAATTGATTTCTATTCTTATGATAGCTGAATGATCTTTATTACCAGTTATTGTTCGAAATCTCTTTAGATCGCATAATAGAAGAAATACACCCCAGGTTAGCGTAGATTAGATGTGTTGTTTCTCATTAGATTACAATAGCATAGAGTTAGTTTAGAAGTTTGAATTAAATTAGCTTTAAGTACTCCTAGATCAGCATCATCCAACTCTACACACACACACACACCTTAGATTGGGAAACTGGTCCCATTATCCCCAGTCGGACCAGCTATACCAAACGGATAAGGAGATGCCAACCAAGGTCCGGACCGGGTGGGTATCCCCCTTGTTGTCGACCCGATTTTTGGGGCTTCAACAGTACCTTAATGCAATCTTATGTAATCCAAACCTTGGGACATTGATATACACCTGTCGATCTTCAATATCTGCTTTGAAACTTCTATCTAAGAATTATCTCATTCACTTTCTTCCATGTGATGTCTCACTCTCTATATAAATAGTTGAGTGTCTGAGAATACTAGCAAGTTCACATGAACACTCTCAACTTCCTCCCCGATGTTTCTCTCTATAGTGTCCTTTGAGAAAAATATCTTGGGATCCATAGTGACAGTAACTGATCAAGAGAAGTGCTCAACAACTGTAGTACTTGTAAGAGAAAAATGCACTCATGGAAAACATAAATTATCTCAAGAAAAATGACTCACAAAGCAAGATCAAGGCAACAACCACAAGGCTAAGAGGGAAAAATTGTGCAACTACTGAGCTGAGAGAAAATATTGTCCTCATGCACTGCATAGACTCAGCAATCAAGGAAGAGGCTTGAGGCTTGAGATTACGCAATGTGCAGTCTTAGCCTAAGCAAACTGAGGGAGATACTACACATTCCACAGTCTCTGTGGCCAAGGATGTGGCTTGAGCCCTGGAATTGTGCAATGCACAGTTGGGCATGTGAGGGATTATGCATTGCATAGTCTCAGAGGCCAAGCATGAGGCTTGAGCCTTGGACTTGTGCAATGCCCAGTTGAACATGGCAACTACTGGCCAAGTGAAGGGAAAATATAACCAAGAAAAGTATGGGAAAGTGTAAAATCTAAGTGATAGTGAAAGTAAGAGTGCATATCTAACTAAGGAAAGATAGATCAGTGAAAATAAAGTGCAGAAGATCAACATGCAAAAGGTAAAACAAACATGCATGACGAATTGCCGAAACAATGACCACTAAAGGGTAAAAAACAAGAAGTTGATGTGGCACTTGTGAAAATTGAATGATGGACCAAACCAACACTTATACAAGCTATATAAGTTAAAACACCAATAAATATGAGAAGAAACAAGAAAAACAATGACAAAAAGCAACAAAAAAGCGACAAAAAACAACAAAAGAAAAACTCATCCGGAAAAGCACCGCAAACTCCACCGAAGGCTCCTTGATATCCTTGGGAAGGCTATAGCTACAAGATTAAATGTAAAAATGATCTCTATGGGCATCTATTATATAGATATAGGTTGGTTAGATTTTTTGATGGACATACCTAAAATCAAGGAGAAATAAAGACTTGGCGGAAAGTAAAACATAGTAACTTGTGCCACTTTTCGAGAAACTAATTATCTGCACCCTACTTTCTAGGGATTTATTTCTCAATTTTTTCTTTTTTTCTTTTTTGGGAAAATGATCTCTCACACTACTAAGAAGGATTGCACAATTCCTAACCATAAGGGAATGGGAAACTCCTTGACTCAGTGAATTACCCAGTTTCTGAGAGAAAGGGAAGATTTTGCCCAACTTTTGAGCTCAAGGATGGCTTGCTCCCTCTCAGGATTGCATAGTTTCTACGATCAAGGTTGGATTGCCTCTCTTGATTGCACAATTTCTAAAGGGAAGATCCACAAATTTCCAAAGTCAAGACAAGAGATAGATTGTGATTGAAAAGGTTCAGATTAGGATCAAAGAAGTCACAAGCACTACATGGAATGATAAGTCTTTAACACAGCATTAATACTTGACAATAGTGAATGATAAGATCTTGTGGACAGAAGGGATGCTTCAAAATCTAAGCATGGGAAAAAATTTGGAGGGTAGTTGTAGAAACTACCACACCTCCTTCACTTTTGTGTTCATTTATTTTAGGGAGGGGAGGAGAAAATGTTGGATACTTAGCCTCTCATGAATAGGTAGGTCAACTTGGAACCTTAATTGGTAAAAGAGCTTAAATTGATAAGAATATACTATAATTAACCTTCCTTCAGAAGAAATATATGAAGATATGATATTTTATTTCATCCTAAGTGTATGGTAGGCTTACCCTTCTGATCTCATATTTGTCTCCATCTGGTTTCTCATCAGGGAGGAAAAATCCTCTTTCTACATTGATAGCTTCATGCCTCTCTAATTTACTCGTTTACATCCCCTTGTACTATTAATTAAATATTCATCGATGTGTATTATCAACCCTTTGACTGTAGTGACAACCTCATGGCCCTTAGAGTGTTCTAATTTTAAGGAAAACTCTAGGGAAATTTCATCATCATATCTTGTAAGTTTCTCAAAGAACCATAGCTAATGAAAATTTTCTAAGATGGCCTTAACCTCAGGATTTTGATGAATTCGAGTGGTATTGGTGGGTTCTCTCTTATTGAATTCCCCTCCCATTATATGACACAACTTTCACAAGTTTAAACAAAAAAATTCTTGCAAGGAAATGTTATTTCTATGCTGCTACATGAATTAGGGTTTTCTTATGGAAACGAGGAATCATATAGCTTGTTGAAAATAGAACAAGATGATTGAGCTTAGTGGAAAGGAGTCGCCTTCACTAAGTGGTCCCACAGGGTATTTTTGGCGCAAAGTCTATTTTTAGACTATGTCTATTTTTAGACATATGGATCATGGTCTATGAGTTGCAGGATGTTGTTTATGGATGATTGGTCATGTTGGGAAAAATAGATGGACTTCTATTTTTGGTTCACAACGAAGTGATCAGAGTCTATTTTTAGACTGCCAGGCTAAAAATAGAAACAGTCAAATATTATTAGCCCTTAGTAATATTTGGACTCTAAACATTATCTTATTCTCTTGGAGCACTTCAGTTCAAGCTACGGATGTGGCACATCCAGCTGACAAAAGGAATCACGTGGTTTCTTATGTGTTAGTTGAGCTATTGCATGGAGGACTTCAGTTAGAACTCATGCATGTGAGTTCTGTGGAGTTGGATGTGGAGTTGATGGAGTTGTGTTCAGTTTGACTTAGTTGAACTAGTTGTATTTAGTCTAACTAAAGAATACACTGGTGATGAGTTGTGTGAATTAATTATTAATTAATTCACTAATTATTAACTCATAAAGAAACTAAAGAATACATCAGTTAACTCAGTGCATTGACAGTTCAACAGAGACAGGTGTTAGAGGTAAGTGAAAGGGTGAGTTGTGACTTCCGTTGCGCATGAGATTTGCACATGCAGGGATTGAGTTATGCCAATGAGGACTACACAGTGTGGGCCAATACCAAGAAAATTATAGCCTATGCTCACGTGATTTTCACCAAGCATTGTGCAGTGGAGGCAGGCAAAGCAGCGGAGGAGATTTGAACCTGTGACTTGTTCGGATCTGAGCTAGTTTTGTGTGTAACAGGTGGAGATAGTGCTGGATACTTGTGAGGAGTATTGTACCATGTATTGTTACATGTTCTCAATTATTATAATATACAGATGGTGTGGGGTTTTCAGCTGTAAGCTTTCCCCAGGTTACATACTGTGTTAATGTGTGCATACGATTGATGTTTCATTGATTTTAATGCTGCTAAATTGGTGATCAATGTAGAGGAGGTTATGTATTATGCATGTATTCCGCAATAGTGTATAATTGGGATAATCTCTGTGAATAAGTGTTTATTATTCAAAATTTTTACATGGTATCAAATCTAGATGATTTGTAGAAAAAATTCTACATGGTATCGGAGCTGGTTGATTTGTAGAAAAAGTTCTACAGGATATCAAAGTGGGATTGATCATCAGATCTATTATTCAAAAAGTGATTACATTTTATTTCTTCAGGCAGAGTCTGTAATCGGGCCAGGTAGCCTCTGGATTCATCCTTTCTTTGGAAGGTGAGATATCTGGTAAAAGCCCATACAGTCAATCTTTGTACGAGATATACTTTGTTCTCACGAATTTTAGATCAGAGGCGATTGAGTTTGGAGCTAGTGGAATTCGAATTTGCAACAGTGTTTTCTTGGTGTCAACGTGGCAATGTCTTTCAATGGATTGCGATTGGAGTATGCTATTGAGGGCAGCTCGAACTATATTGCATGGAAGGACAGGATGGAGGCGGTGTTAAATGATAATGGGCTGAAGGAGTTCATAGAGGCTAAGGTCCCAAAGCCTACTGATGCTACCGAAGCTGAGGTTTGGCAAAAGAAGATAGCAAAGTGTCGAAGGATTCTGTTGGAGGGCGTGAAGGATCACATTGTGTCCATCCTGCATGGAAAGGCTTCTCCATACTTGATGTGGAAAGTGTTGATAGATCTATTCCAAAGCAAGAGTGATCAGAGGAAGCTAGCACTCAAAGATAAACTCAGAAACATTAAGTGTGAGAATGGAGACAGTATGCCCAGGTATCTCACGAAGTTCACCCAATGCCGGGATGAGCTGGGAAGTGTGGGGGTGACTGTCGATGATGAGGACTTGGTGAGCTTGGCTCTCCTTGGTCTTCCGAAGAGTTGGCATTCCTATCAGGACTCTGTCAATGGTCGGGAGAAATTGCTAGGATGGGAGAGACTTTGGTCAGATCTTGTGCAGGAGGAGATCAGACAGAGCACCAGAGACAGTTCTTCATGCATGCATGATGAGGAGAACTGTGCCTTAGCGAGCAAAGCAAAGAAGGGGAAGGAGAAGGGTTCTCTTTCTGAATCCAGTTCTTCCAATGATGGGAAGAAGGTTGAAAAGTCGAAGGTGAGATGCTTTCGTTGTCATGAGTTGGGCCATTATGCTACTAATTGCCCAAAGAAGAAATCCAAGAAGGGATCCGGGGAAGGATCTGAAGGTGAGGCACTTGCTTCACAGTTTGAGTTGGATTTCACACTCTTCGCATGCATGGTTTCATCCATGGTGGGAAGTGGTTGGTTTCTTGACAGTGGAGCTTCTTTCCACATGACCGGTGACAAGAGTTTGTTCAGTACTTTGGAGGAGAAAGATCTCCGGATACTCATAGCGATGGGTAATGATGAGAAGTATAGTTTCTCAAGTGTAGGCACAGTTATTTTTCAGAGGGAGCATGGAGCTTGCCTTACCTTGACCAATGTCAAGTATGTACCAGGACTGAAGAGAAACTTGGTGTCGATCGCGATGCTGGAAGACAGAGGCTATGGTGTAGTCTTCAGTGAGGGAAAGGTTTTCCTTAGACACATCATCACTAGACAGGTGAAGCAGATCGGTTCACGAGTCAAGAACCTATATGCTCTTGAGGTTCAAGATGCATGCAAATCCTTGAGCAGCGAGGCAACTGATGGAGACTTGGTGGTTGAGAGGGAGGGTATATTACCTCTCAACATGCAGAGCCAGAAGAAGTCTCAGACGATTGTGGAGGAGCCACGACAAGGGAAGCTGAGAGGAGATCGAGTAGAGACATATACTCATGCAGAGACCTCCAGTAGGGGGAAACTTCGAGTCAAGTGGGCTGAGGGATCGCATGTAGCCATACCTCCAAGTAGGAGGTGGGGTGATGTGGATTGATCGTCCCAAGGAGGAGGGGCAGGATCCTTGAGGTACCCAACCTCTTGGATGAGACCTTGCTACGGGAGCCTCGATATGGAGTAGTAGGAACTGATTGATTGGGTAGAGACAGATGCAGATGGAGCGACAGAGAGATCGACAGTGCAGGGAATCCCAGGACAGCGCATAGCTAGCAGGCTACAGCAATGCGAGAGGCACAAGTGTTTTGCACAGTGCTAGGTGGCACAGAGAAGTGTGCAATGGTGTGAGATGCATGGAGATGTTGCAGTAGCGTAGATGTCAAAGAGGGAGCACTTGTCAGCAGCAGGTAGAGCTTCAACATCAGAGTATGTTCCTAAACCAATAGAGTGGTCAGTTGGGAGTGTTTTTGTTCCATGTGTTGTTGGAGCAAATGGACCGGGCAAATGTGTTGCATGCAGAACATTCCATAGTTGCAAGATAGGGGTTGCAGATAATCCATATCTTGTTGAGAGGGAGTGTTGAAAATGCAACAAGATGATTGAGCTTAGTGGAAAGGAGTCGCCTTCACTAAGTGGTCCCACAGGGTATTTTTGGCGCAAAGTCTATTTTTAGACTATGTCTATTTTTAGACATATGGATCATGGTCTATGAGTTGCAGGAAGTTGTTTATGGATGATTGGTCATGTTGGGAAAAATAGATGGACTTCTATTTTTGGTTCACAGCGGAGTGATCAAAGTCTATTTTTAGACTGCCGGGCTAAAAATAGAAATAGTCAAATATTATTAGCCCTTAGTAATATTTGGACTCTAAACATTATCTTATTCTCTTGGAGCACTTCAGTTCGAGCTACGGATGTGGCACATGCAGCTGAAAAAAGGAATCACGTGGTTTCTTATGTGTTAGTTGAGCTATTGCATGGAGGACTTCAGTTAGAACTCATGCATGTGAGTTCTGTGGAGTTGGATGTGGAGTTGATGGAGTTGTGTTCAGTTTGACTTAGTTGAAATAGTTGTATTTAGTCTAACTAAAGAATACACTAGTGATGAGTTGTGTGAATTAATTATTAATTAATTCACTAATTATTAACTCATAAAGAAACTAAAGAATACATCAGTTAACTCAGTGCATGGACAGTTCAACAGAGACAGGTGTTAGAGGTAAGTGAAAGGGTGAGTTGTGACTATCCGTTGTGCATGAGATTTGCACATGCAGGGATTGAGTTATGCCAATGAGGATTGCACAGTGTGGGCCAATACAAAGCAAATTATAGCCTGTTCTCATGTGATTTTCACCAGGCATTGTGCAATGGAGGCAGGCAAAGCAACGGAGGAGATTTGAACCTGTGACTTGTTCGGATCTGAGCTAGTTTTTTGTGTAACAGGTGGAGATAGTGCTGGATACTTGTGAGGAGTATTGTACTATGTGTTGTTACATGTTCTCAATCATTATAATATACAGATAGTGTGGGGTTTTCATCTGTAAGCTTTCCCCAGGTTACATACTGTGTTAATGTGTGCATGCGATTGATGTTTCATTGATTTTAATGCTGCTAAATTGATGATCAACATAGAGGAGGTTATGTATTATGCATGTATTCCGCAATAGTGTATAATCGGGATAATCTCTGTGAATAAGTGTTTATTATTCAAAATTTCTACATAGCTAAGGGAAAATGAAAAATCATGTAACCAATTCTTCTAAAGCTGACTTATCGCTCCATAATCTAAATCATTTTTCATATTTTAACTTTGAGGACAAAGAAAACTGATTGAGTGTCCCTCTATTTAATTCATTACCTTCACACAGAAAAGTTGTTGACTGATAAAGCATCAATCCTTGTGCCAAATGTGAGTAAGGGAGTGGAGAAGTGTTGACTTATGAATTCTTGAGGACACCTTAGTTTCTCAACTTATTCAGTACCTATGTGAGTGTATTTGGTGAAATTCTATGTCATGTAGCAGAATCCACTATATCTTATAGGACATTACAGGTTGGTTCATATAGCTCACGGTTTTTGAACCTAATATCTTGTAACCTTCCCCTCCAGTGGTGGTAACCTTTTCCAAGCCTCTTTAACACTATTTGCTTGTAGAGCATGGAGTGAGAATAGTTGGCAATCTTGAATTCAATCTCAAGGTTAAGTGGAGATAATGTCGGCGGGTGATGAGAGAAAACATAGTGTGCAGTAGTCGAGTTGGACCCAACCTACCTCTTTTCATTCTTAGCGTACTAGTAATCCACTTATCCTTGTCATCAGTAAGTGACAATGACTTACTTTTCAAATTATCCCTTGTTTTTGTCTCATTCATCATCACACGTGTGGAGAACTTTGAGAAAAGTGAAGTTTGCTGCCAAATTTGACTAATACCTCTGTTAGTCTTATTTGGATATAAAACCATTGACTTTTTTCACTCATAAAATTTTATAATTCTTTGAATGAGTTCAAAGGGTAAGGTTAGGAGATCCTCATACCTGATGTTTTACCTTCTAATGATGCCAGAGGTTGATATGATGCTTTTTCAGGTGTTCTAATGTTATTGTTGCTAAACAGGTGATCATGTAGCAATCTACAAAAGATCTTATAGCTTCTCATTGTCATTTTCTTGAACTGGAATGTGCATCTATACCGTTAATGTTGCTCAAGAGATGTAGGAATGTGTGGCATGTTGTGATATTTCTCAGGAGTTTTGGAGACTTGGGCATGCAAGAGACCTTGTAGTCTCTTGTAGCAGTCACAAAAATATCACGTGCTCATCAAAATATTCTTCTAAAACATCAAGGGGCACTAATAATTCATTAAAAAGCTGATAGTGGTGATGGATATGCTTTTGATGGTGGTTGTGATGGAAAAACATGGGTTTTGAGCTACTACATGATTGGATATAGTAATCAGTGGAGGAAAAAAAGGTAATTTTTTGGATTGGTTTAGTGTTAGTATTCCTCTTATGCTTTTCCTTAACTTAGATGCAAAGAAATTCCTTGATCTATAACTTTTTATCAAATCTAGGTTATCTTGTAGCATTATTGGAACCTTCTTATAATAGTTCAGGGAAGTGTACAAAAATGCATGGAAAGTATTTGTTGATGAATATATGATATTATGGATGATGGATGATGATTTAAAATGGTGTGGGGGTACTTTTTAGGCCCTTTGAGAGTGCATGACTTGATTCCTTGGGCCAAATGTGTAGGTTGGTCTACTTGCCTATCTTTCTAATTTTATTCTCTGATACCTGCACATAAATCAAGGTAAGATAAAACACTTTCATCATTTTCTTTTTTATTTTTTTATTTTCTCTTTTTTCTTTTTTCTCGGATTCACAATATGCCTCATAGAGGTTTTTATCTAATGAGTCTACCTCAAGTGCCTCAAAGGAGGTTTTCGCTTGAGTTTTTTTTTGTTTCTCTCTTCCTTGTTAGAGGATGAATGCATTGGGAGCTTCCATTCTCTCAGTCAAATTAAGATCTTTATTGTATTTGTAAATTTAGACCTAGAGAGTAACTTATTATATAATTTAAATTGATAACCATTTACCAAAATTGGAATCTTCTCTTCATCTATAGCTCTGATCATGATTAAAATGTTATTTCAACTAGATAAGGCCCCAACCATCTAGTCATGATATCCCCTTTAGAATCATTACACCTTAAGCCATACAACAGGGCCCAATCACCCACCTGGAAGGCTCTGGTTTTGATATACTTTTCATGCCACTTTTTTCTTTATAGTTCGACCACTTCAATATGCAATAAGGCCTACATCTTGTATTCATCAAGTGAATTTAATTATTGCATCCCTTCATCTTGTTCTTTGGTGAGATCCATGTCAAGCAAGGTTGACATCCTCAAGGTACTATATTCAAATTCAATTGACAACAAAGCTTTCTTACCATAGACTAGATCAAAGGAGGTAAATCTAGTAGTGGTCTTCCAGGTGGTGTTGTAGGACCAAGTGGCCCCAACAACTCTCTCTTCCTAATCCTTTTTGTTGTTGCTATTCACTTTTACCATGATGCTTTCTAATTTTGTGTTGGTAACCTCCACTTGTCCATTTTCTTGAGGGTGATATGGAATAGACTTCTCATGTCAGATGTGATGTCACTACATGATTCCCTCAATCAGGTAGGAGGTGAAATGAGAGCCTTGGTCTATCACCATTTCTCTTGGGAAAATGAACTTGTAGAAAATGTTTTCTCTCAAGAATTTAGCTACCTTCTACTTTGTTGTTTCTTTTACTACTTTCACCTGAACCAATTTAGTCAGGTAGTTAATACACAAAATAATGTATCTATTTTGTCTAGATGGAGGATAAATAGGGCCAATGAAGTCCATGCCCCACTTCTCAAATGGCTCAATGGTCACTTGAGTCTATAAAGGAATTCCATTCTTCTAATTGGGTTCCCCCATCCTTTGGCATTTATCACATTTTTTTGTGTATCTCTAGGCATATTTGTGAAGGGTTGGCCAATAGTATCCTACTTGCAGGATCTTGTAGGTTGTACTCTTGGTAGAAAAATGGCCTTCACAAGGTCCATCATGGCAGGATAATAGGATTTCATCGACTTTATCTTCCCTCACACATCTTCTCAGGATTTGATTAGGCCCCAACTTGAAGAGGTTACCCCCAATCAAAGTCTAAGAGGCACACCTTTTGAAAATATTTCTTTTCTCCTTTGACGATAAGTGAGGAGGGAACTAGCCAACAAATAGGAAGTTAGATATGTCAATGAACCATGGAGATAAGAGTAACATGGCAAAAATATGTTCAATAGGGAGCAGGTCATCCACGCCTTCTTCATTTGTAGACAAGGTTGGTCTTGAAAGAAAACATGCAACAACATTCTCTTTTCCAAGTTTATCAACGATAGTCAAATTAAATTGTTGCAACAACAAAATCCATCTAATTCTGTGACCATTCACATTTGGTTTATTCATTACGTATTTGATTTCTATATGATTAGTATGTATAAATACCTAATAACTAGTAAGGTAATTCATACATTTGTTTAAAGAATGTATGATAAAAAGGAGTTCTTTTTTAGTAATTTTATAGTTAAGTTTGGATTTGGACAGATTTTTACTAATAAAATAAGTAACATAGGGAATTTTACCTTCTAGTCGTCCTAGTGCTATCGCAACTACTTTATCTGGTACATTTCTATGGATATGGAAGTGAAATTTCTAATTTTGACCTATAAGGATAGGTTCAGACATTATTTTTCCTTTTATTTCCTCAAATTCCTTTTGACATAACTTTATCCAACAAAACTCTGCATCTTTTGTTAGTAGTGAAATTAAAGGTGAGGCAATTTTGTTAAAATATTGAATGAATATTTGATAATACCCAACAAGGCCTAGAAAACTTCTAACATCTTTTTGTTTTTGAGGAACAAGAATGTTTTTTTATGATGTTTATTTTGTTAGGACCTACTTGGATTTATTTTGAATAGATAAAGTGCCATAATACAATCCCTTCGTTCATAAAAAATAAACATTTCTCATGGCTTAAGGAGAGGCTTATTTCTTTACACCTCTATAAAACTTTTCATAGGTTGGGGAGAGCCTCTTCGATATCACCCATGTAGAGTTCTACTGAATCATGCACAAGGTTAGGGAATATACTCAACACCTGGAAGATGGTATGGGGCATTACACAGACAAAAATAAAGAACTATGTAAGCAAGTGTTCCCCATGGACATGTGAAGGTGGTTTTATCTTGATTTTCAAGGCTGATTTGGATTTGGTTGTACCCAATGAACCAATCTGCAAAGAAGAAGAACTTTTTTGCTAAAAAGACATTAAGAACTTGGTCAATAAAGGGAAATGGGAAAATGATCCTCTCTAGTGGCTTTGTTGATTATTCAGTAATCAACATAGATTCTCCATTTTCCATTCTTTTTAGGGACAATGACTAAGGGAGACATCTATTCACTATCCATATTAGATATTTGAATCATACATCCAAATATTTCTACAATTCATCTTTCACAATGTATTTTAATCCATGTTTCATTCGCCTTTGTGGCTAGCAAACAGGTTTATGATCCTTTATGATATATATATGGTGAGCGTTGCAGAAATATGTACTCCCTTATTCTAAGAAAAAGGGGTTGATTTTCAAGGTTTTGGAGGGGTTGATTTCTATCGTTTTCACATTATTTTGTTAGAACCAGCAGTTATCAATTCTACCCATGAATTGTCTTGAGAATATCCAGGTTGTCCTATAGATTTTCCTTTTAAACCATCAATATTCATAGAAATAGGGTATTTATTTATTTTTAAATTATCAATCAATTTATCTTCATCAATTTTTATGTTGCTAATGGTGGTTTCTAATGTACATATAGGGAAGGGTGGTGATAGATAAGATTCTTCTTCTTCGTCTACTACCCAAATAGGAACATCATGCTCACTGAGTGGCTGAGTAGGTGTATATAATACAAGTTGTTTTTTAGACTAATCGTTGGTAATAGCCATATTTCCAGCCCTACAACTAATGTCGGCATCAATAGTGGCTAACCAAGGCCTTCCTAAGATGAGAGGTTATCCATTAAACTTCATCAACAATGGGTAACCAAGGTATTTCTAAGATGAGAGGGTATCCATTAAACTTCATAAAAAATGGATAACCAATGTCTTCCTAAGATGAGAGGGTATCCATTAAAATTGGTCTAGGGCTGAAGGATAAGGAAATCAGTGGGATATTCCCAATAATAAATAGAGACCATAACATCTACAATGATTCCTTTAGGTGCTATTGTGTATCTATCAACAAGTTGTAGGACTCTGGTGGTCTTCCTTAGATATTTTTGAAGATTGAGTTTGAGCATAGTCTCCTTAGTCATGACATTTATTGTATCCCCCGAGTTAATGAGAGTGTTAGGAACTACCATATCATTGATGTGCACATATACTACCAAGTTCCCAGGATCTAAATATTTGGGGATGGTGACTCTCTCAAGCATAATATCAGCTAGTTTCCCTATGGCATTGATAGTAGGGGCATATCTTTCCATCCTCCCCATCCTTCTAAGATGTTCCTCTTTAATAAACTAATTATAGATAGGAACATCCTTAATGGTTTAAAGGAGAGGGATTTTAACACATATTTTTCAATTCTCACAGAATTTCAACGTCTTATGGGATGTATTCTTTATGAGGGGTCAACCTTTTAGGATATGGAGGCTTATTTTGCGTGACTTGAGGCATGCTATCTTCCTTCCCTTCCTTTATATTTTCTATTGGAGAAGGTGGGTGAGCATCTAGAAGGACCTGTTAGCGCTCGAATTTGCCTCAGGCTGAGGAAGGCGAAACTCAAGGCAACATCAAACCAAGCTCAGCCTCATAGCTAGCCCTACGAGGACAGGAGAGGGCTCTCTCCGGGTCTATCTCGGCAAAAGGTCTTCAAAGGGGCTGAGATGACCGATATGAATACTGATTCTAGGCTAATAAATTGATAAAGATAGTTTGATTTAAGATTTTTAGGGTTTTGTTGGAAAACAGGGAAAGGCAATTTTGGGTGCGGGGATGTGACACAGTTTTTGCAGAGGTCTTTTTGGGGCAAGGTAGGCAATCGTCCTGATGTCTTTAAAGGAATTGAATGGATAGATATGACTGGTGAGGAGCTAAGGAGAGCGAGAAACTTTCAGGGGTTCTCCTTAAACAGATGAAAACATAGATATTAAACAAACTTAAAGGCAGAGCATACAAGATTATGAATTCTACCTCAACACTTCATTTGTTTAATTTGCAGAAGAGAATAGTAGGAAAATGATACACATAACAAACTTACAAGTACATGAGAGAAACACACCATCAACACAAATAACCACAGGAATCCCAAATAGTGCTGCAAAACCCTGGTCTTTCCTTTGCCAAAATTGCAGAGATACAATGTGTAATACAGTCTAAGCTTATCCCTCAAGAGTCCAACCATGAAAATGACTAAGAAGATACATAATATAGGCAAGCTAACACATTTCCTTGCCTTTAGGGGTCGAGCTCATCATCCTAGGAGTTGTTTCAACCAATTCTAAACAAAGCACTACAATCTAGGCAATCAAAACAACTTGCCTCTATAAGCTAGGAAACCAATTCATTCATTAATTTTTTGCTATTTTATGAATGAATCTTCTAGAATAGGTAAATAAGTGTCATGTCAACATGAAAATACATTAATTACATCAAAGAGGGTGAAAAATCCCATCAAAAGTCAAAACTGGTCAAATAGCTGCGTTTTCCTGTGCTGAAGATGAAAAACTTAGAAAATACCCTGATGCGTAGCGCGCCAAAACCCTACGCGTAGCGCGCCTTTCAGCTCACTTTTGGGGCACTTCCCAGCATCCAAATTCAGCTCAGTTGGGCTTGTTGGAAAGGTACGGATGTCTAATTTCCAACCCAAGTGGAATTTTTCAATTTGGTGCCCATTTGCCCCTCCAAAAATGCATTCTCCCAAGACTGCTTCCTGTGTGTCCAAAAAGGGGCAGTAAGGTCATTTTTTGCATGTTTTTTGACCTTTTGGGGGCCCAAAACTTGATGAAATGTCTTGGCAGTGGCTGAGCAGGTGTATTTCATCATGAAAAATCCAAAAATGCAGACCTTTTGTGAATTGGACCTCCCCATCTTCAGGGTAGCGCGCGGCGCGCTACGCGTTGAGGGCAAAAACCTGTTTTTAACACAAAAATTTCAAAATTGACCAAAAGTTCTCCAAATTTTTTGAATTTTGAGCTGGGGGTGTATCATCAAGTACCATGCTCCTTCAAGGAGGCTTCGGCCAAAATTTGGAGTGGATCGGGCATTTTTCGCTATTGTAATGCCTTGCTCAATCGCCTCTTAAGGATCTTAATTTTCGCTTTGCAAACATGCATGCGGGCCCAGTAATGATTCTTCATGTGAAGAAGTAAGTCTTTGTCTCTATTGGCTTTCGCCAACAACCCCTCCAAGTTTTGGTTGACCTTCTCAAGATTAGCCTCTCGATCCTTATTTACCTGTTGCTCTAGAGAGGTGAACTCAATTTGCCTATGTTGGGTAGCTTGTCGATTCTCACGGATGTTCTGTAGCTCTATGATCACGTGTTGGTCCTCAAGCTGCTTATTTCGCTACTCTAGATACCTGATATTTGACTTTGCCATCTCCAGCTGGATTTGCAAGGCTTGAATGCCCGTTTCTTGCTCTTTGATCATCCTGATCTGTTGGGCCTCCTCTGATTATGAAGTTGTCTCATCATCATGAATGATAACAAATCTCGATGGCTCACTTGAAAACCTCTCCTCATGCTTGGGCTTCTTGCCCTTATCCTGTACCTGTGGTGAAGAAGAAAGCGAGACCCTTTCCACATGATGTGAAGATAATACTCGTTTTGCTGCTGCAAACAAAGGTCTATTGCCTCTCTGATATGTAATGAAAATAGGCCTGGTCTCATGATGCTCAAAACACTGCATAGCAAGAGGACAAGCATGCAATTGAGCCAAAGAGGTAGGCTCCTCCCTGACATGCCGACCACCTTTGCCACCTTTGTGATACCTCCTTGGCACACTTACCTCTGGTGTAGAATCACTATCATAATCCTGCTCATAAGTTGACTCGGTCTCTGACATATTATATATGTTGATATACAACTGTGTGCAAAATTTGACTGTAGACTTTTGCTTTTTCTCAAAATGTTGTGTTTTAACTGAGTTAGAGGAGGAGTTGCACACTTGCTGGCGAATTTCTGAGCAAAAATCTCAACGCGTAGCGCATCTCACCCAACGAGTAGTGCGCCCCTGGTGCATAGCGCGTGAGTAAATTTACACTGAAAAAGGTGTGCTGATGCGTAGCGCGCCCTGGGTGCGTAGCGCGCCAATGCTGATGCGTAGCGCGCACCCAGCTACATAGTGCATTTTGCAGGAGGCTTTTGGAGGCCTTCCCTGTGTAAAAATCGGGTGCAAAATAGCTCGTTAGAAAGGTATTTGATTCTACTTTCCAACACAACTAGAAGTTTTCAATTTAGAGTTCATTTTCCCTGTCAAAAATCAAATCTCCCAAGACTGGTCAAAATGTGCCAAATGAGGCTGCCTCAAGGCAGAGTGTTGTTGCAGTCAACGTTTGAATGCCTTCCTCAACTCCAAATTGAGCTCATGATAGCTACTTGGAAATATATTTGTGTCTAGTTATCATTTGAATCATCAAGAAAGTCATTTGGGCAACCAAGCTAGGAGAAAAATTGATTTTCCCAAGGTCACTTCAGAGGTGCATTCGATTCTCCTGAGGCAACGGTATTTTTGACATTTCTATAAAACCATGACACCTGTGTAAAATGTGAAGGAGGTTTTTCTTCCTTGGCATGTTTTGGACAAAAACCTCTCTCATTTTTCCCAAATTCATCTTTTATTGCTCTCAAACATCTTTTGAGTGAAACTTATCCCGATGTGTGAAACAAGGAATTTTTTGGAAATGAAGCGAAATGAAGGGGATAAGGGGCTTCTAAATTCTTGGGGAAATTTTTGGAAGTAGGGAGGGATGTTAGGAAGTAGGGGAAAGTGGAATCTCAGAGATCGAGTGAGGGGAAGGGGTCCAAAAGGGCAAAACACAGGCCCAACCTAGAAAATTGCCAGGTTGTAGCAAGAAACTAGGGTTTGTGGAAAAATGAAGAATTTGGGGGATCTCAGAGATGGGAAGTGTTTGATAAGGTACATGAAAGATAGGTGAAGGTGTATGAACATCTGGATACAAGTTTTGTCGATGATTTGACCGTCCAAGAGAAATTAGTTTCAAAACCCTAGGAGAGGGAAATGACCTTGCCTGGGTGCAACTGAAGCATGAACAAGGTGTAGAATGACCCATTGGAACTTGACAATGATGATGAAAACCCTATGAATGATGATAGAATCAGCTGAATAGTGACATATATTGGCATTTGGGAAATTTTGAAAAGAGTGAAAGCAAACCCTAGACCTAATGCCTAGTGACCAAATTTTGCTTGAAGACTCACTAAAATGACAAAATTTGACCTTGACACTCTGAGACCACTTTGTAAGAGCATATTTGATCACTGGAGGAAGGCTGGAAAGACTGACACTAACAGGACCTTCCTGGACGTAAGGTTGATATCTTGAATTTTTACAGCATAAGTTGGATAGGTTGTTTCTTTGTTGTAGATTTATTAAGAGTACTTTTTGTTGGAATTTGGGTTTGGTTGAGCATACATATGAGGTTGTTTTGGAGAATTATTTTGGGGTACTTGTGGTTGAGGTGGAGGAGGCATCAAGGAAGGTGGTTGGGTTTCCTTAGGCTTCCATTTTGAAGATGGATTACCCCATTGAGGAAGTTGGTGTGGATATGGCTGAAAAGAAGGAATAACATTTTTGGGGGAATAAGGTCATGGAGTGGGAAAAGGCCAAGGTGAACGGTTAGGAGGACACCAATATTGAAAATGCGCATTTTAATTTTTATTGAAAGGAAAGGGGTATTTCATACCTTGTTGAGACTTCCTGGAGGCTCGTGGCCTCTTTTAATTGACAAAGCAGAGTTACTTCATGGTCCCTTCTACTCCTTCGTATACAACTTTCAAACCTAGAAAAAATGGGAATTTGTCAGTGGAGTGATTTTATTCACATATAGAACACATTTCTATTGCATCTAAATGATACTCATTCCTAGGATGTATTTTAGTGCATTTAAGGAAAAATATAACTAACACTCTTTCTACTTCTTCTTGTTTTATCCCGATATATAGTGTATCCATCCACATAGAAAAGGTGTGTAAGATCTTGGTCTTTAGATCCTCTAAAAAACTTCCTAGCTCATTTCTAGTAATTGAGGAGGAGGTAGAGGGACTTACCAAGCCTTTGTTTTCTCTACCTATTTTTCTAGCATCCCTTGAATGATTTTTGAATATCATTTTGATATCATCATAGTTGAGCTTTTATATGTTTCCATTGGCCAGTAGGTGGAGTGTTTCCATCAATTCTTCTATGAATCCTCACAGTAAAACTAACTTTAAGGAATCTGGATACAGGGTGCAGTTGTGCACTCTTTTGTAACTCAACTGAAATATTTCTTGAAATTATTCTAGATACTCATCTATCCCTTAAGTCATTCTGAATATCTTATCTCTAGTGTCTCTTACTTTGTAATAATCCTGGTACTTGGAGGTGAAGGCTTGCTAAGTCATTTTGAATATCTCATCTCTGTAATAATTCTGGTACATGGTGGTGAAGGTTTGTTGTATCTGCTCCCATGAAGTGATTAGCGCATGCATGCAAATGGAATTTATGCATAAAAGTAGAGATTAAAAAAATAAACTTACACACACATAATACACAAGAATTCTCTTTGGAAAACCCTTTTGGGAAAAAACCCAGTTGGAAGGTGAGGCCTCTTCGCTCTCTTTCTTCATCTAGAAATATGGTTGCAAGTACAAATAAGTAATTCATGTGGCACGTGGAATGCTACATTGCATAGATCCTTTGTGTGTGCTCTACCTCCTGTCTCTCCAGCCTATATTTTCTCAACTATGGAACAAAATGCTCTCGAAAGAATGGAATGTCTCTTCCTCCTAGTGGCTCGGTTATAACATAGCCTAATTGCCTACTAGTGGTTAAGTTTGACTACATCAACACTTAACTAAAGTTGAAAAATAGACTCTTCTAGAGACTTTTACATCAAAAACACATGGCTAGCCCATTTTCCATGAATAATGGGGGCTGACGTGGCATCCTCCCAAACTATAGGTGTGAAAACAGGAAGGTCAACTTTTGAGTGGTATAACTTTTGCATACAAACTCTAATTGACGCACTTAACGCATCGTTGGAAATCTATCTGTGTGTAGAATAGAATTGAAAGATGTTGCGCCAAAGAGGCAAAGTTTTTCCCCCAAAAAGCGTCATTTGATGCCTCAAAAGTCTCTCGAAAGGTTTCAAACCCCGTTTTGCCAAACTAAGTCCCACTGGTAAAAATGGTCCCGTCAGCTAATTCCTCCAATTTTTCCACTTAAAATGCATCGAGATGGATGACAAACAATATAACGATCCAATTTAGATTAGATGCTCACAGTAAACAAAAAAAGGTTGACTTCTTGTGGAAGTGGGAGTTTTTGGTAAGAACTTTCCTTTTTTATCCCTAGCTCTTCGAGGCATAAAAGAAAAAAAAATGTTATTGTAATTTTTCAAAATGAAATTTCCAATGATTTTTTTTTTGTTTTTGGAAATAAAAAATTACATTAAACACACATATAAATACATCAATTATTGGTTGAATATAGAAATTTTATCTTAACCACACAATTGTTTAGTTAAGCAAATCTCTCAACTAAACATTAAACTAGGAACTATTTTGGTTGAACTAATTAACAACCAAACAACTCGCACAACAATTACATTTAAGGATGAGGGACATCATTAATTATGCACAAGACAAGTAGGAGTTAAATCTCCAAGTGATAGCACATCTCAGCGCAACTACAGAGCATATCTCCATGTAATAACATTAGAAGATTAAGAATATAAAACTTATGTAATTACAAACTTAACAAGAAATTCAAACTCTTCCAACACTAACACAACAATAGAATTTTTGAAAATGACTCTTCAACAAGTGCTACATAGTAGCTAGTCTTTGTAGCTTAGCTTAAATATAGATAAATTAATATAAAAATATTGAATTCAAGATTTGTTGCTAATTTCATTTATTGAAATATGAATTCATCCACCATAACCCCTTCTAATGATTAATTATATTTTCTTTTAAACTATAAACTTTATTATAGTGTTCTAAAATACTTTGTAAATAATTTGTTAGTGACTAAATATATGATTATTTTATTAGTTGAATTATTGGAGGATAAAAATATTGAGAGGATTATATATATATATATATATATATATATATATATATATATATATATATATATATTATTTATTTATTATATATGTATATAAAGTAAATGTGGATAACCATAAACTTTTATTTTATTTTTAGTATATTGATGAAATGGTCAATATATTAAATTCAAATTATCAATTTAGAAATTTTTTTATTATTTATAATATTATTATTATTTTTTTTGTACTTTTTTATGGAGTTGTCTTTAGTGCGATTCTTTAGATTTCTGGTGCCGGAATCTTGTGGGAAAATTGAGGTGTAATCTTGAATTGTGTTATTTAAACTAGTTTTTTAACTATATATATGGATTCAACACCCTAAAAAAACCCTTAGGGAATTTCGATTGTGCAGGGGTTACCCATCAAGCTTGTGATTTCAATAAATTCCTGCAGGATTTTAGAGAAATTAGACTGGAAAAAACCCACCTGAAAAGCTTCCAAAAAGTCTCACTAAAGACAACTATCTTAAATAAAGAGATCATGATGTGGGGGTGCTCCATTTCTTGGAATTCCTAGAAAAGAATACACACAAAATGTATATAGTGAAAGCGTTATATATAAAAGAGCTTTTTATTCATCATATTATATATGAAAGCGTTTAGACTCATCAAATATTTTAAAACTCTAAAAGAGGTTCGCATATCAAGAAAATGATCCCTCTAAGCGCTTTGTAGATCCGGAGTTAAGATGGATCTAGGCTGGTTTAATTTTTCCCTTTAAATAGACTACATTCCACATTAATACCATGGGGCAATACCATGGGCATTTTTATGCCATTTTTATTTTTATTATTATTTTATTTTTATAGGGCTATTTTTATTTTATTTTGACCAAGTTAAAATGTTCACATTGCATTACATTAATTTTCTATTTTTTTTTCTATGTAATTTGACTTAGTCAAAATGTTAAACATTACATTACAACATCACTAACACACTGGGTTAGACAATTAGATAGAAAAATAAATTGAATCAAAAATTATAAAATCATAATTACAGTTTAATTCACGACTATGTTTCTTTGGTGCTAGACTTGTCATCTAATGTGATAGCAGACCGGCTATAAAATCATAATAAATAGTTCGAGTAATTTGTATTTATTTATCTTTAATCAAAATATACATTTTAGTACCTTATTTATATTTTAAATATTAATATTATATTTTTTATATAAAGAAGACATAATATACTTTTGTTAAAATATTGTATTTTAAATATTAATACTACATTTTTAATATAGAGAAGATATAATATACTTTTGTTAAAAGATAATTAGAATTTTTTTTTTATTTTTTTTTTTTTTTTATTTTTTTATGAAAAATATTTAGTTGTTTTAATATTAATAAAATTTTGAAAAAGTATATTATTAATATTTAAAGTAATGTGTGATTTTTTTCCTGCTCTGCTCTGCGACTGAGCGAGCCTGCGAACGCGCCATCGTGATCCTGCCTGCGCCTCAGCATGGATCCTCCGGATCCGCCTGGTGGGGATCCGGATCTGCAAAGGGCTTTCTCCAACCTGGTCAAATCCCTTCCTCCGCAGCGGCCTAGACCAACAGCAACAAAATTTGTGAAGAAGCTTGATGTATTACAGGAAGTTCAACTGCCGCCTGCCACTCCACGCATGGCAGCCCTCTCTCTAGCAGAGAAAGGATTAATTGGACAGTTCACAGGACTTTGGCCGTCGCCTAGAACAGTCCAAAGGTGGGTCGAAAGGAACTGGTCGGATAAGACTCAAGGCAAAATAGCTATCAGATTCTGTGGCAGAGGATATTTTACCTTTCACTTTGAGACCAAGGAGGACAAAGACCTAATATTCAGGAATGGGCCATATTTTATGGACTCCAGGGGCCTTTACCTCAACAAATGGACACCGGATTTCGACCCAGAACTTGATATTCCGAATGTTGTTCCAGTATGGGTAAGGTTACCCCATCTTCCTCTTCACTGCTGGGGGGACGAATCAGTTAAAGCTATAGGAAATGCAGTGGGAAAATACATAGATCGCAGCGAGCCCAAAGACAACATGCAGGCATGTGCACGGATATGCGTTGAAGTAGACCTAGGTCGAGGACTGCCGGAGGCGATCAAGCTGAAGGTGGATGATTGGAGTCACATTCAACAACTGGACTACGAGCAAATTCCATTTAAGTGCAAGGTATGTCACGAGTACGGACACTTTGCAAATAGATGCACTAAAATAGTGAATGTTGATAATGAAGAACAAGAAGGGCAGTGGGAACCTGTTAAAAAGAAAAAATCACCTCCTCCCTCCAAACCATCTGTGGACTCTGATGCCCCTGGAACCTCAAAACAACAGCCCCCTGCCTCCCCTTCTCGGATCCCAGATCCTCCTCTCCCTCCCTCTTCCAATCCCTTCTTAATCCTTTCTGAAGTTGAATCAGGGCCTGACATACCCTCCATTGAGCCCCCGCCCATGCACTCGACCCCTCCCTCCATGCAGCCCCCCCTCCAGCAGTCGACTCCTCCCTACCTGCAGGCCCCTCCTGAACCTCCCGCTTCAAGAATTACCAGGAGCTCTTCAAAGGATCATGGAGGGCCCAGTGATATTCCAAAAAAGCACGGACCTGGAAGAAAATCAGCTAAACAGCAAAGGGATGAAAGTGCACAAAAAGATATAGCAATGGGCACACAAACGCCGATAGAGTCTTTCATAATGGGGCATCCGGAAAAAGAGAATAATGGCAAAGGGCACGAGAGGCGAGCACCTCTCCACACAGTAAGTATATCATGATGAAAATATTATCTTGGAATAGTAGGGGATTGGGGCACCCCTCCAAGCTAGTTTCCCTCAGGGACCTGATCCACAGTGAGAAACCTGAAATCATACTTATACAAGAAACAAAGCAAGAGCAATGTGAAATGAACAGAGTCATTAGCCAGCAAAAAATTTTTTGTGGAATCATAAGTGAGGCTAGAGGAGCCTCAGGCGGTATAGCAACACTTTGGGACAGCAACAAATGGATGTGCAGCTCTTCAAATGTTCATCAAAATTGGATTCGAACTGCTCTGGACAGCAGAACTGGAGGCCAATCAGTGATAGTGTACAATGTGTATGCTCCAAACCAGTATAGAGAAAAAGAGATATGCTGGGACACTCTGAAAGCAAATATGGATCTGGACCAGAATGCCAATCTTGTAGTAGCAGGGGACTTCAATCTAGTACTGCATGCAAATGAAAAAAGAGGAGGTATTTTTACCCCTGACCCCTCCAGAAATCGGTTAGAGACTATAATCCAGGACCATGATCTGATCGATGTCAGGCCTAAAAATCGTAAGTATACCTGGAGTAACAGAAGACTTGGAGCCAGCAACATCATGGAACGGCTGGATAGATTCCTTATCAGTATAACTTTCCTTTCCTCTTTTTCATCAGGCTACTCAAATATTCTCAACGGGTCGGCCTCTGACCACTATCCGATAACCTTATCTCTTCAAAGTCATTGCCCGTTAGGGCCCATCCCCTTTAAATACAGTTCAATATGGAATTGGATACCAGCCGCAAAAGAAGTGGTGCAGACAACATGGTACCAACATGTAGAAGGATCTCCAAGTTACATCTGGGAGACAAAGCTAAAACGAGTAAGGCAGGCCTTAAAGAGCTGGGCAAAAATCAGTTATCAAGAGCCCGAGCTAAACAAACAGAAAATCAAACAAGAGCTAGAGGAAATACAACAGAGCATTGAAAGACAGGGGCTAACTCAGCAGAACAAAGAGCAGGAGGGTAGAGTATATTCACAATTGAGCCAAATCCTTAGAGATGAAGAGGTAAAATGGAGATTGAAATCAAGGCAACTTTGGTTGCAGGAAGGGGATAAAAACACAGCTTATTTTCATAAGCAAGCCACTGTGAGAAAACTCAGAAACACAGTGAGCACAATAACGGACAATGAGGGAAACAGATATAGTACTCAGGATTCAATAAAGGAAGCAGCCACCAGGCACTTTTGTCAACTCCTGACTGAAGAAAAAGGTCCAGAAGACTACTCAGCCATGCTCAAGCACTTACCAAAAGGGGTTACTTCAGAAATGAACAACAAGCTTATGAAAGAAGTGGAAGAAGAGGAAGTAAAAGCAGCTATTTGGAGTTTACAACCGGATAAGGCCCCAGGACCGGACGGATTCCCTATATGCTTCTATAGGGAATACTGGTCACTGATCAAAAAAGACCTCTTGAAGATGATTCGATGGGTGTTGAGAAAAGGTAAAATGGGGGGATACACTAACTCCACTTACCTGGCTTTAATACCAAAAGAAAATCGCCCTTCAACATTCTCGAGATTCAGGCCAATCTCACTGTGTAACTCAGCTTACAAAATTATTTCAAAAATCTTGGCAACCAGGCTAAAACCCCTTCTCTCCTCCTTGATCTCTGAAAATCAAGGGGGCTTTCTCCCCAACAGGCACATCACTGACTCTATACTTCTTGTCCAAGAGGCCATCCACTCCAGTATAAACAGGAAGGAAAAAGGCTTTGTTCTAAAGTTGGATCTTGCCAATGCATTCGATAGGGTAAGGCACTCCTATTTTTATGTTGTTCTTCACAAAATTGGGTTTGATCCTTCCTTCATCACTATGATTGTAGCATGTATAACTGGACCTTGGATCTCCCCCCTAATAAATGGGAGGCCATGTGCGGCCTTCCAATCATCCCGAGGCCTTAGACAAGGCTGCCCGTTGTCTCCCTATTTGTTCCTCCTCATGGCTGAATCATTCAGTCAAGCCTTGGACTATAACAGGAGAGTAGGCTTAATCACTGGCATTAAGATTGAGCATGGAGCAAAGAATATCAACCACTCACAGTTTGCGGACGACACACTGCTGATGGGAGGAGCATCAACAACAATTGCAAGGAG
The DNA here is from genome assembly GCA_031772625.1 of Pinus tabuliformis. Taxonomy (NCBI): domain Eukaryota; kingdom Viridiplantae; phylum Streptophyta; class Pinopsida; order Pinales; family Pinaceae; genus Pinus; species Pinus tabuliformis. The sequence goes on along the minus strand of CM062806.1, from coordinate 236,747,765 downwards.
ATTTAAAAAGCTCTTGGATCAATTCATGGATTACTCAGGAGGGAAAGTCAACCAAATTAAAAGTTGCATCTATGGTTGGAACACTTCAAACCATAATATCCACAATATAGCAGGTATATTTGGAGTTACTTGCAACCTAAGCTGGAATCACTTCTCCTACTTGGGAATGCCAGTGAGTGTGGGCCCACTGAAAGCAGACACTTGGAATGGGATATTGGATAAAATAAAGAGGAAGGTGCAGCAATGGGGCACGATGTGGCTGAACCCAGCAGGAAGGCTAATTCTACTAAAATCAGGTATTGCTTCTCTCCCTATTTATCGTTTCTCCTTATATCATGCTCCAGCTATTTTCCATCAGAAAATGGAAAAACTACTCAGGCACTTTCTTTGGCAAGGGGGGAAAACGGATAAAAGAAAATTCAATCTTGTCAGTTGGAAGAACATAATTCAAGTTCAGGAGAAGGGAGGATTGGGCATCAGATCCCCAAAGCTTCTCAATCTGGCCCTAGGAGCAAAAATTGTTTGGAGACTGATCACAGGGCCTTCAGTGTGGTGGAAAAGGGTTTTGGAGGCTAAATATCTAAACTGCACAAGGCAGCAGCTGTTGGAATCCAATATCCCTAATAGAGACTGCACAAAGATTTGGCATCTTTGCAAGAAGGCAATACCTTTCATGAACCAAAACATATCCAAAGTTCCAGGTGGAGGAAATAGTATCAACTTCTCCTTAGACAAAATCCTCGGGCAACAACCTATTGGAGAAAAAGCAGAGGCAATGCCAATCATAAGTTGGCTCAATGATAAAGGACTTTACCTCTTGTCCCAAATTTCTAAATGGGATACCCGTACTCATGCCTGGATAGGCTGGAGCTTACCAGATCCTCCCAATGCATTGGAAAATAGTCTCACTGCTCTAAAAGAGCTACTCCACAGCAAAGCTCCGGTTCAAGAAGGTGCTTGGGATGGATATCGATGGGACCCATCTGGAACGCAATACACAGTCAAAGCGGGACATCAATATCTCTGTGATAGCAACTATCAACAAGAACCCTGGAACCATTGGAAATTAGTATGGAGAGCAGAAGCTCCCCCTAAGGTTAAGTTTTTCCTCTGGATTCTTCTGAAAGGGAAAACACTAACAGCAGAGAACCTAAGAAAGAGAGGCATAATGGGCCCATCCAGATGTACAAATTGTTGTAGGTCAGAAGAAACAATGCAACACTTATTTATTGATTGCCCGGTAGCTGGAGAATGCTGGAAGGAAATGGCCTCAATTGGAGAATCACCATGGGAACCCCAGAACACAATAGTTGAAACAATCTACAAATGGAGAAAGAACTGCCCGTGGAAGGAGAAAAGAAGCCAACTGGCACAAAGAGTATGGAACACTATACCTCTCACTCTTTTATGGCGCATCTGGCTAGCGCGAAATGGCAAAGTTTTCCAAGAAAAGGATTCAGCATTAGGAAAATTTGCCACAAGGCCAAAATATTGGCCCTAGAATCAATAACAAATCACACCAATAGCAAAGTTAGTGCAACAAATTACAGTGCAGAGGAGAAAAATTTCCTCAGCTATGTTTTGGAGAACATATCCAGGGCTCAGGAAACCAGCAGGAAACGGACCAAGAAGAAGGAAGTAAACAGTGCATGGAAGCTACGATTGAAAGAGGAGGAACTGTCTAAGTGGATGAGCAACTGCAATAAATTCTGCCTATTCTTCGATGGGGCATCAAAGTCGAACCCAGGATTAGCAGGTGCAGGGGGCCTTATTTGCAATGCAAACGGTGATCGTATCCTTTACTATGAATGGGGGCTAGGGGAGAACTCTAACAATAGAGCCGAAGGACTAGCCCTGTATCAAGGGCTCATCCAACTAACCAAACTCGGGATAAAAAAGGCAGTGGTGTTTGGGGATTCTTCAATAATAATCAGGCTCATGGCACACAGGAAGAGCACACCAAACATTCTTCTTCAGCAGATAAATCAGAGAAACCAACTACTACATGAAACAATGGAAGAGATAAGCTACTATCACATTCTCCGCAGTCTGAACAAGGAAGCGGATAAGTTTGCCAACAGGGCATGCGAAAGGCCCGTTGGCAGTCTTTGCTGTAACTCCAGCGTGTCGGCCCAACCGCTGCCATGACCGTTCCAAAACTAGTCAACAGCTCGTCGTCCCCAGCTGATAGAAACAGAGGGATGGATCAAGTAATCTGTATCGGTGGCAGAGTCAAGCATGTGGAGAGGACTTTGCCTGGATATGCATATCGAAGTTTGTCTAGGAATGCGAAATGGCACAGGCTCTCAGAAGAAAATCGTCCTTTCAGATCGAACCACCATACTAAGAAAGATCTGCATCTGATTACACAACAGGCCAACAATAATCCCAAGAAACTCGAATCAATTTCTTCCCGCCTCCGAAGCCAGCAGCTCAACTCTATAAATCTGCCAGAGAACAGAGCTCCACACCGCACCAAGAATAGATGTTTGTATGAGCATTGGCATAGTATTTGGCAATCCGTTCAAAACATCAAGATCGCCCATTCCACAGCAGCAGCTTCGCTCAACTACGCTCGGGCACCAGAGACTCGAGGATCAGCGGTAAGTGTAGCAAACAGGACGTGGTCGAAGACAAAGATGAATCGATCAGAGGATTGTTTCCATTGCGCAGACCTCCAGGCAGAATTCGATGAGCTGAGAGCGCAGCAACGAGCCATGGAAGACCAGGTTAAAAGCCTGGAGACAAGAATGGAGGACCAATACAAGATTCTGAACGAGAAATACAGAGCTGAAATCAACCTCTTTCTGCATAGAGTATCCTCACTTTATGAACAATTTAGAAACCTGGCCAACCGCTGCAGCCACGCAGAAGAATCGATCTCAATCCTCCAGTTTATGATGGATAAGAAGAACAAGGCTGCTCCCAGCTCCTCCAGCACCAAACAGGCTGATCCAGACCCAAACCCAGAAGAGTCCACGGCCAGACAGATCAGTCACATTGAAATAGACTAATTATGAAGTGTAGATGTAAATTTTGGTCTCTGCAGTTTGTTAGGATCTATAGTAGCCTAGGAATATTTAGAAGCAGAACTACTAAGGCAAGGGTCAAGGAAAGGAACTTTTTTGTAATTCCTTGGATCCAGAATAGCCAGAAAATACTGTATGTTTTGGAGAACTGACTTCTATTTTTCAGCCATAATATAGCATCCGAAATTTGTCTAAAAAAAAAAAAAAAATTTGAAAAAGTATATGACGAATGTAATTTTTTTATTTTTTTTATCAACTTCGAAATTTGAAACACAAAGAAAATACCTAATGTGTTTTGCTGTCAAAGTTAAATATATTGCTGGAAAAAAATAGAAATATTGCAAATAAATTCATTAGCAAACCGATTACGATATACTTATCACTCTACAAAGAATATTTATTAACATCGAGGTTGCACTCAATAATATAGTTGTCTGGGCTAGCAAAAACTACTTGCTTTCTCTGCCATTTTCTAAATGACAAAACTAATATAAATATAGGTGCACACTACTAGTACTGACCTTCAAATGGATGTCACCATAAATGTTTGAATAACTCCGTATATATAAGTTCGTAACAATAAGAAGAATGTACTGCTTTTGTAGTATCTAAAACTCTAGAGCGAGCAACAATCCATCTATCCACTTTTTTTTCTTCAGCACGAAAAAAAAGCTTTATATGTATTATATTAAAAAACAGAGAGAATTTACAGACATAAACGTCGACAACAGGGGCATATAAGGGATTCAATCGCCTGTTTGAGAGAAGAATAAGCCACAGGATGTTAATTCCGAAACAACAAAATATTTAAGCTCTGGTGAAAATGTTTTATGAGCATGATATAGAGGATATAGATCCATAATGACCAGGGAATAAAAGTGCAAAAAACAAAACTATTCGCAGCGAGCAATGAAAAGAAAGTGAGGGGAACATACCAGATATTCCTCAGAAAGAAATTTAAGTACCCGGAAGGCAAAAATCATGGATCTGGAGGGTGGTATTGTCCAGCGTGAACTGCGTCCCCCAAATACAGACTATGCGGCCCAGAAAATATGATTATGTACCGGGCAACTGAAAATCATGAATCTGGAAAGAGATGTTGTCCAAAATAACCTGCATCCTCCATACTCCTTGAGGCGCGGAAAGCCCCAGTTTTGACAGAGCATCAGCTTTACTATTCTTTTCCCAGCCAATGTGAGAGATTGTGAAGTCCTTCCGTTTATGCCACAGCTTCTCGATCCAGCTCAACCAACCGAATAGGTGGATATTTTTTATGTTGTTTCTGGACAGAACATGGTCAATGGTGACCTTGGAGTCTCCGTAGATATGGAGGTTTTGGATACCCAGGAAGTCGGAGAAATAGATGAGACCAGCGAGAGCCATAATTTCAGCTTTGCTACTGGTTCCGGGACCTCCGTTCCAATATAATTCAATAGCTTGATCTTCTTGAGTATTAATGTATACACCGCAAGCGCATATGTTGCTCTGGGCAGCGCTGTCGAAATATGCACGGGGAAATCCATAGATAGCGTTTGTCTGATGATACCTTCCTTTGACGACCTTGGGTCTCTGTTGGCGATCAAGGGATCAGTCGAGGGCACCATATAAACAATGAATAGATTCAATGACATATGAATGTGGTTCCCTTTTTTATTCAAAAATTATTTGATTACGCCATTTCCAGATGTACCAAATGGTAATTAAAAATATTAGCCTCCGCGAGCAGCTCATGGTGCTCCATTCATAGAAAGTCTCCTGGATGGTGGGAGCGAAGACTTTGTTGAAACCCAATTTAGAAAATAAGCGCTGCCAGATTATAAGGGACTGTGGACATTCAAAGAAAATGTGCAAATTGTTTTCAGAGTCCGATCTACAGAGGGGGAAAATTGCAGGGCCACTCCATTGGCGCTTCTGGAGATTCTCCCAGGTGAGATTCTTGTTATAATATACCAGCCAGGCAAAAATAACGATTTTGATCGGACATCCAGTTTTCCAGAAAGTGAGCGGAAAGATGTGGTCTGGAGGATCGAATTCAGAGTGAAGTATCTGTTGATATATATGTTTTGCAAGTATTTCCGCACAGCCCCCAAGTCCATTCCATATGATATAGTCACTGTCTGTTGAACGGAAAATGCCGCGAGTTTGTAAGGCCAATATGATATCCTTCCATTGTGTTGCCAGCGCATCAGGCAATCCAATTTCCACGGCGGATTTCCAGACAGGGACGGCACCTTCCCACTTTTTGATAACACTGTCCCAGAAAAAATGACCAGTCCTGTGTAAAATATTTAGTAGTCGTGGGGGGATATGGATCTGTTCTCCCGTTCCAGCAAAGACATCAATGCCTATAATGATCGAGGCCCCTGTTTGAAATTTCCAAATCAAATTTTCCTTGAAAAAAGATTCCAATTTTTTAAAGCCCCTCCATATGAACGAGCCGTTAGCAGAGCCAATGGATTGTTGTCTGATCCAGTAAGTAATATCACGGCCTTTCATATACTTGGCACGGATAGCATAACTCCAGAAGGAAGACCCCAAAATCGCCTTGCACATTGATTTGCAAAGGAGCACTCTTCGAAATGAGTGAAGATCCAATATGCCCCAACCTCCCATATATTTTGGCCGAGTCAGCTTCGAGAGTTTGCAAAGATGAAATTTATACTTCTCCTTCTGACCACCCCAAATGAAACTGGCTATCATTCTGTTTAATTTGTTTATGATAGATGGAGGGATATAGAACAGGAGAGCCCAGTAAACCATAGATTGAACCAATACGGCTTGGGTGAGGATGGCACGCCCACCCATCGATAAGCTTCTGAATTCCCATGAGGATATTTTGTGGTAAATTTGATCCAGTATCCATGCCCAGTCCGCCACTTTATAGCTCACAGGTTTCAAATGAAAGCCAAGATATTTGAGGCCCTCTTTGATAGGAAGAGCTTTGATGCGAAAAATTTCAGAAATATAAGCAACAATATCACCACTGACATCGGCGACATAAAACGAGGACTTGATGTCGTTGATGATCAGGCCGATGGCCTTTTGAAAACACTCCAAGATGTTAAATATGCATAACCATGTTTCTCTACACAGGAGGGCTGTCAAAAGAATGTCATCAACGAAGAGTGAATGAGACAAAAATATACCCCTGCATATGGGGAGAGGTTTGATTTTTCCCTGTTGAGCAGCATTCTTGATGTGCAAACTCAATGATTCCATAACCAATATGAAGATGAGCGGTGACAGGGAGCAGCCCTGTCGTAAACCCCTGGCCGCCTTGAAAAAGGGGGTAGGAATGCCATTGATCAGGACAGCGAAATTTATATCCACCACACAAGCCATGATCCACCGAGAGCACCTGACATCCAGACCAATCCTAGACAGAAGGCATCTAATGAAGCCCCAGCTCACACAATCATATGCTTTTTTAAGGTCGATTTTCAGGAGGGCCGCATGGATGTTCCAACTGTGTATAGTATGAATGCATTCTTGCGTGAGGGCCACAGCGTCAGAGATATTTCTGTCTTTAAGAAATCCATGCTGTTCGGTGGACAGATGAAGAGATAGGGTGTTCCTGATGCGGAGAGCAATAGTCTTGGAAATGATCTTGTATAAAACATTGCATAGAGAGATGGGCCGATAGTCTGAGAATGTAGAAGAGGTCTTCTTTTAGGGATAAGGGCAATGTATGTAGAGGAGATCTTCTGGTGTATGATGCCTTGAGTTCTGGACTCCTCAACCAAACTGAGGATATCGTCCTTGAATAATTCAAAAAAATGAATGAAGAAATCGATGGTCCAACCATCTGGCTCGGGGCATCTGTCCTTTTGGAAAGATTTCATCGTAGCTAATAACTCTTCCTTCGAAACTGCTGCAAACTGTTCAGATCTTCATCAAACATGATGGGATAAGGGTCTAGTCCCCATAGAATATCCGCAAAATCGCAGGCCGATTCTTCATTGTATGCCCTCTTGAAGTATTTGATAGCCTCTTTAGAAATAGCATCCTGAGTGGAGTGTGAATTCCCATGCTCGTCCTTGATCTCCCATATGGCGTTGATCTCCCTTCTCTTGTTTGCATACCTGTGAAAAAACTTGGTGTTATGGTCACCCTCCCTGAGCCATAAAGCCCGACTTTTGAGCCTCCAAGAAAGCTCTTCTTCTTTTAAAATCTTCTGTTTTTTTTTTCCAGAATCCAAATCCTATGCCTGATGTGAGACAGCAAACAAGGATTTTAAATAGGAGAGATAAGCGTTTTAATTCTGTGCAAATATTTTTTATCTCTTTTCTATTGGAGGCAGCCTTCTGTCTTTGCCATTTTTTAACCTCCGATCGAAGGGATTGTAGGCGCTCAATAAAATGACAAGGAGGGTCCATCGCCTGCGTATGTGATTGCTTCCAGAAATCCTTATTAAAGATATTGAACTTTTCATCATCCAACCAAGTATGGTTAAACTTGAAGGGGTAACCGAATCTACAACCAGATTTTTTCCATTGAAAGGTAATGGGTCTGTGATCGGATATATAGGACGGGATGATGTTCATAGATGGAGGCCCAAATTTTCCAATCAATCGTTCATGGAAAATATATCTGTCGATTCTCTTCGCCAGATAGGAGGTGTTTGATCGGCCATTAGCCCAGGTAGGCCCCTGTTCAACTGGCAGGACATCAATGAAGGCATATTGAAAAAAAGATTCCCTGATGAATCTTCCTATAGGGTCATACTTCCTGCCGTTTCCCCAGATTTCTTCATTACAGAATGTGCAGTTAAAATCCCCGCCAATAATCAAAGAGTCAATGTCAAGGAGCTCAGATGAAAACAATTGATTCCAGAAAGGAAAACGAGTTTTATATGGAGAATATAAATTTAATATATGGAAGGGATCTGGGGAACCCCGGAGATGTGCCAGAACAAGAATGCCTGCAAAGCACTGGAATGCAGCAGCAGAGATCCACTTTGGGTCCCACAAGACAGCGAGTCCCCCGGACATACCTTCAGCATTAGTAGCGACCATATGCCAAGTCGACATCATTCGCCTGAAATATAAGATGGTCTGAGAGCTGTCATGCATGGTTTCCTGAATGAGGAGCATTTTGGAGTTCGAAGAGACAAAAATTTGTTTAAGGGCCAGAAATTTGTGTTCAGCGCCAAGGCCCCGAATGTTCAAGGACAAAATGTCAATCATTTGAGACCCTCAAGAGGCCGACCAGCTCTAAGAGGCCTATTATCAGAAAAGACGTCGACAACAACTTCAGTCACAGGAATGTCAATCAGTGAGGGATCTCGGATTGACGAGTCCCACCTTCCTTTTCTACCACGAAAGTGCCGACTGCCACGGTTCTCCTTCCGACGGACTGTAATGTTCCCCGCAGATGTTGGGCTGATGTGGGGCGAGGGGGAATGGGAAGGTCGATGGACAGTAAGAGACTGGAGATTAAGTGAAGCCTTTTGAAGGAGGAGATCGATGTCGCGGTCAAATGAATTATGAGGAGAGGCCTGGGGAGAAGGTGGAGGGGAAACCAGGATAATAGGCCCTTTTCCCTTACGGTCATCCAATTCAGGGATGTAGGGCGAGGGGGCAGAAAAGGGAGGAAGTGGTCTAATCTCAGAAAATCGCCCATGTGAGGGGATGGGCGAGGGTTCCGGGATAGGAAGAGGGCGAGGGGGGGGCGAATGGGGAGAAGAAGAAATGTATATGGTGGAGGCAGCCGCGGAATCAATACCGGATGGTTTGGAAGTTGTGGGAGGAGGAGGGATCTCAGGGTCCAAATCCGGTTCGGGAGGCGGCGACGAATAGAATGTGCACGAAGTATTGCCCGGAGGGTCGATGACGGGCAAAGAAGGTGACTTGGAAACAGTGGAAGACCTCGGATGTTCCGCCGACAGATTCGAGGATCGGAAGGGAGGGTCCACGGAGACAGAACAGGAAAGAGGGAGGCTAGCAGAACGATCAAGGGCCCTGCCCATCAGGGGAGGAGAAACGGCTTCAGAATTACCAGGTGCCCGAAAATTCTCTGGAGGGAGAGGCCAATCAAAAGCTGCCGAAACTCTTTCATGTGCAGGAGAGGAGATATAAACAGCCTTCTTCTTCGTTTTTCCGCTCGGTCGCCGAGGACAAGTTGAGGAGAGGTGCCCAGTTTTGTGACATATGGAGCACCTGAAAGGCACGCCCCAGTAGTCAAGGCGCTGCTGAACTTTTGACAGCTCCCACGTTAGAGCAACAATCCACTACTACCGGCTTATACCCTGGTGATCACGTGAGCTATCTTCAAGGAAAGCGACATGAAGAAAGATTTAAACTTCAATGTTTTAGCTGGAATTTTAATTCAAATGAGAGAGAGATTTCAAACTTAAAACATATTTAACAACAATCTTGTTATCAAAATAAACTTCGAGGAAAGCAAAAACAACCGGATTTTAAACTTCAATTTATTTGTTCAAATTTCTAATTCAAATCAGAGAGAAGGCTTTCAAACTAAAAGCATTTTCCTTGAGAAGTGCTCCAACAGATCTTCTCATAAACAAAATTAAAGACATTGGCGAATCACTTCTAATTCTCAACACAACATTCGTGAAATTTAATTATTTTATTAGGAACTTGTTCATTGTGAATTAGTTGTTTTTATAAAGATTTTGATGTATTTAGGCACTAAAAAACACTTAATTAATGATGATGATGGTTAACATTCACTGAGATCACCAAACTTTGGTCTATCAGACCTAAACAAACGGATTATTTAGTTTGATTTAAGATTTTATTCTTATACTCAAAAAACTTTGAGAAAAACCCGAACTTACTGTAATTTTGACATCATTTTATGCAAACTTTACATAAAAAAAATAAAAAATTAACTTATGTGACACTTATGTTGATAAAATACTTTTATAATCAAAATTATCAACGAGGACTACCATTCCAGGATGAGACTCAGGATTAGGGAATAAAATAAGCAATAATATGTTCTATCTGATAGCATCACAGAAAAATAAATTAAAATATGATTAAATAAGTGTAAAATTAAAACATGAAAATTTAAAAAAAAAAAAAATTATCAAATCCAAATTAATACAAATTTAACCCCAAAAAAACTCAAAAATTACTAATATAAATTTGAAAAAAAACACTCAATAGTGAATTTCCATAAATGCAAGATGATAAAAAATTCAACAACCCTTTAAGATCATACTGTCATACTGAATGGTAAAATTGTTCGCTATTATGAATTGCCTTGGGCATATCATATGTAAGTATGAGGTACCAGGCTACTAATAATTAAAGTATGAGCCAGATAACCAATAAGGGAAAAGCAAGATGCCTCACTTAAACACACTGTGGGGTTCATTGAATACAGATTCCATAGTGTAAGGTAATCATTATTTAATAAGTTATTTTGTGTTATTTAAATTAGTATTTCACTGTATATATGGATTTAGTATTCTCGAAAATCTTAGGGTATAGGTATTTTGATTGCACAAAATTACTTATCAAGTTTGTGATTTCAATAAATTCTCGTCAGATTTTAGATCCCGAAAAACAAACCATAAAAACTTCCAAAAAATCACACTAAATACAACTCTTAATATAAATACCCATTCAACATTATATATAGTAAATTAAAAATTTGAGTAAATCATTTGGGCGACGCAAACGAATAATCAAAAGCACGGTGGCTCTTCCAAGAAAGAACCGACGGTCGCTTGGGGCCTTCTCCGTGTATAACTCCAACGACTTTGTTAGAAGTTAGAACCTCTTGGAATGCGAAATGTTAGAGGTTAAGTGGAGTTTAACACTGATAAACATGGAACTTAATCTCGAACCTGTTTAAAATTGCTTTTTTAAACTAGTGGAATGACCTTTTATGAAAGCACGTTTATGCGTGCATTTCAATGTCCTATTATCTCGAAATAAAGTTAATATCTTTAAATTAAAAATTTTCATTTTAGGTTAAGTTTACCTTATGATAAAGTACATCAATCGAGTTTATTTTTATGATAAACTATATCAATAAGTTATTAGTGTATTTAATTGTCATCATTAATTTATGGTTAAATGAGCTATTTTGGATAAAAGCTTTACTGATGAATATTATTGACATGATGCCATTTTGGATAAGGTATATTTCAAAATTAAATACGAAAGTAAGAAAGAAATTTTGAAAATTTAAAGTGATTTTATTTAAATAATTAATTAGAATATATAAATATTGTATTTTCGTTTTCATAAAGGCACAGGCATATTACACATGTGATAGGTAGAAAAGAAGTACTTGATTATAAATAGATAAAATATATAAAAATAATGTTTTCTTAATAATCTATCATTTTTTGTTTTTCCTATAAAATTTAATGGTTCATTATCACAAAGCATTCACTTCTATTTGTAACTTTACATCTTGCAACATAGTGACAAGCACTAGAAGAGAACTGAAGATGTCGTCTCTAGGAAATAAGTGATTTCCTAAAATGTTGTATTTGATTAATAAGTACTAAATCATTGTTGAAAATAAAATCGGAAATATTTTAATAAGGTGGATAACAATGTTAGAAGATGATCACTTCATCAATGCAATGCACTTCTTCTAAGATGAGAAAAATGCGACCGGAGTGAAGAAAGAGAAATTGATAATAAAGAGGAACTTAAAAGAAAATCTCAAATTCAAGTTGAACTACGATGCAATGTGAATATCCTACATAAGAAGCCTTTAAAATTGATGGCCAAATCCATGTTGGTATTATCTCTAATTCAATTAAAGCTAGTGAATTAATGTAGTCTAATTTACTGTATAGAGAATTCAAAGTGATAGAAATCATGGATGGAAATAACCTTTTTTGGTACTACTAGGAATACTTTTTGTTGGAAAATTATGTAATTTTTCTTATTTACTTTAAAAAAATTATAAGATTTGATTGCATTAGAAAAATGTGTAAGCATGTTCAATTCATTCTATGTATATGACAAATTGTATCCCTTACAATTTCAATAATGCATGTAAGATCCACCAACAACCTAATCAATGTTGTATGAATTTTATTTTATTTTTTTTAAGATAAATTTCGGATGCTATATTATGGCTGAAAAATAGAAGTCAGTTCTCCAAAAAACATACAGTATTTTCTGGCTATTCTGGATCCAAGGAATTACAAAAAAGTTCCTTTCCTTGATCCTTGCCTTAGTAATTCTGCTTCTAAATATTCCTAAACTACTATAGATCCTAACAAACTGCAGAGACCAAAATTTACATTTACACTTCATAATTAGTCTATTTCAATGTGGCTGATCTGTCTGGCCGTGGACTCTTCTGGGTTTGGGTCTGGATCGGCCTGTTTGGCGCTGGAGGAACTGGGAGCAGCCTTGTTCTTCTTATCCATCATAAACTGGAGGATTGAGATCGATTCTTCTGCGTGGCTGCAGCAGTTGGTCAGGTTTCTAAATTGTTCATAAAGTGAGGATACTCTATGTAGAAAGAGGTTGATTTCAGCTCTGTATTTCTCGTTCAGAATCTTGTATTGGTCCTCCATTCTTGTCTCCAGGCTTTTAACCTGGTCTTCCATGGCTCGTTGCTGCGCTCTCAGCTCATCGAATTCTGCCTAGAGATCTGCGCAATGGAAACAATCCTCTGATCGATTCATCTTTGGCTTCGACCACGTCCTGTTTGCTACACTTGCCGCTAATCCTCGAGTCTCTGGTGCCCGAGCGTAGTTGAGCGAAGCTGCTGCTGTGGGATGGGAGAACTTCATGTTTTGAACGGATTGCCAAATACTATGCCAATGCTCATACAAACATCTATTCTTGGTGCGGTGTGGAGCTCTGTTCTCTGGCAAATTTATAGAGTTGAGTTGCTGGCTTCGGAGGCGGGAAGAAATTGATTCGAGTTTCTTGGGATTATTGTTGGCCTGTTGTGTAATCGGTTGCAGATCTTGCTTAGTATGGAGGTTCGATCTGAAAGGACGATCTTCTTCTGAGAGCCTGTGCCATTTCGCATTCCTAGACAAACTTCGATATGCATATCCGGGCAAAATCCTCTCCACATGCTTGACTCTGCCACCGACACAGATTACCTGATCCATCCCTCTGTTTCTGTCAGCTGGGGACGGCGAGCTGTTGACTAGTTTTGGAACGGTCATGGCAGCGGTTGGGCCGACACGCTGGAGTTACAGCAAAGACTGCCAACGGGCCTTTCGCATGCCCTGTTGGCAAACTTATCCGCTTCCTTGTTCAGACTGCGGAGAATGTGATAGTAGCTTGTCTCTTCCATTGTTTCATGTAGTAGTTGGTTTCTCTGATTTATCTGCTGAAGAATAATGTTTGGTGTGCTCTTCCTATGTGCCATGAGCCTGATTATTATTGAAGAATCCCCAAACACCACTACCTTTTTTATCCCAAGTTTGGTTAGTTGGATGAGCCCTTGATACAGGGCTATTCCTTCGGCTCTATTGTTAGAGTTCTCCCCTAGCCCCCATTCATAGTAAAGGATACGATCACCGTTTACATTGCAAATAAGGCCCCCTGCACCTGCTAATCCTGGGTTCGACTTTGATGCCCCATCGAAGAATAAGAAAAATTTATTGCAGTTGCTCATCCACTTAGACAGTTCCTCCTCTTTCAATCGTAGCTTCCATGCACTGTTTACTTCCTTCATCTTGGTCCATGTCCTGCTGGTTTCCTGGGCCCTGGGTATGTTCTCCAAAACATAGCTGAGGAAATTTCTCTCCTCTGCACTGTAATTTGTTGCACTAACTTTGCTGTTGGTATGATTTGTTATTGATTCCAGTGCCAGCATTTTGGCCTTGTGGCAAATTTTCCTAATGCTGAATCCTTTTTCTTGGAAAACTTTGCCATTTCGCGCTAGCCAGATGCGCCATAAAAGAGTGAGAGGTATGGTGTTCCATACTCTTTGTGCCAGTTGGCTTCTTTTCTCCTTCCACGGGCAGTTCTTCCTCCATTTGTAGATTGTTTCAGCTATTGTGTTCTGGGGTTCCCATGGTGATTCTCCAATTGAGGCCATTTCCTTCCAGCATTCTCCAGCTACCGGGCAATCAATAAATAAGTGTTGCATTGTTTCTTCTGACCTACAACAATTTGGACATCTGGATGGGCCCATTATGCCTCTCTTTCTTAGGTTCTCTGCTGTTAGTGTTTTCCCTTTCAGAAGAAGCCAGAGGAAAAACTTAACCTTAGGGGGAGCTTCTGCTCTCCATACTAATTTCCAATGGTTCCAGGGTTCTTGTTGATAGTTGCTGTCACAGAGATATTGATGTCCCGCTTTGACTGTGTATTGCGTTCCAGATGGGTCCCATCGATATCCATCCCAAGCACCTTCTTGAACCGGAGCTTTGCTGTGGAGGAGCTCTTTTAGAGCAGTGAGACTATTTTCCAATGCATTGGGAGGATCTGGTAAGCTCCAGCCTATCCAGGCATGAGTACGGGTATCCCATTTAGAAATTTGGGACAAGAGGTAAAGTCCTTTATCATTGAGCCAGCTTATGATTGGCATTGCCTCTGTTTTTTCTCCAATAGGTTTTTGCCCGAGGATTTTGTCTAAGGAGAAGTTGATACTATTTCCTCCACCTGGAACTTTGGATATGTTTTGGTTCATGAAAGGTATTGCCTTCTTGCAAAGATGGCAAATCTTTGTGCAGTCTCTATTAGGGATATTGGATTCCAACAGCTGCTGCCTTGTGCAGTTTTGATATTTAGCCTCCAAGACCCTTTTCCACCACACTGAAGGCCCTGTGATCAGTCTCCAAACAATTTTTGCTCCTAGGGCCAGATTGAGAAGCTTTGGGGATCTGATGCCCAATCCTCCCTTCTCCTGAACTTGAATTATGTTCTTCCAACTGACAAGATTGAATTTGCTTTTTTCTGTTTTCCCCCCTTGCCAAAGAAAGTGTCTGAGTAATTTTTCCATTTTCTGATGGAAAACAGTTGGAGCATGATATAAGGAGAAACGATAAATTGGGAGAGAAGCAATACCTGATTTTAGTAGAATTAGCCTTTCTGCTGGGTTCAGCCACATCATGCCCCATTGCTGCACCTTCCTCTTTATTTTATCCAATATCCCATTCCAAGTGTCTGCTTTCAGTGGGCCCACACTCACTGGCATTCCCAAGTAGGAGAAGTGATTCCAGCTTAGGTTGCAAGTAACTCCAAATATACCTGCTATATTGTGGATATTATGGTTTGAAGTGTTCCAACCATAGATGCAACTTTTAATTTCGTTGACTTTCCCTCTTGAGTAATCCATGAATTGATCCAAGAGCTTTTTAAATCTCCTTGCAATTGTTGTTGATGCTCCTCCCATCAGCAGTGTGTCGTCCGCAAACTGTGAGTGGTTGATGTTCTTTGCTCCATGCTCAATCTTAATGCCAGTGATTAAGCCTACTCTCCTGTTATAGTCCAAGGCTTGACTGAATGATTCAGCCATGAGGAGGAACAAATAGGGAGACAACGGGCAGCCTTGTCTAAGGCCTCGGGATGATTGGAAGGCCGCACATGGCCTCCCATTTATTAGGGGGAAGATCCAAGGTCCAGTTATACATGCTGCAATCATAGTGATGAAGGAAGGATCAAACCCAATTTTGTGAAGAACAGCATACAAATAGGAGTGCCTTACCCTATCGAATGCATTGGCAAGATCCAACTTTAGAACAAAGCCTTTTTCCTTCCTGTTTATACTGGAGTGGATGGCCTCTTGGACAAGAAGTATAGAGTCAGTGATGTGCCTGTTGGGGAGAAATCCCCCTTGATTTTCAGAGATCAAGGAGGAGAGAAGGGGTTTTAGCCTGGTTGCCAAGATTTTTGAAATGATTTTGTAAGCTGAGTTACACAGTGAGATTGGCCTGAATCTCGAGAATGTTGAAGGGCGATTTTCTTTTGGTATTAAAGCCAGGTAAGTGGAGTTAGTGTATCCCCCCATTTTACCTTTTCTCAACACCCATCGAATCATCTTCAAGAGGTCTTTTTTGATCAGTGACCAGTATTCCCTATAGAAGCATATAGGGAATTCGTCCGGTCCTGGGGCCTTATCCGGTTGTAGACTCCAAATAGCTGCTTTTACTTCATCTTCTTCCACTTCTTTCATAAGCTTGTTGTTCATTTCTGAAGTAACCCCTTTTGGTAAGTGCTTGAGCATGGGTGAGTAGTCTTCTGGACCTTTTTCTTCAGTCAGGGGTTGACAAAAGTGCCTGGTGGCTGCTTCCTTTATTGAATCCTGAGTACTATATCTGATTCCCTCATTGTCCATTATTGTGCTCACTGTGTTTCTGAGTTTTCGCACAGTGGCTTGCTTGTGAAAATAAGTTGTGTTTTTATCCCCTTCCTGCAACCAAAGTTGCCTTGATTTCAATCTCCACTTTACCTCTTCATCTCTAAGGATTTGACTCAGTTGTGAATATGCTCTACCCTCCTGCTCTTTGTTCTGCTGAGTTAGCCCCTGTCTTTCAATGCTCTGTTGTATTTCCTCTAGCTCTTGTTTGATTTTCTGTTTGTTTAGCTCGGGCTCTTGATAACTATTTTTTGCCCAGCTCTTTAAGGCCTGCCTTACTCATTTTAGCTTTGTCTCCCAGATGTAACTTGGAGATCCTTCTACATGTTGGTACCATGTTGTCTGCACCACTTCTTTTGCGGCTGGTATCTAATTCCAAATTGAACTATATTTAAAGGGGATGGGCCCTAACGGGCAATGACTTTGAAGAGATAAGGTTATCGGATAGTGGTCAGAGGCCGACCCGTTGAGAATGTTTGAGTAACCTGATGAAAAAAGAGGAAAGGAAAGTTATACTGATAAGGAATCTATCCAGACGTTCCATGATGTTGCTGGCTCCAAGTCTTCTGTTACTCCAGGTATACTTACGATTTTTAGGCCTGACATCGATCAGATCATGGTCCTGGATTATAGTCTCTAATCGATTTCTGGAGGGGTCAGGGGTAAAAATACCTCCTCTTTTTTAATTTGCATGCAGTACTAGATTGAAGTCCCTTGCTACTACTAGATTGGCATTTTGGTCCAGATCCATATTTGCTTTCAGAGTGTCCCAGCATATCTCTTTTTCTCTATAATGGTTTGGAGCATACACATTGTACACTATCACTGATTGGCCTCCAGTTCTGCTGTCCAGAGCAGTTCGAATCCAATTTTGATGAACATTTGAAGAGCTGCACATCCATTTGTTGTTGTCCCAAAGTGTTGCTATACCGCCTGAGGCTCCTCTAGCCTCACTTATGATTCCACAAAAAAAAATTTGCTGGCTAATGACTCTGTTCATTTCACATTTCTCTTGCTTTGTTTCTTGTATAAGTATGATTTCAGGTTTCTCACTGTGGATCAGGTCCCTGAGGGCAACTAGCTTGGAGGGGTGCCCCAATCCCCTACTATTCCAAGATAGTATTTTCATCATGATATACTTACTGTGTGGAGAGGTGCTCGCCTCTCGTGCCCTTTGACATTATTCTCTTTTTCTGGATGCCCCATTATGAAAGACTCTATCGGCGTTTGTGTGCCCAATGCTATATCTTTTTGTGCACTTTCATCCATTTGCTGTTTAGCTGATTTTCTTCTAGGTCCGTGCTTTTTTGGAATATCATTGGGCCCTCCATGATCCTTTGAAGAGCTCCTGGTAATTCTTGAAGCGGGAGGTTCAGGAGGGGCCTGCAGGTAGGGAGGAGTCGACTGCTGGAGGGGGGGCTGCATGGAGGGAGGAGTCGAGTGCTTGGGCGGGGGTTCAATGGAGTCAGGCCCTGATTCAACTTCAGAGAGGATTAAGAAGGGATTGGAAGAGGGAGGGAGAGGAGGATCTGGGATCTGAGAAGGGGAGGCAGGGGGCTGTTGTTTTGAGGTTCCAGGGGCATCAGAGTCCATAGATGGTTTGGAGAGAGGAGGTGATTTTTTCTTTTTAACAGGTTCCCACTGCCCTTCTTGTTCTTCATTATCAACATTCACTATTTTAGTGCATCTATTTGCAAAGTGTCCGTACTCATGACATACCTTGCACTTAAATGGAATTTGCTCGTAGTCCAGTTGTTGAATGTGACTCCAATCATCCACCTTCAACTTAATCGCCTCCGGCAGTCCTCGACCTAGGTCTACTTCAACGCATATCCGTGCACATGCCTGCATGTTGTCTTTGGGCTCGCTGCGATCTATGTATTTTCCCACTGCATTTCCTATAGCTTTAACTGATTCGTCCCCCCAGCAGTGAAGAGGAAGATGGGGTAACCTTACCCATACTGGAACAGCATTCGGAATATCAAGTTCTGGGTCGAAATCCGGTTTCCATTTGTTGAGGTAAAGGCCCCTGGAGTCCATAAAATATGGCCCATTCTTGAATATTAGCTCTTTGTCCTCGGTGGTCTGAAAGTGAAAGGTAAAATATCGTCTGCCACAGAATCTGATAGCTATTTTGCCTTGAGTCTTATCCGACCAGTTCCTTTCGACCCACCTTTGGACTGTTCTAGGCGACGGCCAAAGTCCTGTGAACTGTCCAATTAATCCTTTCTCTGCCAGAGAGAGGGTTGCCATGCGTGGAGTGGCAGGCGGCAGTTGAACTTCCTGTAATACATCAAGCTTCTTCACGAATTTTGTTGCTATTGGTCTAGGACGCTGCGGAGGAAGGGATTTGACCAGGTTGGAGAAAGCCCTTTCCAGATCCGAATCCCCACCAGGCGGATCCGGAGGATCCATGCTGAGGCGCAGGCAGGATCACGATGGCGCGTTTGCAGGCTCGCTCAGTTGCGGAGCAGAGCGGGAGGACGTATGAATTTTATTTTATTATACATATAAAAATGAAGTAATTGATATAGTTGTTGGGTATTTGTTATATTCTTTGTGTGATTGTCCCCAAGTGTTGTATGTTGTGATGGGTGTAGTGTGAAATCCTGGACTATGATAGAATGGTGGCATCTCATGCTGACTTGGAAGGTTCTAATACTTACCTAGATACTTTGGAGGATGAAGATGATGGGCAAGCAAAGGTTCATCATGAAGAAGTCAAATCCATAGCAGCAAGGAGAAAAGGCTTGGCCAAAACATATTACAAAGAAGTTCCATAGCATAAATGCCAAGTCATGGCTTGTCCAAGTATTTTCACAAAGTCATATGTGCCAATGTATCTTGCTACATCATTAGTGGAATGTAATTATTTTATTTTTAAAAATGAGACAATGTAAAAAATTTGGAAGACCAAGGGTCCCACGTGGAATGTGAAAAGTCACTAGAGAGTTCTAAAGTCATGTAGAAGCTCAAAGGTCACATAGGAATTCAAAAATTCATACTAGGAGCTCAAGAGTCATGTGGGAGGTCAAGTGTCACATGTGGAGTGGAGAGTCACCTCATTTTTTATAAATAAACCCTCACAACTCAAGCAAAAGACTTTAGAATTTGACTTTTCACCTTGGCTTCTCTAGTTTGGCATAGGAGAGAAGATCTTTCTTTGAAGGAGCAAGTTTTGACTCAATGTTCCATTGTTAGGGCTAGTGTGCCAACATTGTAATTGCATATCCTAGTACTTTCACTTAATATATGAAGCTCTCAGATCCGACACACTTTCATTCTTATGTCGTGAATGATTGTAAGACTCTTCTTTCATTGTTTGTGATGTATGTTTATGTTAACACATACTAATGAAACTGAACTATTTTGTTGGCTTTGGTATGTATCATGATTAATGTGTGTTGTTACTTCCTTTACGGTCGTTGTTGTCTTGTGAGCTACTTTGCAACTTAACTAACAATTCTCTCATGCTCTCTGTGTCTCTTTTAGGATCATGTACTATTACTTTTCCCACTCGCTCTTTCCTTGTCATGAAAGAACCTTATGTACATTACGATTGTATGCCTCATAGTGTCAACTTACTTGCTTGATTCAAAGAATGCTTATATAATCTCTTATGTTGATAATTGCAGCCAAGGAAAAATCCTAATAATAATGGAAACCAGACGTATTTCCAGTTGGGGCTGCTACTCCAAACATTGTGAGGCCTAATTGGGACTTCATACCAGGGACACCCTTTTGGTTGACAAATTTCCAGCAGTGTCAATAGTTATCTCTAGAAGGAGGTCCATATGACAGGTTGATCCCATTCAGTTTGTTTTAAATCTCTCATCTTGAAATGTTTCATTCCCAAATCATACTCCCAGGATGTTTTTCTAATAGATTCAATCTTAAACTTTCACTCTTCGTGGAAATTATTTATGACTTGTCTCAATTAAGGTTTGATGACGAGTGTGGAACATCTCTAGCTAAGGATACATCTCAATTCCTTCAATTTCTTTATTATTATGAAATCAATTGTGAATATGTTTTTTGTAAATTATTCACCCTCACACTTGAAGGTCGAGTTGAGAAATGGTGTCACACTTTACCAATTTCCTCCATTCATTCACTCGAATAACTCTTCAAGGAGCTCCATCAAGCCTTTCACAAGTATGACTATCAGGACGTATGTAAAAGAATTAATTAGGTAAGAATGAAATCCGATGAATCATTAGAGGATTTTCTTAATCGGTTTCTTCACCTTTGCTTGGTATTTCCTGAAGAAGATTTTGATTGGGATTTTATCAATAAAAAGTTTTAGAGTTTGATTTTAATATCTGTGAAATCATTTGGAACCCTTGGTTGACTTTGCTCACCCAACTTATATTGGTCATGAGACACCTCAAAAATTAAAATAAGAACCTACTATTCTTTTTGTCCCTTCTCCTCCACCCTTTTCTTTATCAAACAAGGTAGTCTATGGTGTTGTTGTTGAAGCTGGAAAATCCAAAAATCAAGTCCCCAATCCACTTCTTCCACCTTCACCTACTTTTGAAGAATAAGATTTTATTTAGGGGAACCTCAAATGTTATCATAATATTAGGAGGCCTAAAGTGAATATTGATCCCTTGATATTTCAAGACGGCACTTACATGCATAATCCTAATCTTGAAATTGATCCAAATGAAAGCATAATTTCCTCAAGGAACACCCTTAAACATATACCATTTATGTCTCATGATTCCTTGTTTCATGATCTTCTTGATCAACCTACTTCAAACTCTCTCGATTTTCAACCTGTTGTTCCAAGAAGTAATAAAGAACAAGGTAGTTGCATTTCACATGTAGAGGAGAAAAGTGTTGAAGATATGTCTTATCTTTCTTCCCTCTTTCAAGATGATAATCTTGCATTTCTAGTTGATCATCGATCTTGTAATCTTGATAACCTATCAAATGATTCCAAACCCTTCATTCAAGTTGAGACTTTGGACAACCATCACCTTGACATCCATGTTTCCACTAATACATGTGGTGATGAGTGCCCAAGTAAATGGGATGATATATTTTCTTCTTCAGAGGACTTAGATTTGCAAGTATCGATCCAAAATATGCTTCTCATAGTTTACAATCTCCATTTATGGGTTGGGATACTCTTTCAATTCAAAATGATCCTGAAATTCCTTTGATCCATACATCTTCAGATGAAAAACCTAAAGAGGTAAGTTGTTAGGTTTTTGAATCTTTGGTATACCCTGTTGAAGAAAAGCAAGGTCAATCTGAATGTCACATTGGTATGCCTTTCTTTGACTATTATGTTGATGAAAATAATGTTGATTCAAGCAATCTTTTGTTTTCTCATGATATGCTCTTACATTCGCCTCCCTACCACGACCAAGGCATTGTCTTGGGTGACAATGGATGTTCAAATAATCTCATAGAGCATAACATTCATATTGATCCATTGTTATTACAAGCTCAATCCAATTTAGTATTTCTGCTCATGGGTCTTTTCATCTTTCCTCACCTCTAGCACACTATTCATTGCACCTGATATGTTTGATAATTTTGTTATACCAACAATTTCTCTAAATCCTTTAGATATTTATCTTGTTGTTCATGATTTCAATTAGGTACAGGATGGTGTGGTCCAACAATAAGAAGATAAAATTCTTGAATCCATTATTCATGATCTATTCCACTGTAAATATCTCATAAGTTAGGAGGAATATGTTACAACTCTAAATGATCAAGGGTTTTTTCTGTTAGATGCATCTAAATTCTCTATCCATCAAGATTTTGATATGCTTAATCTTAAATCCAATCAAACCAGTGGTATTAGTGATTTTTTTAGTGATACATTTGACGATAGTGATGCATATCTACATGTTGATTTTTCGAAGCCACCCAAATTCAAAGATCCATCGTTAGAAATTTCAGGGACCTGTCAGGAAGTCGAGACATTTCAGCTCCTACTGGTGGTTATGTTAGGTTCTTGCAATCCTATTAAGATATCCAAACTAATTCGGATCCAAATTTTTACGCATAATTATTTCCTTAACATTCATCCATTGGATGTGAGCTCATTCTTGAAGGACTTTCAACATTTTCAAGTTAATCCTCCTAATCCTCAAGATAGACTTTCTGATCAGATAAAGGACTCTTGCTTGATTAATTTTTCATCATGCGGATACCTTGTATTAGACTGAGGGTTAGAGAGCACATATTTCGTGGATATAGCCTTAAATCTTATCATTTTGATCATCAAGATAAAGGTCATTTTTGGATGGAGGGTTTATCCCTATTAAACTCTTTCGAGATCAATCATATTCTTATCCCTTTTTTGTATGTCATGAATTTAATCATCCTTCTAGCACAATCTCCTTCCTTGAGTGATAGAAAATGCTTGATTCATTCAGCGGACCAAAACCCTCATGTTGATACAAATATTGGATTTGATTTGTCACATGTTTCCAACCTTTTGTCAACTCAGTATCCTAATTGGTTTCCTAGATTTACGATGTCAATAACTATTTTTAATGCCCTAAGATTGCATATTGTTGGTTTTTCATGTAATCATATATGAAGGGAACCAATAGAGAATCGAGAATCTTATATGCTAACTGACCAATCTAATCATAATACCGGTTCTAACAACTATCACTCAATTAATTATTTTCCCATTAGCACATCTGATGATAGTGTTTTTACAATAATTTATCTTGTTGAACCCAGTGATATTCATGATTTATCATTTCACAGTTCAGGTGTTTGTCAGATAGTTTGGGCACTTTAGCTTTTGTTGATGGTTATGTCAGGTCCTCACCATCTTGACAGAGTTTTTGAATGAAATCAAATCGAATTAACCTCAAAAGATTCTCGTTGTGATTTGAATGTGTTAGTTAAAAATTAATTTTCTCAAGAGTTTCAGGGTTTTCAAATTGGTTGTTTTGAATATAAAGATCCAGTCGCTAAATGGTTAGAGAAATCTCACTTGGAAATCTCCATCATTAATAATAATTTTCGATCTTTCTTGATGCTTGCTAGAACTGAAAACAAAAATGAATGTACACTCACAAGTAGCCTTAAAGGTTTGTATGATCATAATTTCAATCAGCAAGGTAAAGATCGACACTAGTTAAAGCTAGTTATTATGACACGTATTTCTGGCATTAGTTAGGACCTTCATATTCTTATGTAAGGTATTCAAGCAATTATCTTTTCTTTTGCACATTTTTCGTATGGTTTTTAATCACTCATATCTTTGTGTTTGTAGGTCGAGAGAAATTACAATGGTTACATTAGAAATTCCATTACACTTAGCCCCGATCTTCTAGCCCATTAGGTTAGGAGTAGGTCTAGGTGCATTTTAGCTCTCTAGTTGCATTGCATTACCTTGAATTTTCCCATTATCTAGTCCTTGCATTTGGTTTGTTTGCTTTGTTTTCCCCCCATGCTGATTTTTAGTTAAGGTTTATTTTTTCGTTGATTTTGCTTTTATTTTCCTGTTATGCTTTGTCTTTTCTTTTGTGTTTGTTTAATAAGATTGTGCATGAAATTCCTCTTCTCTGGCTCAACAAAATAATGTGGAAAAGTTTTGAAAATGAAATTGTTATGACGAACAAAACTTGGCTAAGATGCCTTCCTCTTCTTTGTTTGGACCTACACATATTTTAAAGTCAATGATGTATGAATGGAAAATATGATTCATTCAAATGGAAATCTATGAACAAAAGCATGATGTCGGTATCCATTTTAGCATATTCATTCCTTGACTCAGTGTGGAAATCGAAAATGGTGTTTTGTTTGTTGATTTAAACGAGTAGAGAAAGGAAAGGGGAAAACCTTAGAGGTATATAACAGTCTCTGAAGGAGTAGCCTCTCTTTCTCTCACTAAATGAGGATCCCTCTTCCACCTTGGCGATATAAACGTCGATAAAATACCAATGAGGTGCCATTGAACTAGTCATATAGATCTAAAAAGGATTCAGAGTGGAAGAGATACCCTCAAGAGTTTAAAATGGAAAACATATACAAATTCAATAGGATGGAGTTTGGCGCACATATGATTCTAACCCATCCCTAACACAATGTAGGATAGCATATGAGGAAAAATATGACATTATTTATAATCCCTCAAAATTTAGCAATAATATTTTATACCACCTACATAATGGTAGACTACACTCTCACAGTGGACTTGCGAGACTATTCCTGTTAAAGGCTAGGTTCATGCTTAAAAATATGGATTTAGGTTGTAAGTAGAGTCTAATATGTATAAATTTGATAGAAATTGAAATTGCTCAAGATTTCACACTGAAAAACAAGAGACACAATTCTACTCTATTGATCTCTCAAATGAAAACCACAATTTAGAACAAAATGAATAAACATGCAATAAGAAAAACCATAAATACACAGTGATTTCTAGGGGAACCCAATTGGTAAAACCCCTCAAGCCTCGTTGCATTAATCAGTTGAATAGAGAAACTATTACAATTTCTAGCTCTAGTTATGAGCTCAATCTGCAAAAGAATAATTGTTCTCTCTGCTTAAAGCGAAACTCTAGCCAACACCTAGCCAATTATTTGATCACCAAACCTCTTATTTCCTTGCACAATTTTAGAGGAAATTAGCCCCTATTATTCAGGAATTTCCTCCAGATTGATTGCGTAGTTCCCAAGGATTGATCTCTTGACTGATGCAACACATGTACACTTAAAACTAATCTACAACTAATGTTACACTGCCTTGTCATCTCCACTTCAGCCGAGGAATTCAAATTCCTTGCATGCATTAGCTATTTTGGGACGATTGATCAGTTAACTGATAGATTTCTGAGTTAGATTGTAGTCCCACTAGACAACTGACCTTCAACTGACTCTATCAATAGTTAGATGTCAGTTAACTAAATACAACTGAAAATAACTAAATTGGATTACTAAAATTTAGAAATCACACATGCATAACTAAACTCCAAGCCCTCTAACTCGAATTTACTGAGTTAACTGAGTGACAAGATCCATGTCACACTAGTTAACTGCCTCCAAGTTATCCTGCTGATGTGGAAATGCTATTTTACTCAATTTGACTAAGGCTAAAGTCAAATTGAGCCTTTCTTGCTACATTTTTTCAACATAATATACATTATGCAAGGTGATGATGTCTCCTTCTAAGGTGAACAAGGAGACTTATAACTCATTTTTCATTGTTTATACATTAGGTATGATGATTCTTTAAGGTATTATTCAAGGCTCTAAGCCTCTACAACCAACCCACCATTCCAGGCCTTGGTCCATTAGCCCATTGTTTTCCTTAGCACAGAAATAAAATTCAAAGAATATTTCTAGTGGTATAGGAAAGCTTGAGGAATAATGCCCCACACCTACATGCTTAGGAGCTTAAGCTAACTCCCCAAAACATGATTGTAAGGAAAATTGTGTGGATTAGTGAAAATATCTCATTACAACATCATATATTCTGTGAAGACTATAACCCTTTTAGTTCCTTTAAATCTTAGAATTTGGTTATGAAGCCCAAAAGCCAAACCAATAACATGTCTTCCAAAGGAGCCTTCAAAAAAAATGTTACATGATCTTGTTTATTTAGTCATAGTATATAACCATTATTAAACCACAGGGACTTCACTAGGGGAGCAATACCACACCACGTGCATTCATATTGGGGGATATATATTGAGGAAAAATGACATAATATATTGAGCATATAATAAGGGGGTAAAGGGTTTTTATATTGGCAGGTATAAAAAATGGAGCTCAAAGTTAATGAAAAATATAAAGGGGTATAAAAAATGTTAATGAAAAAATAGATACCTACAATATCTAGTCAAAGTAGGTATTTTTCAAATTGGGAATGTGTATTGGGTTTGTATTGGTAGGGGGTTAAATAATGTGATTTTTATAGGTATTTTCCAATATGTAGTCAAATTAAGGGTATTGTTTAGTATGCCACGAACACACGTGCTATGTCACAGGTTGACTGAGTGAAGCCCTCGTGTATTAAACACTCATGCATAACATGTAGCACCATAATAAAAAATAGACCATAAATATACACAACTAAAAAACATTAAGATAAAAATAATTGCGTAGACTTATCTGAAAGGATTTTCCTACAACTAAAGAAAGGTGTGTGCCTTTCCATCCAACCTTAGGATCATTTGGGTTTGTCTTTCCTATAGCTAGCCAACCCTTGTCCAAGCCATGATACTGCCAAGGGAAATAACTTAAGTTTTCAATCGAATTACTCAATTGTGAAAGTCACTCTCCTTCATACCAAACAAGGGTAATCACCCTCTACCCACTAGGCCAAGGCTTACATGAATTTTTTAGAAGCTTCCCAGCTGGTTGTTGTTGCACAAGGGAGTCCCTTCTCTGCCATTACAATCCTTCATCAACCTCCTCTCTTAGTGCTTATTCTTCAACCCAACCAACATCACATTTGTGGCCCTCTTTTCCTAACTTAGGTTGGGTTTCCCTGCTCTAAATTAGCAGTTAAAACCAATATTTAGCATGCCCAAACATTCAATAATGGTCCCCAAGTATATTAAGCTCCATTTGGGCATGAAATTCAAATTCCCTAGGGAGTTCTAACTACTACAAAACAACATGAACAAACCCACTTATGGATTTCCATGATTCTCACTCATTGATATTCTTTAGGCTCTTTGCAAACTCTTCCATTGCTCAATTTAGACCTTCAACACCATTCCAACACTTAGCAAATTGTTCCATTTTCCCCTTAACTACATTTCTATGTTTTAGCCAAGGGAAAAATCCCCATTTCCTGAGCTTTGATAGGGGATTTTGTGGGTCAAATTTTAGAACTCAAGATGGGTACTAGTTGTACCCATCTTTGACCATTTTCAGTTGCCCACTCCATCCCCATGCTTCCATAAATTTGGGTAGTTGGTTTCTTAGCTACCCTATTCCATTCATTAATTTCTTTTTGGGGAATGGAGGAGGGAAGAATTTTCAAATTCAAAATTTGGCATTGTTACAAAATGGGTTTTTGGCTATGGCTATATTTTTAATAGGTGAAGTGATTTCCCAACCCCCCTTGTTGATTCTCATACATGGTATCATGCCTCATACCAACATTGTACCCTTAAATCAATTGTTTGATGCTTTTACATTACTTAATGAAATATTTTACATAATTAAACTTTTGTCCATAACGACTCAAAAATTCAATACATCATGTGTCCCACAGTTCTAGCGACACTAAGTCATAAATTAAAATTAGAAAATGGGAGAAAACAAGGTGTTATAGATTTGTCACATATGTGAACTCTCCTTGTGTCTTGACTCACACATCGCAAACCTTGCAACTTGTGTGAGTCTCTTTATAGTACACCTTGTTTGTTTCACCTCTTATGTTCAATTATATATAACAATGATGCATGTGGTTAGAAAGACTTGGTGTTGTAATCGATGCCTAGTTGTGATCCAGACTTAAATAGGAATGCAAAAAATTATATATATAACCATAAATATAGAGATGCAACAAAAATAACACTTAATTTCATTAATATCAAAATACAAAAATATGCTTACAAACTGAATGAAAATAAACTAGCTCGGGTGATGGTAGCTTATCTCTAAGAAGAGATGTGGGGGTTACATGCCTCTGAACTATGTTACAATGAGACTAAAGGGCCAATTTATTATTGAAAAATAAGGGAAAACCCTAAACAACCAAAACCCTAACCCCAGGAGATGGAACATCAAGAGTTTTTGGGTCCCGTTGGGGTTAGTTGGGGAGCCAAATTTCCGGGGTCGTAACCAGGTCATATTATCTTCGTTTGGTGCGTATGATACCTTGTTGGAAAGGTATCTCCGAGTACTACAAGATTTTCTACAGGCCCTTGCCTATGGATATGGGCTTGCTATAGACCTTAAAAAAGAGTCATTTAGGGGGTCAAAACTACTCTGAAAGTTCAGGACCCAAAAAATTGTTAAAAATAGTAAATGCTGCAATAAACAAGGAAACATATGAAACCAATTGGAGGTCTAGGTGGAATAGGTGGGTAGCCACCAATATCCACCTAGATCAATCCTCCCTCCTTAGGAAGCAATGGTCCCTATTACGTGTAGAGTCTCCATGAGGTGAGGAAATTTCTATTGAACTTGGTCCCAAGTGCACCACTTGCCCTCATGAAGGAGTTGGCCTGCTTTGACAACACAATATAGTTGGATCCTATGTTGGAGAGTGTTCTTGATCTGTGTTTCCATGACCTGATCAATTTTGGCTTGTTCCATGATGTCCGAGTTTGGATTTTTTGGTGTGATTTGTTTTGTAATGTCAGATGTGTCCAACAATGGTGGAAAGTATAGTCGAAGGTGGTGTACATTGAACATTGGGTGCAGACCAAGGAACGATGGAATGCTAAGATCGAAGGCATTATCCCCTACATCTTTGGTGATGGTGTATGACCCATATAGGAGCAAGCGAAGCTTGCAGTGGGGTCCAACGAGGCACTCCTTCTGTAAATGTAGCCAAACTTTGTCACCCACCTGGAACTTGTGCGACACTCGATGTTGATCATGGCGTTGCTTGTACTTAACATTAGCTCTGTCCAATATATCATGGACTTTCTGGCGGATGTGTTGAATGCGCTCAATGAAGCTATTAGCCCTGTCATCTTCAGACTGGAAGTGAGTCGAATCTGCTTGAGTAGCTGCAATTGGTATGGCCACATCAAAGGGACATAATGGTTGAAATCCCAACCCTACCAGAAAGGGTTTGTGGCCTATTGAGCTATGAAGAGATCTATTGTAGCTATATTGGACATAGGGGAGGCTTTCATCCCATGTGTGTGGATGCTTCGAGTTGTACATGTGCAGAATGTGTATGATCATCCTATTGACGACCTCTGTTTGGCCATCAGTTTGAGGGTGGAAAGCCATGGACTTAGTAAGTTCAGTATCCAACATCGACCAGAGACTTGACCAAAATTCACTTAGGAATCTACTATCCTGATCTGAGATAATGGACTGTGGAATCCCAAAGTGTACCCACACTCACTCAAAGAGGTATGGCCTCTATTGTGATACTCTTCTTGCACGCCACCATGATGGTCATCTTAGAGAATCTATTGATGACCACAAAAATGCAATCATTGTCGTGCTTAGTAGAAGGAAGGCCCGACATGTAATCCATGGAGATGGATTCCCAAGGTCGATTAGGAGTAGGCGGAGGAGTATATAGGCCTTTCTTCTTGATGGTTGGTTTGAAAATGGCACACACAGTGTAGGATCTAATGTATTTCCCAACATCTCGATGAAGGTTCGGCCAATAAAAATACTTTTGCAATACTCCCACTATTTTCTCTACTCTGAAATGTCCAACGACCTGAATATAGTGCGCCTCCCAAATAATCTTTGCACAATCACTTGAAGGAACACAGATGTGTCCCAAGCGGCATAACAGTGCATCCTGGAGGTGAAAATTAGGAACTTTCTTACCTTTTAGTAGTGTCTAGTACGTGCTGCCGAATTCTAGATCACTCTTGTAAAGATGCAGCCACCTCGAAGTTTCATGCCCATAGGAGTCGAGCGCAGTGATCAGCACCATGACTAGTGGTCGGCTGAGGTTGCTTGCGAAATTATTGGTGCTTCCCTTCTTGTACTTAATGTTCAAATGGAACTGTTGCAAGTATGTATACCATTTATGATGACGACCATTCTGCAACTTCCCTTGTGTCTGTATGAACTGCAGGGGTCGGTGGTCTGTGTGGATGATTGTTTCCTTCCCCATAATGTAATTCTTCCATTAACGGTAGGCTTGCATAATGGAATACATTTCTTCGTCATAAGTGGGATACTTTCGGACTATATCTAAAAGTGTCTCACTGTGGTAAGCCATTGAATGCCCCTAATGAGTAAGAACTGAACCAATAACATAGTCAAAGGTGTATGTCTCAATCTCAAATGGTTGTTGCAGGTCTGGTAATGTGAGAATTGGTGCATAGCAGAGGCGACACTTCAGCTCGAAAAACACCTTATGTTTGGATTCAGATCAAAAAACTTTGCTTTCGCTCCACCCTTGGTGACTTGACTTAAAGGCCAAGTGAAAAGAGAGAACCCCAACATGAACCTGCGGTAGAAATTGATAAGACCCGAAAAGTTGTAGAGATGTATTAGAGTGGTTTGGGTTGGCCAATACCAAATTACTTATATCTTGGTTGGGTCCACATGCACACCCTGCTCATAAATGATTTACCCCAGATATTGAACCTAGGTCATGCAAAAAGTGCATTTCTCCAAATTGACACATAACTTGTGTTGTAGCAGGGTTTGAAGGACTTGTCGAATATGGTGGAGGTGCTCTTCCCAACTCTTGACGAAGATCAAGATGTCATCTAAATACACCACCACGAATGCATTGGTGAATGGTCGCAAAATGTCATACATTAAGCTCATGAAGGTTGCGGGGGCATTCGTCAACTCGAAAGGCATGACCAACCATTCGAAAAGGCTCTCCTTGGATTTGAAGGCAGTCTTCCATACATCGGAGGGTTCGATAGGCACCTAGTGATAACCAGACTTCAAGTCAATCTTGATGAAATACCTGTCCCCCTTGAGTTGGTCCAGAAGGTCATCAATCTGTGGGATTGGGTACATATTCCAGGTAGTGATCTTGTTTAGCGCCTGATAGTCAATACAGAGTCTCCAGGTCTCGTTCTTCTTCTGTACAAATACAATTGGGATCCCACAATGTAATGAGATTAGCTTGATGTTACCTTTCTGCAACAACTCCTGAATCTGCCTCTTGATCTCATTGTTCTCTAGAACAAAGCGTTGATATATCAGTACATTGGGTAGCGACGTGCCTGGGGTCAGATCAATGGATTGCTTAACTTGACAGTGCAGAGGTACCCCTGTAGGTGAGGCGAAAAATGTCCATGTACTCCTCCATGAACGTTTCCATATGTTGCTACTGTGCGAAGGAGCCCTATATGAAAGACGTGGACACAACCTTCTTCTTTCCCTGAGGGCGAATCACAAGGAAAACCAATTTCCTCATATGGGAAATGATCTTACTGCATTTCTTTGCAATGATCAAAGAGATGGCAATAGGCAGGGCTACCTTCGGTATCTTGTACAACTTATTGCCAAAATTAATAATCATAGAGCGAGGTCTAGACTCATATACAACATGTCACTTCCACATGTATGGTTGTCCTAATAATACATCACAAATTTCAAGAGGAACAACATCACATAACGCCTCATCTGTGAAGGGCTTGATGTTGTAGGGGAAGGCGAAATTGTTTCCTGATGCGAAGATCTCGTCCTTGGTGAAGCCACCCGATGGTGTATGGTCGTGGGTGTGCTATAGTTGGTAGGCCCAACTGCTCCACGACCTCTGCTGAAATGAGGTTATTTTGGCTCCCACTATCAATAATGAACTACAGTGGAGAATCCTTCACCCACATCTATGAGTTGAAGAGTTGTTCCCCCTCCTCTGGATCTTCAAGCTCATTCTTCTGGATCTTGGTGGTGGCCACGGTGGCACTGAGCTCTGCATCAATGATATGCTTCCCTTTTTCATTCCCCTTGTCTAGTTATGACTTAGAGTCAGAACATGCGTCTGATTCAGAAGCCTTCAGCTTGGCCACCAGTGACTACTTGGCTTGACGCTCACTTGCATTGTGAGTGGAGCTCTTATGGAACTCACACCATTTTCTCGTGTCCTTCTTTGTGTTGGTGGTGTTGTTATTTGTTTTCGGCTTCGGCAGGCTGTCCTAGGTCACCCCACCTTGGATTTTTCCTTTGTTATGTGGTTTGTGGGTGCCTTTTCCTTACTTCGTATTTATAGATCCAAAGTATCAATTCTTTTGTATAAACTTCTTCTCAATCTTAACAACGTATAGGTACATCGTGTTGAGCGAGGAGATTTCCAAGAACTCCATCTCGTCCTGAATGTACTTGTGTAGACAGCCGCAGTACTTGAGTGCAAAATGTTGCTCAGAATCCTTGATACCCAACTTCATGTGAAGGGTATGGAAAATATTTGTGAACTCTAGCACATCTTGGTCCCTTCCCTGCCATAGCGTGGTCCACTTTATGTATTTATCTTCATAGCTCCTGATAGGGTAATATTGTTCCTTGATGGCGTCTCGAAAAGAATTCCAAGTGGGTGTGGCTGAAAAAAGTGAGGATTCCCTCTCATACTTTTGTTCACAGTAGGTTTCCAATCAGTCCTTAATGTGTGGGGCAGATTTGAGAAGTGCAAAATTAATATTTTCCCAATTGGAAAAGTAATAAACTGAAAAATATCCTTCCAATAGATCTAACCATTTATCTACGACGTCTGCATCTATTTGGCCTTCAAATATTGGAATACCAAAGTTAACTTGTACCTTAAAAGGAGTGGCTCCTCTAGAGTGGACGCTGGATGAAGATGTGTCGCCTGTGGGTAGCCTTCGAAGGATCTGGACAAAGTTATCCATCATCACATTCCTCTGTCGCTTAAGGGCTTCCTCGAGCAATATTTTGAAAATATCTCTTGCCCCCTCGTCTTTCTTTTCTTCTGCCATGGGAGTCTATCGGGGTTTGCGAGGCTAGTCTTGCAAAGGTTCAACCTGCTCAAGCCCTAACTCCTTATACCCTGACCTCGTTGGGGACATGCAAAGAAAAAAAGAGAAAGAGCAGACTTCTCTAATACCACTGATCTGAACTTAAACAGGAACACAACAAATTATGAGGTATAACCATAAATACAAAGATGCAGTAGAAATAACACTTCATTTCATTAATATCAAAATACTGAAATATGCTTACAAACAGAATGTCAATAAACTAGCTCAGGTGATGGTAGCTTATCTCTGAGAAGATATGTGGCAGCTACGTGCCTCTTAACTGTGTTAGAATGAAGCTCAAAGGCATATTTATTATTGAACAATAAGGGAAAACCATAAACAACCAAAACTCTAACCCCAAGAGATGGAACGCCAAGAGTTTGTGGGCCCCATTAAGATTAAGTGGCAACCACCTGCTTTGGGTCGTAACTTGGTCATATTATCTATGTTTGGCGTGCATGATTACCTTGTTGGAAATGTCTCTCCAAGTACTACAGGATTTACAGTAGGCCCACAACTATGGGCCTCCTGAAGACCTCAAAAAATGTCATTTTGGGGCGTCAAAACCACACTGAAAGTTCAAGACTCGTAAAACTATTAAAAATAGTAAATGTTGCAATAAACAAGGAAACAGATGAAACTGATTGGAGGTCTAGGTGGAATAGGTGGTCGGCCATCAATATCTGCCTTGATCAAGTTGACCTGCTATGCCAACATGTGTTCCCACATCGTTTCTGAAGCTGATTGCGTCATGTTCCCAACCGATCCATCTTGCTCCCCTTAATGTGATTCATGCCAATGAAGTCAACTCATGATTTAGGAATTCTAACCCAACATATGTCCACCAAGCCAATGTGTTTATTCACTTGGGAAAACCACTTAATGTGCTTGCATGCGCAAAAAATCCACTCACTCAACACTTTTGATATAAAGGAAAAACGCCCAAGTCTTTTCAATTTGCTCGTTCCATCATATCATGATATCATTATGTAAATCCCCTTGGTTTATCCAAGGCGGGTGCCTATCCACACACTCCATCATCAATCAATTTGTCTCTTGGATAAGTCCTTGTCATGTCAAGATGTCTTTCCCACTTGGACAAGACTACTTAATCAAAGGTCTAATAAGTATCTTTAAATATATATGAACATTAAACAAATAAATAAATAAGGTGATCATGCACTAAGTTGAATATTGATATAGTCCTACACGAAACTCTCTCAACAAATTACCCCCTTTAAACCATTATATAACTATTAGTACCATCACCTAAGATTTGTCTCATTTAAGTATTAAATCGTTACAATGGTTAATACACTCCATAACATCTTCAAACATCTTAAAGGAGAGGTTTATAATATAATATTATGGGAGAATGAACAATAAGTTAATCATTGTTATTCACACTAACTAGCATAGATCCATCTTATCTCCGGATTTGCCAAGCATTGAAAGGGATCAAATCTCTTGAGGTGCCAACCAATTTTAGAGTGAAAAGATATTTTTTGATCCATCTTGGCGTTTGGTAGACCCAGAGTTAAGATGGATCTAGGTTGGTCTTTCTCCCTTTAACAAGTATTTTCCTGTTGTTAAATAATGAATCCATACAGGTGAGGATAGTTTTAGATAGAGGAGGAATGACCTATTATAGAGTTTTGTGAACCCAACGTTTCGGACTACCAAGTGAGTCCATCATCAGGGGATGCGTCAATAGATATTCTTCAGATCTGAATAATATCTATTGACGCATCCCCTGATGATGGACTCACTTGGTAGTCCGAAATGTTGGGTTCACAAAACTCTATAACAGGTCATTCCTCCTCTATCTAAGAGTATTTTCCTCTTCAAATAAGTTATATTCCATGGGAATACCAAGGGTCAATATGTTGTTTTTATTTTAATGTATGGTTATTTTTATTTTTATTATTTACATAAGAGGACAGAATAAGGTTGGACATTATAGCATCTCTTCTATACTAAACTAGCCTAGATCCATCTGAACTTTGGATCTACCAATTGTCGAGAGGGATCAAATCTCTTTTCACTCTAAAAAAGGTTTGCATATCAAGAGATTTGATCCCTCATAGCGCTTGGTAGATTTAGACATAAGATGGATCTTGATTGGTTTAATTGCCCCCTTTAAATAAGCTATATTCCACATAAATACCATGGGTCAATACAATAAATTATCATACCATAGAGCAATACCATGAAATTATTTTTATTTTATTTTAACTATGTAAAAATATTTTCATATTATTAATTTTATTTTTTATTTTATTTTTATACAATTAAACTAAATCAAAATATTTATTATTAACTTTTCAACCTAACTAAAAAGCATCCCTCCATCACTGTAATAACATTTAAAAATATAAAATTTATGTAATTACAAACTTAACGAACCATTCAAACCCTTTAAACATTAACACACGAACAAACTTGAATTTTTGAAAATGACTCTTCAAACCAATGCCTTGGTGGAAATTCCCTGCATGGAAAACGTTAATAATACCATATTCATTCTTAATGGTAGAATTGTTTAATACTCTGAAGATGCCCCACTTAAACGTGTATACAGTACCGTGGGGTCCACTGAATACAAACTCCACTAGTACGAGTGAGTGGCTAGATATTGCGAATATTTTATTTTTATTTTTTTTAATTATGATATTGACCATTCAAAGGGTTAGTAAGTTATTTTTTTTTTTTTTTAATTTGAAATTAAATAGAGAGAATAACATCTTATTTTATTAATCATTTAATTATATTTTTCAATATTACTTATCGAAAAGTTGTCCGTGTCATATTTTTGTGTCGTGGTGGTCTTGTAAATGTCGTTCGATGCCTTTCCCTTTTTGAATTCGAAAGACCATCCAATTTAATTGGTTAATTGTCCACTGGAAATAACTATCTTGCCTATTAATGAGTAAAAATTGTTAATTGTTCACTCGAAATAACTATCTTGCCAATAGGCATTGAATGAGTAAAAATTGAATGTGTTCACTATTAGATTTTGGTAGACTAGTTATCTAACTATATGTATGTATCGCCTATTCATTTAATGCTCATCAACAAATTATATATTTGTTGACATGATCTACGACACCTTGCAACTCGTTGGCTCGAGTGGGCTCTTTGCTTTGGTAACTAACAATTGTCAAATAATATTACAAGTATAATTATGTGGCCCCCACACAAACAAATAATCAAAAGCACGGTAGCTCTTTGAAGAAAGAACTCACTGTTGCTTAGGAGACTTCTTGGTATAAAAAAAATAAAAATCATTTTAACGTCTACTAAACTAAAAATAGTCTATAAGACAAACTTGACTAAAACTTCTTAAGCGATATTAGAAATTAAGTAGAGTTCTTAATCTCAAACCAATTTAAAACTGTTTTTTTTAACTAGTGAATGACTGTTCGTTTATGAGGCACGCTTTTTTATCTCAAGAGTGTACTCAGTCTAAGGCGGTCACTTGTTCAAGAGTAATGTTTGCAGTATAGTGCTGGAAAAAATAAATCTTGGTAGGAGGACGGAACAGAGCGAGCAGCTAGGGTTGCAACAAGCTGCAAAGTTTGAGCCTAATGGAGGGTCGAAGAGGAGGGAGCTCCACTCCCTCCTTTAAGGACGCGGTAGCCAGCAGAGGCAAGTCAACTCCTGGGAAAAATGTCAGAGGATCTACGGAGGAAGGGAACAGGAATAATGAAAAAGAAACAAATGGGACCAAAACCAAGGATAACAGTAACACAAAAGACAAGGAGGAAGAAGACAAAAGTCAGGGAGACAAAAAGCAAAAGGGACCTTGTAAACCCAAGGCAGAAATCACTCCTAGAGTTGTTTTAAATGATCCTGCTCTGCAGGCTCACAGGGAACACATGGGGACTTACGCTATCATCTGTAAATTCATGGGACTATGGCCCACTGAAAAGCGTTACAGATGTGGATCAGATACCACTGGAAGCCCAAAGGAAGCATCAACCTACATCTTGGATCAAAGGGATTCTTTATTGTAGTGTTCACAAACATCGAAGATAAAGACAGAATATTCGAAGGAGGACCCTACTTTTATGCAGCAGCCAGTCTCTATATGCGGCCTTGGAAGATGAACTTTGTCCCAGAGCGGGAAACTTTCACTTCGGTACCAGTCTGGGTAAGGCTCTATTCCCTACCTCTTGATTACTGGCAAACCGAATCGCTGGTCGCCATAGGTAATAAACTGGGTCGCTTTGTCAAAGCCTCTGAAACCACAAGAAGGGGGAAATATACTTCCTTTGCACGAATATGTGTGGAAATGGATCTTTCAGGAGCCCTCCCGGATGAAGTTAGCTTGGAATTTTTTGATGAAGAATGGGTGCAAACAGTTGACTATGAGCATATCCCGTTCAGATGCCGTAGATGCCACGAACATGGACACTTAGTCAGAGACTGCCCTCTCAGTAAAGCAAACAACAAGAGCAAGGCTGATAAGATGAAGAACACAGAAAACTTTCAAAAAGTGGTAAATCGAGGAAAAAGCGGAAAATGGGACCAAAACAACAACATAAGGAGGGGCAGAAGAGCAGTCAGAACAAGTTTCAATTTCTGGAAGAGAATGAAGAGACGACAAAAGAAGACCAATCTATGGAAGAAGGCCCTAATGAAAAGGAGAAAGAAGAAGACAACAATCAAACACAAGTTATTAGCATCTAGAAAGAAACTATGATGAGTGAAGCAGAACTGGAGTTGGATCAGGAAATGACCCAGAGTGAAGTAGATCTGAAGGACCAGGACCTTCACGAGATCCTTGAAAAGGAACACCTAGATCTGGAAGGGTTCTTGATGCAGGGAACTACGGGAGGGGTAGAATCATTGCCCCAAGAGGAATGCAACATAATACAACAGTTGTTTTTATGGACAACTCATGAGAGGGGGTTGGATATGGGAAAAACCTCTACCAAGCAAGATCAAAACAGGGTAAAAACATTGAAATCAACTCCAAGTTTAGCTATTAGAAATCCAGGAAAGAAGAGGCGCAAAAAAAAGCAGAATGAGCTCTTGATGGAGTGTGGAAAGCTAATGATAGATTCGGGTAAGATGAAAGATCTAACCAGCTACTCCTTTTCAAATCTTTAATAATAAAGTTTACATCCTGGAACATCAGAGGTCTAGGCCGTAAAAGAAAACAAAGATTACTCAGTAATAAGATGAAACAAGCAGCACTGGATGTGATCTTCATCCATGAAACTAAATGTTCCATTCAAAAAATAAAAGAGATTCACAACAAATGGCTCAATAGATTTGAGTTTCTAGAAGTCAAAGCAGAGAACACAACAGGTGGTATTCTCACGCTTTGGAACCCCCATAAAATTGACATTATAGATGCAGAGGTAGCTAGGGATTATCTCTCAGTGGTCATTCGACCAGTGGGAGACAAGGAAGTTTACCTGGTCACGAATGTGTATGGTCCCCAAAGGATGGCTGGTAAACTCAAACTTCTAGATTCCCTTCAGGATCTCAGGGAAAGACATGCAAGCATCCCTTGGATCTTGGGAGGTGATTTCAATATGATCAAATCGTTGTCGGAGAAAAAAGGGGGTACTAGAATTCTAAATAAAGACTCCTGTGATTTTCAAACCTTCATAGACAATATGAAGCTAGTGGATATAGTAATGAATAATGGGACTTTTACCTGGAACAATAAAAGAGGAGGAGAATCTCAGGTGGCCTCCAAATTAGACAGATTCATAATCTCAGAGGATCTCATGCTTAAGGACAAGGAAATAGTTGCCAGAGTTCTACCTTTTGGGGGATCTGATCATTGGCCAATTCAAATGGAAATTCAGAGCATTGATACTCCCTGGAATAGACCTTTCAGATTTGAAAATATCTGGCTCTCGAACCCAGATTTCAGAAACAACATAACCAGCTGGTGGGCAGAAGATTTGAATATTCGGGGCACAAGAATGTTCCTTCTTCAAAAAAGACTCAAACATATTAAACTCAGGCTCAAGGAATGGAACAAGAAGGAATTTGGAAATATTTTTGTTGGAAAAAAATTGGTTGAAGGAAAGTTGCAGGAGCTCAACCAAACCCTAATCATGGAGGGTTTTGATAAAGATAAAAATGATCAGGCTATCAAATATCATCAACAATGGGAGAACTTATGTAAACAAGAGGAGATTTTTTAGAGGCAAAAATCCAGGGTGCAATGGCTAAAAGAAGGAGAACGTAACTCTAGTTTTTTCCATAGATCCACCATGGCGAACAGAGCTCACAACAAGATTTCTTCAATCAAGGATGAGGGAGGTAACCTTCTCATTTCTCATGAAGAAATAGAAGTTGTGCTGGTTCAGCACTTTCATGGTATTACACAGGAAACCTGTTCGGACAGAGAGCCTTCCCAGGGGTATATCAAGTCATATACCAAAGCTGGTTTCTAGAGAGGACAACTTCAACCTTAATAGGCCAGTGACCGAAGAGGAGGTAAGTGAGGTCCTAAAAGAAATGCAAAATGGTAAGGCACTAGGCCTGGATGGTTTCAATGTTGATTTCTTTAAAGCATGCTGGAATATAGTAAAACAGGACATTCTAAACGTTGTGGAAGACTCCAGGAGGGACAAGACTTTATTGAAGGCGCTAAATACAACCTTTATCTCACTGATCCCTAAGCAGGAACTGGCTCAAACTCCTGATAGGTTTAGACCCATTGCCTTGTGCAATGTTGTCTACAATATTATATCCAAAGTTGTGGCCAATAGACTAAAACCTCTTCTTCCATCCCTGGTGTCAGTTGAACAATCTGGATATGTGGAAGGTAGGCAAATTCTGGACAACATCATTCAAGCTCATGAGGTAGTCCACTCTCTGACAATCAACAGGAAAGCTGGGATGATCATGCAATTGGATATAGCCAAAGCTTATGATAAGCTGAACTGGACCTACATCAAAAAAGTTCTCAGTGCTTTCGGGTTTGATCATAACTAGATCAGATGGGTAATGGCCCTAGTAACTTCTCCCAGTTTTTCAATTCTAGTTAACGGATCTCCTTCGGAGACTTATAGTCCTTCAAGAGGCCTCAGGCAGGGAGATCCACTCTCTCCTTTTCTTTTCATTCTCATGATGGAAGGGTTGGGCCATTCGATCAAGCATGCTAAAATAGTTGGGAAAGTCAAAGGTATCCAACTTTCTGAAAATGGTCAGGCCTTAACGCATCAACAATTTGTTGATGACGCTATGCTGCAGGGTATCCCAACGGTTAAGGAAGCTCTAGCATATAAGCAAATCCTGAAAGAGTTTGCCAAGGCTTCAGGTATGGAAGTTAATCTCTCAAAATCTAAGATTTTTTTCTTTAATACTCACATTGCTATTGAGAGAAATATTTCTAGAATTTTGGACTTTCAAAGAGAGACCCTCCCTTCAAAATATTTGGGAGTTCCTTTAACAGCCAAACCTTTACACAAGAGCATCTAGGAACCAGTGATTAACAAATTGTAAGACAAAATAAGGAAATGGACTGTTAGATCTTTAAATTTGGCTGGTAGATTGGTATTAACCAAGGTTGTTCTTCAATCTATCCCAGTGTTCATGCTCTTAGCTCTCTCGGCACCTATAGGAGTTCTCCATCAATTCAGATCCATACAAAGAGACTTTCTTTGGGGCAAGGGGGAGGATAAAAGGAAATGGGCCTTGGTAGCTTGGGAAAAAATCTGCAAACCTAAAAACTATGGAGGACTTGGCTTAGACGATCTTGAGATCCTGAGCAAGGTCATAGGAGCTAAATTATGGTGGCGATGGGTAAAAGACCCAGAGGCCCAGTGGGCTAGGACATGGAAAGAAAAATATGCCAGCAATTGGCAAAACAAGGATCTTATAAGAATGTCAGGAGATAGGAAAGGATCTCACATTTGGAATAAGGCTTGGGATAGCTGGGGCCTTGTCCAAGAGGATAGTTTCTGGGAAATCAGAGATGGGAACCTAGCACTATTCTGAGAGGATAGATGGCAACAAGAACCTATTTTGTTAAAAGAGGATTTAAGGGTTCTCAAGGAAGTGACAGATACCAAAGGGTTATCTAAAGTAAAATACTTTTGGGATCAAACTAGCACTATGGGAAAATGGAGAATTTGGAGGAACTTTGATTTCAGGGATGACATCCCCCTGAAGGATAAAGCTAAAATCCTAAAAAAGATGGTAGAACAAAGGGGCAAGACTAGCTAAGATGGGGTAGCAATAATGAGGGAACCTTTAATCTCAAATAAGCTAAACTCATTCTCCTGAACCTTAACTCTCAAGCTCCAGATAAGATCTGGCAAGGCCTATGGAGAATCAAGGATGGATGAAAATTAAACTCTTCATGTGGCTGGTTCAGAATAGGAAAATTCTGACGTGGGAAAATATTAGGAAGAGAGGTATCCGAGGGCCTTCCAGATGTCAGCTCTGTGAAACCCAAGAGGAAACTATGGAGCACCTTCTCAACAACTGTATTTTGACCTCAAGTTTATGGGATTCTTTTGCCTCCATTTTCCATTAGATTGATAGGGACAAAGACAACATCATCAATACCCTAAACCAATGGAGAAGAAACTTTTCAGATAATGATATTCTTAGCTCAACTTGGGCCATCATTCCAAGCTTCATTATCTGGAATGTCTGGAAAGAACGAAACAATAGAATTTTCAAGAATGAAAAGAAGCCTTCCCAATGCCTTTTTGAGCAGAACCTAAAACAACTCAAGGAAACGGTCAGTACGATTGTGCGAACTCTACCCAAGAACCCTCTTTCAGTTGCTGATTTGAGAATTCTCAATGAGTTGGGGTTGCTAAGTCTTATTCCTCAGGGACTGGACATGACTGTTCTCCCCCTGGTTTTTGAGCAAGATTTATGGCATCCTCCCGCTAAGGGCTTTCTGAAGTTCAACATTGATGGGGCTTCTAAAGGCAACCCAGGTACCGCTGGTTATGGTGGAGTGTTAAGGGATGAGAACAGAAGTATCCTTTATATATTCCACTATCATTTAGGGAAAGCCACCAATAACATGGCGGAATTGATGGCCATGGAGCAATGTTTAGACTTCCTGGAACAGGACAACCGACAAAAGATGATTGTTGAAGCCGATTCAGAGTTAATCATCAAATCGGTTAAGAGGATCAGCTGGGTTACTATTCCGGAAAAGGTCTCTAGGAATTGGAGGCTTATCCAGGGCTTTCATAGGGTTCAACATCACCTCCAGAGCCTTCGTACTGTTAGCTTTAATCATGTCCGAAGATCGGCCAATAAGTTGGCAGATCTTCTGGTCAATTAAGGTGTGATCAACACTGAGAACAGGATTGCGATAAGCTGGCAAGATCTGCCTCAGAGTAGGTTAAAAGTGATTTGTAATGACCAGGCAGAGGAAGACAGGTGCAGGTTTCGAAGTAGCGCCTTGGAGGCGGAGTTTAGTTAATTTTGCAATTCCAGGCGGCTGCCAGTCGGGTGGCTCTGGTTCTTTGAAGTTAGGCAGATCGGCGTGGTGTTTCTTCTTTCCTCAGTTCGGGAGGAGAAGGCTTTCGGAAGGTCGGAACTCGGGCACTTTAGGCAGCCTCAAAACCATGGCATTTCCGCCTGTGCACATTAATCCGGGTTGGGGGCAGTTTTCCGGCGATCGCAGGCCTAGCAAGCGGGAAATGGTATTTCCATTTTTGAAGCGATCCCATTCAGCTGGCGACACGTGGTGGTGGGGTTGGCTAATTTACCACCCTCATTGCATGCTAAAGTTCCGCGATGTTGGGTGGTGCGATATGATCCTCTGCCGCCGGATCAAAAAAAGGCGATTGGATAGCTGCGATTGATCGTGCAAGTTGGCGGTCCAGGCGGGATGTTGGTGGGAACAGTTATTGATTCTTTTCATGGCAGGAGGTTTTCTGTCTCTGGAGGGAAGCTCATAGTCCGGGTTTCAATGCAAGCTTCACTTTGTTGTGATTTTAAAAATTAAGAATTAGGGTTTTCGGGGTAGGGGATTTTGCCTTGAGCCAGTTCTCTGTTTGGTTTTTTGGACTCTTCCTTGGTCCACAATTCCTTGTGAATAGATGTAAATTTTGTACGTTATTTTTGGAATAAAAGGTCCGACTCTTGCTTTAGCAAAAAAAAGAATCACTGTTCATTTATGTGTAAATTTTAACCTCATATCATCTCAAAATAAAGTTAATATTTTCAAATTGAAAATTTTCATTTTTGGTTAATTTTACCTTATGATAAAGTATATCAATCGGTTTTTAGTGTATTTAACTGTCATCATTCATTTATGGTTTAAATGAGCTATTTTGGATAAAAGTTTTACTAATGAATATTATTGATATGATGCTATTTCAAAATTAAATACGAAAGTAAGAGATATATGGAAAATTTAAAAATGTAAAGTGATTTTAATTTAAATAATTAATTAGAATGTATAAATATTGGATTATAGATTTGATAGGTAGAAAGGATGCACTTGATTAGAAATTGACATAATATATAAAAATAATGGTTTTTTAATTAATCTATTTTTTTTTATTATTTTTAGTTTTTTTCATAGTTGAATATCACAGGGCATTCACTTCTATCTTGACCTCTAGATCTCTCTATCTTGTAACACAGTGACAAGTGCTAGAAGAGAACTGAAGAGGTTGTATCTAAGAAATAAGTGATTTCGTATTTGATTAATAAGTGGTAAACCACTGTAAAAAAAATTCATAAATATTTTAATAGGGTGAATAACAATGTTAGAAGACGATTACTTCATCAATGCAAAAATGTAACAAGAGTGAAGAAAAATAAAGTGAGAATAAAGAGGAAACTTAACGTAAATATGGTATTAGGAGGATATGAAGTCATGTTGAACTATGGAGTAATGTGTAAGATATGTAACAAGAGTGAAGAAAAATAAAGTGAGAATAAAGAGGAAACTTAACCTAAATATGGTATTAGGAGGATATGAAGTCATGTTGAACTATGGAGTAATGTGAATATCTTACATAGGAAGCCTTTAAAATTGATAGGTAAATCTATGTTGGTATTATCATTGATTCAATTGAAGTTAGTGAATCTCTAGTCTAATTTACTATACAAAGAATTCAAAATGATACAAATCATGAATGAAAATAATTTTTTTTTTTTATTACTCGAAATATGTTGGAAAATAATTCTTTTTTTTTATTACTCGAAATATGTTGGATGTTTGACAATAATCCAATCTTATATGTAATATAGATAATTATGTAATTTTTGTTGGAAAATTATGTAATTTTTTTCATTTATTTTAAAAATAAAATTGTAACATTTGAATGTATTAGAAAAATTTGGAGGCATGTTCAATCCATTCCATGTATGTGAGAAATTGTGTCCCTTACAATTTCAATAATGCATGTAAGATGCACCAACAACATAATCAATATTGTAAGAAGTTTATTTTCTTGTACATATAAAAATGAAGTAATTAATATAGTTGTTGGTTATTAGTTATATTCTTTGTATGATTGTCCCCAACGTGTTAGGTGCAGTGTCTTGGAAAAACAAAATTTGGGCAATTTTTTTGCATCCATTTTTTGTAGTTTTCAACACAAGATTTTTGTCTTAGCGATTTTGTGGCATATGGTGGTTTTGCCACATGATTTTGAAGTTTTAGTTAAGGACATAAGGTTGT
This sequence comes from Pinus tabuliformis, assembly GCA_031772625.1. Classification (NCBI taxonomy): domain Eukaryota; kingdom Viridiplantae; phylum Streptophyta; class Pinopsida; order Pinales; family Pinaceae; genus Pinus; species Pinus tabuliformis. Next base: position 236,703,241 of record CM062806.1, on the reverse strand, counting down.
ATTCTAATCCATGGTAAATTGAGTGGTATTTTATGGATGCCACAAGATACATACATTGTATTGTAATACTATAGAAAAATAAATTTATTGAAAAATATTTCTAGTTTTCCTAGTTTTTTAGGTTTCCACAGTAAAATCCATGTGTTAATGTGTGTTTTCCATTGCATCTTTTTTGTTTGACTAAAACTATGTTTGCAGTAATTAATTGTACATGATTAGAACCTACATTTGGTATCAAAAAAAATTTTTCTTCAAGGAGACACTTTTGTGCCTAAGGGGGGCTTCTCGAGCCTATGGTAGACCCTGTTACAGTGGGAGATTTGTGGAAACAATTGTTATGGTGAAAGGAAATTGTGGTAAATAGTTCAAAGATAAAGATCGAGAAACTGAATAGGTAGAGTTTTGAGTTGTGGAAGATTAAAATGGAAGATCTATTGATGGACAAAATTCAACGGATCATTTTGGATCTAGATATTACAGCAATAGGGATGTAGACAAAAGACTAGACCAAGTTGGATTGAAAGGGAAAGATCACAATACAATTATGTCCCTTAGATTCAATATTACTGAATATTCCAAGAGAAGCTACAAGAAAGACATTGTGGAACAAGTTAGGAACTTTGCATGAATATAAGTCTTTGGTGAACAAATTATTCCTATGGAAAAAGATGTATAACTTGAGGATGAAGGATGAGGACTTAGTGACATAGCATCTAAATCCCTTCAATATTGTGGTAAGTCAGCTATTATCTATTGATACTAAGTGTATCGGTTTGGTGTATTATATACTAGGATCATGGGCTAGTCTATTTGTTGCCACATGTAGTAATTTAACTCCTTTAAGTTTTGACGATATAGTCTCATCTTTGGAATCAGAGGAGATGAGAGGAAAAAACATGGACATAGAAATAAATCCTTAAGTGAGAAATCTAAATCTAGAGGAATATTTAAATGTCTAGGGAAATTTGTAAAGGTTTGCTACTAGTACCTTTTATTTTTAAGTATAATAGATGGATGTGAAGACATCATTCCTACATGAGGATCTGGAATATAAATGAAGTAGCCAAAAGGTTTTGTTATTAAAGGAAATAAATAGTAGGTTTGTAGGCTTAAAAAGTTCTTGTATGGTTTAAAACAATCACCAAGGATGTGGTATCAAAAATTTGATACTTATATATCGAGACTTGGAATCACAAGGAGCAAAGCAGATCATTGTTTGTATTTCAAATTAGTTGTTGTCATCTTATTTGTTTGGAATTGTATGTCGATGATATGTTGTTGATAAAAAATGATAGGGAAATCATCTAGGAAGTGAAAAAACAATTGTCCTCTAAATTTGACATGAAGTATCTCAGTGCTGCAAATTTTATCTTGGGCATGGAAACTAAAAGAGATTAATCCGTAAAGACAATATTTTAGAGGTTTAATATGCATGAATGTAAACCTGTAAAGGTTCCTATTTTTGTAGGTGTAAATTTATCTATAAAACAATGTCCCAAGACATAACAAGAGGAAGAGGACATGTACCATGTTCCATATGCTAGTGCAATTGGAAGCTTGATATATGCAATGGTTTGTACTAGATAAAACATAGAGTGTTGCGTGGGTATATGTCAAAAGTAGAAAAGAAGCATTGGACAATAATAAAAAGGTTTTTCAAGTATTTTATTGGTACTAGTAGTTATGGTTTGTGCTACCAAGGAAGATTAGGGTTGGACAAAGTATTGGGAATACAAGGATTTTTTGATGTAGATTGGGCTGGAAATTTGGATTGTATAAGATTTACCAGTGGTATGTGTTTAACATATTTGGAGGAGTAATAAGTTGGATGAGCAAGAGACAACTGTAGTGGCACTCTCAAATACATAATTTTAAATACATGGCAACCACTCATGCAAGTAAGAAGAAATATGGTTGCAGAGATTGTGTTCAGGTATTGGGTTGATACAACGAGCTATAAGGATAGATTGTGATAGTCAAAGTGCAATATTCTTATCGAAGAACCCAACATGTTATACCAAGACAAAGCATATTGATGTTTAGTATCACTTTATGAGAGATATGGATGAAGAAAAAAGGTGATGTTGGTGAAGGTGGAAACTTTGAAGAATGGTGTAGATTCATTGACAAAATATCCGAGCATTGAGATGTTCTGCTAGTGTAGAGAAACAATGGGTATTAGTGCCCTGGATTTGTGATCATGTACTTCTACAACCCCTTGTGTGCAAAAAACAAGTGGGAGAATGTTGGGTATGTGTTATATTCCTTGCAAGATTATCCCTACACGTTTTATGTTGCATCAGGTGTAGTGGGGGTGTCACAACGGGGGAAACACCCCTGGAAAAAAAATTGGGCAGTTCTCTGTGACTATTTTTGGTGGTTTTAAGCACGCAGATTTTTCCTTTAGAAATTTTGTGGTGCATGGTGGTTTTTCCTGTGGTATATTACAAAACCATAAGAAAAACCACCATGCACCACAAAATTTCTAAAGGAAAAAATTGTGTTCCATTCCATTTATCATGGATTAGAGAAAAACTAATTTTCCCACATTTTTGGGCTTCCAAGGTAGAATATTTGTCTTAATGTGTGTGTTTGTCATTTTATGTTTTATTAAGAATATATTTGTGATAATTAATTATATAGGGTTAAAACCTACAATAATTAGAAACATAATTATCATATTGTATCTTTAGTAATAGTGTATCTAAGAAATGTTATAAATTAGTTAATTATTGTTTTCAATTTCATTTTGAGTTTGAATGAGTACAACATTACTTTTAAATTTTCAAATTTCAATTCATTCATGATCCTCTAAGACTCATGGGTGAATTTGTTTTCTTAAAGAAGGGATTTTGTAGAGTGTTTTGTGGCTTACCTTCATAACTCCATCATTTTGGTAGTTGTAAGGAAGGAAGCTCATAAATATTCCATGCTACTTGTCCCAAGGAAGTGGTAAACCCTAAATTTGTTTGGTCTCCTTACTTATTCATTGTGAGCAGGCGGGCTTACCAATTTGGATTGTAAGTAATCTCAAAAACATTAAGTGGTGACCTCAAAAAAGTTAAATCATGTGCTTTCTTGTAAATTCAAAAAAATAATATATCAGACTACCTCTTTTTCTCTACATGTCGAATGAGTTGGCTTCTTAGGTTTTATCTTCAGAATGAAACCTCGATGGTCTAGGTTGCATAAACAAAAATACATCCACTTTTCCACCTTCTTGTTCATATCTTTGCTTTCAAACAAGCTTTAAAATATGATCCCTGTGATAATTGATGATAAAGTTGTATATACATATGTGGGAGGGGGGGGACATTGTTTTTTATCTTTATTGATTTTAATTTATACATACATTATAATTCTAAAATACACAGGTCTTTTATTTCTTATGTAACTTTTTTTAATTGCTTAACCCATTTAGAAAACAAATTGTATGGTGCACAAGTATAGATGAATATGTACAATGAAAAAAATAAGGCTGATCATGTTTAAGACCCTTAAATATGATTTTAAAGCTATACTTCATTATTTTAGGTCTTGGTTGACTTTAAATTTTATTTTATTTTTTTTCCAAAGAAAAACCCTTGTCATTTTATTCATCATGAAAGAAAAAACAAAATTGCATTTTGCATATGTTGTAAGCGTTCCAGAGATATGCCTCATAACATTGATCCAAATGGATCCTAGAATACTCTCTAAGTATTCAAAATCTCTTAAAAATGCTTAAAAGATCAAAACCATCGTATAAGGGGAACCCTCCAAAAGGCAAAAAAACACTGCCGGGGAATGAGAACATAGAGAAAGTAGTGAAAACAACAGAGCAACGGAGGCTTGAACAATGAATGCACAACAACTGTCATATCTGGCCAATCAACGATCCAAATCTGATCAGAAAATCACAATCGGCATAGGCAGACAGAGGATATCGGCGCATATCATATATGAGTTGCGATGGCGACCGGCAGAGTCAACGAGGACCGTCGATCAAGCGCACAGATCGACGGCCCAAGTTGCATCGCAAAATCACAATCGGCCAACACAACAGAGCGCTCACCAAATGGCCCGTGGTTATCGCGATATGCGATTACGATCAATCACATTGAAGCTTCATAGAGGAGTGATATATCTATATATATATATATATATATATATATATATATATATATATATATATATATATATATATATATATATATATATGCGATGCGATGCGATTAACCGGACTTGAAGGGAATATAAACACTAATGTAAAGGATTTAAGATCTGCCAAATAGCATTTTTAATATATTTCGTTATTTAACGAAATACAAAGGGAAAATGTCGATGCGATAAAACCCGGACACAAAAAAGTTTGGGAATGAAAATGTATACTGTTTCAAGTCCGGAGGAAGCCATTTTTACGTTATTTTCAATGTTTTAAACGTATTTCCAAAATACAAAGGGAAGCCTTAGAACAAGGTCGAAGCGACTTGCGACAATGACTGAGGACGAACCCAATAGGAGAATAAACTAGATTTAAGGACTTTTGAACTTCGGATGAACCGTGATTTTGGCGGATTTTCACAGTTTGAAATCATTTCTCTGTTTTAACAGGAAGTGACTGTTTCAGGGGTTCCAAAAACCCGAGGCACTCTTACGTTGCAGAATAGATGGCCACCTCACCTTAATGCGTTATGCAATGATTATGTAACGCTAGAAGAGGGATTCGAGAGGAGAGAGGCTAGGAGAAAAAAAGCCGATGAGGAGAAATGAACAGGCAACCCAGATTGGCTTTAAAGACACAGACAGAGAGCAAACAGAGGCAAGTAGTATTGAAGGCAGTGCCGAGACAGAGCCAAGACAGAGACAAAGAGAGTTGAGAGAGTCTGTGTACTCAGAGAGGCTTGAGAGGTTCAAGCAAACTCTTGCGGTTGTATCTGTTGTGTGTTGAGACTCAAGTTGAGCTCACATTATTGTAAAACTCTGTTCTGAAGACATAATAGAGAGGTCACCATTGAAGGCTGGACCAGGAGATGTAGCCCAGGAGTATTGGGTGAACTCCTTATTAAATTTGTTGTGTTTATGTGTGTTAGTCTATTATGCTTCATTGTATGTGTCTTTCACAATCTTATCGATCCATTGCATAAAATAACATAGGCACATCCATGCACATGAGTCTGTAATACCTTAATAAATGTCTTAGATCTCATTATTAGATCAAGTGGTATCAGAGATTTAGGTTGCTAAGGTTAAACAAGCTTGTGTTGGATTGATGAATGATAACTAGGTCAAACTCAAATTAGGAGAAGGAGAACTGGTTGAAGCTAACCCAGAAATAGGAAGAGTCTATCCTAGGAGGAAAATGGCAGAAGAAGATCCCTTGGAATCAGACTCTTAGTTCATGGACAGTTTCATGACCATGAGAGCCATGGTAGAAGAGATGTACCGAGAATTTAAGAAAGGTAGAAGTGAAGATTCTTCAACCTCCAAACAAGATAAAGGAATAGAGGAATCTCTTCTAGATGGCCATTTTGAAGGGAAAGGGAAAGGGAAAGAGGCTCCTCTATCCACACCTCCTGATAGCCTTGAAAATAAAAAGAAGAAAACATCTTTGATTAAGTTATATGTAAAATTTGATTTGCCAATATATGATGGAGAATTAAATGCGGAGAAGCTAAATAACTGGATTAGACAGATTGATGTGTATTGCAAGGTGTAGAATATTGATTCAGACAGGAGTAAAATTCAGTTGGCCAACTTATGCCTTGGATGAACTGCCTTGGTATGGTGGGAAGGTAAGACACAAGCTTACTTGAAGAAGCATGGTAAAATTCTTTCTGTCTGGAGTGAATTTGTTTCTACTATTAAAAAACAATTCTTTCCACTAGCTTATATGCAGCAAGCTGTGATGAGTTGGCAAACTCTTCGCCAAGTAAAAGGGCAAAGTGTACAAAGCTACACCCAAGAATTTAGAAAAAGAGCTTAAATTCTAGGAATTTCTTTAGACTCACTTGAAACTTTGCTGAAGTATATAGGTGGTCTACACAGCTATTTGAGGCACACCATTCTCATGTTTAACCCTACTAGCATAGATGAGGTATCTGTTCAAGCTACACATCTAGAGGTTAGAGGCAAGAATGTGAACCCGGAGATTGGGGGATCATCAAAACCCACTGCAAGAAAAAAAAAGGAAAAGAGGAAGCAGAAATGGAAAGAGAGGAAGGCAAATTCTATACAGAAGGCCAAACCTTCATGCACTCACTACAAGAAGGATGGACATGATGATGAACATTGCTAGTCTTTGCATCTGAAGCAGAAACCCAAGAAGTTCGATGGCAAGAAGAAGAAGATTGTTGCTGCTATACAAAAAGATTTGGGGTCAGACTCAAGTGATGAAACAACAATCACAGCCACAGGTATAAAAGGTAAAAATTATGAAACATCTACTAGTAATTATGCACAAACTATTGATAGTGAAGAAAATGAGAGGAAAAGACATGAGATTTTTCATATTAGAGTTATTTCCAAGCATCAAAAGGTTGATACTTTATTTGATAGTGGCTCACAAGTAAACTTGATTTCTGAAGAAATTGCAAAGAAATTGGGATTAATAACCACACCTCACAAGAAGCCATATCCATTAGGTTGGGTATGTGATAAAGCAAAGCTACAAGTGACTAGACAATGTAAACTTAGGTTCTCTTTTGGGTCAACATTTGTAGATGAGTTTGAGTTAGATATTGTTACCTTGGATATATGTGGAATTGTTTTAGGAAGTCCTTACTTGTATGATAGAAATTCTATTTTCTTTAGAGCTGAAAACAAGTATCAACTCGTTAAAGATGGCATAGAATATATTGTAAGAGCTCATAAACTCAAGAATAATTATAATCTCATAAACTCATGGCAGATGAAAAGACTTATAAATTCATGCAAGCAATTTTTATTGATGGTTTTAAAGGAAAAGAAACCTGATAAAGCCAATGTATTTGAAGGTTGTGATGCTAAACAACAAGCTGATTTAGAAAAAGTTGTTTCAGAATATGATATCCTATTTCAAGAACCTAAAGGTCTGCCACCCAAAAGGGAAATTGTACATGATATTAATTTGCAGCAAGATGCTCCATTGCCTAACATCGGAATGTACATGTTATCCGCTTTAGAGAATGCAGAGATCAAGAAGCAGGTACAGGAGCTACTTGAAAAAGGGTTCATAAGACTAAGCACATCACCATGCGGATCTCCAATCGTGTTGGTGAGGAAGAAATATGGTTCGTGGAGGATGTGCATTGATTACCGAGCACTGAATAAAATAACGATCAAGAATCGTTATCCCCTTCCTCGCATTGATGATCTATTGGATTAGCTGAAGGAAGTCGTTAACTTTTCCAAGTTGGACTTGCGTAGTGGTTACCATCAGGTCAGAGTACCAGAGCAAGATGCATGGAAGACTACTTTCAAAACAAAGCAAGGGTTGTATGAATGGCTAGTTATGCCTTTTGGCTTAACTCATGCTCCTGCCACTTTCATGAGAGTTATGAATGATGTACTTAGGCCTTTTATTGATGATTTTGTAATTGTATATTTGGATGAAATTCTCATTTTCAGTAAAACATGGGAAGAACATTTGAAGCATGTAAAGCAGACTCTAGATGTTTTGAAAAAAGAAAATCTCTATGTTAAATTATCAAAGTGTGAATTTGACAAAACATCTTTGAATTATTTGGGTCATATAGTAGGGGGTGGTGAATTGAAGATAGATTCCTCTAAGGTTGAAGTCATTGTAAACTGGCCTAAACCTAAATCTGCTACAAAAGTTAGAAGCTTCCTAGGAGCAACACAGTATTGGAGAAAATTTATTGCTAACTTTTCCTTAATTGCAACTACCTTACATGCTTTGACATGATTGAACAAGGTGTTTCAGTGGGGAGGAAAATAGCAGAAAGCCCACCTTGAAAGAAAAAATTAGTACATCACCAGTACTAGCATTGCCAGATCTTCAAAGACCATTTGAGATCGAAACAGATCCCAGTGACTATGCCATGGGAGCAATGTTGATGCAACATGGTAAACCCATATGCTACCATTCTGACACATTTAATTCTGCAGTAGTTAATTATCCCACATATGATAAAGAATTGTATTCATTAGTACAGAGTGTAAAAAAGTGGAAACATTACTTAATGGGCAAAGAAATAGTTATACATACTGATCAGCAACCACTTCAGTATTTTCATTTACAAACTAAATTGCAGCAATCAAGACACTATAGGTGGATGGGTTTCCTACAACAGTTTCATCTAGTCATCAGATATAAAAAGGGCATACACAATAAAGTTGCAGATATGTTGTCCAGACCAATTATAAATGCATCTACTATACTTAAGCATAACTCGGTAATGCATGAAAGCTACATTGAACAGTATGCTCAAGATATAGATTTCAAAGATGTATATGAAACTTTATGTCATGGAAAAAAAGTAGAAGAATTGGACTTTTATGTTAAGGACCAACTCTTGTATCATTTGGGAAAGCTATGCATTCCACAAACTGAAAGAGTTAACATAATTAGGGAAGCACATAATTCTCTGATATTAGGTCATTTTGGTGTAAGTAAAATAGTCGCACAACTGCAAAGATTATGCTATTGGCCAAAAATGCATGAAACAATTTCTAGATATATTAAAGGGTGTACCATGTGTGCTAAAATCAAGCCTAGCAATAGAAAACTAGGCTTGTACACTCCACTTCCAATTCATTCTCGTCCTTGGGAAAGTGTTTCCATGGATTTTGTTGGTGGATTGCCAAAATCTAGAAAAGGTCATGATTATTTATATGTTATTGTGGACAGGTTCAACAAAATGTGTATTTTAATACCTTGTAACAAGCAGATTATAGCTGAACAAACAACGAAATTGTTCTTTCAGCATGTCTGAGTGCATTTTGGGTTACCCACTTCCATAGTATCTGATCGAGACTCCCGATTTGTTGGGGAGTTTTGGTCAAGTCTGTGGGAATTGATGGACACCAGACTGAAGAAGAGCACAACCTTTCATCCACAAACATATGGCCAAACAGAGGAGGTCAACAGGATAGTGATCCAGTTGCTCAGGGGCTATTGCAACAAGCATCCCAAGCTTTGGGATGAACATTTATGTTATGTGTAACATGCTTACAATCGTGCTAAACATTCTTCTACACAAAGATATCCTTTTGAGACTTGTTTTGGTTTTATACCAAGGTCTCCCTTGGATTTTGTCTTTGAAAAATACATAGCGGTTGATGGACACAGTGATGTGGACAAAGCAACTAGGTTCATTGAACAGATCCAAGAAATTCACCAGGCAGTGCAGGAACAGCTGGAAAAGAGCCAAGCCAAGTACAAGGCAAGGCATGATAAGCATCGAATGGAGCATAGCTTCCAAGTTGGTGATCAAGTCTGGCTGTATATCAGCAAAGAGAGAATGCAAGGTGAATGAAAGAAGCTGAAGCGAATAAGGTATGGGCCTTTCAAGATACTTGAGAAAATTGGTGAGAATGCTTTCCGCCTTGATTTTCTAGCTTACATGCACATTTATTCAATGGTAAATGCAGAAAATTTAAGACTGTTTGAACCTTCATTAATTGAAGATCTCGAAGAGCAAAGCCAATTACCTTCTATTGATGATCTGTTGCCTGAATATCTCAATGAGTTGCAGAAAGATACAGTTCTAGACAGGAAGGTGAGAACTACGTGCAGAGGGGATATTGAGTACCTGAGGATTGGACTCAAAGGTTCAAAACCCAACAGTGAAAAATGGATAGAGATTGGGCAAGTGAGGGACTTGTATCCTCACTTGGTGGTCCAAAAGCTTTTTTTGTTTTTATTTTTTATTTAATTTTATTTAATTTTATTTAATTTTTTTTTTTTTTTTTTTTTTTTTTTTTTTCAGTGGGAAGGCGTGATCGAAATGCATCCTAGAATACTCTCTAAGTCTTCAAAATCTCTTAAAAATGCTTAAAAGATCAAAACCATCATATAAGGGGAACCCTCCAAAAGGTAGAAAAACACTACCAGGGAACGAAAACATAGAGAAACAGTGAACATTGAATGCATAGGAGCCGTCAGATCTGGCCAATCAACGATCCAGATCTGATCGGCAAATCGCAATCGGCATAGGCAAACAGAGGATATCGGCGCATATCATATATTAGTTGCGATGGTGAATGGCAGAGTCAACAAGGACCGTCGATCAAGCGCGCAGATCGACGGCCCACATTGCATCGCAAAATCGTAATCGGCCAACACAACAGAGCACTCACCAAACGTCCCGGGGTTATCGCGATATCGATTGCGATCAACCGCATATCGATATCGCATCTAAGCTTCACAAAGGAGTGGGATATATATATATATATATATATATATATATATATATATATATATATATATATATATATATATATATATACACTAATGTAAAGGATTTGAGATCCGCCAAATAACATTTTTAATATATTTTAATATATTTCGTTATTTAACGAAATACAAAGGGAAAACACTGATACGATAAAACCCGGACCCGAAGAGGTTTGGGAATGAAAATGAATATTGTTTCAAGTCCGGAGGAAGCCATTTTTACGTTATTTTCAATGTTTTAAATTTATTTCTAAAATACAAAGGGAAGCCTTGGAACAAGGCCGAAGTGACTTGCGACAGCGATTGAGGATGGACCCGATAGGAGAATAGACTAGATTTAAGGACTTTTGAAGTCCAGATGAACTGTGATTTTGGTGGATTTTCACAGTTTGAAAGCATTTCTCTGTGTTAACAGAAAGTAGTTGTTTCAGGGGTTCCAAAGGCCCGAGGCACTCTTACGTTGTAGAATAGGTGGCCACCTCCCCTTAATGCATTATGCAATGATTGTGTAACGCTAGAAGAGGGATTCGAGTGGACAGATTCCAGGAGACAAAAATCCGAGGAGGAGAAACAAACATGAAGCCCAGATTGGCTTTAAAGCCATAGACAGAGAGAAAATAGAGGCAAGCAGTATTGAAGGCAGTGTCGAGACAGAGCCAAGATAGAGACAGAGAGCGTTGAGAGAGTCTGTGTACTCATAGAGGCTTGAGAGGTTCAAGCAAACTCTTGCGGTTGTATATGTTATGTGTTGAGACTCAAGTTGAGCTCACACTATTGTAAAACTCTGTTCTTAAGACATAATAGAGAGGTCACCACTGAAGGTTGGACCAGGAGATGTAGCCCAGGAGTATTGGGTGAAATCCTTATTAAATTTGTTGTGTTTATGTGTGTTAGTATATTATGCTTCTTTACTGCTTCATTGTCTGTGTATTTCACAATCTTACCGATCCATTGCATAAAATAACATAGGAACATCCATGCACATGAGTCTGTAATACCTTAATAAATGTCTTAGATCTCATTATCAGATCATACATTGAGCTAAAAAAACTAACAAAAGGAAATATTCAAAGTTAAATGTGAAAATAATCACTTCTCTTTTTTGCCTTCCCTTTTTTTGCACTTTCTGCCATCCCTCGGAGTTTGGTTCAATAGGAACCATTGCCAATTCTCTTCATGTTGCCTTTAGTGAGATTTCTTGAGTCTATAAATTATTATATACATGTGCTCTTTTTGTGTAATACTATACAAAAATAAATTTATTGAAAAATATTTCTAGTTTTCCTAGTTTTTTAGGTTTCCACATTAAAATCCCTATGTTAATGTGTGTTTTCCATTTCATCTTTTTTGTTTTACTAAAACTATGTTTGCAGTAATTAATTGTACATGATTAGAACCTACATTTGGTATCAAAACAATTTTTTCTTCAAGGAGACACTTTTGTGCCTAAGGGGGGCTTCTCGAGCCTATGGTAGACCCTGTTATAGTGGGATTTGTGGAATCAATTGTTATGGTGAAAGGAAATTGTGGTAAATAGTTCAAAGATAAAGATCGAGAAACTCAATAGGTAGAGTTTTGAGTTGTGGAAGCTTAAAATGGAAGATCTATTGATGGACAAAATTCAATGGATCATTTTGGATCTAGATATTACAACAATAGGGATGTAGACAAAAGACTAGACCAAGTTGGATTGAAAGGGAAAGATCGCAACACAATTATGTCCCTTAGATTCAATATTACTGAATATTCCAAGAGAAGCTACAAGAAAGACATTGTGGAACAAGTTAGGAACTTTGCATGAATATAAGTCTTTGGTGAACAAATTATTCCTATGGAAAAAGATGTATAACTTGAGGATGAAGGATGAGGACTTAGTGACATAGCATCTAAATCCCTTCAATATTGTGGTAAGTCAGCTATTATCTATTGATATTAAGATTTGATACTAAGATAAGTGTATCGATTTGGTGTATTATATACTAGGATCATGGGCTAGTCTATTTGTTGCCAAAGGTAGTAATTTAAATACTTTAAGTTTTGACGATATAGTCTCATCTTTGGAATCAGAGGAGATGAGACGAAAAAACATGGACATAGAAATAAATCCTTAAGTGAGAAATCTAAATATAGAGGAATATTTAAATGTCTAGGGAAATATTTAAAGGTTTGCTACTAGTACCTTTTACTTTTAAGTATAATAGATGGATGTGAAGACATCATTCCTACATGAGGATCTGGAATATACATGAAGTAGCCAAAAGGTTTTGTTATTAAAGGAAATAAATAGTAGGTTTGTAGGCTTAAAAAGTTCTTGTATGGTTTAAAACAATCACCAAGAATGTGGTATCAAAAATTTGATACTTGTATATCGAGACTTGGAATCACAAGGAGCAAAGCGGATCATTGTTTTTATTTCAAATTAGTTGTTGTCATCTTATTTGTTTGGAATTGTATGTCGATGATATGTTGTTGATAAAAAATGATAGGGAAATCATCTAGGAAGTGAAAAAACAATTGTCCTCTAAATTTGACATGAAGGATCTCAGTGCTACAAATTTTATCTTGGGCATGGAAATTAAAAGAGATCAATCCGTAGAGACAATATTTTAGAGGTTTAATATGCATGAATGTAAACCTGTAAAGGTTCCTATTTTTGTAGGTGTAAATTTATCTATAAAACAATGTCCCAAGACATAACAAGAGTAAGGGGACATGTACCATGTTCCATATGCTAGTGCAATTGGAAGCTTGATATATGCAATGGTTTGTACTAGATCAAACATAGAGTGTTGCGTGGGTATATGTCAAAAGTAGAAAAGACGCATTGGACAATAATAAAAAGGTTTTTCAAGTATTTTCTTGGTACTAGTAGTTATGGTTTGTGCTACCAAGGAAGATTATGGTTGGAAAAAGTATTGGGAATACAAGGATTTTTTGATGTAGATTGGGCTGGAAATTTGGATCGTAGAAGATTTACCAGTGGTATGTGTTTAACATATTTGGAGGAGTAATAAGTTGGATGAGCAAGAGACAATTGTAGTGGCACTCTCAGCTACATAATTTTAAATACATGGCAACCACTCATGCAAGTAAGGAAGAAATATGGTTGTAGAGATTGTGTTCAGGTATTGGGTTGATACAACGAGCTATAAGGATAGATTGTGATAGTCAAAGTGCAATATTTTTATCGAAGAACCCAACATGTTATACCAAGACAAAGCATATTGATGTTTAGTATCACTTTAAGAGAGATATGGATGAAGAAAAAAGGTGATGTTGGTGAAGGTGGAAACTTTGAAGAATGGCGTAGATTCATTGACAAAATATGTGAGCATTGAGATGTTCTACTAGTGTAGAGAAACAATGGGTATTAGTGCCCTGGATTTGTGATCATGTACTTCTACAACCCCTTGTGTGCAAAAAACAAGTGGGAGAATGTTGGGTATGTGTTATATTCCTTGCACGATTATCCCTACACGTTGTATGTTGCATCAGGTATAGTGGGGGTGTCACAACGGGGGAAACACCCCTCGAAAAAAAATTGGGCAGTTCTCTGTGACTATTTTTGGTGGTTTTAAGCACGCAGATTTTTCCTTTAGCAATTTTGTGGTGCATGGTGGTTTTTCCTGTGGTATATTACAAAACCACAGGAAAAACCACCATGCACCACAAAATTGCTAAAGGAAAAAATTGTGTTCCATTCCATTTATCATGGATTAGAGAAAAACTAATTTTCCCACATTTTTGGGCTTCCAAGGTAGAATATTTGTCTTAATGTGTGTGTTTGTCATTGCATCTTTTATGTTTTATTAAGAATATATTTGTGATAATTAATTATATAGGGTTACAACCTACAATAATTAGAAACATAATTATCATATTGTATCTTTAGTAATAATGTATCTAAGAAATGTTATAAATTAGTTAATTATTGTTTTCAATTTCATTTTGACTTTGAATGAGTACAACTTTACTTTTAAATTTTCAAATTTCAATTCATTCATGATCCTCTAAGACTCATGGGTGAATTTTTTTTCTTAAAGAAGGGATTTTGTAGAGTGTTTTGTGGTTTACCTTCATAACTCCATCATTTTGGTAGTTGTAAGGAAGGAAGCTCATAAATATTCCATGATACTTGTCCCAAGGAAGTGGTAAACCCTAAATTTGTTTGGTCTCCTTACTTATTCATTGTGAGCAGGCGGGCTTACCAATTTGGCTTGTAAGTAATCTCAAAAACATTAAGTGGTGACCTCAAAAAAGTTAAATCATGTGCTTTCTTGTAAATTAAAAAAAAATAATATATCAGACTACCTCTTTTTCTCTACATGTCGAATGAGTTGGCTTCTAGGTTTTATCTTCAGAATGAAACCTCAATGGTCTAGGTTGCATAAACAAAAATACATCCACTTTTCCACCTTCTTGTTCATATCTTTGCTTTCAAACAAGCTTTAAAATATGATCCCTGTGATAATTGATGATAAAGCTGTATATACTTATGTGGGAGGGGGGGACATTGTTTTTTATCTTTATTGATTTTAATTTGTACATACATTATAATTCTAAAATACATAGGTCTTTTATTTCTTATGTAACTTTTTTTAATTGCCTAACCCATTTAGAAAACAAATTGTATGGTGCACAAGTATAGATGAATATGTACAATGAAAAAAATAAGGTTGATCATGTTAAGACCCTTAAATATGATTTTAAAGCTATACTTCATTATTTTAGGTCTTGGCTGACTTTAAATTTTATTTTATTTTTTTTCCAGAGAAAAACCCTTGTCATTTTATTCATCATGAAAGAAAAACCAAAATTACATTTTGCATATGTTGTAAGCATTGCAGAGATATGCCTCATGACATTGATCCAAATGGATCGTAGAATACTCTCTAAGTATTCAAAATCTCTTAAAAATTCTTAAAAGATCAAAACCATCGTATAAGGGGAACCCTCCAAAAGGCATAGAAACACTACTGGGGAACGAGAACATAGAGAAAACAATGGAAACAACAAAGCAATGGAGGCTTGAACAATGAATGCACAACTGCTGTCATATCTGGCCGATCAACAATCCAAATCTGATCGGAAAATCACAATCGACATAGGCAGACGGAGGATATCAGCGCATATCATATATGAGTTGCGATGGCGACCAGTGGAGTCAACGAGGACCGTCGATCAAGCGCACAGATCGACGGCCCAAGTTGCATCGCAAAATCGCAATCGGCCAATGCAGCAGAGCGCTCATCAAATGGCCCGGGGTTATCGCGATATGCGATTGCTATCAATCGCATCGAAGCTTCACAGAGGAGCGATATATATATATATATATATATATCTATATATATATATATATATATATATATATATATCTATATATATATATATATATATATATATATATATATATATATGTGATGCGATTAACCAGACTCGATGGGAATATAAACACTAATGTAAAGAATTTAAGATCCGCCAAATAGAATTTTTAATATATTTTAATATATTTCGTTATTTAACAAAATACAAAGGGAAAACGTCGATGCGATAAAACCTGGACACAAAGAGGTTTGGGAATGAAAATGTATATTGTTTCAAGTCCGGAGGAAGCCATTTTTACGTTATTTTCAATGTTTTAAACGTATTTCCAAAATACAAAGGGAAGCCTTAGAAGAAGGCCGAAGCGACTTGCGACAGTGATTGAGGACGGACCCTATAGGAAAATAAACCAGATTTAAGGACTTTTGAAGTTCAGATGAACCGTGATTTTGGCGGATTTTCACAGTTTGAAAGTATTTCTCTATTTTAACAAGAAGCGACTGTTTCAGGGGTTCCAAAGACCCGAGGCACTCTTACGTTGCAGAATAGGTGGCCACCTCCCCTTAATGCGTTATGTAATGATTATGTAACGCTAGAAGAGGGATTTAAGCGGAAAGAGACCGAGAGAAAAAAAGCAGAGGAGGAGAAATGAATAGGCAACCCAGATTGGCTTTAAAGCCACAGAAAGAGAGCAAACAGAGGCAGGAAGTATTGAAGGTAGTGCCGAGACAGAGCCAAGACAGAGACAAAGAGCGTTGAGAGAGTCTGTGTACCCCGAGTGGCTTGAGAGGTTCAAGCAAACTCTTGCGGTTGTATCTGTTGTGTATTGAGACTCAAGTTGAGCTCACACTATTGTAAAACTTTGTTCTGAAGACATATTAGAGAGGTCACCACTGAAGGCTGGACCAGGAGATGTAGCCCATGAGTATTGGGTGAACTCCTTATTAAATTTGTTGTGTTTATGTGTGTTAGTCTATTATGCTTCTTTACTGCTTCATTGTCTGTGTCTTTCGCAATCTTATCGATCCATTGCATAAAATAACATAGGCACATCCATGCACATGAGTCTGTAATACCTTAATAAATGTCTTAGATCTCATTATTAGATCAAGTGGTATCAGAGCTTTAGGTTGCTAAGGTTAGACAAGCTTGTGTTGGATTGGTGAATGATAACCAGGTCAAAACTCAAATTAGGAAAAGGAGAACTGGTTGAAGCTAACCCAGAAATAGGAAGAGTCTATCCTAGGAGGAAAATGGCAGAAGAAAATCCCTTGGAATCAGACTCTTAGTTCATGGACAGTTTCATGACCATGAGAGCCATGGTAGAAGAGATGTATCGAGAATTTAAGAAAGGTAGAAGTGAAGATTCTTCAACCTCCAAACAAGATAAAGGAATAGAGGAATCTCTTCTAGATGGCCATTCTGAAGGCAAAGGGAAAGGAAAAGAGGCTCCTCTATCCACACCTCCTGATAGCCCTGAAAATAAAAAGAAGAAAACATCTTTGATTAAGTTAGATGTAAAATTTGATTTGCCAATATATGATGGAGAATTAAATGCAGAGAAGCTAGATAACTGGATTAGACAGATTGATGTGTATTGCAGGGTGTAGAATATTGATTCAGACAGGAGTGAAATTCAGTTGGCCAGCCTATGCCTTGGAGGAACTACCTTGGTATGGTGGGAAGGTAAGACACAAGCTGACTTGAAGAAGCATGGTAAAATTCTTTCTGTCTGGAGTGAATTTGTTTCTACTATTAAAAAACAATTCTATCTACTAGCTTATATGGAGCAAGCTATGATGAGTTGGAAAACTCTTCGCCAATTAAAAGGGAAAAGTGTACAAAGCTACACCCAAGAATTTAGAAAAAGATCTTTAATTCTAGGCATTTCTTTAGACTCACTTGAAACTTTGCTGAAGTATATAGGTGGTCTACACAGCTATTTGAGGCACACCATTCTCATGTTTAACCCTACTAGCATAGATGAGGTATCTGTTCAAGCTACACATCTAGAGGTTAGAGGCAAGAATGTGAACCCGAAGATTGGGGGATCATCAAAACCCACTGCAAGAAAAAACAAGGAAAAGAGGAAGCAGAAATGGAAAGAGAGGAAGGCAAATTCTATACAGAAGGCCAAACCTTCATGCACTCACTGCAAGAAGGATGGACATGATGATGAACATTGCTAGTCTTTGCATCCGAAGCTGAAACCCAAGAAGTTCGATGGCAAGAAGAAGAAGATTGTTTTTGCTATACAAAAAGATTTGGGGTCAGACTCAGGGGATGAAACAACAATCGCAGCCATAGGTATAAAAGGTAAAAATTCTGAAACATCTACTAGTAATTATGCACAAACTGTTGATAGTGAAGAAAATGAGAGGAAAAGACATGAGCTTTTTCATATTAGAGTTATTTCCAAGCATCAAAAAATTGATACTTTATTTGATAGTGGCTCACAAGTAAACCTGATTTTTGAAGAAATTGTAAAGAAATTGGGATTAATAACCACACCTCACAAGAAGCCATATCCATTAGGTTGGATATGTGATAAAGCAAAGCTACAAGTGACTAGACAATGTAAACTTAGGTTCTCTTTTGGGCTAGCATTTGTAGATGAGGTTGAGTTAGATATCGTTCCCTTGGATATATGTGGAATTGTTTTAGGAAGTCTTTACTTGTATGATAGAAAAGCTATTTTCTATAGAGCTGAAAACAAGTATCAACTCGTTAAAGATGGAATAGAATATATTGTAAGAACTCATAAACTCAAGAATAATTATACTCTCATAAACTCATGGCAGATGAAAAGAATTATAAATTCATGCAAGCAATTTTTATTGATGGTTGTAAAGGAAAAGAAACCTGATAAATCCAATGTATTTGAAGGTTGTGATGCTAAACAAAAAGGTGATTTAGAAAAAGTTGTTTTAGAATATGATATCCTATTTCAAGAACCTAAAGGTCTGCCACCCTAAAGGGAAATTGTACATGATATTAATTTGCAGCAAGATGCTCCATTGCCTAACATCGGAATGTACACGTTATCCACTTTAGAGAATGCAGAGATCAAGAAGCAGGTACAAGAGCTACTTGAAAAAGGGTTCATAAGACCAAGCACATCACCATGCGGATCTCCAATCGTGTTGGTGAGGAAGAAATATGGTTCGTGGAGGATGTGCATTGATTACCGAGCACTGAATAAAATAACGATCAAGAATCATTATCCCCTTCCTTGCATTGATGATCTATTGGATCAGCTGAAGGAAGTTGTTTACTTTTCCAAGTTGGACTTGTGTAGTGGTTACCATCAGGTCAGAGTACCAGAGCAAGATGCATGGAAGACTGCTTTCAAAACAAAGCAAGGGTTGTATGAATGGCTAGTTATGCCTTTTGGCTTAACTAATGCTCCTGCCACTTTCATGAGAGTTATGAATGACGTACTCAGGCCTTTTATTGATGATTTTGTAATTGTATATTTGGATGACATTCTTGTTTTCAGTAAAACATGGGAAGAACATTTGAAACATGTAAAGCAGACTCTAGATGTTTTGAAAAAAGAAAATCTCTATGTTAAATTATCAAAGTGTGAATTTGACAAAACATCTTTGAATTATTTGTGTCGTATAGTAGGGGGTGGTGAATTGAAGATAGATCCCTCTAAGGTTGAAGTCATTGTAAACTAGCCTAAACCTAAATCTGCTACCAAAGTTAGAAGCTTCCTAGGAGCAACACTGTATTGGAGAAAATTTATTGCTAAATTTTCCTTAATTGCAACTCCCTTACATGCTTTGACATGATTGAACAAGGTGTTTCAGTGGGGAGGCAAACAGCAGAAAGCCCACCTTGAAAGAAAAAATTAGTACAACACCAGTACTAGCATTGCCAGATCTTCAAAGACCATTTGAGATCGAAACAGATGCCAGTGACTATGCCATGGGAGCAATGTTGATGCAACATGGTAAACCCATATGCTACCATTCTGAGACATTTAATTCTGCAGTAGTTAATTATCCCACATATGATAAAGAATTGTATGCATTAGTACAGAGTGTAAAAAAGTGGAAACATTACTTAATGGGCAAAGAAATAGTTATACATACTGATCATCAACCACTTCAGTATTTGCACTCACAAACTAAATTGCAGCAATCAAGACACTATAGGTGGATGGGTTTCCTACAACAGTTTCATCTAGTCATCAGATATAAAAAGGGCATACACAATAAAGTTGTAGATATGTTGTCTAGACCAATTATAAATGCATCTACTATACTTAAGCATAACTCGGTAATGCATGAAAGCTACATTGAACAGTATGCTCAAGATATAGATTTTAAAGATGTATATGCAACTTTATGTCATGGCAAAAAAGTAGAAGAATTGGACTATTATGTTAAGGACCAACTCTTGTATCATTTGGGAAAGCTATGCATTCCACAAACTGAAAGAGTTAACATAATTAGGGAAACACATACTTCTCTGATATTAGGTCATTTTGGTGTAAGTAAAATAGTTGCACAACTGCAAATATTATGCTATTGGCCAAAAATGCATGAAACAGTTTCTAGATATATTAAAGGGTGTACCATGTGTGCTAAAAGCAAGCCCAACAATAGAAAACTAGGCTTGTACACTCCACTTCCAATTCCTTCTCGTCCTTGGGAAAGTGTTTCCATGGATTTTGTTGGTGGATTGCCAAAATCTAGAAAAGGTCATGATTATTTATATGTTATTGTGGACAGGTTCAACAAAATGTGTATTTTAATACCTTGTAACAAGTAGATTATAGTTGAACAAACAACGAAATTGTTCTTTCAGCATGTCTGGGTGCATTTTGGGTTACCCACTTCCATAGTATCTGATCGAGACTCCCGATTTGTTGGGAAGTTTTGGTCAAGTCTGTGGGAATTGATGGACACTAGACTGAAGAAGAGCACAACCTTTCATCCACAAACAGATGGCCAAACAAAGGTGGTCAACAGGATAGTGATCTAGTTGCTCAGGGGCTATTGCAGCAAGCATCCCAAGCTTTGGGATGAACACTTATGCTATGTGTAACATGCTTACAACTGTGCTAAACATTATTCTACACAAAGATATCCTTTTGAGACTTGTTTTGGTTTTATACCAAGGTCTCCCTTGGATTTTGTCTTTGAAAAATACATAGAGGTTGATGGTCACAGTGATGTGGACAAAGCAACTAGGTTCATTGAACAGATCCAAGAAATTCACCAGGCAGTGCAGGAACAGCTAGAAAAGAGCCAAGCCAAGTACAAGGCAAGGCATGATAAGCATCGAATGGAGCATAGCTTCCAAGTTGGTGATCAATTCTGGCTGTATATCAACAAAGACAAAATGCAAGGTGAAGGAAATAAGTTGAAGCCAATAAGGTATGGGCCTTTCAAGATACTTGAGAAAATTGGTGAGAATGCTTTCCGCCTTGATTTTCCAGCTTACATGCACATTTATTCAGTGGTAAATGCAAAATTTAAGATTGTTTGAACCTTCATTAATTGAAGATCTCGAAGAGCAAAGCCAATTACCTTCTATTGATGATCTGTTGCCTGAATATCTTAATGATTTGTAGGAAGATACAGTTCTGGACAAGAAGGTGAGAACTACGTGCAGAGGGGATATTGAGTACCTGAGGATTGGACTCAAAGGTTCAAAACCCAACAGTGAAAAATGGATAGATATTGGGCAAGTGAAGGAGTTGTATCCTCACTTGAGCGATGCTTGAAAACCAACTTTTGGTGGTCTAAAAGTTTTTTGTTTTTTTGTTTTGTTTTTTGTTTTTTGTTTTTTTGTTTTGTTTTGTTTTGTTTTGTTTTGTTTTGTTTTGTTTGTTTTGTTTTGTTTTTTTTTGTTTTGTTTTTTTTTTTTGTTTTGTTTTGTTGTTTTGTTTTGTTTTGTTTTGTTTTTGTTTTGTTTTGTTTTGTTTTTTTTTTTTTTTTTTTTTTTTCAGTCGGAAGGTGTGATCCAAATGCATCCTAGAATAGTCTCTAAGTCTTCAAAATCTCTTAAAAATGCTTAAAAGATCAAAACCATCATATAACGGGAACCCTCCAAAAGGCAGAAAGACACTACCAAGGAACGAAAACATAGAGAAAACAGTGAACAATGAATGCATAGCAACCGTCAAATCAAGCCAATCAACGGTCTAGATCTGTTCGGCAAATCGCAATCGGCACAGGCAAACAGAGGATATCGGCGCATATCATATATGAGTTGCGATGGCGACTGACAGAGTCAACAAGGACTGTTGATCAAGCGCGCAGATCGATGGCCCACATTGCATCGCAAAATCGTAATCGGCCAACACAACAGAGCACTCACCAAACGGCCCGGGGTTATCGTGATATGCGATTGCGATCAACCGCATATTGATATCGCATCTGAGCTTCACAAAGGAGTGGGATATATATATATATATATCTATATATATATATATATATCTATATCTATATCTATATCTATATCTATCTATCTATCTATCTATCTATCTATCTATATATATATATATATATATATATATATATATATATATATATATATATCTATATATATATATATATATATATATATATATATATATATATATGCGATGCGATTAACCGAACCCGATGGGAATATAAACACTATTGTAAAGGATTTGAGATCCGCCAAATAGCATTTTTAATATATTTTCATATATTTCGTTATTTAACGAAATACAAAGGGAAAACACTGATGCAATAAAACCCGGACCCGAAGAGGTTTGGGAATGAAAATGTATATTGTTTCAAGTCCGGAGGAAGCCATTTTTACGTTATTTTCAATGTTTTAAACGTATTTCCAAAATACAAAGGGAAGCCTTGGAACAAGGCCGAAGTGACTTGCGACAACGATTGAGGATGGACCCAATAGGAGAATAGACCAGATTTAAGGACTTTTGAAGTCTAGATGAACTTTGATTTTGGCAGATTTTCACAGTTTGAAAGCATTTATCTGTGTTAACAGAAAGCAGTTGTTTCAGGGGTTCCAAAGGCCCGAGGCACTCTTACGTTGTAGAATAAGTGGCCACCTCCCCTTAATGCATTATGCAATGATTGTTTAACGCTAGGAGAGGGATTCGAGCGAATAGATGCCAGGAGACAAAAATCCAAGGAGGAGAAACAAACAGGCAGCCCAGATTGGCTTTAAAGCCACAGACAAAGAGAAAATAGAGGCAGGCAGTATTGAAGGCAGTGTCGAGACAGAGCCAAGATAGATACAGAGAGCGTTGAGAGAGTCTGTGTACTCAGAGAGGCTTGAGAGGTTCAAGCAAACTCTTACGGTTGGATTTGTTATGTGTTGAGACTCAAGTTGAGCTCACACTATTGTAAAACTCTGTTCTTAAGACATAATAGAGAGGCCACCACTGAAGGCTGGACCAGGAGATGTAGCCCAGGAGTATTGGGTGAACTCCTTATTAAATTTGTTGTGTTTATGTGTGTTAGTATATTATGCTTCTTTTCTGCTTCATTGTCTGTGTATTTCACAATCTTACCGATCCATTGCATAAAATAACATAGGCACATCCATGCACATGAGTCTGTAATACCTTAATAAATGTCTTAGATCTCATTATCAGATCAGACATTGAGCTAAAAAAACTAACAAAAGGAAATATTCAAAGTTAAATGTGAAAATAATCACTTCTCTTTTTTGCCTTCCCTTTTTTTGCACTTTCTGCCATCCCTCAGAGTTTGGTTCAACAGGAACCATTGCCAGTTCTCTTCATGTTGCATTTAGTGAGATTTCTTGAGTCTATAAATTATCATATACATGTGCTCTTTTTGTGCCCCCATCCCATTAGATTCTTGGATCTCAATTGAGTCAACACCCTTCTAAATAAGGGTTTTGATTCCAAAATTTGTCGTAACATCCCCTTTTGTATGGTTACTGTGCTGATCTTGAGCATCCACTTCTACTTGGACTAGTTGGCTCTCCATGTTATCTTCTTCTTCTTCTTCTGAGACGTGAGGGTCTGATACCTACCACCCTTTTGGCCTATGGGTCTGCCTCTTTTTCCTTTTTGGGTTCTTTTTAGCCTATGGACACGTGTTCTAGAAATGTCAGGTTTGGAAACATATTCAACATTTGAATGTCATGTTCTTGTAATATAATACTTAGGTCCACTGAAAGTTTTTGTGTTTTAATAGAATGTGGTCAAGTAGACCTTTGTTGAGGTATATCTCTATACAAATCCTAGCAAAAGTAAATATACCTTTCTTTATTAGTTCAAAGTCCATATTTTTTAATATACCCAAATTATTTCTAATATCCTCTAGGACCTTATGGTGCCAGAAAGGAAGAGGAATATTTGGAAGTATTACACAAACCAACATTGTTGAGACCACCATATTTGTGGCATCAAAATCCAGGAACCATGGAGTAATGAAGAACCAAACTCTACCCCAAAATCATGGCCCATCATTCGCAACATTCTCTTGATCTTTCTATGTATCAAATTAAACATTGAAGAAACCTTTGGAACATAAATAAATGTCACATGCCAATTTCCAAGAAGAAAAAATCCACCAGTTTAATGCTTCAAATTTAGGCTAGAATCCATTAAACCTACAAATAAAAACCTTGGAATGGATGGCAGAAAAGAGAGAATTTACCTTTGGAAGATTAACTTCCATGGTTGGTACTTGTTCCATTTTTTTTCTGCAATGTAGGGTCTTGGATTCTATTGATTATGATTTGCTGGGATGTAATTATTCCCTTTCACTATATCCTTGAAAGAGACAGATATGTTGGGATTCCTAGAGCCAGAAGCCCCATTATGCAACGTTAGGTTCAAAATAATGGTGGCATTCCTCGAAATGCAATAGTCTTTCATCTAGAAGGAGTCTTGTAGCAGTTTCTCTTCGAATAACAGGCACTGAGAAGTTGTAGGGATCCTAGACTGAGCTGAATGAACTATTTCAGGTTTCCCACCAGGTCTAAGTTCATGATCCAAAATATGAAGGTCTTTCCATTTTATTTTTTTAGCAAAATTTGAAAAGAATCATTTTTTGTCTATGCATGTCTTTTTTCCAAGACAGAGAGGAGAAAATGGGAGGGACTTCTATAGGATGACAAGTGCCTCATGTGTACTAGAAACTTTAATTTTGTGGCCCCCAAGTCAAAAAGGGCAGGGCAAGTGAGAAAACTTGTAACATGTAATTTGGGCCTAACCCATAAGGGTTTTCCTTTTGCAGAAACCTTGAATTGACAATACCCCATCTAGAACATTGATCCTTGGAACACATGGGCAAACTCTGTATCATGGCTATATATACGCCATGATCCCAAACGAAATTATAAATTGATGAAAATATTCATTGCTCATTAGAAAAGGTCTTTGGAAATATGTTGTAGGTCAAATGATCCTCATATAACTGAGCCAAGAACTGCCAAAAAACTTCATTGAGGATCAAAATGGGATTATCACCTTCTTTCAAAGCTCAACTCCTCTGTGTATCTCAATGTCACACAAGCTCCATTCTTCTCCACCCTTAATAACTTTTTTTACTTAAAATTAAACTTGTCATAGGGATTTTTGTACTGACTATATTAATTTAACATACATATAAAATTAACATTGAAAAAATGGAAAAAAATTGTGGTACTCGATAACTTGCTATTATCTACAACTTAAAAATGTGTGTCAAGAAATTTCTCGATTTTGATACTAGACAAACACTGTAACGTGAATATATGCATTATATTTTATAGGGAAAGTAACATACTAATGTTAGAAGAATATGAATGTTTCTTAATTTTACAAATTTTCAATAAATAAAAGTTATATATCTTGAAATTTTATTTGATTCATGTGTTTCATATTTTCACACCCTACTTTTATAAGTTATGCATATACCTCTAATAATTCTTCCAAGCCAACAAAATTTTTATTTTTCTAGATTTCCATTGCAACCAACATGTCATGAGAGGGAATCATCAACTTGCACCAACCCTCTAACCTATTAAAGGGATATACACACCATGATAAAACTCAACATATGCCTTAAACAAAAATGTATCTTAGACCTAAATGATGAATCATTCTTGGGGCCATAGTTAGGGCTCCTTATCATCTGAGTGGGATACATGTGCTATTGTTGGGCATGGAATCCCCCCACGACATGTTTTGGGGCTCAAAGCCCAAGTTTTGAGTTGATATTGTTGTAAATCTCCACGAATTGTGGGCGCGAAATGTATGTTAGAGTCATAGGGCTGTCCACCCTAAGTTTTGAATGTAATGTCAGCCTTACCATGGTCCGCGGACCATGGGATTATATAAATAGAGTGAGGCTCTAAGTTATAAAGAAATCTAATAGAGGATGGGCATGAAAGGTCTTAGAGATTAAGTCAAAGTGCGAAGTGTGTCTTGTGTCATAGAGTCTGAAAAGGCTCTGCAGCTAAGTGCGCAGAGGCCTAGTAGATTCCGCAGCTGATTGCGCGGACCCCTGCAGCTGAGTGCGCAGGGTGGAGTTGAGTCTGTAACCGAAGGAAGGGAATAATAAAGAGAAGTTTTATCTTATCTCCATGTATCTATTCTATATTGGATATAAATTGCAATTATATTATTCATTTACTGCGCGCTCTTGTATGAATTGTGAATATTGTTGAGTATATTAGAAAACATACAAATAAGATAAGTCAATCACTAATAGTAGATTACTAGTAAGGAATTGGGTAATAACAGTGTTCGGCCCCCGAGTAGGGCTGCGCGAAGGCAACATCTCAGGTTGCGAGGTACGGGTAAGTGCGCGTAGGGTCTAACTGTGGACCACTTGAACTCATCAGACATCTCTAGGGTGTGGAAACCTAGTTTTAACACCCTCCCACACTACTTCAGGTGAGACCTCAGTCCGCGCTCCATGGATTGTTGCCGAAAGGGCCAGTAGTATTGGGATTTGTTTGGCTAAATCACCTCCGAACCTGGGTCAGACCCCAACAAGCCAACAAATGGTTCCGTTGCCGGGACCGAGATCTACATAAGGGATGTCTGATGTCGTGTCACTCAAATGCGACAAAGAAAGATATTGAAAAGTGGCTCGACACAAAGATTCACGAGTTCGCGGCGCAAGAAAACAGGAATCTGTGAGTATCGAAGGAACAATGGTTAGAGCGCTACTTATATAAAAATATCCATGAAATTTTATTTTCATCCTTCCCCTTTGAGTTGTATGAGTGGATCACGAAGCTAGCAAACAGTCAAGGAAGGTGTAGGCTCGACAAATCGATTGTGTGGATTCCAGAGTTGGTGCATAGACTAGAAGTGTTAGAAGATAAAATCACGTGCGCTATGGACCATTGGCTCGATCAAATTGTAGGGGGGTTTATCACTGAGTTTGCGGTAGATATGTCAGTCAGCTACAACGAGGCGGAATGACACTTCCTCACAGGACCACAAGGTAAGTACATTAAATCTTTGAACACTTGGATTAAAATGCTACTATGTGAAAAGTGTGTTATGCGAATAAATTGATGTTTGGGGCTATGTGAAGTGGGAGGATCTATAGAAACGAAGGTAGCACAGACATAGAAAATAGCCCCTTGATTTTGCCTAGGTCGGAAAGCGAGGAAGAGCTCGCGAAAGTTTCTCTAAGAAGTGCGATCAATCTAATAAGGCAGCAAATTCCGCGCATACCACCCCCACCTACACCGCCACTGGTTTCACCATCATCACCTCCATCTCTTTCCACACCACCTCCGCCACCACCACAGTTCCATATGGCGAGCAGAATAAAATTGTCAGTATTCAAAGGGGTAGGGAATGAAGATCCGGACCAATTTTGGTTCGTGGTAAAAGCTGTATGGGAAGCGCAAGGGGTCACGGATGACAACATAAAGAAGGCAACCCTGGTAAGTGTGTTACAGGATCGCGCACTGACATGGTACATTAAGCACTCTAATGAAAATCCAAATGCAGGGATCGCAAATATCTAAGCTACGGTAAACAAGGAATTTAATAGGCCAAAATCAAAGACACAATCAATTATTGGGTTTAAGGAAATAGCGATGCTTCTAGGCGAGACCCCCTGGGAGCTAGATTAGAGACTGAAGGGTATGATTCGCGAAGCCAACATGACCTTGACAAATGGACAACACCGTGCATGGTTTGTAGCGTCACTAACGCTGCATCTAAGAATGGCACTGTCGCAGCAAAAGTTATCCACCCAGGCCGAAGCTTTGGAGATTGCAATGAGACTGCACGAGACCCCAATACAAGATCCTGGCCTGGGAGTCCAACAAATCCACGCGCAACTGAAAAATTTATGTCTGGAAATGCAGAGTTTAAAATAGGATAGGACAACTCGCCCAGAGGTGTGCGAGGAGGTATGGTGCATAAAGTGCAAGGGACAGGGACATGACAAGGACCATTGTCCAGTCTTCGCGAATTACTTGGCGGGAGGAGGGCCAATGCCATTGAGACCAAAGGCAAAAGCAGGACCAAGCACAGTGCCTGCATTATGGTGCACGATTTGTCAGATAGGAGGAAAACATGCTACGGATAATTGTCATCTATTACAGAAGTATAAGTAGACGTACTAGCAATTATTCTGTAATTTCTGTAGGTTATTAGGCCATGATGAGCACACCTACAGAAGTTATGAACTGATGATGGACCATACCCCTACCTTCAAGGTGCAGACAGAAATGCGAGCCCTCGATCAAAATGCAGGGATGGCGCGTACTGGATTTCAGGGGCACAAACGGGGTCAAGGTGGAATGGGACCAGGAAGGGGTTGCGGACAATTGATTTGTTACAATTACAGAGGGCCAGGGCATTATGCCCGCGATTGTACAAATCTGACGAGAGTATCATGTCTATATTGTACCCAGTTTGATTATGAGATGGAGGATTTCCCTACACTGATAGCGAGGTTACATGATAAAGGAATACTCCAGCCTCCCCCGACTCAGAACCTACAAATGACGAGATCTGAGCCGCGTGAAGAGGACCCGACTACGAACATCGTGCTTCGAATCAGTATCACAACAGGAGATGGCAAAGGTAAGTAGCCTGAAGAAAGTGCGTGGGTTTGAAAGGCTCCCACGAAGGAACCTGAATTTTGATTTGGAGCGCGCGAAGGAGACGTTCATGGAATCTAAGAAGAGCTTCATAGAGGCCTCCACTTCAGGTAGTAAGGATCAACTAGAACCAGAGATGGATCCTTTAATGCTCACTACCTTTCTAGAGATATCCATGAAGCTATTGCATGACAGCAAAGTAGTGAAAGTATTATAGGAACTTATCACTAAGTGTGTTGGATCAGGGGAACTGTGCGTAGTCAGGAAGCTCGGAAAGCATACATCGTGAACAAGAAGGGAAATGAGATTGACTGTGCAAATCGGGGAGTATGAGATGGATCAAGTAATTCTGGATCTAGGATCGGACGCGAACGTACTGCCAAAATAGACATGGGAGCGCATGGGCAGACCCACATTGCAATGGTCCCCTATTCAATTGTGAATGGTGAACTAGTAGAAGATCCTACTGACGGGAAGATTGTAGGGAGTAACAGTAGATATCAAAGGTGTGAGTGCGCTTGTGGATTTCGAAGTGATAGAGATTGTTGATGATAGAAATCCCTATCACGTGCTACTGGGAATAGATTGGTCTACTGATATGAATGGGGTGATAAATCTCAAGAAGCGCAAGATGATTTTTGAGAAAAAGTCACTACGCATAATAGTACCACTACACCCTGCGGAAGGAGTGCGCTACACAGAACCAGTGCACGACGATGATAGTGATGACGATCTCGACTGTATCTACAAGATAACAGCATGAGAGCAGGATTGGGTGAATCCAACAACAGATGGAAGGATTTTGTGGGAGCGCGAGAGCTCCTGCACTTCAAATTCAGACGAGGAAATAGAACGATAGCAGAACCGGTTACACGAGGTAACCACACTAAATTTCAACATGATGACAGGTTGACAGTGGTGGATGAATTCCTGAACAAATTTGAAAGAGAAGTTCTAGAATAGCAGTGTTTTGACGCTCTGAAATGGGCACTTCGTGCTACACTCGCAAGATGGTGGGGTACGCATCAACGGAGTTTTGAGGATTGGCGCGAATGCAGAAGGATGATGCGCCTATGATTTGGGAAACCGCAGATGTGGCTAACAGACAAGTATGACGGACGGGATGATCCATGTGCACACCTCGCGAAATGGACCAAGGTCTATGGGGAGGAGCCGCAACCCGAATGGGTGCATTTGTTCCGTCATACCCTGGATGTCATATCCATGAATTGGTATACTGAGACAGAGATCTGCCATGGTACGAGCAAAATGGGATATCTTGTGCAAGGGATTTCTGTTAACTTTCAAGTTTGAAGATCATTGGTGGGATACTGTTGATGATGAACTACAAGAAGTAAAAGCAGCTATCTTCAAAATACCCTAGGAGCCAATGGAAGTGTTTCAGCCAGAATGGGCGACACAGTTGAGCTACGCACTGGAATGGTACAATGTAAATGTTGAGGAAGATGATGAGGATCCATAGAATATTAACATTCCAGAAACGGAAGGATGTCGCAAGGTTCGAGGACCATTGATTGAGGATCCTGACATCACCGCGCTGCTAAAAACGAAGCAGGTAAACATTGGGATGGAGGTGGAACCAAAGTATGCCATGCTCGGAGACTATTGGGATGATGCCACGGTGGATAAGGTCGTTGAGTTACTCTGCAAATACCAAGACTTATTCCCGACCAAAATTACGGATTTAAAAGGGATCGTTGGCGACTTAGGGATGATGAAGATCACCCTAAAACCCGACACGAAGTCGGTTAAGCAGAGGCCTTACCTCTTGAATCCAAAGTACATGGAAAACTTTTGTGTAGAATTAGACAAAATGCTCACAGCCGGAATTATTGAGCCAGTGGAAGAATCCGATTGGGTGAGCCCTATGGTAGTACAAGAGAAGAAGCAGAAGGGGGAAATAAGAATATGCGTGGACCTCAGGAAGCTGAATGACACCTGTGTACACGACCCATTCCTGACACCGTTCACAGATGAGGTATTGGAAAATGTTGGCGAACAAGAAGCATACTCGTTCACAGATGGGTTCTCGGGTACCACCAGATCAAGACCGCGCCAGAAGATAGGAGCAAAACAATCTTCGAAACGGAATGGGGCTGTTTTCAATGCACCATTATGTCGTTTGGATTGAAGAATGTGCCAGCCATCTTTTCACGCATTGTTGTTGCCACATTCAAAGAATACATCCACAAATTCCTGGAGGTCTATTTGGATGATTGGATGGTCTTCGGATTGGTTAAGCACCACGTAGCAAGCTTACGCTTGATGATGAATACTTACCGACAACACCAGATTGCATTGAACCTTAAGAAGTGCACATTCCTGGTTCCCTTTGGGAACCTGTTGGGACACGTAGTCTACAAATAGGGACTGATGGTGGACCCTACGAAGATTTCTGTTATTCTAAGTTTGGAAGCACCGCAAAGTGTTAAATAGTTGCGCGCTACCTTGGGACACACCGGGTACTACAGAAAGTTTATCAAAATCTATGCCCAAATCACCGCGCTGATGGAAAAAATATTGAAAATGGATGTTACATTTTGCTAGAATGACAATTGCATGAAAAGTTTGGATGTCCTGAAGGGGAAATTGGCCTCCGCTCCAATCCTAGTCTTCCCAAAATGGGATGTGGAGTTTCATGTCCATGTTGATGCATCATGTATCGCGCTGGGAGAAGTGCTCACACAGGAGGGCGAGGAAGGCTTGGATCACCCTATTGCGTTTGCAAGTCGAAGATTGTCCAAAGAATAGAAGAACTATTCCACCACTGAGCGCGAGGGGTTGGTGATGGTGTAATACCTGGCCAATAAGCCTATGTTGGGGGGGCACATATGCAGGTGGATCTTATTGTTCTAGGAATATGATTTTGAGGTCATAGTAAAGCTAGGATGCCTGAACGTAGGACCAGATCACTTGTCACGCATTGAGACGAGTGAGGAACCCACTAATTTGGAGGAGGGACTACCTGATGCTCAACTTTTTGTTGTCTGCATCGCGGACGGACACTTCGAAGATATAATCCACTTTCTGACCATAGGGACCGCGCCGAAGGAATACTCCATCCAATATAAGAAGGAATTGGTGGTGTGTGTGGTGGATTTTTCTGTCATTGCGGGGCACCTATATAAAATGGGCAATGATGAGATATTGCAAAGATACGTACCTAAATTTGAACGAAGTCAGATCCTCGCGGAAGCACATGGGGGCGCTACAGGAGGACACTATGTAGGACGAGCATGTTAAAATTGGAAACCAGGGCAAAACTTCATGTGAGTCATCTCATTCATGGCTGATAATATTTTTATTAGATTCCTCTCGTCGAGAGGTGTAATATTGATATAAATATCATCCAATTCCGATAAGTATTCATGGAGATATAAATTTATTTTGATTATGGAATTATTATCAAGCCGACCTACAACTCATGTAGGCTCAGAAGCCCAACAGTCGCATCTATTCACCCACCAACGTTGTGTATAAATATAAGAGGACATTTTCTCATTTGGACTCACTCATATCATCACATCTCTCTCTCTCTACTGCGCAGATATGAGTCTCTTCTCTACTGCGCTGAAATGGGTCTCTCTCTCTCACACATGTGAAGCCGGAAGCTGTTGAATTTGAAGCTACAACTGCAGAAGTAAAGATTGACTTGTGTGGCCTAGAAGATCTCCTCTTTGGAACTATACTGTAGGTTCATCTGAACCTCCTTTGAAAGTCGCAACTTTTGGTGCTGGAATGAAGTCAATCCGACGAACGGTTTGCAAGATATCGACTGCCCTAGTTTGAAGCCGGAAACTGCTGAAACTGAAGCTGCAACTGTGGAATTAAAGATTGACTTGCGTGGCCTAGAAGATCTCCTCATCTGAACTGTGTTGTAGGTTCATCTGAACCTCCTCTGGAAGCCGAAACTTTTGGTGGTGGAATGAAGTCAATCCGACTGTCGGTTTGTGAGATATGGTCTGCCCTAGTTTGATAATGAAGCCGCTAATGCTGATGCTACTGATCTAGGGTTTGCTACTGCTGATATGAATCAGATTTATTGTAATATTTTTCTCTACTGAATTATTGAAGATAAAAGAAGATTTGATCAAAGGGTTTCCCCACACATTGTGGGGTTTGTCCCTGGCTAACCGCCACATCTTGTGTCTCTTGTCTTGGCTTGTTTTCTGTCGATCGTTTAATGTTCTATCTGCACTTTACTTTATGTACATGTGATTGCTAATCGGTGGAATATAATAAGAAAAAGAAGTAAACTATTATAAGCATAGAACATACCATAACTTAACATGGTATCAGTGCTGAGGTGAAGACAAAGCCCGAGCAAGAGCAAGAGCAATCATTGATGAGAAGATTGGCAAGGCTATCCTAAAAGAACTATGGGGTCCTCAACACTCTTTCCTGCCGAAGATAAGCTCAGTGAGAAAGCTGACTATCACGGATGGAAGATGTCTATCGATCTAACCCTTGAAGATCAAGGAGTGCTGGACCATGTAAGAGGAAATATTGTTGAGCCTTCATCAAATGCATCTGCTGCTGCCTGGAACAAATGGAAAAATGGAGAAGTAAAAACAAAGAAGATCATCCGGGACTCTATCGACAAGCACTTGGTGGCCTACATCTCTGATCTAGACACCTCCAAGGAAATCTACGACAGACTGGTGAGTTTATTTAAAGTTAATGATGCAAATCAAGTTTTGTTTCTTAGAAATAAGTTGAGGGAAATCAAGAAGGGTAAATATGAAAGTATGCAAGCATACTTCTTAAGAATCACCGAGATCAAGAATGATCTCCTATATATTGGGGAAACCATTACTGACAGAGAAATGGCACTCACAACTCTTGGAGGATTACCATCTAAATGGTATGTGTTCAGGACTACTCTTCTGAAAAATAATGTAATTCCTAGTTTCGAGGAATTAATGGCTAGATGCATTCAAGAACAAACAAGGGTAGAAGAGCAGGAAATGCCCTTGCCTAAAGGTCCTCCTGCTGCTTTTTCTTCTCATGCTAAGAAAAGAAATAATTCTGGGTCTAAATCAAAAGGAAAGGCTGGACCTAAGGGTGGAAGAAAAGGATGATGTTACATCTGCGATAAAGCAGGTCACTATGCAAGGGAGTGCCCTGATAGAAAGGACTCACACCGGGACAATGATCAAATTCCCTCTGATGGCAAATCAAAGGAATGACAATTTCAACAGCAAAGGTAAGAGGAGAGCTGGGGATCGAGGAAGAGGACAACCATTCAAGAAGGCTAGAAAGTCCATGATGTATTAAATGCACCTGACCTCAAAAAGAACCTAGTGTCCATCTCGGCAATGGAAGACAAAGGCTACAAGGTAACCTTAAGCAATGGCAAGGTATGTATATGGAAATGCCTTTACTCTTGGGTTTAGTGTTGATTCATCATATCAGGTCGATGGAAGTCCACTAGGTGTCATGACTTGTGACACAACTCTTCCGTTCGAACTTTGGCATTAGAGGTTTGCCCACCTTCATTACAAAGCTCTACTTGGTGTAAAACAAATGGTGACAGGGATGCCCGAATTCCAAGTAGAGAAAGAAGGTGTATGTCCGGGATGTGTCGAAGGAAAGCTCAAAAGGGGACCGTTCCCCTCAAGCCAAAGCAAGACCTCCGATGTATTATAGTTGGTTCACTCAAGCATATCTGAGGCTGGCATTAAGAGGGAGACTACTACAACACATACTCTTGAGCAGAATGGTGTGGTAGGAAGGAAGAACCACACGATGATGGAAGTTGTCCAGGCCATGCTACATGATCAAAGACTTCCAAAGTTTCTATGGGCTGAAACTACAATCACCGTCGTATGTACAAAATTGATGCCCCCATCAAGCATTGGGTTCCTAAACTCCTGAAGAAATGTTCACCACCGGTTAAAGGGAGGTCGTGATTAGTCATGATGTCACCTTTGACAAAGATATGGCTCTCAGCAAGGTGATCAATCTTCCGACTTTGAGGATCTCTCAAGAAGCCGACACCAGGGAACCGAAAGAAAAGGATGATGAATCAATGCCTGATGTAGAAGAACCCATGGATCCGATTGATCATCCTCCATATGAGCCTTCCTCTTCTAGGAAGAGGCCTTCATGGCTTAGGGGCCTAGTTGATGATGCTAAAGGACATGCTGCACCCCGAGGAACCTTTTGTGAAAGTAAGAAACCTAATAGGTATCAAGGATACCTGACCATCATGAGCACGATCATACAAAATGAGCCTTCGTCATTCTCAGATGCCGTCAATCATCAAGTATGGAAGGATGCTATGACCGAAGAATATGAGTCTATCATAAAGAATGATGTTTGGGAAGTAGTTCCCAGACCCCTGGACAAGACAATTGTTACTTCAAAATGGCTTTACAAGATAAAGCATGCAACAAATAGAAGTATGGAAAAGTATAAGGTTCATTTTTTTGCTCATGGTTTATCCCAGAAGGGAGGTATAGACTATGATATTTGCACCTGTTGCCAGATATACGACCATGCGCTTGATCTTAGCCCATGTGGCTTCACTAGGATGGAACCTACATCAGATGGATGTTAAGACTGAGTTCTTGCATGGTTCTATCAAAGAAGAGGTCTATGTGGAGCAACCTGAAGGATTTGAGATTTATGATTGAAAATCTCATGTATGCAGGTTGAAGAAGGATCTCTATGGGCTGAAGCAAGCACCCCGAGCATGGTATGAGAGGATAGATAGCTACTCGATGAAGCTGGGATTCACTAGGAGTGAAGCTGATCCTAACCTTTACTTTAAGGTTGAAGATGACAAGCCTCTCATACTGGTGTTGTATGTGGATGACCTATTTCTAATAGGTGCAAACCCTCTCATTCACAAATGTTAGAGGGAGATGGCTTTTGAATTTGAAATGAAGGACCAAGGACTTGAAGTGTGGCAGAAGCCAAGGGAAATTTTCCTATCTCAAGGAAAATATGTGATAAATATATTGGAAATATTCGGTATGATGGACTACAAGCCTGTGACTACCTCGAGGATCTTAACTTTTAGAAGTTATATGGTAGTGATGTCGGACCAGACTTGGGAAATGCCTCTGAGTTTCAAAAACTCATTCGCATTGATGTTCTTGGTGAACCTCCGTTCAAACATATGTTTTGCAGTTAGCATTGTGAGCTCATATTTGGTTGAGCCTCACTGGATGGATGCCAAGAATCTTCTGAGATGTCTTCAGGACACAATCTCTCATGGATTAAGATACACTGCCGGAGATGTGAGACTACTTGGATATACTGATGTTGATTGGGCAGGCAGTGTAGTGGACCGTAAGAACACTTCCAGGTAGTGTTTCACCTTGGGATCTTCTTCGATATCCTGGATGAGCAGGAAGTAGAAGTCGGTAGCTTTGAGCACCGCTGAAGGAGGATATATTGTTGCTAGCATAACCTCGTGTGAGGCAGTCTGGTTGCGAAAGCTCTTCAGTGAGCTATTTGGATTTACATTGGATACCACTGTGATTCTCTGTAACAACCAGAGGTGGGATTCGATTATTGAGGAATCCCGTATTCGTCAATTGCTCTAGCAGATAGACATCATCTGGGATATGGTAAGTCGATGAGCAAGGAAGCTCCATCACATTAAGATGATGTATAGGTTGATACACCTTGTCAAAGCCCCGAGGAAAGATCTAATCTGTGATTTTCCCAAACAACTTGGAGTCGGCAAGAAACCTTTGTACAAGGGTCCTGCATGTTGCATACATTGAGCTTTGGGAGCTCTAAGGGCTTGCGGTTCCTACTGGAGCAACATATGACCACAGGGTGACTCACCCTCCCTTGGTGGTGCACACTGGAACAAGATGATTCGCTCTCTTGTGGGACAAGATGATTTGCTCTCTTGTGGAACAGGATGATTCGCTCTCCTGTGTAGCAGGATGATTAGTTCTCCTGTGAGGCCTGGATTGATGTGTTCTCCATGGCAGCCTGGATTGATGTGTTCTCCACGGTGATTGTAGCAGGATTGATGTGTTCTCCTGTGAGGCCTGGATTGATGTGTTCTCCTGTGAGGCCTCGATTGATGTGTTCTCCATGGCAATTGTAGCAGGATTGATGTGTTCTCCTGTGAGGACAGGATTGATTAGTTCTCCTGTCGAGGCATCCTACCCATGCAGTCTGGGACTCATGTGAAGTACCTCTCATCTGATCAATGAGCAAGGAAATGAAGTTAGGGACCATAGTAGTACCGATGGACGCATCATTGTAACTACCGTACTCCCTACGCTAGGATGACCTCCATTGATCTGGGATCAATGATACTGGTCTGGGACCAGTGGTAGGAGTTGTACCATACTATGATGCTGACTTCGGGTCGGTTGAGACTGGTCTGGGATCAGTGGTACATACTCTGAGACTGACTTTGAGTCAGTGGAGGATGATATTGGTCTGGGACCATTGGAGTTGTACTCACTATGACGTTGACTTTGGGTTGGTTGAGACTGGTCTGGGACCAATGGTACATACTCTGAGACTGACTTTGAGTCAGTATGATACATCCTCGATCATTTCTTCTTCTTCATAATTCGGACAAAAGCAGAGCAGAATAGAACAATGCAAGAGCAGAGCAGAACAGAGCAAAACAGTACAGATCAGTGCAGGCAGAACAAGACAAAGTAGAACAGGCAGAATAGAGCAGAGCAGGGCAAGGGTCAGACTGTACAGGGCAATGCATTTGATGGATGAATAGTAACGACCGATAGACAGATTGCAGATGAAGTTCTAGAGGGAGTGTTAAAATTGGAAACCAGGGAAAAACTTCATGTGGGTCATCTCATTCATGGCTAATAATATTTTTATTAGATTCCTCTCGTCGAGAGGTGTAGGATTGATATAAAGATCATCCAATTCCGATAAGTATTCATGGAGATATGAATTTATTTTGATTATGGAATTATTATCAAGCCAACCTACAACTCATGTAGGCTAAGAAGCCCAACAATCACATCTATTCACCCAAAAACGTTGTGTATAAATATAAGAGGAATTTTCCTCATTTGGACTCACTTATCTCATCACATCTCTCTCTCTCTACTGCGTAGATATGAGTCTCTTGTCTACTGCGCTGAAATGGGTCTCTCTCTCTCACACATGTGAAGCCGAAATCTATTGAATTTGAAGTTGCAACTGCAGAAGTAAAGATTGACTTGTGTGGCCTAGAAGATATCCTCTTTGGAACTGTGCTGTAGGTTCATCTGAACCTCCTTTGAAAGCCACAACTTTTGGTGGTGGAATGAAGTCAATCCGACGAACGGTTTGCAAGATATCGACTGCCCTAGTTTGAAGCCGGAAACTGCTGAAACTAAAGCTGCAACTGCAGAAGTAAAGATTGAATTGCGTGGCCTAGAATATCTCCTCATTTGAACTACGCTGTAGGATCATCTGAACCTCCTCTGGAAGCCGAAACTTTTGGTGGTGGAATGAAGTCAATCCGGTTGTCGGTTTGTGAGATATGGTCTGCCCTAGTTTGATAATGAAGCCGCTAATGTTGATGCTACTGATCTAGGGTTTGCTACTGCTGATATGAATCAGATTTATTGTACTATTTCTCTCTGCTGAATTATTGAAGATAAAGGAAGATTTGATCAAAGGGTTTCCCCACACATTGTGGGGTTTGTCCCTGGCTAGCTGCGACATCTTGTGTCTCTTGTCTTGGCTTGTTTTCTGTCGATCGTTTAATGCTCTATCTGTACTTTACTTTATGTACATGTGATTGCTAATCGATGGAATATAATAAGAAAAATAAGTAAACTGTTATAAGCATAGAACATACCATAAGATCCTCGCGGAAGCACATGGGGGCGCTGCAGGAGGACACTATGTAGGACGAGCAACAGCACAAAAGATTCTCTACGCAGGGTTATGGTGGTCAACCCTGCACCAGGATTCGAAATACTCGAAAAACATCATCAGGATAGGTTTGAAAAACATGCCTTTTGGCACGCCTTAGCCCCTTTACAGCTTGTGCATAGTAATTTATGTGGTCCACTTCCATTCATTTCATTCTCTAGCTACAAATATTTCTTAACTTTGATTGATGATTTCTCCATACGCACTTGGGTATACTTCTTAAAACTCAAGAGTGAAGTATTTAACATGTTCTTGGCCCTTAAGGCCTTTGTTGAGAAACAATTTGGACATCAAATTCTTAAGCTAATATCTGATAATGGTGGAGAATATGTTACAACACATTCATCAACTTTTGCACTGAGCATGGAATTCAAATGCAACATATTGTTCCATATACTCCACAACAAAATGGTGTAGCTGAAAGGAAGAATCGCACCTTAAAGGAAATAGCTAATTGTATGCTTCAATCTAAAGGACTTAGTCTTAATTTTTTGGCAGAAGCAATTAACTGTGAAAATTACATAGTAAATCACACTCCTACTAAGGTTTTAAAGAATGTCACTCCAGAAGAAGCATGGAGCTCAATTAAACCAGATGTAAGTAACTTTCGTGTTTTTGGAAGTGAAGCATGGACCCATATTCCAAATGAGAAACATAAAGCTTTAGAACCTAAGAGCGAATATGTATTTTTGTTGGATATTTTGAAGATGTCAAAGGATATAAACTTCTTTCACCTAAGTCCAAAAATCTTATCATTAGAAGAGATGTAAAGTTCGCTGAAAATATATCGGCTTATGAGCCTAGTTCGGCGGATGTTGCACCTCTCTCTATCCCATCTACTTCTGAAAATATTTATTCTTCAGATGATGACAGTGAGGATGACAATCCTCCCCCGCCTTCTCAGGATCCTCCTCCAACTCCTCAGCTTCCAAAATGGGTCTGTGCTACTCGGGATGCAGCAGGTGCTCTTGCAGGTGTCGTACAGATCAACTATGTACACGTTCTCAGTTCGATAGAGCCTCTTCTTCACTGGCTCAAGCTTTAGTGAATTATGATCCTGACACCTTTGCAAAAAATTCAGGTCATCCAGATTGGGACACAACTACGAATGAAGAATATCGTTCATTATTGGCAAATGATAGATAGGATATTGTTCCTCTTCCAAAGGGACGAAAACTTGTTAGATGCAAATGGCTTTACAGAACCAAGTTTGGACCAGATGGTTGATAAACATAAAGCTCATCTTGTTGCTAAGGGTTTTTCACAAGTTGAAGGCATTGACTATATTGAAACCTTCTCCCCTGTTGCCAAAATGAACTCTATCCACCTTGTTCTTTCCCTTGCTGCCTCTTTCAAATGGGAAGTCCATCAGATGGATATTAAATCTACCTTATTGCATGGGGACTTGTATGAAGAAATCTATATGGAACAACCTCCCGACTTTATACAAATAGACTCCAGCCTTGTATGTCGGCTTAAGAAATCCCTTTATGGTCTCAAGCAAGTCTCTTGGGCTTGGTGTTGTAACATGCATTTTTGTTGCTTGTAGTATTCATGTTTCATTCAAGAACTTGAAAATATTTCAAAAAAAGATAAAAGAAATAGGAAGAAGTGATAATGACATAGCGGAATCACTAAAGGAACAAATATAAAAGAATTGGTCTCAGTATACCCATGCGATCAAGTTAAATCATAATATAAATGGTTATACAGAGCCATAACTGAAATATATATATACTATGTTGTAAAGCCCAAGAATAACAACGAAGTGAAAATTCACAGAAGTCAAGCTCATAGAGAATTGAGAAGCGGGAAAATGAAAGGACAAAACCCTGAAGAAAACCCCGGAACCACAAAATATTGAAGAAATGGCGCAAAGTCAAAGTGAAGGTACAAATGAAGAATGAACGCACAACAACCGTTGGATCTTGGAGATCAACGGATGAGGTCGAAGGAAATGAACGATCCATACTAAATCATGTAGATTGGAATCAAGGAATGAACGGTGGAGATTAACCAGAAACGCTGGTGGAAGAGAAATCCAAAGGAGCATCGCCGCCGTCGATGGTCGAAGATCTACGATCATTGGGCATGAACAAGTCTGGGCGTTAACCAAGATGAAGGGCGGATTTAAAGCTATAAGCGGGATTTCGGGCAAATGCAAAATGATAAATGGTATTTAGAGGAAAGTGCTCGATTCCATTCAATGGTTGACACGTAGCAACTAGAGGAGAGAGAAAAAACGCTTAGTTCGTGCGGGTAACTCTCGTGCTAGTAGTCCACCCGAAATTGATATCAGTCGTCAGATCCTGGGGTTGAAATCTACGGTGGAGAATGGACCCGATATATATATGTGTTAGCGATGCGATTAAATCGCAATCACAAAATGCAGCAACACTTATATGAAATCACCCCTGGCCGGACCCGAAAATATATGCATTATGTTTTAAACTCTCGGTGCGTCCGTTATATCACATATCGTTAAGTTTTGTATTGATATATCATTTGAAAGGGCCGATTGCGATTTGTGATACGAAGTCAATGGAGCATTGAACGGGTGGATCCGATGGATTTATGCAGCCAATTTAATTCTTTTTGAGTTCCGCGGTAAACCAAAGATTAGCATTAATTTTGTTGTATAAAGGGAAAATCAGTGTTAAAACCAAATCCGAAGAAAAGGTAGTTGGGCATGTTTTCTTTGTATTTTGGCCAATCAAAACACCCGATATATACATAAGCCCAGTTTTCGCACAAGTCAAAGTCTAACGCAGTTAATTACAGTTAAAGTGGATTAAGAATTATTAAAGCATCCACAGAGGAACTCAAGAGCCGATTAATAGAGCTGAAAATCCAGCAGTTATCCTCATCTTCTAGTTCAGTTATTTCTTGTTATTGTATGTTCTTTGAGGTGTCTTTTACCCTCTATAAAATTCTGTAATAATTTTTACTTCAGATAGTTAGAGAAGCAGTTAAGTAGTTTGATAGTTTCAGAGATCAGTAACTATTCCCAATGTATAAAAGAGGAAAAACTACAAAGAAAAAGGTTGTTGTTGGAATTTTGGAGAACCCAGAGACTAGGCCACTGTATTCCTGATATAATTGTTGATTTATGAAAGAATTAGAAGTTTCCATGAATTGTTGGATATAATTTTGTAACTTCTCTGTCATGTGTCATCTTATGTTTTCTTCTTTCAAGTATAGTAATGAAGCTGCAGGTATTTATTTTTTTATGTAGACAAAGTTAAAATTCCTTAAAATAACGCTCCTACACTTGAAGTTTTCACCTTCCTTTCTAAGTTATAGATAATAGTTTTTGTGTAAGGCAACATATTATCTTTAACTTCTCCAAGGGTCACAGATAGTAGTTTCTGTGAAATACCAGCATATTATCTTTAAATTTTCCAAGTGTCAGATAATAGATTTTGTGTAAAGCATCATATTGTCTCTGACTTCTTCCTTCTTCATTTATCATTTATATTCAGCAAGTAAATGACATTCTGAGATTTTCAAGTCACATATGTATTAATAGTTAAAAACCAAGTTTTCCAGGGCCTTCATTTGAGAACACAACATATAATCAAGTGACGGTAATTACAATCATTAATGTCTTAAGCACAATTTCTACACAACCAGGAAATTGGTTTCTTAAGGTACAACACTTGGTATGCCAAAATAGATAGCTTTCTTTTAGATACCAGATTTTCTTGGTGTCATTCTGATAATACTGTCTACACCAAGAAAGTGGGTAAGTCCCTTATCATTCTTGTTCTTTATGTTGATGTTCTTATCCTTACTGGTAGTGATTCCAACCTTATAAACCATGTGAATTCCAACCTTAAAAAGAAGTTTGAAATGATAGACTTAGGACACTTGCATTATTTTCTTGGTCTTCAACTCTTGCAATCCAAGGAAGGTATTTGCCTTTCCCAGTCCAAGTATGCCTGTGATCTTCTACGCCACTTTCACGTGGAACACTATAAGCCAACCCCTTCTCCCTTTCAGTCTGGAGCCCAACTTTCAGTCACTTGTACTTCCCCTAAAGTTGATGCTACCTTATACCGTTAGCTTGTAGGAAAACTTTTGCATCTGGCCCATACCTGTCCTGACCTTTCCTTTGTTATTGGCCTTATTGCTCAATTTATGAAAAGCCCACATGAAATTCATTGGAAAGTAGCTAAAATATTACTTCATTATGTTCGAGGTACAATTTAGTTTGGGGTTCATTACAGTGCAGAAGCATCTCCTCTATTGGTTGGTTTCACTGATTCCGAATGGGTTGGTGACCTCAGAAGTCTATTGCAAGTTATGTCTTCATTCTTGGTTCTGTACCTATTACATGGGCTTGAAAGAAACAAAGTTCTATTTCTCTTTCTTCAACAGAAGCAGAGTATCGTGGCGTCATAAGAGCTAGTAAGGAAGCCCTATGGCTTCGTCAGATCCTGCCAGAGTTTGGCTTTCATTAGCAACATCCGACTACACTTTGGTGTGATAATAAAAGTGCCATTCAACTATGCAAAGATCCAATCCAACATCAACACAACAAACACATTGAACTACACATGCACTTCATTAGAAATCTCATTCATGACCATGTTCCTGAAGTGCAATATTGTTCAACCGATGATCAAGTTGCAGACACCTTTACAAAGGCTCTCACAGAGGTGAATTTTACTAAACTTCGATTTATGGTTGGAGTTGTTATGAAACCAGCTCACAAAAAGATAGAAAAGATAGATCAACGCCTTAGAATTTAGCCTCTTCGAGGGGGCAACCTCCTTTACATTACATAAATGAACAATTCTTGGATGATACAAATGACAAAACCTCCTTTC
This sequence comes from Pinus tabuliformis, assembly GCA_031772625.1. Taxonomy (NCBI): domain Eukaryota; kingdom Viridiplantae; phylum Streptophyta; class Pinopsida; order Pinales; family Pinaceae; genus Pinus; species Pinus tabuliformis. The sequence continues at coordinate 236,659,759 of CM062806.1, read as the reverse complement.
TATATATAGGAGTCACAATATAACCCAGCCGACCTAACAATAATAATATAAAGGCACAAAAATAACAATAGAGGGATTCTATGGGGCACAGTAATAACAATATGGGGACAATAGGGGCACAACAATAGGGATACAACTACAATAGTAATGGGGTAATCACTAGTATTATAGGGACCTAACATGCCCCTCTCCTTCAAAAAAGTGTTGTCCTCAATGCTTGAGTAGTTCTGGATGCTTCTGTATAAAATTCTCATCCTCCCAAGTGGAATCTTTAGCAGATAAGTTCTTCCACTTGATGAGATACTCCTAAATTGATCGATTTCGTAGCTGTCGAGTTCTTGTTCCTGTGACTTCTTCCGGTTCCAATATAATTTTTCCTTCCTCGTCAAGTTCTGGAAATATTGTTTGAACTGGGAGCTTGTCGCCTATAACCTTCTTTAAACATGAAACATGGAAAACTGGGTGCACTCGAGAAGCTGCAGGAAGCTCCAATTTGTATGCCATAGTACCAATCTTTTGCAACACCTTGTACGGTCTATAATACTTTGGTGATAATGTATTATCCTTCTTAGCTTGCTTTAGGGACATTTGTTTATATGGTTGTAGCCGTAGGAATACCCAATCACCTACATCAAAACTTCTTTCGCTGCGATGTTGATCTGATTGTTGTTTCATTCTATTCTGCGCCAACACGAGTTGATCCTTTAAGAGTTGGAGGACTTGTTGTTGATGCTCGATGTGATGTTCCACTGCTTGAACCTTATAATTTTCTTTTAAATATGATGTGATGGATGGTGGCTGATATCCATAAAGTGCCATAAATGGGGTCATTTTTGTAGCTGTATGGAAGGAAGTGGTATACCACCATTCAACCAGAGGCAACCATTTGACCCATTGTGTCTGCTTATCAGATACAAAGCAACGAAGATATCCTTCCAAACATTTGTTTACTATCTCAGTTTTCCCATCAGATTGAGGATGATAAGATGAGCTATGAGCTAATTGAGTACCAAGACAAGAAAATAATTATGTCCAAAAATTTCCAGTGAAAATGGGATCTCTGTCACTTACAATAATCTTTGGGTTTCCATGTAGCTTTTGAATTGTTTCCATAAATGCAGTAGAAACTGTACTAGCTTTAAATGGATGTGATAATGCACAAAAGTGTGCATACTTGGTAAGTCTGTCAACTACCACCATGATGACACTCTTTCCCTCAGACTTGGGTAAACCTGTGATAAAATCCATTGAAACCTCCTCCCAACGTTGGCTTGGAATGGATAAAGGTTGTAATAGACCTGGGGTCTTAATTGTTTCAACTTTATTTTGTTGGCAAACCAAACATTTCGCCACAAACTTTTGAATATCCGATTTAAGGCCATCCCAAAAAAAATCCTTCTTAACCCTGTGGTAAGTTTTTTAAAATCCTAAGTGCCCTCCTAAGGGAGAAGTGTGCAATGCTATAAGAATCGTTTGCTTGAGTTGGGAATTCTTACAGAGGTATAAGCGATTTTTGTACCATAACGAATCATTTTGCCAGCTAAATGTATCAGATGTACTGGAATCTTGTTGTAACTTTTGAATAAGTGCCCATACTTCTTCATCATTCTTCCATTCCCCCCTTGCTTCATTTATCCAATCTAGTTGGATAATAGAAATGGCGCACAACAATGCTTCCACATCCTCATCCTTTCTTGAGAGTGCATCTGCCACCACATTTTGCTTCCCCTTTTTGTAGATGATTTCAAAGTCATAACCCAACATCTTTGTGACCCACTTTTGTTGCTCTTCAGAGGATAATCTTTGTTCTAAAAATTATTTAAGGCTATCATGATCCATTTTTACCTTGAAGTGTCTTCCCATTAGGTAGGGTCGCCATTTCTTAAGTGCATGTAGTATTGCCAACATTTCCTTCTGATAAATAGCTTTGTGTAAAAACTTTCCCTTGATTGGACGACTTTCAAAAGCAACGGGTCTTTCATCTTGCATTAAAACAATACCAATTCCATTTCCTGAAGCATCACATTCCACAATAAAGGTTTTTGTGAAGTCCGATGTAGCTAAGACCGGTGCTTGGCACATTGCCTCTTTAAGATGTTCAAAGGCCTTTGTTGCTTCTGGATTCCATGAAAATGCATCTTTCTTCAATAATGTTGTTAGAGGTGCTGCTATTCTCCCATAATTCTTAACAAACTTGCAATAATACCCCGTCAACCCGAGAAATCCTCGCAGATGTTTTATGGATTTGGGGATTTTCCATTCCTTAATGGCTTTAATTTTGCTAGGGTCTACCTTAACTCCTTCATGAGATACAATATGACCCAGATATTCCACCTCTTGTACTCCAAAGAAACATTTGGATCTTTTTGCATATAATTGTTTCTCCTCCAATAGTTGTAGCACCCTATCAACATGTTCAACATGATCCTTCCAAGACTTGCTGTAGATTAGTATATCATCAAAAAATACTAACACAAATTTTCTAAGGAAGGGTTTGAAAATGTAATTCATCAAACCTTGAAATGTAGAAGGTTCATTGGTAAGGCCGAAAGGCATGAACAAAAATTCATAATGACCCTCATGAGTTCTAAATGCCGTTTTCAGAATGTATTTAGTCTTCATTTTGATTTGATGATATCCTGAATGAAGATCCAACTTGGTGAAGTAAATTGATCCATGCAATTCATCCAGTAATTCATCAATGACAGGAATGGGAAACTTATCTTTAATAGTGATATTGTTGAGCTCCCTATAATCCGGACACATGTGCCATGATCCATCCTTCTTGTGCACCAATATTACTGGAGCAGAGAAATAACTTTGACTAGGTTGAATTGTACCAGCCTCTAGCATTTCTGCAACCATACGTTCAATTTCACTCTTTTGGGCATAGGGATATCTGTACGGCCTGATGTTTGGAGGAACACTTCCTGGAATCAAATGAATAGCATGATCATGATCATGAATAGGTGGGAGACCTTTGGGAGTCTCAAATACCTTGGAATGATTGTCCAAGACTTTTTGGAGATCTGGAGAAATAGATGATTCCGATGTGGAAACATCTAGTGAACATAATTGTGCAATTACACTTCTTTGTTCCTTTTTTAGAAGCTTTTTCATACCATTAGAGCTGATTATCTTTCCCGGTTTCCCTGCAATACCCCTTAATTCAACTTCCTTTCCTTCCGCAGAAAAATTTATGAAAAGTTCTTGAAAATTAAAAGCTATTGTACCGAAGGATTGTAGCCATTGGACTCCTAGTACAACATCAACACCTCCCATTGGAATGGAAAGCATTGGGCTAGTCAATACATATTCTCCCATGGATAGCTTGATATTATGGCACTTTCTAGAGCAATTTATTGTTCCTCCATTTGCAACCATCACTTGACACTCTGGTGATGGATATAGGAAGCAATTCAATTCTTTTGCTACCTTACAATGAACAAAATTGTGGGTACTTCCTGAATCAATCAACACTATTACCTTTTTCTTCTTGATTTGACCTTCTATCTTAATGGTTTGAGGAGTGGTAATTCCAGCCAATGCATTAAAAGATATGGTTAGATTCATTTCTTCTTTATCTAGGTTTTGTTCCTGGAGGATATCCTCTTCTTTTGACCTTTCTTGCTCCGTTTCTTCTTCCTCTTCACAATCAATGTAGAATAATTTCTTCTCAGCACACTTATGACCTTTAGTGTATTTGCTATCACAACTATAACAAAGCCCTTTGGCTCTTTTTTCTTCCAATTGTTGTGGTGTCAACCTTATAGGTTGTGGAAGACTAGGAGCAACAACACTTCCATCTTTATAGTTGTGAGTGGTATGCTTCCTGGTTGCCATAAATTTGCTTTCCATTTTTCTTGCTAACCTGAATGCCTTCTCTAATGAATCAGGTTCCCAAAGGTGAACATCATGTTGGATATTATCCTTTAAACTCCCTATGAAAACATCAATCCATACTCCTCTAGAATATTTTTTTACCCTTATGTTCAATTTTTGGAACTCCTCAATGTGCTCCATTATTGAACCCTTTTGTTTGAGACTTATCAATTGGCTAAAAAAAAAGTGTTGATTTTTGTATCTTCATAATGTGCTGTCAATTCTTCCGTAAAAATTGCCCAAGTGATAATTTGTTTACAAGAACAAAGCCATTGATACCATACAAACTGATTTGATTCCAAATATAAAGTTTCAATACGTACCTTTTGTGTGTTTTGCACATTATTGAGATCGAAAAATTGCTCCATTTGTAATATCCATGTTGCGGGATCCTTGCCATCAAACTTCCTCATATCGATTTTTGGAATATGGTGGGTCTTCGATCCAACATTAGAGTCTATGGAATCATGATTAACATTTCTTTTGTTCTCATTTCCTTTACTACCCTTTCACCATTAGTGACCATTTATTGTATCAACTTATTCATATTTATCTTCAATTCTTCAATGCCATCCATTTTAGCATCCATGCCATTCATTTTAGCTTCCATGCCATCCATCTTAGCTTCTATGCCTTTCTTTAAACAATACATCTTAGCTTCTACACCTTTCTTTAAACCATCCATCTTAGCTTCTACATCTTTCTTTAAACCATCCATCTTAGATTTTGTTACTTTTTGTGCAAGTGACACTTGTTGCACTTGGTCTCGTAATTTTGATATATCATGTTGCATTTCTTCCTCTTTTTCATGAGTCATACTAGAGCTTTCAAGTTGCTTACTAGGTGTTTGCATTTTCCTTCCTCAGTTCATCAATTACCGATAATAATGCTTTACTATGCCCTTTGAATTCCTTCAAACTAATTTTTCAAACCAAGCTTATGCAAAAATTAAAAAACTACACACCTTTTGTTTTACTTTGTAGGAGCTTGATATTGAATCTGATGTATCTCTATAATTTGGGATCATCCAGTTCTCAAATTGGGACTTGTAGTAGCCCTTTGTATCCTCTTTCCAATGCCACCAGTCTGATCCAAATTGGATTCTCCAAGGAAGAGTTATGCACAATCTCTCAAGATGACCTGATTATAGACCTTTGTAGAAGAGTGAAATTGTATAAAGTTCCACATGTCACCGTTTCGTCCTTTGGCTTTGAAAAATATATACAAGAAACTGCAATCTCTCCTCTTTCTGTACCTTCTTAAAAAATTTCAATCCGATGCTCAGGAGAAAGTTATGACGATTTTCCCCAGGTCACCTGTTTGGAATGTAATTCAGGAGTCTGCAAAAAGACCAACTTCCTCAGATCCTATCTCCGCAAATATAGCACGAAAAGATCTGAAATTCGAACCCAAGGTTCAGTGCGATTTTGTCTCAAATGGGTTTTTTTTTCGCTTCTGAAACATCGTAGAAACAAAGTTATAGCGAAAATGCCACGATGACCTATTTGTAGCAGGTCTTTCCCCTATTGAGAGCCTAGCTATGATTAGGTTTCTGCTATACAAGCACAAACTCAATAACATAGACGATCATAGACTTCCTAAGCTAGCTTTAAATTCTAGCCAAAACCACCTAAGGCTCAATCGGGGGTAGCATAAAGACACAAGGGCCTGGTTAAACTATTGGGAGATCAACGAGAATGATGCATTGCAAAACATAAATAACATTAAAGATATTGTTACTTCTAAGTTCAAAGAAAAATGTGGTGTGAGAAAGATTTAGGGGCTAAAAGAAAATTAAGTTATTATAAGAAGGTCATCAACCCCACCCTAGAAGATCAAAAGTATCTCTCTATTTTAACTAGCTCAAAGAAGAAAATTAATATAGCAAAGATTAGAACGAATCCTCATGAGCTCCATAGTGAAACAAGTCGTTGGGTAGTTCCTAAAACGACATGGATGGAAAGGATCTACCATATATGTGAGAATAGGAACATCAAGGATGAAAACCACTTCCTCTTAGAGTGCCCTGCGTACAACCACATTAGATCTCAGTTTCAAAATCTTTGTTACAATACTGACCTTCCTAGCCTTTTACAATGTCAAAATTATAGTGAGCTCGGGAGGCTTCTCTCCAAGCTTTTTGAGCATAGGAATAAAATCTTAAATCAAAATAAATAAAAAAAAATTTAGGTCCGATAGACCAATGTTTGGTCTTAGTGGACGTTAACCATCATCATCATCCTCAGCAGCAGCAACAACGAAACCCTAGAATCCAAAGCTCTAATACCAAATGTTATGAAACCAGCTCACAAAAATATAGAAAAGATAGATCAGCGCCTTAGAATTTAGCCTCTTCGAGGGGGCAACCTCCTTTACATTACATAAATGAACATTTCTTGGATGATACAAATGACAAAACCTCCTTTCTATATATAGGAGTCTAAGGAGTCACAATATAACCCAACCGACCTAACAATAATAATATAAAGGCACAAAAATAGCAATAGAGGGATTCTATGGGGCACAATAATAACAATATGGGGACAATAGGGGCACAACAATATTAATAAGGGATACAACTACAATAGTAATGGGGTAATCACTAGTATTATAAGGACCTAATAGGATTTTAGGAAGTTGTCACTAAGGGGGGATAGGCTCTAATGACTCATTCCTTCTCCTATTGTGTCATATTTGTACATCCTTCAATCCTACCCCAAGTTGTTCTTAAGGGGGGGTGTTAGGATATTCCGACACATAGGAAATAGTTAAGTATAACTTGGTCTAGTGTAGAATTAGGTAAAGTGTGTTTCTTTACTATGTACTTTTGTAACTTACAATCTGATGATCACGATATGTTCTAGACATGCAGTGATTCGATGGTTCATTCTCTCCTCGATATTACCGACACTTGATTTGTGGCTTAACACCCGATTCTTCAATGATCTCTATTTAAAGTGCATGGAGGATCATTTGTATGGTGACCGTTCATGAGAAAAGATTATGTAAATTTTCTTTCTTTTATTAATAAATTGCTTGAAGTGATCGCATTGGCTTAGGCCGTGGACTATTTCCCTCTTTGAGGGTTTTAACCACATCAAGAATACTGGTGAATTGATCTGTGATCTTTTTGTGAGCGGTGTCCTTTGGTGTTCTATCTGAGGAACTTACCCTGTAAATTCCTACACATAACACATGTTTGCAAGAAGCAAAATAGATAATAGGTTTTCGTAATCCAAGTGAGACCTGATAGTTTGATTACCTTTTGTTCTTTTAGGATCTCAAGGAGTCATTCTCTAGGTGGGTTGTTGTCAAGCACACAAACCTTTCCTTTGACCACCTCTAGGATTGTGAACTCATCCCTTAGTGATATTAGGGCTGCAAAAAGTGAAGAAGAAGAATAAACCTTAGAAATTAGAACTACAAGATTATTAATATGAAAAATGAGCAATACCAAAGAAATAACATTTCTAATAGCTAACAAAAATGGAATAATAATACTTAAACATGTGAAATTGAAATTTGATAAGTTGATATTGATATTGGAAGTGATAACAATGTTTAGAATGCCACTTTGGGGGGTTAACATTGAAAAGAGTAGAGATCCATTACAATGTAAAATACCCACACCTCTTACATAACTTATTTACCCCTATAAGTAGCTTCTAGAAACCCTAACCATATCCATTAGTGGCCACTAAATTATTTATTAGGCCCTATTACATTATTGACTGCCAAATACCTTGTGGACCTTCTTTGATGAGGCCACATCATATTAATGCATTATTAATTACACACACCAATGGCCTAGTATGCCCTCAAGAGTATATGAATGGTGTTCTCCCAAACCATAGGTGCTCCAACACTAATCCTCTTGGTCAGATTAGGATTTTGTCTGCTAACCCCTCCAAATACAACCTCTAAGCACTACTACGATCCAAGGAAAAGAGTTACAAGGTCCCCAAATCTAATCCAATTTTTCTGGACATACATATTTTCCCCAAAAATCCTCCAAACATTTACTTTCAAAGGCAAGTAATACAATCTTCTAACATCCACAAATGCATCTAAGTTCATAGGAATCAAGTAAGGTTCATGTCCATGCATGCCCCTAATGTAATTCATGTCCACTCAAAAGAAAAAAGGGGATATAAGGTTGTCTTTTCAGTTGTCATCATCCTTTAACACTAGACCCTTCTCTTACCAAATGCATGGGTAGCAAGCCCATACAAGTTTACAATCTTTCTCAAAGGTTCTATCTACAACATACTCAAAACAACATTCAAATTCCCTTGTTATGCTCCAAGTATATTCGATTCCAACACAAGCCATCATCAACTACATGAATGGTACAATATTCAAGTTATCTACATCTAGATTCAGCCCCTTCTGACTTCTTTTTTATGCCTTCAATACAATACAAAACTGACCATGTTCATCTTACAATTGGGTCTTCCAATTGCATCTAGTGAGTGATGTAATTCTTCATTTGGTATCATTGCCTCAGAGCTTGCCTACGAAGAGGAGTTGCGTTAATGAGGAATTGTTGGTTTGCATGCGTGAAGAGTTGCATGCAATTATTAAAATTGTGAAGATCCTGCCTGCCTACCTGGTGTTATATTGGAGCCATGTACAGTTGTGTGAAACGAGGAGAGAGTAGCATCAAGTGTGAAGTTGGACCTGCGTAGAGCCACGTGGATAGCTGCATACGACCTGTGCATTCGATGACACTGCAATGTTGGAACACATGTGTTGAGAAGCGGTGTCGTGGAGTTGTTGATCCATTGCAGTGCTGATTTGTTGAACCACCATGGAAAAGTCCCGTGTAACAACGTGGAGCAGGGCTATGTTGAATGTTGCATGGAGTTTTATTTGTGGAGTGGCAAATTTACACTGCCTTAAAACAAATCAACCTGCGTACCTTTTTTGGTGGACCTGTGTGAAGTTTTTTTTTCAAACATTTGTGTTGTTTTTTGGTATGCACACATAATACACTAACTCATTTAATCTTAAATGATGTGCATTAAAAAAAAGTGGAAAGCTAATTTTAAAATATAACATGCGATGTGTGAAATCAAGAATGGGTGGAATACCAAAGTTTGTTTGTTTGTTTTTTTTTAATGGTGAAACGTGAAAAGTGATGTGGAGTGAGAATGATGAATTCTCTTTTCTCACTTCTTATTATGTTATTTTAATTCATGGAGTGAATAAGGAGTGAATAAGGAGGAGAGGGATTTGGTGGAGACGCACGTAAGTTTGTATCTTAATGAAAATGCATGGAGGTGAAAAGAAGGAAGGTTCATGAGAAATTAGTGATGAGAGAGAGTTAGTGATTGGAAAGAAAGTTAGTATTGTGCGAAAGAATGAGTGAAATATGAGAAAATTAGTGTAAAGTTGTGTAATTTTATTTTGATTATAGGTAAGGATTTATGTGGAAATTATTGTCAAACAAAAGTTAAGATTGATGTATTGTTCAAGTCAATAAAGAAATTTTAAATCAAGGAGTCAATGTCCATGTTTAAGTCAAGTGGAGTTGAAGTTCAGAGTATTTTTGAGTTCAGTAAAGTTCGAGTTATAAAGTGCATTTTTAGTGGTACCCGACACCTAAATATTATTGTTTTTCATACAAGTGCATTATTGGTTGAACTCGACACCTTGTTTTTCAACAAGTGAGCGTGTTCAAGTGAGCACGATCAAGAGAATGTGAAACAATTAGCACTGGAAAAATGGGAAAAGGAGGGAAAATGCTACAAAATGCTAATTATGAAATAGAATGCTACAACAAGATCTCGATGATGCACTTCATCAAATTGACAAACTAAACATACAATATAAACAATGTTGAAAATGGCAACAAGAAATGCTAAAAATAGTAGTTTGGGTACCAGTGCTGGATTGAGAAACAGGGAATGAAAAATGGAAGTGCTAAAAATAGCATTCTATTTTTAGCAGTTCAAGATGGATTCCTATTTTAGTCAGTCCCTGGACTAAACAAAGAAAGTAAAATTCGAATTTGAACTTAACAGCTGTTTGAAAATAAATTAATTAGGCCGATAGGCCTGCCTATGCATCAACAATTGTCAACACTTTTACCTTGCTCCGTTGGATCAGGTGAGACACTTTCAACTGTTGATTTGAAGTGTGACTGCTTTTTCCAAATATCGGTTGAGTTGCCTTACTGCTTTTTCCCATTCTTTTATGTCACTCTTGAAGATATTTTTACTGCTTTTTCCCTGCCAGTTGTTGTTGTTGTTCTTCTTCCCTGGCTTTTGGCAAGCACTGTTTTGTTCTTCTTCAATACTCTGCATTGCATTGGCTTGCCTTGTTTCTTGTTCAAGTTTATTTTTTTTGTTTCATGGCCATACATTTTGGATTTTACAGTGTTTTATTTTCGTTGTGCTTTTCTCTGTTTTGAATTTAATATATGTTTTTTTTAAAAGAGTGTTTGCATGGTTTATCCTGGCAATTCTATTTTGTTGCTGTTATGTTGAGCAGAAGAATCGATATAGATGAAATTCTTGATCCATTGGAATGTAATTCTCGAAATTTTTTATGGATAGAAGCAGGTATGCTTTTCGTTTTCAATATCTATGGGTTTTACTAATAAATTTGTACAGGTAAAAGCAACGTGGTAGATAATGGCTATGCATGGAACCCAATTTTTTCAACAATTTCAATCCATTATTTCTTTATTACGGTGAAGCCGTGGAAAAATTGTAAGGGATTTAACCATAGAGATAGTACTTTTATTTTATTTGGCAGTTTTTACTGAATGTTTTTGCCCTGCCTATTAATTTTGCAACAAGGGAAGAGGAGAGTTCGCCATGGAGGGATAATATAAGACGAGAAGCTTTGATTTTTGAATCTGTTTTCTTTTCTCTCACTTGTTTCTTATTTCTTTATCCGTCAAAATCTGCCGCAGATGCGGATTTTGTCTCTCATATCTTTCTAACACAGTATTTGAATGGCCTGCTATGAATATGGACAGGTGAAACAACACGCAGGACAATTGGAATATTACAGTAGACAACAAAGTAGCTTTTAGTATGTGGTTATCAATACAGTGTAGCATATCGTATAATTGAGATTTAGTTCCCCACTAATACTCTTGCGATTCTTTTCTTCGTTTGCTATACCATCACTGCAATGGTGGCCATTAGAAGCAAAGGAGAAGGCAAGATGAAAGAATGGCGAAAGGGAGAAAAGCAGAGGCAGCTGGCGAAGAAACAGATGATAGAGGTGAGAATCATATCGGCTCAAGATTTGGAGGATGTGAGATTGATCGGCAAGATGAGATGTTACGCAGTTGTGTACATCAACCCTAAGCACAAGGCCTACACCTGCATCGACGAACACGGGGGACTAAACCCCTTCTGGAACCAGCTGCTAGTTCTGCAGGCGGACGAGGAGCTCCTTTCACAGAACCTGGCTACCGTTAACGTGGACATTTATGCCCACGATCATATCAGGAGCGAAAAACTGGTGGGTACTTCCTGGATTCTTCTTTCTTAGGTCCTTAAAGGAGGGGATGCTGCCAGTATCTACAATAACCCCGTTGATTGTTTGCCCGTTCTCGTGAGAAGACCCTCGGGTCGTCCTCAGGGCATTCTCAATATTTGGATTCCCCCCATCGGTAAGTTTCTCCTACGTCAGAGTTCTCTGTCTTTCAGTGTAGTAGGCGCTGATGAACAGGATAATGTTAAAGGGGACGAGAATGGGTTGGCCTCAGAGGCCGTGGCGAGCGAGCCCACAGACATGCAAATTAAATGATAGCCGAGATGTTATTTGTCTATGGATTGCAGGAAAATTTATAATTGACATCCATCTCCATTATATTACAGGGTGACAGTGATATCTCTATATTATATTATAATTGCATACAGTTATAACTCTTCTAGAAAAATTCAACAATTCCAATTTAATAATCCTATCGGCCTCTCTTTGTACCTTTTGGGACAATTGCTAGTTAATTCTCCATGAGTTAATTAGTTGTGAAAAATCAAACATGAAGTCTATGTGAGGACATGCAATAGTTTATCTATTAATTGAGGAATTTATCCATCAGTTAAAGAGATAAGGATGAGTTGTAATATTGAGTTGTAATTAGTTGGCTCAGTTAACTGAGTCAAGTCCAGTTAGATTAATTTAACAGTTTGTTAAATTAATGAGAGTTCAGTTAGTTAATTCTTGCATGCATGTAAATGTTGTACTTCAGATAACTAAATATACTCTCATAAATAACTCATGCATGTCAATTCAGAGAAAGACTCAGTTGAGATCAGAGGAGGGATAGTGTAATATCAGTTGGATGGATTTTTCCTATAAAGAAAAATCATCCAAGTAGAAGGATCAAGGTTCCTTGAGGATTGTGCAGTTTTATAGGGTGTGAGATCAGTGTGAGAGATCAGTGTTACACTTGGTAACAGGAAGATCACCTAGGAAAAACTATACAAGGAAATAAGAGGCTTGGAGGGCAGAGGAGAAGGCTTAGGAGAAGTCTTGATTGCCTGTGAGAATCCAAGAGGATTTCACTGAGAGTTGGCTAGCTGTGAGAGCTAAGGCTTTGTGTAATCCTGATGTATTTCCACCTTCATCTGTGAGGATTGTACTGAGAGCTGGCTAGCTATGTGAGAGCTAAGGCTTTGTATAAATCCTATGAATGATAATACAGAGAGTGGGGTTTTAGGCTAAGGCTTTCCCCGAGTTATATCTTCTATGTTATGTGTGATTGATTCCTTGTTATCGGTTATATGTGTTCTTATTGATGTTGCTCATGTTCGATTAAGCTTCTGCTAAATTGGTTGTAGAAGTAGATCAAGTATTTTGCTTTAGTATATTGCATTATCAGGTGATTTATAGGTGGGAATTTCTACATGGTATCAGAGCTAGCTGATTTGTAGAAAAATTCTACATGGTATCAGAGCAAAGGTGATTAAAGGAGAGAACCGTATACTGAGAGGAGATTTCAAAGTTTCGAGTTTTGAGCCGAGAGTTTGCAGAGCATATCTAAAAAAATTTGTACAAAATTTTCAGAAACAAATAGCAGATTTGGATTCCTTGTGGAAAAAGACACAAATTCAAAAATAAAAACCGGCTGAATCAGAGTTTGGATGAGGGAGATATTGCTGATTTAAAATCAACTCTTTTTCTAGAAAATTTCGTGACGGTGGGAAATATGAAACAGATTGGTGTGTTAGCTAAGAGCCTGTATACACTTGAGGTACAAGATGCATGCAAAGCCTTGAGGAGCAAGGCAAAGGTTAGATACTTGGTGGTTGAGAAGGAGAGTAAATTACCTCTCAACATGCAACCACAGAGGAAGTCTCAAACAATTGTGGAGGAGCCACAATTGGTGAAGCAACTTTAGGAGGTTTTGGAGCAGCCACAACTAGAGAAGCTGAGAGGAGATCGAGTAGAGACATTTACTCATGCAGAGACCTCCAATAGGGGGAAACTTCGAGCTAGGTGGGCAGAGGGATCACATGCAGCCATACTTCTAGGTAGGAGGTGGGGCGATGTGCAGTGATCGTCCCAAGGAGGAGAGGTAGGATCCTTGAGGTACCCAACCTCTTTGATTCGACTTTGCTACAGGAACCTCGACGAGGAGTAGCAGGACTAGCTAATTGGGTAGAGATAGATGCGGATGGAGCGACAGAGAGAGCTACAATGCAAGAATCCCAAGATAGCGCAGAGCTAGCAGGCTGCAGCAATGCGAGAGGCACAAGTGTGTTGCACCAGTGTAGGATGGCACAGAGAGGTGTGCAATGGTGCGAGATGCATGAAGATGTTGCAGTAGCGCAGAGGTCATAGAGGGAGAACTTGTCAGTAGCAGGTAGAGCTTTAGCATCAAAGTGTGTTTCTAGCCCAATAGAGATGTCAGTTGGGAGTTTTTTTTGTTTCGAGAGTTGCTGGAGCAACCACACTTGGTAGAAGTGTTGCATGCAGAATGTTCTGAAGGTATAGGATCGGGTTTTATAGGAAGCCTTTCTTGTTGAGAGGGAGTGTTGAAAATGGCAACAAGAAATGCTAAAAATAGAAGTGCTAAAAATAGCATTGCTAAAAATAGAAATTTGGGTACTAGTGCTGGATTGAGCAACAGGGAATGAAAAATGGAAGTGCTAAAAATAACATTCTATTTTTAGTAGTTCAGGATGGATTCCTATTTTAGTCAGTCCCTGGACTAAACATAGGAAGTAAAATTCTAATTTGAACTTAACAGTTGTTTGAAAATAAATTAATTAATTCTCCATGAATTAATTAGTTGTGAAAAATCAAACATGAAGTCTATGTGAGGACATGCAACAGTTTATCTATTAATTGAGGAATTTATCCATCAGTTAAAGAGATAAAGATGAGTTGTAATTAGTTGGCTCAGTTAACTGAGTCAAGTCCAGTTAGATTAATTTAACAATTTGTTAAATTAATGAGAGTTTAGTTAGTTAATGCTTACATGCATGTAACTGTTGTACTTCAGATAACTGAATATTCTCTCATAAATAACTCATGCATGTCAGTTCAGAGAAAGACCCAGTTGAGATCAGAGGAGGAATAGTGTACTACAGTTGGATGGATTTTTCCTATAAAGGAAATCATCCAAGCAGAAGGATCAAGGTTCCTTGAGGATTGTGCAGTTTTATAGGGTGTGAGATTAGTGTGAGAGATTAGTGTTACACTTGGTAACAGGAGGATCACCCAGGGAAAACTGCACAAGGAAATAGGAGGCTTGGAGGGAATATGAGAAGGCTTAAGAGAATTCTTGATTTCCTGTGAGCATCCAGGAGGATTGCACTGAGAGCTGGCTAGCTGTGAGAGCTAAGGCTTTGTGTAATCCTGATGTATTTCCACCTTCATTTGTGAGGATTGTACTGAAAGTTTGCTAGTTGTGTGAGAGCTAAGGCTTTGTATAAATCCTATGTATGATAATACAGAGAGTGGGGTTTTAGGCTGAGGCTTTCCCTGGGTTATATCTTCTGTGTTATGTGTGATTGATTCCTTCTTATCAGTTATATGTGTTCTTATTGATGTTGCTCATGTTTGATTAAGCTTCCGCTAAATTGGTTGTAGAAGTAGATCAAGTATTTTGCTTTAGTATATTGCATTATTAGGTGATCTACAGGTGGGAATTTCTACATGGTATCAGAGCTAGCTGATTTGTGGAAAAAATTCTACAAACAAGACAATTCGATAAGAAACGAGTTTTTTAAAGACTTTGTTGATTCAACCAGAGGTCACATAAATAAGGGAAAAAAAAGGTTGTTTTCACTGGATGAACAGATAAGTGATCTTCTAAAACTTAATGATAAGAAATATCAATTGATAGAATCTTTGCAACAAGAATTAATGGCAAAAGAAAATGTATTGTCAACACTTGAAAGAGAAGTAAATCAATTAAGTCAAGAGAAAGCAAAATATGATGCAATATGCGATACAAGTGACCTCATAGTTGATAGTGATTGTGATGCTAAGAATGAAAATGTCCATGTATCTCTTGTACGTTATGAAATTGAGGATGATAGTTCAAAAAGTGAATTTCATGTTCAAGGTAATGAATCTCAAACTGAAGATGGTGAAATTGGAAATTTTGAAAAGCATACAAAGGGAATTGGTTCTAAACTTCTTAACAAAATGGGTTATGATGGAATAATTTTAGGCAAAGTAGGTCAAGGAATTCAAAAACCTATACAAATAAGTGTAAGAACAAAGTATGAAGGCCTTGGCTATGAAGGACACGAGTGATGTAGCTAACAAATTTGTCAAAGGAGAGACATTGATAACAAGTGAAACATCTAACGTTACAACAAATCAAATGAAGAAGCAAGAAAAATATTGCAATCATTGTGAAAGGAAAGGTGTTATGCAACCAACTCACAAAATAAAATAAAAGATAGATCAACGACTTCAAAATCAGCCTCTTCGAGGGGGAAACCTCCTTTACATTACACAAATGAACAATTCTTTGATGATACAAATGAAAAGACCTCATTTATATATATAGGAGTCTAGGGGGTCCCAATACAATCAAAGCCTACATAAAAATAATATTGTAGGGCCACAACAATAACAATAATGGGCTTCTATGGGGCACAATAATAACAACATGCGGACTATATGGGCACAATAATACAATAAAGGGGTTGCAATAATAACAATAAGGGGTTACGCTATTAGTATAGGGACCTAACATGCCCCTCTCCTTCAAAAAGTGTTTTCCTCAACACTTGAGTAGTTCTGGATGCTTCTGTATAAAATTATCATCCTCCCAGTGGAATCTTCAGCGGGTAAGTTCTTCCACTTGATGAGATACTCTGAAATTGATCGATTTCGTAGGTGTTGATTTCTTATTTCTGTGACTGCTTCAGGTTCCAATATGATTTTTTCTTCCTCGTCAAGTTCTGGCAATATTGTTTGAACTAAAATCTTCTCACCTATAACCTTCTTTAAGCATGAAACATGGAAAACTGGGTGCACTCGAGAAGATGCAAGAAGCTCCAATTTGTATGCTATAGTACCATTCTTTTGTAACACCTTGTACGGACCATAATACTTTGGTGATAATTTATTATCCTTCTTAGCTTGCTTGAGGGATATTTGTTTGTATGGTTCTAGCCGTAGAAATACCCAATAACCTACATCAAATCTTCTTTTGCTACGATGTTGATCTCCCTGTTGTTTCATTCTATTTTGTGCTAAAGTGAGGTTATCCTTTAAGATTTTGAGAACTTTTTGTTAATGCTCGATGTGATCTTCCACTGCTTGAACCTTAGAATTTTCTTTTAAAGATGATTTGATGGACGATGGATGATATCCACAAAGTGCCATAAATGGGGTCATTTTTGTTGTAGTATGGAAGGAAGTGTTATACCACCATTCAACCAGAGGAAACCACTTGACCGATTGTGTCCGTTTATCAGATACAAAGCAACAAAGATATCCTTCCAAACATTTGTTCACTATCTCAATTTGACCATCAGATTGAGGATGATAAGATGAGCTATGAGCTAACTGAGTACCCAGATAAGAAAATAATTTTGTCCAAAAACTTACAGTGAAAATGGGATCTCTATCGCTTACAATAATCTTTGGGTTTCCATGTAGCTTTTGAATTATTTCCATAAATGAAACAGTTGTTGCATTGGCTTTAAATGGAAGAGATAATGCACACAAGTGTGCATACTTGGTAAGCCTATCAATTACCACCATGATGACACTCTTTCCTTCGGACTTGGGTAAAACTGTGATAAAATCCATTGAAACCTCCTCCCAATGTTGACTTGGAATGGATAAAGGTTGTAATAGAATTGGGGTCTTAATTGCATCAACTGTATTTTGCTGGCAAACCAAACATTCTACCGCAAACTTTTGAATATCAAATTTAAGGCCATCCCAAAAAAAATCTTTCTTAACCCTATGGTAAGTTTTTAAAAATCCTGAGTGCCCTCCTAAGGGAGAGGTGTGAAAGTCCAGAAGAATATTTTGTTTGAATTGGGAATTCTTACAGAGGTATAAGTGATCTTTGTAACATAACAAATCATTTTTCTAGCTAAATGTATCAGATGTATTGGGATCTTGCTGCAAATTTTGAATGAGTTCCCACACTTCTTCATCATTATTCCATTCATCCCTTGCTTCGTTTATCCAATCTAGTTGGATAATAGAAATGGCACAAAACAATGCTTCCACATCCTCATCCTTTCTTGAGAGTGCATTTGCAACAACATTTTGCTTCCCTTTTTTGTAGATGATTTCAAAGTCATAACCCAACATCTTTGTGACCCATTTTTGTTGTTCTTCTGAAGATAATATTTGTTCTAAAAGGTATTTAAGACTATCATGATATGTTTTTACCTTGAAGTGTCTTCCCATTAGGTAAGGTCACCATTTGTTAAGTGCATGTAGTATTGCCAACATTTCCTTCTCATAAATAGCTTTGTGTAAATACTTTCCTTTGATTGGACAGCTTTCGAAAGCAATGGGTCTTTCTTTTTGTATTAAAACAACACTAATTCCATTTCCTGAGGCATCACATTCCACAATAAAGGTTTTTGTGAAGTCTAGTGTAGCTAAGACCAGTGCTTGACACATTGCCTCTTTAAGATGTTCAAAGGCCTTTGTTGCTTCTGGAGTCCAAGAAAATGCATCTTTCTTTAGTAATGTTGTTAGAGGTGCTGCTATTCTCCCATAATTCTTAACAAACTTGCGATAATACCCTGTCAACCCGAGAAATCATCGCAGATGCTTTATGTATGTGGCAATTTTCCATTCTTTAATGGATTTAATTTTTATAGGGTCTACCTTAACACCTTCATGAGATACAATATGACCCAAATATTCCACCTCTTATACTCCAAAGAAACATTTGGAGCTTTTTGCATATAATTTTTTCTCCTCCAATAGTTTGAGCACCTTGTCAACATGTTGAACATGATCCTTCCAATGCCTTTTGTAGATTATCATATCATCAAAACATACTAACACAAATTTTCTAAGGAAGGGTTTGAAAATGGAGTTCATCAAACCTTGAAATGTAGAACGTGCATTGGTAAGGCCAAAAGGCATAACCAAAAATTCATAATGACCCTCATGAGTTCTAAATGTTATTTTTGGAATGTCTTTAGTCTTCATTATGATTTGATGATATCCTGAACGAAGATCCAACTTGGTGAAGTAAATTGCTCCATGGAATTCATCAATGACAGGGATGGGAAATTTATCTTTAATAGTAATCTTGTTGAGATCTCTATAATCCAGATACATGTGCCATGATCCATCCTTCTTGTGTACCATACCCCTAGAGTAGAGAAAGAACTTTGGCTATGTTGAATTACACAAACCTCTAGCATTTTTGCAACCATACGTTCAATTTCACTCTTTTGGGCATATGGATATCTGTAAGGCCTAATTTTTTAGGGAACACTTCCTGGAATCAAATGAATAGAATGATCATGATCACGAATAGGTGGGATGCCTTTTGGAGTTTCAAATACCTTGGAATGATTGTCCAAAACTTTTTGGAGATTTGGAGAAATAGATGATTTCGATGTGGGAACCTCTAGTGAACATAATTGTGCAATTACGCCCCATTGTTATTTCTTTAGAAGCTTTGTCATGCTGTTAGAGATGATTATCTTTCCCGGTTTCCCTGTGATACCCTTAATTCAACTTCCTTTCCTTCCCAAAAAATTTCAAGAAAAGTTCTTGAAAATTAAAAGCTATCGTACCCAAATATTGTAGCCATTGGACTCCTAGTACAACATCAACACCACCCATTGGAATGGAAAGCATTGAACTATTCATTACATATTCTCCCATGGATAGCTTGATATTATGGAATTTTCCAGAGCAATTTATGGTTCCTCCATTTGCAACCATCACTTGACACTATGGTGTTGGATACAAGAAATAATTCAATTCCTTGGCTATCTTACAATGAATAAAATTATGGGTACTACCCGAATCAAACAACACTATTACCTTTTTCTTCTTAACATGTCCTTTTATCTTGAGAGTTTGAGTGGTAATTCCTGCCAATGCATTACAAGATACGGTCATATTCATTTCTTCTTTCTCTAGGGTTGGTTCCTGGTGTATATCCTCTTCTTTTGACGTTTCTTTTTCCTTTTCTTCCTCCTCTTCACAATCTATGTAAAATAATTTCTTCTCAGCACACTTATAACCTTTAGTGTATTTGTTATCACAACTGTAACAAAGCCCTTTTGTTCTTTTTTCTTCCAATTGTTGTGGGTTCAACCTTGTAGGTTGTGGAAGGCTAGGGGAAGCAACACTTTCATTTTTATAGCTGTGAGTGGTAGCCTTCCTTGTTGCCATAATTTTTCTTTCAATTTTTCTTGCCAACCTGAATGCATTCTCCAATGAATCAAGTTCCCAAAGGCGAACTTCATGTTGGATGTTATCCTTCAAATTCCCTATCGACACATCAATTCTATGCTCCTATGGAATATCTTTTACCCTTATATTCATTTTTTGGAATTCCTCAATGTGCTCCACCATTGAACCCTTTTGTTTGAGATTTATCAAATGGCTAAAGAAGGTGTTGCTTTTTGTATCCTCATAATGTGCTATCATTTCCTAAATAAAAATTGACCAATTTGTTTACGAGAGAAAAGCCATCGATACCATACAAACTGATTGGATTCTAAATATAAAGTTGCAATGCGTACCTTTTGTGTGTTTTGCACATTATGGAGATTAAAATATTTCTCCATCTGTAGTATCCATGTTACAGGATCCTTTCCATCAAACTTCCT
Source organism: Pinus tabuliformis (assembly GCA_031772625.1). NCBI lineage: Eukaryota > Viridiplantae > Streptophyta > Pinopsida > Pinales > Pinaceae > Pinus > Pinus tabuliformis. The sequence goes on along the minus strand of CM062806.1, from coordinate 236,639,612 downwards.
CATATCGATCTTTGGAACATGGTGGGTTTTCAATCCAACATTATATTCTATGGAATAATGATTAACTTTTCTTTTGTTCTCATAATGAGTTTCCTCTACTACCTTTTTGCCATTTGGAAGCATTTCTTGAAGCAATTTTTCCAAACCTCCTTTCAAACCTTCCATGTGTAGAATAATAAATCAAATTAACACACATAAAAAATACCAAAAACATAGAAATGGCGGAAAAGGCCTCAGCCTCACTGTATTACTCTCATGATGCAATCCAATGTACAAAGAATGATAATAGTACAAATAAATACATGAGGAAGTTTGTCTCAAGATAGTACGTCTATCTTGGACACTATGGTTGAGAAAATCTCTCAACCAAACACTAATCTAGGAGAACTAGTTGGAGAGAATCTCTCATCCTAACTAAACTCCCTAGTTTGAGGAACTAACTCCTAATTCTCAAGATTTGATTTATTTAATTATAATTTTCAATTTATAATTGTTTTATTATGAGAGTGAGGCTAACACCAAGTCTTTCTTCAAATATTACATGTTTAGTTCTAAACCATCCATCTTAGATTCCACACCATCAATATTAGCTTCCACACCATTCATCTTAGCTTCCACGCCTTTCCTTAAACCATCCATCTTAGCTTCTGTTACTTTTTGTGAGAGTGAAATTTGTTGCACTTGGTCTCGTAATTTTGATATATCATGTTACATTTCTTACTCTTCTTAATGAGTCATGGTAGATCTTTCAAGTTGCTTACTAGGTGTTTCCATTTTCTTTCTTCGGGGCATCAATTAATGATAATTATGTTTCACTATGCCCTTTGAATTACTTCAAACTAATTTTTCAAACCAAACTTATGCAAAATTTTAAAAAGACTACACACTTGTTGTATCTCCGTAATTTTGGATCTCCAGGGTCTGAAATTTCATCCTTTGGTAGCCCTCTGAGTCCTCTTTCCAACCCCACAAGTCTGATCAAGATTGGATTCTCCAAGAAAGATTTATTCCAAATATCTCATGATGGCCTGATTATAGACTTGTTCAGTAGAGCGAACTTGTATGAAGTTCCATGTGTCACTGTTTCGACCTTCGGACCTAGAAACAATACAAAAAAAACTATAGTCCGTCCTCTTTCTGTAAAGTTTTACGAAATTTCAATCTAATCCTGAGAGAAATTTATGATGATTTTCCCCAGGTCACTTGTTTGAGATATAATTTGGGAGCCTGCACAAACCCTAACATTCGTGGATCATATCTCTGAACATATATTGAGACAAGATCTGAAATTCTGACCCAAGGTTCATCAAGAGTTTGGCTCAAATGGGTTTTAATTTTAGCTTCTAAAACTGTGTAGAAACAAATTTATAGCTAAAATTCCACGATGACCTGTTTGAAGTAGCGAAACCCTATTATCCAAAGTTATGATTCCAAATGTTATACAACTAACCCATAAAATAGAAGAAAAGATAGATCGACGACTTCAAAATCAGCCTCTTCGAGGGGGAAACCTCCTTTACATTACACAAATGAACAATTATTTGACGATACAAATGACAAGACCTCCTTTCTATATATGGGAGTCTAAGGGATCCCAATACAATCAGAGCCTACATAACAATAATATTGTAGGGGCACAACAATAACAATAGTGGGCTTCTATGGGGCACAATAATAACAACATGGGGACTATATGGGCACAATAATACAATAAGGAAGTTTCACTAATAACAATAAGGGGTTACATTGTTAGTATAGGGACCTAACAAAAGGACATCTACAAGCTAAATGTTGGAATCTACATCCCAGCAATATTTGTGGTCAAACAAGTCATGATCATCATAAGTGTTGGAATAAGGATATATCAAACCCCCATATAAAAATGCAATGTGGTTGGATTGATGTAAATGAATGGAAAAGGTTTTCTTTTATGTTGAGAGGTTTCTACAAAGTCAAATGTTCAATTTTACAACAATATGTCTCACATAATGTTCATGAGTCAGTTGGTTCTTGAAAAGTTAATTGTGATTAACGAAAGAGTTGTTTCTTGAGTCAAATAAAGCATGGTTAGTTCTTGTAATGGTTCTTGGTAATCCAAAAACCACTTTGTAATGCTAGAGGTAGGTTCATGGTCAACCAAAACCACTTGATGTAATGAATGGTTCGTGGTTAGCCAAAACCACTTGATGATTAGTGATAAGCCAAAATCACTTGGAATTTGTAATGGTTGAGGGTAAGCCACAAAAAAACCCATGAGAAGGTTAGGGTAAGAGAAATAAATCCTTGGTATAAAGATCATGTAGTTCATAATATTGACTTAAGATCCAGATGATGCGGTGCATGAAGACAATGATAACTAAAGATACAAATGATGCAATGCATGAAGACAATAATGACTAAAGATATAGATGAAGATGAAGAATATTGAAGATGGAGCAAATCCAGAAGATTGAAGACAACTCAAGACAATCAAAAGACTAAATATGAAGACAATTCATAGATGATCTTCAAATATTTCCAAATGATCATTATGGGGGAGAAATGTTGGAATAATGATCCATTTGAAATGATTAAAGTTGTTATTTTTGTGAGAGAAATTTATGGAGATATTTGTGGAGTGATTTGTGAGATATTTATGGAGTGATTGTTGGGATATTTTTGGAGATGATTGAGAGAATATAGGATATGGTGGATTCCTAAGACCTCTCCTCACATGTATAAATATCTATGTTTGATAATCAAATTAGCAGAGAGTCTCATTTACATTATAGTTAAATGTTTTGTTCTGTAATTTTGTTGATGTAATTATTCAATGATAACACTACCATGTTCTTGTAGAGGTAAGCAATTCCTTAACATAAATTGTCAACCCGGGGGTCCATGGACTTGCGAGGCACACGTGCACCATATGTGCTAGAGATCAGTTTCCAATTTCGAAAGATAAATATTAATCTATTAAATGAAAAATGACAATTGACATAAAAATAAATCTATTCTAGAAAGCAATAAATCACACCACACACTTCCGGAAGTAAAAATCATTTGCGAGAATTGAAAGAACACATTTGCAGAAATGAAATAACTAATCTAAGAACTCTTGCAAAAATTGAAATCATTAATCTAAAGCACTCTTGCATGAAATTGAAATCATTAATCGAAAGCATTCTTGCATAAAATTGAAATCATTAATCTACACACACTTTGCAAAAATTGAAACACATTTGCATGAATTGAAATGCTATACTAAAACAAACTTGCAGAATGGAAAAGCACACTCTATTGAAAATCAAAGGAACATGATAAATTCACAAATTACATAAAAAAAAGAATCTACAATTATCAACTCAAAATCTATGCTACAAACCTACTACTAACTTATCTTATTACATCCTCATGTTACATCTCCTTCCATGATTCCAAACCTCTCCAATATTACAAGTTTCACATTACAAATCTTTTCTCCCCATGAAAGGAGAATGTTCTCTTATTTATACAAAAATTAAACAACTACCTCATTAATGGTGATCCACCATTCTCTCCTTAGATCCATAAAAGTCTCAACCAATTAGACACATATCCATGATTTTTCTCCATGAGATATGTTTGACTCCTATTCCAAATCTCCTTCCAATCTTGAAGAGAATTCGAAATTGAACCTTGGAGGCCACATAAGAGTGTCTTGGAAGCTTCCAAATCACCTACACATGTCACCAAACTCATTCCACCTTTAGGTATAAGTAAATACATGTTATTTTTCTAACTTTTAATCATAAATTCACTTTAAATACTTGAAACTAATAACTTTGGAAAATACAAATATGAACCCATATGGTAATGAAAATGGAGGCTAATGTAATGACAAGGTGATGAAATGAGGTAATAAAGTGGGAATGAAGGTGAAAGTGTATGACATTGTGAAGACATTTTGGAGACCCAACAGTTCTTTAGGAAATGCTTGCTTATAAATAAAATTACACTAACACTCTCAACATATGTAGGGTTAGAAGATAGATCAAGAGGAGAAAACATAGGTCAAACTCAACCTTATTGTCAAGCATAGGTCAAACATACATAAAAAATCAAATAGTCTACACATGTAATTCTTACATTATTCTCCAGTTTTGGATCAACTCCACCATTTTACTTTTCCACCTCCATGGTAGATTTACATTCCATTATTTCTTTAATAACTTCTTTTAATTTTCCAAGTTCGTTTTTTTTCTCTCTTAATTTCTCTTCAATATCAGGCAATTGAAATTGATAAGGGAACCCCAAATCGTTTTGATAAGGGGATTAGGGGAACCCTTATCACAACCAATAACCCTTTATGCATTTAAGAACTTAGCCAAGGGGCCTAAGGGTGTAGTTGTAGGGGCATTGGTACCAAATTTTGGGGTTGTTCATAACACTAGGAGAAGTAGAATGGTATGAACAAAAATGTGGGAGGGATTCCTAAAAGGTGGTATGACCTAAATACCCCAATCCACAGAAACCATAATACCTAAGCCTCACAAGTAAAGCCCTTATCCCCAAGCCCTAAACCCCCTAGCCTTAAATTTCCAAAACCCTAAACCCCCTAACTCCTAAAGAATTAACCCCTCAATTGTAAGCCCTAGCCTCTACACCACAAAATACTTAACCAAAACCCTTAACACCTTAAACCCTTAATCCCCTAACCCCTAAGCCCTTAACCCCTAAAACTCCTAAAAATTCATTTTAAAATACTATATCAATGACACATCACTAAAAAACTTATAGTGGATTGCCATACTTTTAAAAATATTATATGTCCACAACAATGACACATATCGGTCACAAAAAGACTTTAAATAAAAAAAATTGAAACAAATCTTACATTGATAAATGTAGAAAATAGGGAAAGACAAGACAATTATAACCATGATGAAGAGGAAAAAGATTCCAATTATACTTTAAAAAAATATTTGTTGTATACCCATTATACCTTTATCATTGACTTTTCCATAATTTAAACACACCATAAAAATATTGGCCAAATACCTTGGAGCACCTACCACAAACTTTTCCCTCAAACACTCCTCATGGAGATACCTCTTGGACAAACTCATTTAAAAATTGGCATGATGGGACTTTAGATCATTAAACCTTGTTGCATGCCTCATCGTTGTTAAATCGGTCCTCAAATCCATGATGCTTTATCTTTTCTCTATCCTAATGGATCCCAAATGAGTGCTTAAAGCTATAACTTCCTTACAACATATTTTTCTTTGGTGAGGGAATCATAACAAGCATAAATGGGAATTGGTTAAATGGGAAAATGTTTTTCAGCCTAAAATAATGGAGGGATTGGACCTAAGGGATCTTGAGATAAAAAATTCCATTTTGTGTGCTAAAGTATGGTGGAAGTGGGTTAATCAAAATTTTGAAACATGGTGCCAATTTTGGAACCACATGTATGCAGAGAACGTGCATTCTAGGAGCTCATCTGCTACTCCACATCAATGGCAAGGTTTTTAATAGGGAACCATGCTCATAGTCAATGAAACATCACTTGAGATCACAACTCTTGGGAGATTAGGGATGGAAATACGACAAAGTTCTAGGAGGACTCTTGGAAACAATACCAAACATGGCCAATAATTTTCCTACTCCATTCTTTCAAGCCTACTTAAAAAATTCTGAAAACACCATGGTACAACACTTCTGTAAAGGGAATGAGACTTCCAACCTCCAGTACTAGAAAGAACCTGTTGTTTGATAGCTAGAATGGGAGGGGCAGGACCCATAAACAACATGGGTGGAATCCAAAAAAGGGAAATCCAAGTGAAACATGGGAAAAATAAACTAAGATGGGGATATCATGACAAAGATGTGTTCACATTAAAATAAGCTTTCATTCTCTTGTGTCCAAAGCCATAGCAACCTCCAGATCAAATCTGGACAGAGGTTTGGAAAGCAGGCATGTGGCCAAAAGTTTCAACTTTCCTCTGGCTCCTCAATAAGTGGCACATCCTCAGATGGGGAAAAATCCTCAAGCAAGGTTTTACGAGTCCCTCACTTTACTACATGTGCAAAAAACATCTAGAGGACATGAACCACATGTTTGATCAATGTAGGTTTGCAGACGATTTATGGGACTAGGTGGCCATATGCTCACGTTGAATGGATACAAAAAGAGGAGATATGATCCACACTATCAAGGAATAGGAGGATTCTCCCTTTTAAAATCTAATCATGAACCTCCTCTAGCAGCTCCTCCCAGGCTTCCTATTTTGGGAGATATGGAAGGAAAGAAATCAACGTATCTTTTGAGAAAATTATCAAACAATGGACACAGTTTGGATGAATCTCAAGGTCCACATTAATGAAACAGTTTTTCTCAGGCCTTCGGTGGATCAAGATTATCAACTAACACCAGTGGAGCATAAAATATTTCAAGCATGGGATCTCAAGGACCCCACCTCCTCAGGGCTAGCCTCCTTAAAAAAATGATCCTCTTCCATCCCCTCTTCTTGATAGAATCCTTCCCCCGAGCACTTCAAGCTCAATTTTGATGGTGCATTGAAAGGAAATCCAGACCCTTCACGCTTTCATTTGAGAACTTTTGAGGTCTAAAATGGGTCTCCTAAGAAAAATGTGCAACCAAAATAAAATTTATAAGAACCAATAGGATTCAAGATGATGATATCAACCATGGGGCATGATTCACCATTTTTGGAGTAAAAAAGTAAAAAGATTTAAAAATAATAAAATAAGAAAACTATTTTTTCAACTTATCTCCTTAAGGTTTTACTCAAATTTCGAGCAGGAGTACTTGTTGGATGCAAAATTTAATTCTTCATCCAAGGAGTACCCATGTTGCATACTTTTGATGGACCCTGCTACACGACAAATGAGAAATACATGAAAAAACATGATTGCAATCATGTTTTTCATGTTTTTCTCATTTTTCGTGTAGCAGAGTCCATCGAAAGTATACAACATGGGAACTCCTTTGATGAGGAATCAAATTATGCATCCAACGAATGTTTTTGCTCGAAATTTGCGTAAACCCATAGGGAGATAAATTAAAAATACAAGTTGAAAAATTAGTTTTTTCTTTTTTGCCTCTAAAATTTGGTGATGTAATCTAAACTTATTTTATTATTTCCACTATTATTTTAGAATTTCCTTAAGACTCCTAGTTTAGACCTCAAAATTCCCCTAATGGGGGGTGTACTCAGAATCATGCAGGTCAAATCATAAGAATATACTATGGCTACATGGGGCATACTACTTATAATGCAGTTGAATTAGAGGCATTGCTACTGCATTTTTGGATTGCAAATGTAGGGTGATTCTAAATTTGGATCAGCCTTTGTCCTCCAGAATTTGCATACAAAACTCTAAAAACCACTCATCCTTCCTTCAATTACTGAATTGAGGATTTATAATGTTTTAGATGCATTCTAACTTCTTATGTCACAGATTGGCATAAACTGAATCTAATTTTGGTCACAAATGCTCAGTCTAGTCTTGATTTGCCACCTAGGGATAAACTTGCATGGTCTTTGAATTAATTTAGTGTTAAACAACAACCAAAAACCCAAAAATACCATAGTTTAACTTGGCGGTCAACAAACAGCGCGCACTGGCTTAACTGCCCATGTGAACAACTGGGTTCCTTTGGCGGTCAACTGTCTGACTGCCACCTAGTGGTTTATCCGCCCGACGGTTCCGGTCTATGGTTGGTTCATGTGACAGCTATTGTTACCAGCCTCTGTCGGGTTAACAAACCTCCGCATGTCTGCCATGGTTAGCTGCTCACATGTCCACATGCTCGCAATTAACTGCAACATCCGTTGCCTGTTAACTCTTGTTCACATGTCACAGGTTTCATATCCGCTACGGTTAATTACAAACTCCACCTGGTTAACTGCAAACTCTTACTTGCTCACATGTTCACGTGCCCGATGCGATCTTCTCCCCACGCGGTTAGTGACCTATGGGTTTATTTTATATGGAAGAGTTTATTACAATGTCGAAAGTGGGTTTTAGTGCTAGGGTTTAGTGTTTAGGTTTGTAATGTATGTTTTTCCACCATAGCTTTGTAGTGTTAGGTCTTAGTCATAGGTTTTTAGCACAATGTCTTAGGTTTTAGTATTTTAGACTTTACATCACTTTGTTCTTAAAAAACCCTTTTACAACAAATTGTCACAATGTGACATAAAAACCCCACAGGACGATACTTGTTCCATTTTTGACAACCAAACCCCGATGGAACTGACGAGAACCACATGTCGACAACTACCTGTACAAAAACACCATATCCTTCGAACAGTATGAAAATTATATCAACCATTGACATCACTGTCAAAGATGAATATATCAAACACTGAATGCTGACGATGAACATTGGCAAAGTTGATAAAGCTCAAGACCTCATCGACCATGAGCATTTGAAGACCACTTCGATTTTGAACCACTGAAGACTCCGCTCATGCTAGACTGACAAGATCCTCCTGGATCATTAACCCTCCTCAAGGATCTTGTATTCTCATTTCTTACTGCTTCTATGTTTCAAAAAAACACTGCAAAACCTATTATAATGGCATTATACCTAGTAGGACGAGATTTTGCAGCATTGACTAGAGTGTCATTGCAATGCATGTACTATAAGTAACATTATAATAGATAATACAATACTTACCTTACAAAAAAAAATATTAACAAAGATTTATAGATTTTGAGTTTGTCTTACACCCAATAGTAAACAAAAGGTTTACATAATTAATTTGTAACCAACCTAGATCCATCTTAATCCCTGATCTATCAAGCATCGAGGGGGAACAAATTTGTTGAGGTGCAAACCTTTCCTTAAGTTTTGCACTCAAAAAATAGGTTTGCACCTTAAGAGATTTGATCCCCTTCAACTCTTTAGTTAATAATAAATAAATAATACTTTTTTTCATAATTAAAAATAACATATAATATAAAATTAAATAATTAAAAAACTATATATCAACAAAATTCATCCATCTCATCTCAATGCTCAATAAATACAAGTTTAGTTCAACCCTATTAACTTATTCCATCCTAATTTGCATATTAAATTTATTTAACTTTATTTTAAATTTTAATTTCATATAATCATGGAAATTCTAATTGTTAAGCATAGGTTGAAATGTGCACCGAGCTCCAAATAAAGTTGAATTTACAAAATTACCAATGCCTTGGTGGGCAACGGGCAACGTGGTATAAACATTATTTTTCCATCTTAAAATGCACCTGGTCTTGTCATGTTCAATTCTCATTAAGCAGACATACTAGCTTGCAGCTCACATGGTAACTCTTTGGCACAACGTATATGCGTGGCCTACTCTAATCAGAATTGAAATTCATTCCCCTTCCCAACCAACTTCTCTCCATTTATCTTGGAAATAATGGCTACTTCGACAATTGCAACCAGAAATTGAGCCAGGAGAGACGACATACCTTATCAAATAAAAGGAGCTATTGCAACCGCCCATGCTCATATAGCCATATTTTCTCCAGGATATGCAGAATCTGAATGGCGTCAGATGGCAGTGTAGTGTAGGTGCAAGACAACCTAGAAGACACATCAACAATGATAGACACATCACCTTGACAATATTAGGCACAGAGAAATGGGACACGATGATAGATACATGTGATCCCATAAGTTATTTAATTGGTTCATGTGTGCAATGGATGGTCCCACAGAGACATGTAACCCTAGAGGATTGACCTCGACGATTTAGAAGCAAGGAAAATTAGAAATGGCTAGGAAAACAAGACCAGGGGATAGAAAATATTTGTTGCAGTTAACAATTCTAGCAATTGACGGGAGGTATACCCAGGGGTTGGTTTTGCGACAATTTGTAGTGTTAATAGTTTTGAGCCATGTGGTAAGTGCTCGGGAGTTGTGCACATAATAATAAGGTCATGGAGGTTATGCTTAAGACTTGGGGCTAAAACCATTCCTTGGTCACAATTTTAGTGATAAGCTCCTTTGGCCTTTGGGATTTTATAAAGCATATCTATACAATGCATAAACGTGTCAACAATTGTGGTTGTATGAATAAAGGGGCTTATGCTGAGGGCCTAACATGAATGAGTCGACAACAATTTTGGAAAAGTTGGGCATATTTGGTAGTTCAAGGAAAAGTGGCAATGCATTAAAGTGGAGTTAGTAGAGCTAGCTGATCCAGTGGCATATTTAGCACTTTGGTCAAATCTAGCAATTCACCAAATTTAGAATTGTAGCTAAAGTCACTGTGAAATCCTATAATTCACCATAAATGAAGAAAACAACAATTTAACTCATATTTTCTTAAAGAGAATGGTGATTCGATACTGAAGACTAATTGAACACACCAAGAAGACTTTACAGAATTTGAATGTAGCTGAAAATCAAGAATTCATGCATGGTGAAGAGCAGAAATTAACTAAAGTTCTAAATCTAAAAATATAAGCTCTTATTCTTTATAACCATAATTGAACAACCAAGTTGGTGGTTGTTGGTGCATCAATAGGCATATTGAAGTATGCATCAGGAGTAAATCAGCTATGCATTAGGGTGCGAATGCATCAAATCTGGTTTCAAAAAGGTGTGTAAGAATGCAAAGAATGCATTGTTGATGTTGATTTTAATGGTGTTTTTGGTGTGTTCAGCGGTCAAAAATCAATGAATAGTATTTGTTGAAGGTGTTTTTATTGTGGTTGAGGTGTTGAGATAGGTAATTGAGGTGTGTTAAAAGAGAAGAGAAATTATTTTTGAAGAAAGAAATTCTTATTAATCTAAGTTTGAAAATTGTATGAAATATGGATCAACATGGCTAACAATTTGGAGCTTGTACTCCATGGGTTGTATCTCCTTCTAGTAGTGAATGCTAAACAATCAGGGATTGGATATCCTTTTAGCGATAGCTGATAAATAGGGAGTGGTAGTTTCCTTCAGGTGGTAGCCTAAGAAACATACAAGTAGAAGCTTGCAGGCAATGATGCAATAGCAAGTTGTAGCATGTCTTTGCAAAAAAAATAAAGAAGAAGATTCGTGTCTTTACATAGTGCATGTTTGTATGTTAATGTTAATGTTGCTATGTTTTTCACATGTTTATTTATAATGCTGCTTACATGAATGCTTGTCAAATAGCTTGAAAAGTTTAATTTGCCAATAGTTGTATAATTTGGTCACCCCTCCTCTCAGTATTGTCCTAGTTTCTATTAGTTGGTTCTATTTCTATAACTTAATAATATGATAACATCAATTAAATATAAAGAGTAAATAAGAAACTCCCTAATAATTTGGATCAATTTTAAAAAGTATATTTGCTTACATGAAAAACTACCTAATAATTTAGATTAATAGCTAGAACCATTGTATATTATTATCATTATTGGGATGAAATGGATGGTATATTTCAAAACATAACTTCCTTTGACAAAAATGCAGTATACATGTGGCTAATCACATCTTGAATTGAATTGAGTTTAAAAATTATTATTTTAACTCTAACATGGATCTTGCATCCTCTACATACGACTTGAATATGTCTCCGCAATCATTATCATGTATATTTAGTTCCCATCGTAACTCTAATAGTTTTTTAATTGTTATATTTCTGTCTTAATGTAGGTTCGATTATGCTAATTTTTTTTTTTTTTTGTAGATAAGAGGGTTCTTGGTTGTTAAAAAGTAAATTGTTTAGGGTTTTCAACAATTGAACAAAGTTCTTAACAAATTCATTTCAATAAAATGGGATTCAAGGAAGGAGGACAAGTAGAGGTGGGCTTATAATTGTGAGTCATCATAGAACTTTTAGTCAGAATGCCTTGGTTGATTCATAACCTGTTTTTTGAACAAAAACAACTCATTCTAGCTTCGAAGAAAACTGTTGAGTCTCTAGATTTATTCCTCAAGATAAAGCCACTTAATAATTTGGATTAATAACTAGCACCTTTGTATATTATTATCATTATTGGGATGCAACCCTGTGACTGAAGTCGAAACTTGGTCATTAAAACTTGAAATTGATAATTGTTAAATGAAACCTGAAATCTAGTAATTAAAACCTAAAATATAAAGGTGTAGCTTACTTGTGCATTAACTGATCCGGATTTAAACAGGAACGCAACAAATTACAGAGATAACCATATACACAAAGATGCAGCAGAAATAATACTTCATTTCATTAATGGAAAATACTGAAATATGCTTACAAACAGAAATGGAAAGAAACTAGCTAGGGCGATGGTAGCTTATCTCTGAGAAGAGATGTGATGGCTACATGCCTCTGAACTGTGTTACAATGAGGCTCGAAGGCCTATTTATTGTTGAGAAACAATGGAAAAACCCCTAACATTCCAAAACCTAACCCTAGGAGATGAAACGCCAAACTGTGGGCCCCGTTTGGGGGTAAGTTGGTACATCAACTTCCCGGGGTCGTAACTTTGGCATATGATCTCCGTTTGATGTGTACAATAGCTCATTAGAAAGATCTATCCGAGCACTATCATTGTTGGAACGGGCAACACCAGTCCATTCCATGGACTCGTGTTGCCCCCGGATTCCCCAAAAAACGTCGTTTAGGGCCTCAAAACGGATCCGGAAGTTCAGGACCCGAAAAACTGCTAAAAATAGTAAGTTGTGCTACAATTAAGGAAACTGAAAATGCTGAGAAAGACAATGGTTGGGGTCTAGGTGGACTTGGCAGGTGGCCACCAATATCCACCTGGATCATTCCTCCCCCCTTAGGAAGCAATGGTCCCCATTGCGTTGAGCTCCTCCATGAGATGAGGAAACTTCTGCTGAACTTGTTCCCTGGTGAGCCACTTGCCCTGCTGAAGGAGTTGGCCCGCTTTGACAACTCGATACAGTTGGATATTCTGTTGGCGAGTGTTCTTGATCGGTGTGTCCATGATCCGATCAGTTGCAGCTTGTTCCATGCAATTTGGATTTAATTCTGTGGGTTTGAGTTGTTCTGCAATGTCGGATGTGTCTAGCAATGGTGGAAAGTATGGCCGAAGGCGGTCCACATTGAATACTGGGTGCAGGCCAAGGAATGGGGGAATGCTGAGCTCAAATGCATTGTCTCCCATAGCCTTAGTAATGGTGTAAGGACCATATCGGAGTGGTCTCAATTTCCGATAGGCTCCAGTAAGGCGTTCCTTTTGCAAATGCAACCAGACTTTGTCGCCCACCTGAAACTTGTGTGGCACCCGATGTTGATCATGTCGCTGCTTGTACTTGGCATTTGATTTCTCAAGAATGTCATGGACCTGCTGGCGAATATGTTGGATGCGCTCAATGAAGCTGGTGGCCTTATCTGTTTCGGACTGTACATGAGCTGAATTCATGTGAGTAGCTGCAAGTGGCATGGCCACATCAATGGGGCATAGTGGCTGGAATCCCAAACCCACCTGAAAAGGGCTATGGCCAGTGGAGCTGTGAAGAGCTCGGTTGTAGCTGTGCTGAACGTAGGGGAGGCTCTCGTCCCATGTGCGTGGATGCTTTGAGTTATACATGCGCAGAATGTGCACAATCATCCTATTGACAACCTCTGTCTGGCCATCAGTTTGAGGATGGAAGGCTGTGGACTTCGTGAGTTTGGTGTCCAGCATTGACCAGAGACTGGACCAAAAGGTGCTGAGAAACCAACTGTCCCGATCTGAGATGATAGACTGTGGGATCCCAAAGTGCACCCACACTCGTTCAAAGAAGAGTTTAGCAGTGGCTTCTGCTGTGATATTCTTCTTGCAGGCCATCATAATGGCCATCTTTGAGAACCTATCGATGACCACAAAAACACAGTCATTTCCATGCTTAGTGGAAGGAAGGCCTGACATGTAATCCATGGAGATGGATTCCCAAGGTCGACTAGGGGTAGGCAACGGGGTATAGAGGCCTTGCTTCTTAATGGTCGGTTTGGCAATGGCACAGGCAGTACATGATCGGATGTACTTCCCAACATCTTGTCGAAGATTCGGCCAATAGAAATAGTTTTGCAGTACTGCCACTGTTTTCTCGACCCCGAAATGCCCAGCAGCCCAACTGTAGTGTGCTTCCCAAATCATCTTGGCACGCTCGCTTGAAGGAACACAAAGGTGACCAAGGTGGCATAATAGGGCATCCTGGAGGTGAAAATCTGCAACCTGCCGACCCTCCAAGAATGTCTGGTATGTGTAGCCGAATTCTGGGTCGCTTTTGTAGAGAAGTGGCCAATCAGAAGTCTCGTGCCCGCAAGAGTTGAGCACGGTGGTTAGCGCCATGATCGGTGGTCGACTGAGGCAATCTGCAACATTATTGGTGCTGCCCTTTTTATACTTGATATTCAAGTGAAACTGTTGCAGGTATGTAGACCACTTCTGATGGCGATAATTCTGCAATTTCCCTTGGGTCTATATGAACTGCAGAGGTTGGTGGTCTGTGTGGATGACCGTTTCCTTCCCCAAAATGTAATGCTTCCATTGTCGGCAGGCCTGTACAATGGAATACATCTCTTTATCATAAGTGGGGTACTTTCGGACTGTGTCTGAAAGTGTTTCACTGTGATATGCCACTGGATGTCCATGTTGAGTAAGGACTGCCCCAATAGCATAGTCAGAGGCATCTGTCTCGACCTCAAATGGTTGTTGTAAATCTGGTAACGCGAGCACTGGTTCTGTGCAGAGGCGATCCTTCAACTCCCTGAATGCCTTCTGTTGAGATTCAGACCAAAAGAATTTTGCTTTCGCCCCGCCCTTGGTGACTTGACTCAAGGGCCAAGAAATATGAGAAAATCCCAACACAAACCTGCAGTAGAAGTTGGCAAGACCTAGAAAGCTGCGGAGCTCTGTTAGAGTGGTTGGAGAGGGCCAATCCCGAATGACTTGGACCTTGGCTGGATCGACATGCACCACCTGTTCATCAATGATGTATCCCAGATACTGAACCTCGGTCATGCCAAAAGTGCATTTCTCCAAATTGGCACATAGCTTGTGTTGCCGCAGTGTTTGGAGAACCTGTCGGATGTGGTGGAGGTGCTCTTCCCAACTCTGGCTGAAGATCAGAATGTCATCCAAGTATACTACTACAAAGGAGTTGGTGAATGGCCGCAAGATGTCATCCATTAGCCTCATAAAGGTTGCAGGAGCATTCGTCAATCTAAAAGGCATGACCAACCATTCGAAGAGGCCCTCCTTGGATTTGAAGGCAGTCTTCCACACATCTGAGGGTTCAATTGGTACCTGGTGATATCCTGACTTCAGATCGATATTGCTGAAATATTTCGCCCCCTTTAGTTGGTCTAGGAGGTCATCAATCCGCGGGATCGGGTACCTATTACGGACAATGATCTTGTTCAGCGCCCGATAGTCAATACAAAGTCTCCACGTCCCATCCTTTTTCTATACCAACACTATTGGGCTCCCACAGGGCGAAGAACTCGGACGGATGTGACCTTTCTGCAGGAGCTCCTGAATCTGCCTCTTGATTTCATTGTTCTCCAGAACGGAGCGCCGATAAATTGGTCCATTGGGAAGCGGCGCACCTGGGGTCAGATCGATGGAGTGCTTGACTTGACAGTGCAGAGGAACCCCTGCCGGGGAGGTGAAGATGTCTTCGTACTCCTCCAAAATCTTGTCCATCTGTAGCTGTCGTGCAGAGGGACCCCGTTTGGAGGCCGCGGCCACTGTCTTCTTCTTCCCTTGAGGGCGTATCATCAGGAAAACAAATTTCCTGGTTTTTGAAATGATCTTACTTCATTGTTTTGCAGTAATCAAAGAGATGGCGGCAGGTGGTGCTACCTCTGGTATCCTGAACAACTTATTTCCCAATGTAATAATAACAGCACGGGGCCTTGATTCATACACAGCATGTCGCTTCCACAAGTATGGTTGTCCTAGTAATACATCACAAACTTCAAGGGGAGCAATGTCACACAATACCTCATACGTGAAGGGCTTGATGTTGTATGGAAGGCGACACTGCTGGCTCACGCGAAGATCTCGCCCTTGGTGAAGCCACCCAATGGTGTATGGTTGTGGATGTGCTGTGGTCGGTAAGCCCAACCGCTTCACGACCTCTGCCGAAATGAGGTTCTTTTGACTCCCGCTATCAATAATGAACTGTATCGGGGAGCCCTTTACCCACATCTGGGAGTGGAAGAGACGCTCCTCCTCCTCTGGATCTTCGGGTTCATTTTTCTGGATCTTTGCGGTAGCAACAGTGGCGCTAGGATCCGCATCAATGATTTGCTTCCCTTTTTCATACCCCTTATCGGGTTCTGACTCCGAGTCGGAACATGCATCTGATTCTGAAACCTTTAGCTCAGCCACCAGTGACTGCTTGGCCCGACACTCACTTGTGTTGTGAGTGGAGCTCTTATGGAACTCGCACCATTTTCCAGTGTCCTTTCTTGGCTTCGCGGCGTTGCTCTTTGCTTGCAGCTTCGACTGGTTGTCTTGGGCTGTCCAACCTTGGCTTTGTCCTTTGTTCTGTGGTTTAGGGGCACCCTTCCCCTACTTTGGATTCGCAGGTCCAAAGTCTCGCTTCTTTTGTTTAAACTTCTGCTCGACCTTGACGGCATACCGGTATGCTGCGCCGAGCGAGGGGATGTTTAGGAACTGTATTTCTTCCTGGATGTACTTGTGCAGGCAGCCACGGTATTTGAGTATCAAATGTTGCTCCGAATCCTTGATACCCAACTTTGTGCGAAGGGTATGGAAAAGATTGGTGAACTCCGGCACGTCTTGGTCCCTTCCCTGCCGCAGCGTGGTCCACTTTATGTATTCATCCTCATAGCTTCCGACAGGGTAGTACTGCTCCTTGATGGCATCCCGGAACGAATCCCAGGTGGGTGCGGCTGAAAATAGTGAGCCAGTACTTTCATCCTTCTGCTCGCAGTAGGTTTCCCACCAGTCCTTGACATGGGGGGCTGCTTTGAGAAGAGCAAAAACAATCTTTTCCCGACTTGAAAATTCATGAACAGAAAAATAACCCTCTAGCAGATTTAACCATTTATCTACGGCATCGGCGTCTATCTGACCCTCGAATATGGGGATTTCAAAATTAACTTGTACCTTAAAGGGTGTGGCGTTTCCAGAGGAGCTGCTGGAAGCCGATGCGCCGCTTCTGGGTAGCCGCTGAAGGATCTGCGCAAAGCTGTCCATCATCGCGTTCCGTTGTCGCTCAAGCGCTTCTTCGAGCAAGATTTTGATGGGATCTCCTGCCCCCTCGTCTTTCTTCTCGTCCGCCATGGGAGGCCGTCAGGATTTGCGAGGCTGGTCTTGCAAAGGTTCAACCAGTTCAAGCCCTAACTCCTTATATCCCGACCTTGTTGGGGACATGCAAAGAAAAACAGAGAAAAAGCAGACCGCTCTGATACCACTGATCCGGATTTAAACAGGAACGCAACAAATTACAGAGATAACCATATACACAAAGATGCAGCGGAAATAATACTTCATTTCATTAATGGAAAATACTGAAATATGCTTACAAACAGAAATGGAAAGAAACTAGCTAGGGCGATGGTAGCTTATCTCTGAGAAGAGATGTGATGGCTACATGCCTCTGAACTGTGTTACAATGAGGCTCGAAGGCCTATTTATTGTTGAGAAACAATGGAAAAACCCTTAACATTCCAAAACCTAACCCTAGGAGATGAAACGCCAAACTGTGGGCCCCGTTTGGGGGTAAGTTGGTACATCAACTTCCCGGGGTCGTAACTTTGGCATATGATCTCCATTTGACGTGTACAATAGCTCATTAGAAAGATCTATCCGAGAACTATCATTGTTGGAATGGGCAACACCAGTCCATTCCATGGACTCGTGTTGCCCCCGGATTCCCCAAAAAACGTCGTTTAGGGCCTCAAAACGGCTACGGAAGTTCAGGACCCGAAAAATTGCTAAAAATAGTAAGTTGTGCTACAATTAAGGAAACTGAAAATGCTGAGAAAGACAATGGTGGGGGTCCAGGTGGACTTGGCAGGTGGCCACCAATATCCACCTGGATCATTAACAAAATCGAATACCTTGTATAACATAATCCACACACTTGATAATAGAATTAGAATGCCTAGTATACATTGTTATTAAATGGAGACAATGGAAACAGAACCAAAGAGGTGGTGATTGTATTGGTTAAAAATTTAATTGAGTGGACACATTCAATATTAACAGACATATATTTTTAAAATTTGTTTAATGTAACATTATGTGACGACATCTTCCTCATAGACTAAATTTGTAATTACGACATTAAATGTTTATGTTAAATGTTAAATTTTACACAAAATTATGCCTACACAGCTCCCCTATTGCAAATATGGGGAAAATGTTGTCACAAGAATCAATCAAATTTTTTAATGTGTAAATTTATAATATGAAGAAATTAACATATAATATGAAAATAAATAATAAAAATATTTACATATCAAAAGATTTTATCCTTCTCATCTTTATACTCAATAATTACAGATCTAAACCCAAGTAACTTATTCCATAGTAAATTACACATCCCCCAATACTGGGTTGATTGTATTGCAAGATACAATGTAGGAAAATGTTGTTACAAGAATCAATCAAATTTGTTAATGTATATATAACTTTTTCAATATGAAGAAATTAACATATAATATGAAATTAAATAATAAAAACATTTACCTATCAAAAATTTTTATCCATCCCATATCAATATTAAAAAAAAAAAAAATCTAAACCCAATTAACTTATTCCATCTTAAATTATCATTATAAAATTTATATTAAATTTATCTAATTCTTTGTTTTGGTTGGTTTGACCCACAACCTTAAATCTAATAGTTTACACAATGCTTTATAACATAATAATCACCTATTAAACTGCACCTCAAGCTTTTAAATTAAATCTTCAACTTTTAAATTTATCTCATTTTATTTTAAATTTAAATTTTATTTAATTTTATATACCAGGTTGATGGAATATTTTTCAAGAAGAAACCAAATAACCAAAAGATAAGAAAAAAAGGATCAATTGAGAAAACCAAAACAGAGATGAGTTATATGCAAGCAAAAGTGACAATGATAAGGACCACAATCTTAGTGGCACAAGATTTAAATTTGCAATACCATTAACTTTTATAGATTCCGTGTCATCCAACCATGTGAGGCGACCTAGGGGAGAGATGTCTAATGTTGTGTAGGGACTAGTAATTGATATAGTATTGGTCCCACCAAACCACCAGAAATTGAGAATTTTGCAACCAATATTTAAATAAAAATAAATAACATTAAGTGAAAATAAGTATTAATTTATGTCCAAAATTTCTCAAAACATTGACTGGGCCCACAACTGTCCATAAACAGTATCTTAATACTTAAGAGTGCAAACCATATTGACCCAACTAGAAAATAGATAAAACCATAAATCCTTCCAAAATGGTCTATTCTAGAAGTACAAAGTAGCAGTCACTTCAACCCCCACTCATCAGAACTAAAGCTATGTATCCCAAATAAATATCCATACCCACACATAATAAAAGTGAATGTATGTAAGCCATAACTGCTATATTGTTCAACATTTAAACCCCCTATGTTCAATAAATGACACCTAACCCAATAGCATTTAAACCCACTTTGTTCAATAAATGACACCCTACCCAATAACTTCAATAAATGACACCTAACCCATTCTACTTCTATTTAAAATAGATCAAAGCACATGGATCAACAAATAACAAATTCCCAACCATTGGATCACATCAAATTAAATCCAGATCACACATTCAAAATGAATCCATTGCAATCTATGTCCATCCTTACCACCAATTAAATTCAAGTGCCAAAAACTATAAAAGAAGTTCAACCACTGTTGAAGTTGCATGTTATGCTTTCAAACTATTCACCAACCTTGGAGACAAAACATCACAGAACAATTGCCAATATATTCAAGTTAGTTATTTCAATTACAACACATTTTTCTTACAGTTCTATTTTCATTTCTCACAGTTCTTACAGTTTCAATTCTTATAGTTTCAGTTTCAGTTACAGTTTCAGTTTCAGTTCTTACAGTTTCATTTTCATGAAAATATATATTTTTTCTATTTTTCTATATTCTGAAAAATAATAGAACCTATGAGAAATTAATCTTGTGCTGAATATTTGAGTGAAATGTTATGTCTTCCTCAAAAAATTATGAAGTATTACAATTAGATTGAACTTGGTCAATTAATGTGCTCATCATTCCCTTCAATATGTTCTTAGGTTGGTTATGGTACTTCAGACCATTACTGTTGGTAGGGGCTAGAATATATGAAACCACCAAGACAAGCCTACAATACTGACACTAGCAATCCTAGATCAAATATTGCAGGAGAAAGTTCTACGCTAAGGCAATCAGTCATCCCTCACACAACAGATTTTATATAGACTCTAGGAAACTAAGGTATCTAATGAAAGACTTTTCCTCATGTATATCCGCACTCCTTCAATCTATGTCTTCAAACAACTCATCTTTGCAAGCCATTTCTCAGTCAATTGAAAATCATATATCCCCATCACATATTTGCAATAATCGACAATACCCATAGGATCTCTATCATCCACATATGCACTAAAAGTATCCTCATTAGAAGAAGCACTCGGGCCTCTCACTCTGACATCACACTGTTGGTAAAGACACTTGGTTGCCATAACTGAATCCTATGGATAGAAGCTCCCTTGGGAACTACAATCTCTATTAAAAGTGAGATCGAGATCTAGTCATTGTTACACCCATTGATGAGGATCCAATATAAAATCCAGAAGTCGAAGCATTAGAAACATGCTGTTAATCAAAGTGCTCTTATAACTGGCAATTAGAACTTCCTTGTAAACAAACTTAGTACAGTTAAAGACTCGAGAAAATTGATTCAATTACATGGCAAGAATGCTACAACGTTCTTACCTTTTGTAACTTACTGATAACCTTTGGGGACCCACTAAAACCCCACATTATTTTCATAAAAAAGCTCAAGAATGCCCCTAAATGAATAGGAACAACCCGTAAGGGACTGATAAAAAAAATAGCCTAATCTTCTGAAAATAAGTCTTGCTTTGGCTTCATTTCTTCAAAAATCATAAGCATTCCCAGGACCAAGCTCCTTGAGACATTAAATCAGTTTACTGGGCATGAAATCCGAAATCCTAATCAAGGAGAAAATATATTTTCTAAGTTTGATCTTATGTCTAGATTCTAGCATATGGCCATAAAGGAAAAAAACAAATTCAAAACAACATTTAGTGCACCTAAAGTGTGCAATGAGTGGAATGCCATGCCTTTTAGATTGGAAAATGCCCCAACAATATTGCAAAGGGTTATGGATAATGTCATTAAACCATATTTTGACTCACTCATAGTGTACAACAATGATGTCCATGTATTTTAAAATTTAGTAGATCAACATTTCACACATCTAAATAAGTTCTTGTTGATAATAAAGGATGATGGATTGGTAATCTCAAAAAAGAAGATGGAATAATTTAAAACCTCGATCAGGTTTCTTGGTCATACAATCTTAAATGGTCAATTGACACTACAACATGCTGGAGAATTTACTGACAATTTCCCTAACAAGATCAAAGACAAAACACAAATCCAAAAATTTCTAGGTAGTCTGAACTATGTGGGCCACTTCTACAAGGACTATGATAATGATAGAAATTTTTTAAATGATAGGCTCAAAAAGGATCCTCCTCCATGGACTCTAGTACATACCAAAGTGGTGTAAAACATCAAAACAAAGGTAAAAACACTTCCAATTTTATATGTTGTAGTTGATGGTTTACCCAAACTTGTGGAAATATATGCAAGCAATATTAGATGGGGAGTAGTACCAAAACATGTGATAAATAAAAATGCTAAACCTAAATAAGAAATCACCTAGCTTATTTCAAGAACATGGGAAGATGCATAAAACAATTATTCTACAATTGAAAAAGAGATTAAATTTTCTCTGAATGCAATATATATGTTTGAAATATCAAATCAATACTAGAGCAGTGTAACACATCAAAAAATAATAAATCAAAAATCATAAGCATTCCCAGGACCAAGCTCCTTGAGACCTTAAATCAAATGCGAGGCATGAAAGCTGAAATCCTAATCAAGTAGAAGTCCTGCTTTGGCTTAATTTATTCAGAAATCATAAGCATTCACAGGACCAAGCTCCTTGAGACATTAAATCAAATGTTGGGCATGAAAGTCAAAATCCTAATCAAGGAGAAGTCCTTATTTGGCTTCATTTCTTCAAAAATCATAAGCATTACCAGGACCAAGATCCTTAAGACATTAAATCAAATGCTAGGCATGAAAGCCGAAATCCTAATCAAGGAGTTAGTAACAACAAAGAGTCTCTCTGTGTATTTTGTGAACCCGCAAAGAGTCTTCTTGAAGATCGAAGAACAGACCTAGAACATACCTAGAAGGCATTATGCAAGTCCACTTGGTGAGACAGTGGGGGCCGTGAATGAATTCAATTGCGATAACAAACAGGAGTCTAAACAAATTAATTCAAACAACAGTAACTACCAAATCTTCTCATGGTATTTTAAGTGTAAAGACAAGTTATCAAAACAACAAAATGATATTTTAAGTAGTCAAACCGAACAAGAGGCACTGTTGGGAAATGCATAACAAAACCAATTAAATCATTTAAAGAAAATTTCCTGAAGGTAATTGGAATGTGGATAACTTGAATATCCTTCAATTGGAAGGAGTTGTCAAAATGATCCTTTGAATCCACAAACTCTGCTATCCCAGAAACTACTTGCTCCTCTTGTCTTGTCAACCCAAAGCTTGGTCAGATTGAAAAATTTTGTGACACACAGGACATTTGTGCACCCTAACTTCTTAATCTCAAGGCAGAAAATATGCATTTAAGTATCAATAGAAGGCCTATAGAAAGAGAAATGCACTGCTTCTTTTTAACCCTCAACATTCTGGTTGTTAGTGTTTAGTATGGAGTCAGATTTGAACTTTTGGTGGAGGTTTGCTGTTAGAAATATTAGATAAGAATTCCACTCTTTGACAGAGACTTTGTGAAGCTTAACGTAGAGAGTTCCTGAATTTGCAGAGAGAAATAGGTTCTTCAAATCCATGCCCTACCTAAAGATTTGCATGACCCTGGAAATCCGATATCTGAGTCATTACCTCACATGAGTAGTTGCCATTTACCATTTCCAGGGTTGTTGCCAACCAACTAGTTGTACATAAAAACTAGGTTGGAGATGAAATTTTGTAAGGCAAACCCTCCATCAAAGAATGCATTTTGCGTACCAAGGCCTTTTGGTGGAGATTACACAGGAGTTGACTAATGTTGGTTGAATATTTCCAGAGAGATGTCGAGTGTGCATGCTTGTCGTAAGATGTAGTTATAGGGTGATTATGTTTGCTAAATGCCCCACACATCCTATGTTGTCCTCTGTGAGAGGGCTATTGTATTTAATTTATTTTCTATTATTGAATCTTGATTATATAACCTAACATTTAATCGTCATTTACTATCATGGTATTTTAAGTGTAAAGACAAGTTATCAATATAGTCATGGTATTTTAAGTGTAAAGACAAGTTATCAAAACAACAATCATTGATAATTTTGAAGACATACAACAAAATGATTCTATATATTTGATTTTTCAAGGATACTAACATACATGTTGATAATTTCCTGTAATAAAGCAGAAGTATTTTTTCCTTGTATGAAAGCATAATTTACAAATATTCTTATCTAAATGCATGCAATAATTCTACAGGTTGTTGCATCTATGGCAAGAGTTAGTTATGTTGCTCATACAAGGAGAAGTGGCAGGAGAGTGACAAGGGGTGCGCAGCTGCGATGCCCATCATCAGATGAGGACAGGACAGGTGATGTCAATGTCAACAATGCCCCAAGGAATGTTGTTGAGGATGACCATGCGATTGAAGCTGATGTTCTCACAACTTCACCCACAAAACCACCGTCAACAATAGTTCAAGGGGCAAGTTCAACTAAAAAGATCAACGCTATAAGAGGATGGAAAAAAGAAGAAATGTTAGTTGCAATTGACAACATAGAGTTTAATGGATACTCAGTTCGGGCATCTGCAAAAAAGCATGGTATTCCTCCCTCATCAATACATTATTGGATAAATGGACTGACTCATACAAAATGTAGAGGGCCTCTTACACTTATGACCGAGGAGGAGGAGGCCGAGGTGGTTGAGTGGTGTAAAGAGATGGCCCAATTGGGACATGGGCTATAGTTGATACAACTCAAATCCACAATTGCTCAAATATGTGAAGGGAGGCCAAACCCATTCAAAGATGGGTTTGCTGGTAAATCGTGGTGGTTTAGGTTTAAAAAAAGGCATCCAGACCTTGTATTGCATACTGTTGAGGGCCTTGACAGAGACAGAGCATTAAATTTGTGCCCTGCAGTTGTGCAGAAGTTCTACGACACACTTTCTAGTGCTTACGATAAACATTCTTACGGAGCAGACCATATATGGAACTGTGATGAAACATGTTTACAGGCAGGGAGTAATTGTGGCATGCGGGTAATTGCCAAGAGAGGGAGCTGAAATGTGCCAAAGATTTTTCCTAAGAGTAGGGAGTGGATAACTATTTTATGTTGTGTCAATGAAATTGGTACTTCAATCCCAGGATTTTATCTATTCAAAGGTAAAAATCAACTCAAAAACTATATACATAACTGTGAACTAGGTGCATTCATGGTTGCACATCCCCATGCATGGATGACTAAAGAATTATTTTTAAGTTGGATTTTTCACTTTGCTGCAACGGTACCAGGTGGCGCCTCACCTAATAACAGACACCTATTGATATTAGATGGCCAAGGGAGCCACATGGCTGTACAAAAATTGAGGAAGCAAACAATTTAGGCATCGACCTATTGACATTGCCCACTCATACCACTCACAGACTGCAACCCCTTGATGTTAGTGTGTTTGGCCCTTTCAAGAACTATTTCAAGTCGGAGCGTGCTATATGGATGGAAAAAATCCAGGGGTTGAGGTGAAAAGGTTCAAGCTAGCACATCTTGTAAGTAAAGATTTTAAAAGTGCTCTGACAGCATCAAATATCAAGGCTAGCTTTAGGAGGATAGGAATCTGGCCACTGAATTATGATGCTCTTATGCATGATACTGGTTGTAGCCAGGCGTTTCATGTGGATGGTCAGGAAGAATGGAATGCCCAAATAGCTCTTGAAGTGCAAGAAGTAGATGACCAAGATGATGTGGTTGCAGTTGGTAATATGATTTCCCTCTCTCAAGGACACTTATATGATGAAGATGATGAAACTATATGTGAAACACGGTATAATCGTGAACAAATTTGCAGTAACATGGAGATCGTTCCAGCAGCTCAAGAACATGAAAATCATGTTGTTGATATTGTTAATGACATTATTGAACATGCAGTTGACAATGACCAATTGACATTGCCAATCCAAGTAACCCCACCGGCATGGTTGGAAGAAGAAATGATTAATATGAATGAACATAGTGTCTCAACAACCAATGAACAAAGCATGAACATGTCCTCACAACCAACAAAATTGAACAGTGAAATTATTCATTTTTTTGTGGACAATGGATCAATGGAAGAAGATGAAGCACATAATGAGGCATCAAATGAAGATAATGATATAATTCAGTCAGTTGTCTCAGATACTGAAAGGGAAGTACCAAGAAATGACATGCAGGTGGGAGGGATGGAGAACATACTTGGTCGGTTCCTAAAGCTACCAGTAGAGAGAGTATCAATGAAAAAAATGCAAGGTACACCGGGTAGTCTTCGTTTGGGCCGAAGCTCACAGCTACTTACCTCAGAAGAGTATATAAACTTGTTATAACATCAAACCTTGCAGTAGTATACACTATCATAGAGAGCTCATACAAACCCTAGATAATTTGGCATCACACTCCCATATAATCAATGTTCAAGTATCATCTGACAGTAAGGGCAGAGGATAAAATGAAGACCACACAGGTCAAATAGAATGAATTTCATGACAGTGAGAAATATAGAATTACGCACAATCCAAAACAGAGTATTGTGAAGTAAAAACCATAAATAAAATTTCAAAATGAGTGCACACCAAGATATACTTTGATTATATTTTCATGAGAGCATAAATATATTTACAAACCAAAACAAAGGTTTGATCACTGCTAACTAAGTTACAAATGCAGATGGAAGCAAATGAATATCAGAGTTCTACAAGTAATGCACCCAGCCAACCTTTGAGAAATCTATCGATTGATTAACTAAGTTACAAATGCAGATGGAAGCAAATGAATATCAGAGTTCTACAACTAATGCACCCAGCCAACCTCTGAGAAATCTATTGATTGATTAACTAAGTTACAAATGCAAATTACTTTACGATAAAAGAGACACATGGCTACAATAAAAAATATTAATCCTTTTTCCTGAAAAATCATTGATCACTGCTCACTTCATGTTCACCACAATACATTGGTATCAAAGTAACATTGGAAGGCCATGCATAAACATATTGTTAGCCCTACAACAATGGTATATCATAGGAACATTACTTCATTTGATCTGCACACTTGCTTCAAGACTCATAACCCAGACTTGTATCAAGATCTTGCCAATAATTAGACAAAGGTGTACATTCTGTCCTCAATGCACCAACCTCCAATTGATGTAGACTCTAGGTCATAAACTTAATAGCGGCATCAACAACACTCTCCAATCACAAACCCTAGGTCATCAACACTTTCCAATCATAGCAACATACATTCTCATACTAGAAAAATTCTTTCTCTTCTCAAACCTTGGTAGCATAAATAACTCAGATCAACATATCCAATCCACTAATAATCCCTAGCATCATCAATGTAGAAGCAATGCTACAATATGAGGCTCATGGCATCAATAAGTTCTCTACAATATGCAAAAATCTAGCAACGTATTGTAACAAATGTACTAATGAAACAATTGGGTCAATACCATTCTTTACTTGGAAAACAACAATCTAGTTATAGCATCAAACCTTGCAGTAGTATACACTCTATCATAGAGAGCTCATACAAACCCTAGATAATTTGGCATCACACTCCCATATATTCAATGTTCAAGTATCATCTGACAGTAAAGGCAGAGGATAAAATGAAGACCACACAGGTCAAATAAAATGAATTTCATGACAGTGAGAAACATAGAATTACGCACAATCCAAAACAAAGTATTGTGAAGTAAAAACCATAATTTCATTGAACGAAAAGACAATTTTCCCCTAAACTCAAACAAACACAAAACCCTAAACCTGCAAAACCTGCAAAACCCTCAAAACCCTAAACCTGCAAAACCCTCCAATGCAACGGGAGACTGACCGAATGTACTAATGAAACAACCGGGTCAATACCATTCTCTACTTGGAAAATAACAATTTAGTTATAGCATCAAACCTTGCAGTAGTATACACTATCATAGAGAGCTCATACAAACTCTAGATAATTTGGCATCACACTCCCATATATTCAATGTTCAAGTATCATATGACAGTAAGAAAGAGAATAAAATGAAGACCACACAGGTCAAATAAAATGAATTTCATGACAGTGAGAAACATAGAATTACACACAATCCAGAACAAAGTATTGTGAAGTAAAAACCATAATTTCATTGAACGAAAAGACAATTTTCCCCTAAATTCAAACAAACACAAAACCCTCCAGCAAGCCTTTAGGGGTTTGTGGAGTAACTATCCTTCCAGCCTTAAGAAACTAGCTGGTAGTCAAGAGCTTTCTCTCCTTATAGGTCAATAGCTCCTCTATCCTGGTGGGTCTAGTCCTTAAGAGAGGGACCTCAAGAAGGTGAGGGCCCCGTAACCAATAAAATAGAGGACGGAAGGATGGAAAATGACCCTAATAAACCTGGAAAAAAGAAAGAATAAGATTCCACGATGACAGACATCACTTTTCTCAGTTATTATACCATGTAATTGAATTGTATATAATGAATAAAAACTCCTTGGCTAACGACCCCAGTTACGGAAATAGAAGAGCCATTACCTGAATACCTTCCCCTAAATTCAAACAAACAAAAAACCCTAAACCTGCAAAACCCTCCAATGCAACGGGAGACTGACCGAATGCAAAGCGACTGAAACTCCAAGAGAAAAAATAACAAAAATCCCAACAGCAAGTTCAGGTGTTGAAAAACACAGAAGTTCAGGTGTTGAAAAACACAGTGGTAGTGGCTGGTAGGAAAATCCTACTGGATAGATGCAGAAGCCATGTCCAAGCGTCCTCCATGTCCAAACGTCCTCCAGACCTTGCCAGACCTGCAACCAAACTTGTAAAACATGAAAAAATTAGCAAATTAGCCAATGGCATAAATATACAAAGACAATTCGAAAAAAAAAACCATAAAAACCTGTAAATTTACCTTCAACCTCGAACTGGCTAGAAATTGGTACTGGCTCCTTCCCAAACAACAGGTCACGCAAATGAAACAACGACCAAGGTATCTATAAACCCTTAGCGGTCCAGAACGAACAACAACAACTGCATATGTAAACCCCCGACCCCGCAGAGCGTTTAAACCCACAACACATGGTAGGCTCCTTCGGTCAGGTATCGTACACCGAGGGCAGCTGCCCACGTGCCCAATGCTGAGGTGGAAGGGAGGGTGCACAAGTAATGGCATCCCTCACCTAGTGGTAATCGAATTAGTAGTAAGGTGGGAGGTGGATGGACCTTTAATAAAAGTGAGTAACATGGGGAGGTGGATGAACCAAGGGCACATGGAACAAGACTATTTTTTTAGTTTTATTGTTCGATATTTTATTTTGTTAAAGGAAAGTTATATGGTTATATTTGTTTTTCAATTAGTTTTGAATTTTTTAAACAAATTTTATAAAAGAAAATATTAATATTTTGAAAAAATAAATATTTTGAAAATTTAAAAATAATTTTTAATTTTTTAAAATATAAATAACTTTTTTTTATTAATCGATGTATAACCAATCTTATGAAATAATAAAATATCTTAAACAAAAATTCTCTAAAAAAAATTTAAAAATTATTTATAATTTTTTAAAAATAATTTTAATTTTAAAAAATGTAAAAATTATTTATAACTTTAATTTTAAAATATTTATAATAAAATTACGAGAGAATTTATATACTGAGTTAAAGAATTGAATGAAACGTACATGCCGGCACCATCATTTACCAGGTCTCAAGATTTAAATTTATTATTATTGTGTTTTGTTATTTGATTTGCAGGACTTTATTGAGTCATTATCTTTGAATCTCCATGTTTGAAAGCTAAACATGAAATGGTATGGAAGTCTTGTTTATTTATTGTTTTGTAACATTAGTCCTAGTGAAATAAATATGTGCTTCTAGAAGTGACACATGCACGGATACTAGTAAGATATTTAATGCAGTGAAGTAAAACAAATTATTTTTTTTTATTATTAATTTTTTAGCCTGTGGAATTTTTTTGGGTGATCTCATTAGTTTTGAAATAACACTGGGAATGCATTATAAAAACAAAAATTTCTCAATAATTTTAACTTTATTTTTATTAATTATGGTAAAAATTAATAACTTTATTGTTATTTAATAATTTTATTAATATTCAATAAAAATCTAAAGATTTAATTTAATAGAATAAAATTTTCATTAACATTTTAAATTAATATAATTATTTTAATCTTTTTAAAAATACAAATATATTTTAAAAATTTTAATTGATATAAACATATTTTAACTTTTTAATAATTAAAATATATTCTAAATTTTTTTATTGTTATCAGAATGAGACAAGCTGATTTTGAAAAGGAAAATATTAAAATGATGTGAGTTCGAGAAACTTTATATAAATACTTTATTATTACTAAAGTCATATGATCTTTTTAAAAATTATAAATTTAATTTATAAATTAAATTAAATATCTACATTTCAATAAAATATATAATTAAAATTTGTAAGTGATTATACAGCACAATTAAAAAAAATACAATATTTTTAAAAACCACAAAGTTAATTTCTAAATAAAATTAAATATAATTTAAGCTTTATTACAATATTATGAGCCAATATCATGGTTTATCAGTACCACATACCCAAAAACTATAAATCATTTCAAAGTCAAAATATTTTATAAATATTATATTTTATACAATATAACAAAATTCTTAACCATGGATATTTATCCTTATTTTACCATATAGATATAATTAACTTGTAAATATGCTTTGTTACAATACCATGGACTAGTACTATGGCTTATAAATACCACTTACCCAAAAACCATAAATCATTTCAAAATCAAAATAAATTATAAATATTTTACTTTAATTTTATTTTATAATGTTTTTATAAAAAAATAGATATATATAAACTTAAATCCAAAATAAAATTATGAAGTAACTATTATGAATATGTTAACTTTTTATATTAGTTTTTAATATCATATTAAAGTATGTTTAATTTAGATTTATGTTTTCCTCTCACACATATATAATTATTATTACTAGTTAAAATTATCGATTACTTTTTGCATAAGAGGTCACTTAATTAAACTTTAGTAAGATTATTTCTTTTTAAATAGAACTATCTATGTTGGGTATGTGGTATTGATAAACCATGGTATGGTTTAATAATTTTTAATAATTATTTTTAAGGTATAGTTTAATTATTTTATTGGATTTTTTTTTTATAATTTGACAATAAAATTTTGGTTTTTTATTATTTAAAATGTATTTTTAAAATTTATATTCAAGAAGAATGTCAATATTATTTTTAAGTATCATGAGACACTTAAACAATTTTTCAAATGTCTAAAAAATAAGCAAAACTTATTCCACTATCAAGGCATTTACCAAATTCTCTGCTTGTATGGAAAATCTTACATTGGCCAAACCAATCATACTATAAACGAATCATTCCATCACAACCATTCTTAAAGAATATATTATTTACACATATCATAATCACCTCAACAAATTTACAATTATTGAACACTCTAACAACACTAAACAACGTACTTGCTTTCATTACACTAAAACAATGGTGTATGCTCCTCATTATTCGACTTATATTGTTAGGAAAACTTTTTAAAAAGAAAAATATCTTAATAACTTTAATCACGAATCTGCAATTAATGTGAAGACATTTTTATACACACATGGCATCCGGAACTTACAAAGATATTGGTTGTCTTCTGGTTTCCTTGCTGGCAAGCAAACATGCTGAGCTTTGAATGCGCACATATTACATATGTTTTTTTTTTTTTTTTTTTTTTTTTAATATGGAATAAACCAAGTGCAATTATCTGTAATGGTTTTTTGGAAAACCAACAATACATTTATCTTCTTCAAATTCCAAAGGTGACAATGTTTTTCGAAATTTTGTTTTTTAAGAAAACCATCAAATTCCAAAGGTGACAATGTTTTTCGAAATTTTGTTTTTTTAAAAGAAAACAACTAAACATTTATGTAGTTCACATTCCAAACCTGACATGTTCTTCGAAGTTTCTATTGTATCCAAATAACCATGGCTGGCCTATATAGACTATTTCAAACCATCCAGCAAATATTCTAACAATGGAACTAGAACAAATGCATTTATGTATAGATTCATACTCCATAAAGTTCAAAGTTTTTATTGTATCCAAATAACCATGGCTGGCCTGTATAGACTATTTCAAACCATCATCAAATATTCTAACAATGGAACTAGAAGACATGCATTTATGTATAGATTCATACTCCATAAAGTTAAAAGTTTTTATTATATCCAAATAACCCTGGCTGGCCTATATAGACTATTTCAAACCATCATCAAATATTCTAACAATGGAACTAGAACACATGCATTTATGTATAGATTCATACTTCATAAAGTTATCGATCTAAATATCAAGTGTCTTCTCTTGGGCTTTATCTTTATCTTCACAACTCAATTTTGGATCTTTTGAATTGAATGTGAATTTATGACCAATGTTAATGCATTTTGTAATTTTTGACACGGTAAATATTAGGTTTTTTTGTGTAAAAGTATTTTTATATAATTTTGTTTTATTTTTTATTATTATTGAGAATGTCATATAATTTTTCAGATGGAGTAAGAAAATTTTGAAATAAAAAATGAATATATCATTTGGTATGGGTGGAAGTAAATAAATTTTAACTTGAATGTATAAATTGATAAGTTATATAAAATATGTAATAAAAAAATGGTTAAACTACATAAATATCTAATAAAAAAGAAAATAATGGTGATTTTTTTACAATTATATAAAAAGTGGAAACAATTTAACAAAAATAAAATGAAATAAAAAAAATGGAAACAATTTAACAAAAAAAATCAAATTAAAAAAACAATGAGTTGTATTTTGAAAATTATTTTTTATTAGTTTTAAAAAAATCTATATTAAATGGATATTGTTTTTGTTAATAAGATTATATTCTTAATTTATATTTATTAATAATCATTTTGGTAATATAAGTAATTGAAAGTAGAAAATGAGAAATATGTAATTCATTCAAAATTTTAATATAAATTTTACAAAAAGGTTAGAGAAAGAGAAATGAGCTCTGCTAGGGTTTTGAGCAAATCCTAAAGCATCTCATAGCACTAGATTTGCATTCTCTGCAACCATCATTTTCGTATTGGAGAGTTTTGACAAGAGAAATGAGCACCCCTGCTAGGGGGAGAGATTCCCTCCTATCGAAGTGTGGCACTAGGTGAAACCAGTGGAAAAATAGGAACATTGCATGGCCATGGAGTCGGCCCTAATGAGGGACCTGTAATGGGAGCCCAATGGCAAGCATGAATCTATGGGCAATGCCTCCCATGTGCAACCAAGAAACCCAGATTCATGATACCCTCCAACAAACTGGAGAACTACCGCAAGTACATGAAGGATCATGCCCTGTTTTGTAAATTAATTTTGGATCTAGCCACCAAGAAAGGATCTCATCAAGTGGATCTAACTAAAATGGCAACCCAAAGGCCATATAGATCTGAAGCTTGGAGCTCGAGGGTTTTTTACAGTAATATTCACCAGCCTGGAGGACAAGGAGAGGGTTTTTGAAAATGGACCATACTTTTACTACAATGCAGGGCTTTTTATGAGATACTGGGAGGAATTTTATAATCCAAATGTGGAATAGTTTATGGCCACCCTGTCTGGGTTTGCCTCTTTGCTCTACCGGTAGATTTATGGGATCCGAAAATTCTGGAAGGGATAGGCAACTCCATTGGAAGATTCGTGAAAGTAG
Organism: Pinus tabuliformis; assembly: GCA_031772625.1. Lineage (NCBI taxonomy): Eukaryota > Viridiplantae > Streptophyta > Pinopsida > Pinales > Pinaceae > Pinus > Pinus tabuliformis. The sequence continues at coordinate 236,606,361 of CM062806.1, read as the reverse complement.
CTGAATCGACCCGTCAGGGGAGATACACTTCGTATGCCTGCATTTGTGTTTACATGAATATCACTGAACCCCTCCCTGAATTTGTAGAAATGGAATACCAAGATGAGATCTGGCAGCAGCCTTTGGATTACGAGCACATCCCTTTTCATTGTCGCTGCTACCATGAGTATGACCATTTGTATAAAGCCTTCCCATTGAATCAAATAGAACTAGAAGTTGGGTCTCAGGCCAAAGAGCTGACTTCACCGCAAGAGGATAATGAAGGTTTTCAAGAGGTCTCACATAAGAAGAAGAATGCAAAACAGGCCCAAACACATTCGACAACAAAACAACAAAATCCAGATAATCAAAATTGTTTTGGGGTTTTGTAGGATATGGGGGAAATTTCCAAAGCCACAGATCAACCGAAAGAATCGACACGAGGGAGAGAACCAACCAAAACAAATTCTAAGCCAAAATGAAAAGCCTAGATGGAACCCTCAGACAAGGAAGAATAGGAGCAACCCATGGAACTCACTATCATGGATATTGATACATCAATGGAGGATTTGAGCGCCAAAGAACAATTTTTGAAAAAATTGTTGCATGAATGAAGAATCTAGAGAGGTTCATTTCGAAAGATCAAAAGAAGCTTTACCAGGACACATGCTAGCAATATCATGGGAAGCAGAGTCAAAATCCACTTGATCCTCCAAATACCATCGACTCCCAGTTGGGAGGCTCATAAGAACCCAAAAGCCAAAACAAGGGAGGCAAGAAACGTGGAAGGAAAAATCTTCAGGAATCGATCCAAATGGTAGGAGATTCATTAGTCAATTCTGGATGGGTGGTACCACTATCGACATCTTTCCACCAAATCAGCAAATTTTCTCAATGATTTTAATCTCCTGGAATGTGAGGGGCCTTAACAGTTGAGCTAAACGTAGTTATCTACAGGATTGCCTATAAAAGGAGAAACCTTAAATAGTGTTTCTATAGGAAACCAAGGTTACAAGGGAAAGAATAGAAGCAATGCTTAGTCGGATTTGTCCTAGGTATGAAGTGATATTTTTAGATGCAAGCAGTAGTGCAAGGTGTATTTCCATACTCTGGAACCCTATTGAGATTCTTTTTGACCATTGGTTTAGTACGCCCCATATTTTATCTAGGAGATTCATAAATATTGGGGCTAGAGAGTGGGTATTACTATCGGCAATCTACAACCCTTATGTTCCAGGGGAGAAAGAAGCTTTCCTCAAAAATTTAGGTAAGCTTTGAACTATGAGTGAGGAAAAACTTTGGTTGATTGGGGGAGATTTTAACCTCGTAACCTTTCTAGAAGAGAAAAAGGGTGGGATAAGACAATAGGAGCAGAAATGAATCATTTCTGAACTTTGATAGTGGATTTAAAATTAGTAGATATTCCCACTATCAACGAGATATTCACATGGAACAACTAGAGAGGTGGAGCTCACCAAGTCGCCTCTAGGTTAGATAGATTCTTGGTCTCTGAAGACCTTATTAGTAAGGACATTTTCTTTGAAGCCTCCATTATGCCATGTCTTGGATCTGACCATTGGCCAATCCAGCTGGAAATGGACCTTAAGTTGGGCCACCATAATCGACCCTTCGGGTTCGAGTCCTTTTGGTTGTGGGACCCATCCTTCCTGGACAAATTAAGGTATTCGCATACATCCAGTTTGGTTTAGGGATGCAATTGTATGCAAACCTTTCAAATCCGTTTGAAGGATATTAAGAAATAGATAAAAAAAGGAATAAATCAGAATTTGGGCACATTCAGAAAGTCTAGGAAATCCTGCAAGCTCACATGCAAAAGGTACAATAGTATATGATCACCCAAGGGCATCTAGTACCCGTAATAGTAGAAGAAGGACAAATCCTAACTCAGATCGAGGAACGAATAAAGTAAGAGGAGATACTCTGGAAAGAAAAATCTAGGGTTCAATGGTTGCGGGAAGGGGAGAGAAACACTCGTTTCTTTCACAAAGTTATGATCTAGCATAGGGAGCACAATTGTATATTTTTGTTGCTTGATGTTGAGGGGAACCAACTGGTCCAACATGAAGATATGGAAAACCTTCTGGTTGACCATTTTAAAAAACCTTCTGTCAGAACCGGGTCAAGATAGATCAGAAGCAATCAGGCGCATTACAAGACATATCCCACAATTGGTCAACGGAGACCAAAACCTGGCACTGATGAGAGCCATCACTATGGAGGAAGTTTAGGAGGTAGTTAAATGCTTAGCAAAGAAAAAAGCCCTAGGACCCGATGACTTCATTGCAGAATTATTTCAGGTAGCTTGGCCTATTTTGGGTAGCAATATCTTGGAAGCGGTTGAAGAATCTCGGCTATCTAGGTAGGTACATCCCGCTCTTAACTCTACTTTTATAGCTTTGATTCCGAAAATATATCATTATGAAGATCCTCAAGGATTCAAACCTATTGCTTTGTGTAATGTCACATATAAAATTATCTCCACTATCACGGTCAACCATCTTAAACCTCTTCTTCCTACTCTATTTTCTCCTAAGAAAATTGGTTTTGTCCAAGGTCGGCAAATTTTGGATGGCATTGTCACTACCTAGGAGGAAATTCACTCTCTTAAGAGTCTTAAATCTAAGGGCATGATGATAAAATTGGACTTATCCAAAGCCTATGATCGCTTGAGTTGGTCCTTTCTGTTGAACATTTTGAAAGCCTTTGGTTTTGACCAGCGATGGATCCAATGGATTTCCTCTCTCATTTCCTCCCTGGTATTCTTGATTCTCATCAATGGCTCTCCCTCCCACACTTTCAATGCGTCCAGAGGCCTTCATCAAGGTGACCCTATTTCACCCTTCCTCTTCATTCTAGTTGTGGAAGGGCTGGGAAGATATATAAAATTAGTTGTTCAAGTTGGCCATTTAAAAGGTATTCGTCTATGGGGCAATGACCTTCCCTTATCTCACCAACAATTTTTGGATGATATAATTTTATTTATTCAAGTATCCCTTCGGGAAACCAAGCTCTGAAATCCATACTACAAGATTTTATGCAACCTTCTAGTACTCTGATATATAATGAGAAATCAAATACATTTTTCTTCAACACCCTGATTCATTCCCAATCCTTCCTGGCCAGGATTTTGGGATTCTGCATTGGCTCCCTTCCATCCAAATACCTGGGAATTCCCCTAGTGACTAATTCTCTTAGGACCTCCTGTTGGAAAACCCTCCTTGAGCACATCCAATCTCAGCTTCAAAACTAGTCTTTCCAGTCCCTGAACGTTGCTAGGCGGGTGGTTTTACTGAAGGTTGTGTTGCAATCAATGCCAATATATCAGCTCTTAAGTTTAGCTACTCATTAAATGTCTTGCTCTAATATGACAAATATCTTCAAAAAATTCCTATGGCAAGGGGCTTAGGAAGCTAAACAATGGGCACTCCTTTCGTGGAATCGGTTAAATAAACCTAAAATGGCTAGGGGGATGGGTCTTCGAGATCCTTTTCTCCTAAACCAAGTGATGGAGGAAAAAATCTGGTGGCACTGGATTCAAGGTGGTATTGATCTTTGGAAGGTCATTTGGGGTCGGAAATATAACATGCACTCAACTATAGAGCAAAGACTAATAATGTAAGGAACTCCAAGGGGAACCTCATTTTGGAACTTATCTTATGAGAATAAAGAGTTAATATGCAATCATACCTTCTGGGAAATTAGAGATGGGAGGAGAGTTATATTCTAGCAAGATTGGTGGCAGCAACAGGAAAAAATCTTGAGTCACCGGGATTTGCCTGAGATTTTCCTTTTTACTAATATACCCCACAACATGACGGTTAATCAGTTTTGGGACCCAACCCTTGGGAATCAATGGAGACAGTGGAAAAAAAAACAAGATTGGTGCAACCCTCCTAACTCAAATCAATGGGATGCATTTGATTCTGAGCTATGCACTAGAAGGATTTCATCATCAGAAGGACAAGACATTCTTAGGTGGGGCTATAAAAACAAAGGTATGTTCACCATAAAAGAAGCTTACCAACTGGTAGTAGAGGAGCCTCCAGATCAGTATAATCCACTCTGGAGGAAAATATGGATGGGACAATTCTGGCTGAAAGTAACGTACTTCCTGTGGCTAGTGTGCAGTGGCAGGATTCTCACCTGGGACCAATTACAGAAGAGAGGAATCCATGGGCCCTCTTTCTACAGTATGTGTGCCTCTCAGACTAAAACTATTGAGCATCTCCTGAATTTATGCCCCTTTGTAGCCTGAATCTAACAAAATATAGATACTCTTTTTGGTCATCTAGACCGAGATAATACCAATATTCGATCCACCATTGGGAGTTGGAGGAAAGGAATTTTTTCCAATCTTGTTGTAAATCGATCCTGGTGTATATCTCTCAACTTTGTTTTATGAGAAGTATGGAAGGAAAGAAATAGAAGGATTTTCAAGGAACATAAACTATCACACTTGGAAATCTGGAAAGGAATACTCCAAAATGTAAGAGAAACTATACTAGTAGAGAAATGGCATTCTGATGATTATAAGGTCACCCCCCAAGAAACGCGGATACTTTCTACTCTCAACTTATCCCGCAAATGTTTTCACCTTAATCTTGGAAGTTAAATATGCCTCCCATCCAATCCCCTTCTTGCTTCTCCTACCCCCCTAATGGTTTTCTCAAGCTAAACTTCGATGGGGCTTCCAAAGGTAACCTTAGAGATGCGAGCTTTGGAGGGGTCATTAGGGACTCGCAGGGTTGGGTTGTTTGAATATATGCTTTGGATTGTGGCATGGAAAGTAACAATGAAGCTAAATTTAATGTTGTTAAACATGGATTGATAATAGCCAAAAGGGAAGGTCTTAGAAAAATGGTGGTGGAAGGCGACTCTTCTCTGGTCATTAATACTATTAAAAATCTTAACCAAGGGTCCCAGTTGGAAAAGATTAGTAAAATATGGAGGACTACTCATTTGATCCAGGGTATCAATGAACTTATTGAATATTTCAAATATATCATCCCCTTGCATGTCTGCTACGATGGAAATAATTTTGCGGACTTCTTAGCAAACTTGGGTTGTCTTCACCCGTGAGTGAATATAGATAAGCCTTGGATAAGTGAGATTGGCGAAGAAGTACTGGACCAATTGACTCTGATTTTGAATCGAGACCTGGATCCTAATCAGAATCCACGATCGGGGTGCGAAGTAGTTGGAGGCCCGCTTGGGTTTGATTGATATGACATAACCTTTATTAGTTTGGAACAGTGGGTGGTATCCCCCATTCCCTCACATTCTTATTCACTATGATAACATGAAGCATCGAAGATCATGGAAAATCCACAACGTGAAGGTTGGTAACCCTCAGCAGCTATAGGTGGCAGGAGAAGAGGTGGAGTTAAGACCATCTATCCAGCTTATAAACTTGGGTCCTCAACTTCTTAGGGAGCCTAAGTTTGATTTTTACAAGTTCATGGTGCTGGGAATGTGAGAGGTATACCCAGATATAGCCTGTCTCTATTCGAGGTTGGCGTATAAAGTATAGTATGTTATAATGCTATCTATGTATCCTGGGTTGGGGGCTACTACTCGTGATAAGCCTCACGTCCAGAGGGGAAATGAAACAATTTGGTTAAATTAATAGTTTATGTGACTGACAATATTAGCCTTCTTGGCTATGTAATTTTGATTTCTATATTTTTTGGCAACATCCTTTCTCGTATGGGCATGTTTACTAGTTTCTGGTTTTTTCTCATGATGTTTCCTCTGCATGTTGATAATTGGGTTCCCCATTTTAAGCTTGAATTGTCTAGGCAAGCCCTATGGAGAGTAAGGGTTCTGGTAAATGATCAGGGCTGAGTCTATGGACTCAGGGCTCAGGGGTGCATGGGGGACACTATTTTTATTCTGGTGGTGCCTCCCACTCCTGAAGGGTTACTGTTTATGTATGCTTGCTGGCTCAGGTGGTCGAATTCTGAAGGGACACAGTGTCGTCTGACGCTTCATTTGTTTTCTTGGTCATACATTAAGTCAATGCTTGTGTTTTGGGTGGCTTTATATACAAATAATATTCCAAGTCCTCCTACACTGTATCCACTTCTAGCCTTTGTAGAGTGGGTTGGTTTATGAGTGTGAGAAGGGTGAAGAAAGGGGGCCCGACCTTGGCAAATATGGTGAAGTCTCAGCCTCACGATGGAACCTCAGGCTGAGGCGGAAGGGGCCACTGACACTAGGAAGGAAACAGTAAAGAAGTTGGTTCGTCTTCCAGTTGAACTGCGTGACAGAGGACTACGTGGTAGAGGGGTTGGAAAATGAACTCTGGGATTCTTCAAGTCACAGTTTACACATACTACGAAGGGATCTTGACGCAAGTGAAACAATTGATTGTGACCTGGCAATAAAGTTGAATTTGAAAGTTGAGCTTGAATCGCCAACCAAATATTGGGGGGAGCTAATCATGGACCCTGGGTACACTCACGACCGTCTCACCCTATTTAGACAATTCATCCATCTCTACTAGTTAATGAAATGCATAGTGGCCAAAGCAATGGGAGTGACCACCAACGCAATAGAGCAAATTGATCCCGAGTTGGGCCTCCGATACATTCGAAAAGCACTCCGTCTTATTCAACTTCAGTTGTAGAATTAGAACACTCGCCTGGGCTACATTGAGTGGCACATCCCATGTTTGTCGCAATTTGAATTGCCAAGATCAAGTGCTAAAGATCTTGCTCTGGTGGAATCGTCAGATGATTAGTTGGTCGAAGTTATGCCTATTAATTTTGGCTTAATTTTGGTTGTATATGTCAGGTAGAATTTATGTTTTTAGTGTTATGCTTACTAGTTGGTTTCCAGACTATCATCCTTATAAGGCTTGGTTAAATAGACTCAAACTATTTATGTTTTGGATGGCTTATAATGTGATTCAGTGGCCAACAAACCTGGTTTCCCACTGGGTAGGTTGAGGCCACTGAACGACTTATATATTTGTAACTTGCCTATTTATAGATGAATGAATGAAATGTATTGTTAAGCTTACAAAAAAAAACATTTTGGTAATAAAAAATAGAATAAATAATAATTTTTAATTTTTAATTTTATTTCTAATTTTAAAAAAAAATTATTAAATATTTTTTTAAAACATTAAAAAAAGTTAATAAACATTTATAACAAAACTTATATCAATACAAACATATTTTGACTTGTAAATGAGAAAAATATTCCCTACTTTGACAATGGTTAATAATTATTTTATTTTTTAAATTTTACAATAAAGAATTATTATTGATATCCAATAGATCTAGAATTTTTGTGGATAGAATAGTAGCGTAAATAATAGATTCCTTTACACAACAAATTGTACCTTGTTTTAAAAGGAATGGTTGAGAACCAATCATTATGGTTGCTCATATTTATTGTTATTATCCTAATCCCTTCAAATTATGGTGTTAAAGATTGCACCTTAGAAAAAAAAGTCCTTGAAATATGTTTCACAAAATCAATTCAAATAGATGAGGTTAAAATTTTCTCACTATGGCATCATGGAGTTGCAGGATGTGCTTGAATTGTCATATTTATTATCCCCACAAATTCCTAGTTATATTCCTAATTCCCTTGATTTCCTGATAATATTGAACTTGAGTGCTAGAAAAGGCTAGTTGCTCCACGTGATATAAAAGTTGTCTACATTACTCCATGTATGTTTTCACCAATTTCACATAATCTCAAGCAAGAAAATCACAAAGCACCAACCTATTATGCAATAATCAACCAAAATTCACAACCTCACAAGTTGAATAGACAATGGACACAACTCATAAAATGACTAAAATAGCAAAACCAAATTATGTAACTAGTGAATGCAAAAGTTGATTGCTTTATTAATGGAAGAATATTAAAATTATAAAAATAAAAACGATAAATAAAGAACCATGAATTTTATTTCCTACCCATAAGTGAAAAATATTATCCTAAAAATCCTTCTACTAAAACAAATTTCAATTTGTCAAATAATGTTGATTTAATAAAGTATCATTGATTTTTTAATATGCTAACCATGAATGGTAGCTAACTATTCCTCTCAACTACTTGACTTACATATAAATGAGTGTAAGAAATACATACTTAGATCTTGTTCAAATATCACCTAATATTCTACATCATTACAACTCACTTGTTTACTTAATAAAATATTGCCAACAAATAGATACGATCTTATAAACCACCATATATAACAAAAGAAGGCTGTGTTATGAAAAATATCATTTGAGCTTAAGAAATGGCGAGCTAATGTACATAGGTAATTTGTTGGCATCTATTCTTTTATGAGAAGAAAAACAAACAAAAACCTTTACAAATAAATAAAAATTTAATTAATTTCTTATTGAGCTTCACTTAAAAAACATGAAGATTTTCTAATGTTATTAAATCATTGATATTTATTATAATTAATAATTATTATAATGATTATAAAAAACATGAAGATTTTCTAATATTATCAAATCATTGATATTTATTTGTTATAATAATTATAATTAATAATTATTATAATAAATAATTTATAATAATAATAATAATAATTATTATTATTATTATTTATAAAATAACTAGTACTTAATTATAAGATTTATTAATTAATTAAATTATTAATAAAAATCAACATTTAGTAGTAAATATTTATAATAATGATTACTATTTTTAATTATTAATATTAATTATTAAAACTATCATTATTAATCTATATTAAGATTTAGTTATATTCAGATTAAGATTAAGGGTTAGTATTTGATTAAGATTAAGGATTAATTAGTATTCCATTAATAATTAGATTTAATAATAATAGTTTTTAATATTTTTCAATTAATAAATTAACTCTTCAATAAAATTATTCAAAATTACAATAAAAAACTTTAAAATGAGGATAATAATAAATATTATTAAACAACCGACCTTCTCATCCTTAAATCAACTCATCTCATAACTATTTAAATCTCTCATTTAGCTCTTCTATTATCAATATTCAAGAAGTTCTGATGATGGATCCTTGTTGGGATTTGAAACGTTGACGAAAATGGTTTTTACTGTGGGTTCTCCAGAAACTAAGTCAAAAGAAATAAATTCTTAGAATTGGAATGCAAGAAGCCAAACATTTGGAATGAACACATACAATGCATGCCTTAGTGAGGGGTTTGTTTCACTACAACCTTTCAACTGAATTAGAGTTCAAGATAAGATGCATATTTGTCTAAATTAGGAAAATCACTTGGTATGACGTCTAGGATGCCTCATTTTCCTAAATTAGGAAAATCCCTTGGTCTAATATCTTAGATACCGATTTCTTGGTACAATAAGTTGTTTACCTCCTAATTAAGTGATTTTTCTTAAGAGAAACTATTTCCAGTGAGATGTTAGCTTGGTCAAAAGAGATGTTAGTTAAGTCAAAGCATCCTAACTTGTGACCTTGCTCATGTTGATTTTTCATAGATCTTCTAAACTAATAATTACTTCTAATGATCTAATATTTTTAATATTTTTCAATCATCATTAAGCAATTACACATAAGACATAATTAGTAACATTTATGAAAGTAGGATATAAAGAGACAACCAAACAAGAGACACCAATATTTTTACTGTCGTAAAACCCACATGGGGAAAATCCCATCAACCTTTTCCTTAGAGAAATTGTTTAGTTCAATAAGAGATACATCTAGTCAAAAACCAAAGTCAAACTGACCATAACCAAATCCAATGTTGACCTGATCAAATAGAAATACATATCCTTAGAAATTTAGGCCAAATTTGTGACAAGAATCTTTCGACCTTCCTCAGAATTTTGATATGCCTCAAAAGTACTTGGTTTGCTCAAAGATTCAACCTTACGCCACATATAGAAGTTTGCCTTAGAGATTCAATATTATTCCTTGATAATTCACCCTTCTACCCTAGATAATAAATTTGTCTAGAAATTTAGTTTCCCTAGAGAATGAACTTGAATATGTTACCTTTAGATAACCTTCCATAAGTATAGAAGATAAGAAGGGTTTTTGAAAATTCATCTTATTGTAAATGAAAAAAAAGAACAAGTGATCCAAATTATTCTTACCAAGTGATGAGGTCGAAAGGGAATATAGATAAACATTGAATGAACCCAAGTAATGTGTCTACAAGGTAGGCCGACTTGTCCTTCTTGGAGGGTTGACTTTATATTTAGAGGCTAAAATTTAAAATTTATCTTTTGAAGCTGACATGAATAACATGGCCTTAATTTATTATTACATTTATTTGAAATGATAAAACATTAATTATAAAGACCAACCATAGCTACAAAATTATACACTCCCTCTTAGTTAGGGAGGTATTCATAATGGCTATCTAGATGTTCTCTTGTTGACAAATATCTCTAAGAAAAGGTTATAAAAATTAATCATTAGCATCAACATCATCTAATTACCATAATATTGGTTAGCAACTCTTGGCCTATATTAAATAAACAACATTAACTAGTCACCATAACTTTGGTCAGTACCTTTGACAATAATTCTGATCGATATCTGTGACACATGGTGCATTATTTAGCATCAACTAGTCACCATAATTCAAGTCGGTGCCTTTGACCATGGTATATATACTAGTATTGGTTCAACATCATTTAGGTCATCCTCTTTGACCCATGGTGAAACTCCCAAGGCCTTGTTGTAGCTCAAATTTTTACTTCTCTTAACACACACACACACACACATATATTGCAAAAGGACTAGATGAAGTTTATATTTTTATTATTATGTAGTCCTAACCGTTTCAGGCTCAACAATTATTAATGCTATATATATATGTGTGTGTGTGTGTGGGCCTGCAATATTAAATAGGGTTAAGTTTCATGCAACATCAAAGGTGTCAGATCATAGTACTTTATATCGACGACATATCACACGGTGTTGCGACATGTTAAAGTGCTCGAATGTTAAAAATGGCTATGGGTGGCGCAAAGCAGTTTGAATGATTGTTGATCGTCAAATCAACGACATATAGCGATTACGACACCCCTCCACCATGTTCTCTGAAATCGTTGCAGGGGGTGTCGTAAAACGGTTAGCTATTTTAAACAACATGTGGTCATTTCATTTGCCAAGAAATCTTTCCAAGCAAGCAAGACAAGTGAGTTGGTATCCAAGTCACCTGCCACCTCATCCTTCCACATCAACCTTCTATCACATCATCCATCTACACTCATACTCATCATTAAAATTCACTTTCTTGCTTAGCAAAAGGATTAAAAAAAGCTCATTTTGTTTTCTTTCTCGTCATTCTCCATAGACTGAAAGTTTCATTACCCACTGTCCAAGTCATCGACCAACAATTCCACCTCAACTCCTCGTACTTTTTTTCCCATGAAAAAATCGTAATTTTATTCATCTTGAGTAAAATTACATGTTGTAGATGCTGAAACAACATATGCTTTATCAAAACTTGTCCCGCTGGAAACAGGATCTAAAATAATTTACTGTCTATCTATGCTTTCCTACCTTTCTTTTTTTCCACTTTCCGTCAACCTTCATTGTTGGGCGTGGCTATTACAATAGAAATTTGTGCTTCATTTGTGGTAACCGAGATTTCTTTTTCAGAATCTAAGCTTTCTGTAGAGTGTGCTCGCTTGCTACCTCCAATTTCTTGCCTTGGGATGTGTTTCTCACTTTTCCACTGTGGATTATTTGTCTTTGGAGCTATTGCAAATTCAATCTGATTTTCTTCATTCTGCGGGTTGTGTGGAATGATTTTTTCGCTGAGTTCTAGATTATTTCCTAGATATTCTACTTCTTGAAATATGTTGGTATTTTCTGTGTTTTTTTCCTCTTCTGTGCCATCTGTCCATGTGGCTTAAAACTACCATCCTTTCAACTTTGGTGGCTGTCTTCTTTTCCTGTCTTTTTTGTTTTGTGGGCACGCACTTTGTAGATGACCAGTTTGACGACATATGCAGCATCTGAAGGCAATGTTTTCATAATCCAGTGGCTGGGCCCATTGCTTTTCATTGTGGAGTAAGAGGATGTGGCCTGGTAATCCTTGACTGAGATCAACCTCCACACAGATCCTGGAAAATGTATAGATATCCTTGGAAAGGCACTCATTGTCTACTTTTAAGAATTTCCCCAAGGTGTTGCCAATGCCTTCTAATACTCTGATGTGCCAAAAGTGCAGAGGTAGGTTGTATAGCTTTACCCACACGGGAATTTTGGAAACCACCATGGTGTTTGGGTCAAATTCTGGAAACCAAGATGTCATAAAAAGGCCAGCATTACCCCAGAACCATGGTCCCTCGTTCAATGCATATTCCTTGTCATTTACTGTGTCGAATTTGACAATAAAAAACCCTTTTGAACAGAGGTGGATATCGCAATTTTCTGTCCATATGGAGTAAATCCATTGACGAAGGGCTTCCGGTTTGGGCCAAAAACCATTAAACCTGCATATCACTGCTTTAGATAAATAATCAGCATGTATTTCATTTACCTCGGGTATAGCAATTGTTAATGCAGGGTTCTGAGTTGTCTGCTCGACGATGTAGGCACCAGGGGTTGTAGCTTGCTGTTCTGTTTGTGCTTGAGATTCCATCTTCCCTTTTACTGCATCTTTGAAGGAAATAGGTCCTTTTGAGCTTGTGCCAGAACAGCCTCCGCGGAGTCTTGTGCTAAGGTAGATGGTTGAGTCGTTGCCTATGTCGTATTCTTTTAGTTTGCGCTCCTCCTGCAATACTTTTCCTGTGTAGATCAGGAGTTGTTTGTAGGGTGGGATTCCTATCCTGTCTTGTATCCTCTGTTTGAGTGTTTTTATCTCCTCCCATCTCCCTATCTTGATGCATATTGTGTTCCCTTCCATAGATCTGATAAAGAGGGTACTTTGTTTACCTTCGATCATTTCAGGAGCAGATGCTTCAGGATCCAAAGTTGGGGTGTTTGCCTGTTCCTGCACAATCGTCGCAGCTCTCTGTTGCCGGATCTGATCTACAATCTAGGGCTGTGATCCAGGGCATAGAGGAGACTTTCTGTGAGCAGGCCTCCAGATCTGGGTTTGGTGTGGGTTGTTCTGTTTGTTGAGCGCCAGATCTATTGGATCAGTGGCAGATCTGAGGTTAATACACCATTTCAGATCCCTTGCGGTTTCAAGAAGCACCTGATCTAGGGTATGGTATCGGATCCCCCAGAAATTGTTCAGCTCCGGCGCCCTGAGGTCGTTCACATAACAGGCTCTGCCCTTAAGGGTTGCATCAGTCTGATCTGCGCCATTAGTTGTGTGGTCATCCTTTGATGCATTCTGGTTGTGTACATCCCCCGATCCAGATCCGGGGTGCCCTCCAATGTGGGCAAGGTAGTCTGAGATCGGAACCAGCGGGATGTGGAGACTAATTCCTCTGCAGATCTGATGGCAAGACAGGCTGTAGGATAGAAGATGGGCTCTATTGGCTCTTTTAGCAGATTTGGAGTGGAGGCGTTCTGACCAAGCACCGCAGTAGTTGCGTTTTCCAATGTCATTGTTCCCTCTTCAATGATCTCAGAAACACTTCTTCACCTCCCAGATCCGAAATGCCATACGAGTACAACATAGCCTGAGACAGGATTTTGAATAAAGTGCATGGAAGGCCAGACTGCTAGATCTAGTGCTGGGCTGCCAGATCTAGCACTATGGAAGCCAGATCCAGCATTCTGAGCGCCGAAAATCCCTTGATCTTGGGACTGATACTGTGCAAAAACGATGGCTGCAAAAACCCTTACCATCTCAGGTGGCCGTCTCTACATCCCATCGCCACCTCTCGAGCTGTTGTTCCACCTTCTACCTGCCCCAATGGGTTCTTTGTGCTCAAGGGTATGGAAAGATCCATAGATCGCCAGAGGATTCAGGCCATGGGTCATTCTGCAAGAGGCTTGAGCATGATGCAGCCATTGGATCTGCTTCTGCTCGATGGCTCCCTACCCTTGTGACCTGTGAGCAATCTTGTTGACGCGCAAGTGATCCTCGGTGCTGCCATCACAATCCGATCCCTTCCTTCGACCCAAACTCAATCCCTCAATCCGAAGAGCCTCAATTCCTCGTAATTATGCACAACTTCTAGATATTTATAAATTTTGTGTTAGGCTCCAATTTTTCACAATGATTAAATTGAAAAGATCCTTGAAGTTGGCCCCCAAGCCTATACATCCTAATCTTACCACTCAATAACCCTTAATGGATACTAAGGCTGAAATTCATGATACATTTTCCCCCTTAACTTTGAAGAAATCCATTTTGACTCTTTTGGCCATTTCTTGGACAAAAAATACAATTTTAGGGTTGTTCAGTTTCGTTTGTACTATATCATAGCTCCCACTACCTATCATTTCCACGAATTTGTAACCTGGCTAGTATCTGCATATGTTTCCCAAAGAAATTATGTTATTTCTTCTATAGGAGAAAATGTTCTTGAGGTTACATTTGACCTTATACATAGTGCCTTCTCTTTCCCTAGTGTTAAAAATTCTCAACAATTCACTAATACTTCATTACTCCTTAATTTTACTCAGCCTTCAAAAGACAATAAAAATTCTCTATTCAATCTAATTTTTCCTCCAGGGTCATAAATTCCTCCAGCGACTGAAAACCACTCTATGTATTTGTTTTCTCAGGATGTACAAAAAGTCTTGGCCACAACCTTATCATTGTTGGGTGAAGATGATACATGGAATGTAAGTATACCACCCCTAGGGGTTTTATATCAAATGCTGCAACCAGATGTGGTTCTAGATATACCCTCATATTTTACTCAATCCATCAAATTCCAATTCAAAAACGTAGAACTTGCTAATTTATTTAGACACCCTTCTATTCTGGTTTACCTTTTTCTGTATATTCATATAGATAAATTTGAGTATTTGGGTCTAAACATATTTGATTCCAAGAAACAAAGGAAGTCATTAGTTGAGTGGACTAATGTGGTCAAAAGAAAACCTAATAATGAAGGATTCTCTCAGTTTTTGTCCACATACATGGAAATTGTTTATATTATTTTGAATAATGCACCACCCCCAAGGATTCTACCACAACAAAAGAAGTTTTTGCATCTTAATAAGGATACCAGGGTTGGAGATTGGTACCTTTTTTAGGAATTCATAGAGATAAGATTATATGGATGTGAGGTGCAGCAATAGGGTCTTCACTGGGGGAGCAATACCATACCACATGCATTCATATTGGAGGGTATATATTGAGGAAACAATGAAATAATATATTGAGCATATAATAGTGGGTAAAGGTTTTTTATATGTTATGTATAAAAAATGGAGCTCAAAGTTAATGAAAAAATATAAAGGGGTATAAAAAATGTTAATGAAGAAATGGATACCTATAATATCTAGTGAAAGTGGGGGTTTTTTAAATTGAGAATTTGTATTGGGTTTGTATTGGTATGGGGTTAAATAAAGTGTCTTTTAGAGATATTTTCCAATATGTAGTCAAATTAATGGTATTGTTTAGTATGCCACAAACTCACGTGATATGTTAGAGGTTCATTGAGTGAAGCCCTTATGGGTGCAGCCTTATCAATTCCTAAATTTTCTACTTATGACAATATTCTCACTAGAGTTTAGAAGGGAGTGTCTACATGTATATTAAGCCCATTTTGTTCCCGGGCATAGAATATATATGTTCAAAGTGGATAATATTGTAGGCTCTTTCGTAGTGAACTCTATACAAGCTCTTGCTCAAGTGGAAGAGATGATGAAATTAGGGAAGAAATGGAAATATAATCCTGACCATGTGATTTCTTATAGGAGCAAGAATATCATTTCAACACCCTATCCTCATGAAAGTAGACCAAGATAGAGTGGAAAACAAATCAAGATGCTTGACCCATGAATTTAGAATTAGAAGTTGAAACCCCTTCAGTTAAAGAAAATTATTTGAAAAGGAAAATTGTTGATACAATAGATGTTAATATGGAATATGTACAACAATCAAAGAAAACCAAAATATATATTGGGGATGAAAAAGAAGTACAAGTAAAGTTGACAAAAGAAACTTCTGGAAAACCAAGTTTTCAGATGAATTTGGAAAATCCTAATCTTATCATTCCTTCTAGATCTATAGATCTAACAATCACTATTGTTGAAAGAGGTTCCTTTGTAGTGGATACAACATTAAATAATTATCAAGTAATTGAGGAAAAGAGTCAAAAAGTGAAAAGTGAAATGATGTCTCAGCTGGTTGTACAAGCAACTTCTTCTTATTAGACAAGACTACTCTCAACAATGGATCTAGAAGGAAACCAATTGAATCTCTCTCTTTTTCATCCTACTGTTTAATCATTTCCTTCAGGTGTTAAATTTAAGATAGTAGATCTATCTCTTAATATAGTCAATGTTTTATTACATAATAAATACAATTTTCATAGGGAGGTTGGAGAGATGTTATATACTAATCTAAGCAAAAGTTCATTAACAATCAACAGAGCAAAGAAAATTTTAGAAAAATCCTCATATAGGATCAAACATGAGAAGGCCAATTCTAGAGCTCTACATTTGTAGAGGGCCTTCGCGTATAGGCTTTAAAGTTAAACCTAAATTTTACCTCTCTTTTTAATTAAGTTTTTTTGGGATCTTAAAACTAAGTTTTCCTTGGGATCTATCCTGATGATGAACCATAGAGGATGGTTCGAAACGTCGATTCCAAAAATATGTATGCGATGACTCTAGAAGATAACACCACACATAATATAGATCGCAGAAGCCTCAAATCAATAAGATTTTTGTATCTTATTAGAAATTTTTGGATTATATCCTAAATTTTAAAACGGTCCCCATTCTTTATTAATTCTATTATTAACTATAATGGGGGGTTGTTGAGTTGTACAACACATATGTAGCATTTTACTCAAATGTTTCTTTTACTTACTTCCATATCCCCCACTACTCCTACCAGCGTTGCTTTGCACCTCTTGGTGCAAATGCTAGTATATATATAATTGACATTCAAATATCAAGTTTAACATAGGTAATGAAATATTTTATTTATGACCTTTCTAATATTTTATCATTAATAATATTTTTTAAATGCCACATATTTATATTACACATTTTAAGTAGTAAATGAAATGATTCTTTTCTATGTACTTTTTTTTGTCATTTTTGTCTAAAATTAGGTAGAGATTTTTAAGTATTATAAGTTTAAGCTATTTAATCTTGGGCCTGAAATATGTCCTAAAATTGTTTTTGCTTGGCCCAAGACCTAAATGCATCTGGCAAGAGTGAAAGCTTGCCCCCTTAAGGACCACCAATGACTACTAGTTTTCCTTGAATAAACAATGATAAGTGTTGGTTTCACAACTGAGTTATGATAGGTTTTCCCACTTTTTAAAACAAAATAAAAAAATATTTAATCTATGAAGTTTGAGTATGATGGAGTTTTCAAGGTGTTGAATCTATATATTTATGTATTTTAAAGTGCATTTTAAACAAGAAGAGATCACAATCTTGCTTTAAATTGTATTGGCTAATTCTAGCAAAAAAAATTCATTACAAATTTAGTTATTTTTTCTTACGAATAAGATTAAAGTATTTTTAGCACAATATTTTAATTTTATTTTAAAAAACACGTCATATTAAAAAAAAAAAATACCACATCTTCCACCTCTCAATATAATAAAATGTTATATTTAATTATTAAACAAAAATAAAATTAATAGTTAAAATGTTCCTATCTAAATAATTTATTATTAAATAAACTAAAAATAATACATTCATTATTAAAATTATCATCTTATTATCGTAACAATTACTTATTAATTAATTAATTTATAAATAGTCTGCTTGGGTAGCTGAACTGAAGTCTCACTGAACCGGAGATCTTGGGTTTGAATCTTGTGCTACCCTCCCCACGGGGTGAATAATGGACTTGTAAACATGAAAATTGGAGACTCCTACCAAGCTTAACAAAAAAAATTAATCAATTTATAAATTTATTAATTCATTATTAATTTAACAATTATTATAATTTAGATTATGAATTAATAGCAAATATTTCAAAATAATACATTCATCATTAAAAAAATTCATGTTATTGTTGTAACGGTCACTTATTATATCACTTATACCTGCCACAATAGGTATTATGCATTTGGTAATATGTTGACCATCTATTATTTTGGTCAAATAGAGTAAATAATTTTCAATTTTACAAAGTAAAACTTTAGAGATTAATTTTATTATAAAAAAAATTAATAACATTTATCTATAATACTAATTGTTATAATTTTAAACATCTTATTGGAATTTGTGATAGGATAATAACACTCGACATTTATTACTCATCAAAATTACTAGTCAAATCATCGCTTTTCTCTCCTATCCCTGCACAAACTCATGGAGAGAAACAATGTCAATCTCGAGCAAGTCATAGAGAGACACAATGTCATTCTCGAGCAAGTCATAGAGAATAAATTTAAACTATTTTTAATTATAGCAGGTGCTACATAGTAGTTTCTCCTTGCCGATTACTAAAAAAAAAAGTGAAATTATCTTATCATTATTTTTATATATTAAAATTATTACTATATATTAAAATATATATGTATGTTAGTTACAAAATGTATTTATAAAATCGCTATTGAAATTGTAACATTCATTCCATTTCAAAGTCTAAAAAATTATAATTTAAAATGTAAATTAATATTTACACATTCTTTTTAAATGTGATTGTTCAACCACTTTTTTAATAAATTCACTACTTATTTGAAATATTTACATCTTAACTTAAAAAATAAGAAAACAATACAATGTATTATTTAATTAGTTTTATAATGAAACATAATAGTACAATGTAATTAAGAAAATATTATAATGTAATTATTAATTTTTTTAATAAATACTAAATCGTTTTGTCAAACAACACTATTTGGAAAATCAAATCACATGGTTGAATAAGATGCAAAATTGAGGCAGCCTCCATATTTTCTCAATTTATTCATGAAAAGAAGCTTCATATAATCAAATTATATTTTCTCTTATTATTTTAGCATGGTCTCATTTCAAAAGTGTATCACATGATCATATTTCAAGCAGTGTATCACTGGTTGTAGGGAGGAGATTGAGAGGGAAGATATGAGAGGTCTGAGGTTTTCAATGATATGGTATTTTGTAGGGGTTGAATTTGACTTTTTAAATGGTTTTTACTTAAATTATAAAAATTAAGTTGAATAAAAATATTATTATTATTATTATTAAAGAAATTGACGGTTCTAGTATTAAAAAAAAACAAATTAATAATATTAATAATTATTAATAATTACATTTTTTTAATTGATAATTTTAAAGTCTTTTTCATTATAGAAATTGAAAAAATCATATCAAATATGCTTTGAATTGGAAAATACATTTTTAAAAACCTAATTTTAAATAATGTAAATAGTTAATTAAAATAAATCATTTTGAAAATATGTGATCAAAGCTTGAGGAATTTTGTGTAACTTGGGTATAATACCTTATCCATTGCAATAGCTTTCCATGAATATATTATCAACATTATATCTAATTCTCACGATAACATACCTGAATATATAACTATAAATGAAGTAGAAACCTCATGTAATGTATACTGAATCATTCTTGTTTATTGATTTATAAATAATTGATCCATAATTTGAAAAAAATATAAATTTATTCATGAAAAGAGGCTTCATATAAATAAAATATATGAATTGTTGATGCCTGAGAATTGGATGCATTCAATGTTGGCATGTGTTTGTGCCTCTACATTGGATGCCAACATCTGTTTCACTTCCGCGACCATAAAGTCTTTGGCTATCAATTATGACAGTGCCCTGTAGATTGACACAGAGGATAGTGAGGTAGGTGCAGGAGTTTGTCAAGTTGACAACAAAGAGACGCAGAGAAAAGTGTGGATTTTGACCTTTGGGCTCGACTTGAGGTTACCTTCCTTCATTTCTCGTTTCAGGAGTAGCCACTATCTTGTATTTACGAGTAAGCTATTATCTAGTTGGGGCAAATAAGCTACTGTCTTATTGAAGTATGATTGATCCTGCATTTTTAGCTATGCCTAAGGTGGGTCTGTTATTCTATTTGTTCTTTGTATGATGGTCTCTTACGCTAAAAAAATCTATATAAACGAAGAGACCGGCGAGGTCCATCCTAGTCTCACAACTAGAGTGAGGCTTTATGAAAGGTTGGATAACATCCACAATAGACGGCGGTGATAGGCAGTAGCGCATGAAAGGAAAGATAATACGTCATCTACGACAAGACATATACTTGATCAATGATGAGCCTCTGGGTCCTTTTGCTCCGATGGGATGAGCAAAAATTTATGGTCAAACTAAACCATATTGGGAATCCCATCAAGGTTGTCTTGTTCTAGAATAAGAGTTCAAATCAATCATAATATAATATATTATTTAATGGCAAGAGCTAACGGGCATCTTATAGGGCATTAAATGCCCGGCTATATGCGTCCCCGTTAGCTCTTTAACACGCGCGCGGGGTGATAGATAAATAAAAAATGCGCGCACGCCTGTTAAAGAGCTAACGGGGCGCCTGTAGTCGGGCATTATATGTCCTATAGTATGCCCGTTAGCTCTTGCCTTATTTAATTTAAAAATGTCACTAAAACTAGACTCCCAGTAAAGACATGATGGAATTCGTGTATTTTGGCTCATTAATGAATAAAATGACCAATAACATCTTCATTTTGATAGCCAATTAAATTGCAAGAAAAATAAATTAAAATACTCTCAAATAATACTAAATTTAATTATGCAAAGTTAAACTATGAAAATTTTGCAAATTTTTTAATCAAAACCAAACTAATATAAATTTGACAAAAATTAAATGCAATATCCTTGGTCTGCGGCAAGGATAATAATAAGATAAGTTCTTCCAATTTTTAATGTTATGAAAAATTATCGATCTCATAATTTGAATGCAATATCCTTTACTCGCAGCAAGGATAATAATAAGATAAGTCCTTCCAATTTTTAATGTTATGAAAATTTGTCGATCTCATAATTAGAATTAATCACGACAATTGAAAATAATTTTGATTTGTATTATTTTTTCCCTGTAAGTTGTGGTTTTCAATTATTTATGACTGGCTAGTTATTATTTTATTTAGATATCATTTAATAAAAAACTAAATATAGTTTTTTATTTAATAAAAAATAAATAAAAATTTAATTTATAATAATTTTAACATTTAATAAAAACCTTTATTAATATAATAATTATTTATTTTAAATTTATTTTTTAAAACATTTAAATATATTTTTTTAATTTGCGTTTCAATTAAATATAATATTAAATGAATTAACATTAATTAACAAAAAATTTTATATTGTTTAATTATTAAATTATTATTTTTTAAAATTATATAAATTAATTTAATATATATTATATTATAATTTCCTATACTATTAAAATTTATATTGTTATATTATTTCTTATAAGAGCAAGATTGCATGGTCAAATTCTAGAAAATATTTCCAATTTGCCTTTAAAGTCTTCATCATATTGGAAATAAACTTCTATATATTTTCAATTTTCTAATAAACTTTCATTATATTATAAGTGATTCATATTGTTGTTGGATATTTCAATAATAGAACTGTGTAATATTTGTGATCCATCCAATATTTTGGATGGAAACATTCTCTTCAACTAAATACAATATTAGAGTTTAAGCTTCTGTGATCCATATCAAGTTAAGAAAGATTCTTCGGCGAAAATCACATGGAATATCATTTGTCGACGCGTTTCGAACCAACTAGTGTGGTTCATCGTCAGGACAAGTTTATCTTAAATTAAAATGATTTTAATTGATTTAATTTTATTAACCATATTATCTTAGATTATTTAATTGATTTAAAATTTATTAACAAAAAATATTTTATATTATTTATAATTATTTATTTATTAATTTTTGAATTATATAAATTAATTTATTATTTATTATACTAAAATTTATATAATTAAATAAAATAAATTGAACACAACTTTTTTGAAATGAGAAAAGGTCATACAACATAGAATAAAACAAAATTGCATGATTCCATTCTAGAAAACATTTCTAATATGATTTTAAAGTCTATAGCCCTTTAAAGTTTATAGCCCTTTAAAATCTATAGCTCTATTGCAAATAAACTTTCATTAAAAAAGTGTCGTACAATATTTTTGCGAATTGCATGATCACATTCTAGAAAACATTTCAGACTTGATTTTAAAGGCTGTGATTGTATTACAAATAATCAAATACCTCAATTTTCCAATTGTTGGAATCTAAATTGACCCAATTCTAAACCTTAACACTAACTCGAATTTAATATTTTTACTTTGATTTAATTACATTTAAAATTACATTTAAACTAAGTGACAGGGAGTAACTACTATGTAGCCCTTGTTAATTATCAATTTTCTAAACTTATTGATTAATTATTAATTTAAGAATTATTATTACTCATAGTATGAATTAATTGCAGCTACTTCAACTAAGTGTTGCACCAATTTTGAAACGAGTGCAAAAAGGATTTTAAATCTACCATTGTGAGGAACTTCCACTCGATGACCTTATGTTGGGCCGTTCAAGTTGATTTCCTTTCCTTCCAATCGCGAGAACATTATGCCATATGCCTCTCCTTTTCACCGTGCAGACACAAGGACCTACTGACCGATGTACTTGTAGGGACATGGTTTAGGCCATGCAAGTTAGTGTATAAGCCTAGTCACATGTTCATAAGTGATGGAGGTGAGTGATGGAGGTAAAAGGGTTTG
Organism: Pinus tabuliformis; assembly: GCA_031772625.1. NCBI lineage: Eukaryota > Viridiplantae > Streptophyta > Pinopsida > Pinales > Pinaceae > Pinus > Pinus tabuliformis. The sequence continues at coordinate 236,583,575 of CM062806.1, read as the reverse complement.
TGACGGATCTAAATAAGTGATGGAGGTGAGTGATGGAGGTAAAAGGGTTTGTGACGGATCTAAATGGAGTTGAAGGGGCAAGCTTTATTTAACATGTTATCCATAAATGTACGGGGGCAATATATGTCTATCGTTGAATCTAAATGGATAATGTACTTGCTGCGATCCAGCAATGGGCATATATTGCTCTGGTGCATTTATGGATCGATAGCTGTTAAATAAGCCTTGTCAGTGAAGGGGAGGTGGAAAGAGACCATGGCTATCGGGGAACTAGTGAATAAATAGCATAATTTTATATGAATTTTGTAATTTTGTAAAATTTATTAAATAAATGATAGTTGAATTCACAAATTGAAAAGAAGGATAAAATAATTTTTATTTATTAAAAAAATTATATATTTAATAAAATTATCATCATTATTTTTAATGAATAAGTCTTAAAATCAAATTCAGTAGAAATATATATATTTATTAAACAACTTTTATCCTTTCTAAATAAAGTTAAAAAATAAAAATATGATATAGAGATAAGTTTTTATGAAATAATCTATAACAATTTTTCAAATATTAATTTAGTTTTAAAGACAAAACTTATTTTTGATGCATTGACGCAATAAATAATCAATTAGGTAATGAAATAAATTAGAGACTTGAAAAATATTAATGGATATGAATCACAATGGGAAAAGAAGCTCTTTGGTAAGTTGAGTTTTGCAAACAATTTGTTCTTTGGCAAGTCCAAATGTATAGAAAATATTGGAGGAACAAAGCTTAAATAGAAAGGGAAGTTAACACATGAAATAGGTGAGAACTAGCTTAAGGTGGGAATAGGAAGACTTTCACTTTCACATCACAGATTTTGAGCGTCAGGTTTTGTCTCTCCACATGGGCTAGCAAGTGTTAAATGTCTTGTGTAGGTATTCTTATTAAATGGTTTTCAAATTAATTAATTGCAAATCACAAACTAGAAAAGATCACATCTTATTACAATGGGATAGTTGGAACTTAGGATGAAACTTGAAAGAAAATATAATAAGTGCTCAACAATGCTTAATGTCAAAGATTTGTATTGCTTCTTTATGACACTCAATGGTGGTACAATCAAAATGTGAAGAGCCTTAGACCCATGAAGTTATCTAGTAGCACTTGTTCTTTGAAAAGTTTGTTTACCGCCTCATATTTTTCTGCCATAATTTTTTATATACTTGCAATATTTATGTCATTATTTTTGTTGGCTCCTTGTTAATGGCGGTGTAGAAGGTCAACGCTCCCCGTGTATTTCGTGGCATGTGCTTAAATCTAGTGATGTGTCTATTTACTAACACCTACAGGTTTTGGTGTAACGACAATCGTGACTCCAACAAGTGGTATCAGAGCCAGAGGTCTTGAGTTCGAAACACACTGGGCTCGTGTTTGGGGGGGGTGATTGTTGGCTCCCCATTAATGGCAGTGTAGAAGGTCAACGCTCCTCGTGTGTTTCGTGGCATGTGCTTAAATCTGGCGATGTGTCTGTTTACTAACACCTATGGGTTTTGGTGTAATGGCAATCATGACTCCAACAATGTTTACATATTTGTGTAGTGATTTTTGATTGTGAAGCTTCATAGGAAAATCAACGAAAATTAAAATCCATGAAAATGGCATAATTTAAGTGTTTGCATAAAAAATAGATAGGCAAAAAATTGTAAATAAATATACCTACCAAGAGTTTCTCCCCACAGTAGGAAATTATTCTTTCCACTTCATATATCAATTTTTATTTTTTTGAAAGCATAATTTGTAACTTATGTGGCATAAACTAAGCTTCCTAGCAGCGCATGTTCTTTGAAAAGTTTTTTTTGTTGTATAAAGGTTACCTTGAAATAAATGAAAATTTTGTTTATCATATCTCTATTATTATTAAAAAAAAAATAAAAAAAAAATTTAACTTTTCTTACAAATCAGCTATGTCATAGAGACTTCTACATAATTTGGAACATCTATAGGTTCTATCCAAATTCAAGCTTGATGTAGCTAGAATTCCAAATGGAAATTCTACTCATCTCTGCTCTAAACGAGTTATATCAACGTCATTTACTTCCTCTATAGTCTTTCACATAGAGGAATTGTCTTCCAATCTAGATTACATGTAGAGATTTTATTATTCGCTCAACTAACTTCAGAAATTAATATTAATGGTCCAAACAAATAGTTGCATGCATTGATCAACTAGATCAATTCACTTATTCTGTAATTTCTTGTTGACATGTTGACAATTTCCTTCAAATCACACTTCCACTCCAATGATTTACCCCTTCATGTTTGACCACACATTAGTCAAGATTTATTTATTGGCGCACCTATTGCCAACATCATATTTTCGTGTTGGATCGTTGGTCAACGCAGAGCACCTTGGATAGCCTCACCATGGTTTGATTCTCATTCCTGCAAACAATTACACATGTAGAGAACTTCCTTTTCTCACTCACTTAATCATAAATTGCCCTTAATCCTTGTCCATGATTACTTCTTCTATCGACAAATTTATAGATTAATCTATCATCAATTCCAAGCTTTACTCAAATGATGAAACTTGCTAATTCTAACTTTCACAAAGACTAGAATTCTTCTCAAGCACATAAACATAGGCAATTCATGAAAACAATAAATGTATGAAAACTCTATTTCATTAATTAAAATTTGTATACACACAAATGCTCAGAATTCATCTTCCTCTTTTGGCCTGATTCTACATTCATTTTGTCATTAGCCTTGCCCACGTGCTTACAATGATTAAATACAAAGTTAGAAGAAATCTAGATTTTTCTACATCCATAAATCACTCTTGATTTATTCCCTAAATCTCTCATGATTTATTCCCTAAAGTTGTCATGCTTTTCAAAGTAAATTAGTTTTTTCTTTATGGACAAAATCTCTCATATCCATAGGTTTTCTAAAACTATTCTATAATAATTAAAATAAACTATGAATATTTACAATTAAGGAATTACAATTCCTTTACAATATTGAAGCCCCTTTTGGAGCTTTTCTTAGAAAGGCTTGATGCCTTTGGAAAGTTGTAATGCTCATGCATCAAAATCACTTAGTTGTTTTTTATTACACAACGCTTTCATGATTATAAGGCATTTAGAATTCCAACATAATCATTATTTTGATAGTTGTGAGCTATAGAAAAACATACCATCTTTTATAGTTGTTTTATTACAGATATTAAGTGTTTGTTTAAGGTTTAATAAAAAAGAAAATTATTTGTTGTCGGGATTTAATTTAAAGTTGTGATTAAATTTATTAAGTTATTTTCATTAAATAAATGTGAATTTGTGATTATTTACATTATTAAAATGTTTTTTAGCTTATGATTATTTGTGCTATTAAAATGTTTTTTTGACCATGTATCTGACTTCCAACCCTTAAATTTAAATTCTTACTTGTATAGATATCCTAAGTCTATGAACATGTTTGTCCCTAGGGTGATCTCCTTGATATGAAATATTTGTGAAGTATGTGGTTCAAGGTTCAAATGCCCCTAACTAGATGTAAGGGTTGTGTGTTGGGATGTGTTAGATAAACTTGACTCAGGCAAAAAAGTTGATCGAGTCAATAGTAGTGGTTTTGGGCCCATGGATTTTTTGTTGTTTGTGTTTTTATTCCCATGGATTACATGTAATACAACCTTTAAGAGGCTAGGAGGAACTCTATTGTAATGGACTAGGAGGTGAGTCGTGAGGGCGAGCTTGGCCAAGTTTTGGCCAAGGGATCTAATGGAATTCCTGGATTTTTCCTAGAGTTGGGGTTTTCCTAGGGTAAACATGGTCTTATGTTTGCATGTTTTATGTGTTTTGTTGTTATTAGTAATTTTAATTTTTCCTCTTAATGTTTAAAATTTCTACATTTGGTATCAAACTTCAAAGCTAAAACAACCTGAAGTCCAACAAACTTTGTACACCACTACAATTTTTCTTTGGTACTTTCCACAAATTGAGTTTAATATAGCTTCATATCTAACAAATTACACAAATTTTCACTCTATACTAGCAAATCCAAGCTCACACAAATTTGTGGATACTTCTACACAATTCATTGGATAGCTCTCCATCTCCAATTTCATTCTGTTAGAAAATTATATAATACAGAGCAATGAAACACATCAAATATTGCAGAAATATAAACACATAAAACAAGAGAGACACATATATACGTGGTTCACCCAATTTGGGCTATGTCCACGAAGAAACAACCAGACCTTCCTTTGATATTATCCAGCAAATGAAGAGATACAACCTACAACATATCCGTTGTAATTCCCTCTTCACTCTCACACAATCTCCTATCTTTTTTTCGTTCAGAATACACATCTACATAGCCGCAATACAATTCCCTCATATATAGCGAGGGGTTGCCTTCTAGGGGAAAAAAAACTAAATTAAACATAAGTTATGTTGTAGCTTATATTGGGTTTAAGCTTATTATTCATTTTTATCACAATGTGTGGCCTAAAATCATTAAAGCGGTTCAACCTCAATGAAGCCCTTTATATTCTCTACCCTGCAAAGTCTAAAAGTAAAATTATTTAGCTCGTGATAATTACATATCGAAAATATATGAAAACACATTTGAATATATATATATATATATATATCGCAAAGCATAAATATATTGGATTTACAAAGGAAACAAGTGTTAAAGTTAAAGGGCCAAACCTAAAATATATATATTATGCTTTATAAAGATCGTCGGGTCCGCTACACTGTAGAGTTATGTTTGTTGGGTTCCGCTAATTGCGATTTGCAATAGGTGGACCCGAAACATATATATACTATGTTGTAAAGTGTCGGCGGGTCCGCAATAACATACCGCACCTTTATATATATATGGATTCCGCCGATTGTGATTGCGATAGGCCAGACCCGATATTTTATATATCATGTTTTATACTTTCGTCGGGTCCGCTAATCGTAGTTTGTTAAGGTTTTGGGTTAATCCCCAATTGAAAGCGTCGATTGCGATTGCGATGGGTTACGAACCTGGTGAATTATTAAATACAGATCAATGTATAGTCAAGTCCGCAAAGTGTACGAAAAGGCATATTTCAAGTTATAAGGTAGGTTTTCGGGCGAAACAAAAACAGTAAATGGTTTTTATTGAAACTCACCCGATCCCACTTATTATTCAACACATAGCAGCAGGTGGAGAGAGGAAACCGCCCATTTCGGGCGAGTATTCTCCGGGCTTGTGTCCCACCCGAAACGTTTATAGACATTCTGATCTGAAAAGAGCAGATCTACAGTGGGATGTATCGGTGGAAAGATATACCTCAAAAATTGTGTGGAGCCCATATTGAAAGTAGAAAAAGCATGTTTTATAATATATTTTCATTATAAAAGGTTTACAATAGAAAAGTGCAGATATAAAGGATTTACGCATAAGTCCAACACTTCCATAGTTATGCGGCCTAAGGGTGCGTAAGTTAAGTTTTACAATGATTATCGGGCCGATTGCGATTTGCGATGGAAGTCAACGAAGCGCTGAACAAGTGGATTTGACAAGTTTATAAAGCAGGATTAACTCTTTTGAGTTCCGTATTAATCAAAGGTTCGCGTTAATTTCGCTGTGTAAAGTGGAAAATCAGGGTTAGAGCCGAAGTTGAAGAGGAAGACAATCCGATATGTTTCTTTGCATTTTGGCCAATAAAAATGCCCATGTAAGCCTGAGATTACACAAACTAAATGTGTTTCATTACGGCTAAAACGAATTAAGAATCATTAGGGAATTTACAGAGGAATTCGACAGCGGATCAACAGAGCAAGCCAACAATTATCATCCCCTTCTAAATTCAGTTATGTTTTTGTTATTTCATGTTCTTTGAGGTGTCTTTTACCCTCTATAAAATTCTGTAATAGTTTTTACTTCATATAGTTATAAACACAGTTAGATAATTTGGGCAGTTTCAGAAATCAACAATTGTTCCACAATGTATAAAAAGAGGAAAATTTACTAAGAAAGGGTTGGAATTTTGGAGAAACCAGAGACTAGGCCACTGTATTCCTAATATCATCGTTGATTAATGAAAGAATCAAAAGTTTCCATGAGTTGTTGCATATAATTTTGTAAGCTTCTTTGTCATGTGTCATGCTATGTTTTCTTCTTTTCAAGTATAGTAATGAAGCTACAGGCCTTTATTTGCTTATGTAGATAAAGTTAAAATTCCTTAAAAGAGCACTCCTATACTTGAAGTCATCATTTCCTTTCTAAGTTATAGATAATAGTTTCTGTGAAAGACCATCATATTGTCTATGATTTATTTCTCATTATCATATTTCTTCTAAGTTACAAATAGTAGTTTCTATGAAAGATCAACATATTATCTTTAACTTCTCCTTCAAATTTTATTCATTCGTCATTTATATCTAGCAACAAATGGAATTCTGAGATGTTCTGGTCATACATGTATTAAGAGTTAAAGACCAAGTTTTCCAGGTCCTTCATTTGAGAACACAACAAACAATAAGTGACAATAAATAATATTTATTAATATCTTAAGCACAATTTCCCCACAGCTAGGAAATTGGTTTCTTAAGGAACAACAAGTTCTACCGTCAAATTTTCGCCTAATGAACAACCCAGATTGACTACTAAATTACAACATTTTACAAGGAAATTTTACATCTATTTTTAGCTTTGGGGCCATTGCCCCCGTTACCCTATAGAGGGGGGGCTCCTAAAGATCTTTGTCGCCCCCCCCTAGACCCCCCTTGCAGCGCAAATAATGGACGACATTGCCACCACATTACAAAATGGGGTCCAATGCAACGATACCTTTGAATAAATAAGATAATCAGGCTCCGCACCAAACAATCTCCCACTTGGAGATTGATTATAGTAACTTCAACGCTGCTTCATTTGATGGACAATGAATCCACTTTGGACTTGGTCGTTTCTCATCTTCATCATCATACTTGAAGACTAATTGAAGCTAAGTATAATCTCAGTTTCTCCCTGGTTACAACTTTTGTTAACATATTTGTAGGATTCTAGCTAATGTGTATCTTTTCCAGCTTCATCTGTCCATCTTCCAACACTGATCGTATGAAATGGTACTTGAGTTGTATATGTTTAGTCTTGGAATGAAATGCAGAGTTCTTTGCAAGATTTATGGCACTCTAGCCTTCACTGTATAACCTACCCAACTCTTGCTTCTTACCCAATTCATCCAGAAGCCTTTGTAACCAAATAATTTCTTTACTAGCCTCTGTATCAGCAACATACTCTACTTCCATCATTGAGAGTGCAACAACACTTTGCAGTTTTGAAACCCAACTGACAGTTGTTCCACCTACATTAAACACATACCTTGTGGTTCTCCTCATGTCATCTCTATCACCTGCCATATCTACATCAACATATCCCTGTAGAGCAATGTTTAAACCACCAAAGCATAATGCTTGATTTGTGGTACCTCTCAAATAGTTGAGAATCCACTTCATCGCCATCCAATGTTCTATTCCAGTAGTGTTCATGTGCCTGCTTACAACTCCCACTGCATGTGCAATATGAGACCTTGTGCAGACCATTGCATACATTAAGCTTCCAACTGTTGATGCATATGGAACTTTAGACATATAAGCCATTTCTTCTTGAGTCTTAGGACACACCTCCTTACTTAGTTTGAAATGGCTAGCCAAAGGTATACTAATTGGTTTTTCATTCTGCATATTAAATCTTTTCAACACCTTTTGTATGTACTCACTCTGAGACAACTGTCTCTAGTCATTCTAATACCAAGGATTTATTTTGCAACACCCAAATCCTTCATTGCAAATGAGTTTGCCAATATTCTTTTGAGCACATTTATTTCCTGCATGTTAGAAACTGCAACAAGCATGTCATCTACATACAATAATAATATAATATAGCTACCATCATTTTTCCTTTTGAGATAAACACAATGATCGGAGCGACATCTAGTATAAGCTTGTTCAAACATAAACCTGTCAAATTTTAGATACCACTGCCTTGGAGCTTGTTTTAAGTCATACAAGCTCTTTTTCAACCTACACACTAGTTTCTCCTTCCCTTTTACCTCATATCCTTGTGGTTGCTGCATATATATCTCTTCCTCCAAATCCCCATGGAGAAAGGTTGTCTTTACACAGAACGTCTCAAGGTGAAAGTCTTCAGCTACTACTAGACTTAAAATAGTTCTTATTGAAGTCATTTTAACAATAGGAGAAAATATCTCATCAAATTCTATACCATTTTTTTGTGCAAACCCCTTCACCACAAGTCTAGCTTTATACCTTTTTCTACCTCCATCTTCTTCTGTCAACCTGTAAACCCATTTATTCTGCAATGTTGTTTTACCTACAGGCAACCTAACTAAGTCCCAAGTCTGGTTATGTACTAAGGATTCCATCTCTCCTTTCATGGCTTGCTCTCACTTCTTCTTGGTTTCTACCTGCACTTCTTCTTCATAACATTCTGGTTCACCATAATCAATCAAAAATACGTAATATAATGAAGGATAGTATCGTTCACGGGTTATACTTATTTTGGTAGGTCTTCTAACACCACTTTTAGGTGTTTGAGGTGCTTGTTGTTGTTTTGGTTATTGTTGTTGTTGTTTTGGTTGTTGATCATTATGCTTTTCAGGCACCTTCATTTTTTCTGTGATCTCATCAAGCACTGTGTATTCTCTGTTTTCCTTTTCATGTTTCTTTTCTTGCATCCGATCCTTATACAAATCCTTTTCATTGAATATGACATCTTTGATCCTAATGATTTTGTGTTTTTCGTAATCATAAGAGATAACCAAAATCATTAACACCATATCCAATAAAGGTGCATTTCTTTGATTTTGCCTCAAACTTTGTTCTATTTTCTTTATTAATGTGGACAAAGGCTTCACAACCAAAAGTATTTAAAACTGAGTAGTTTACCTTTTTACCTGTCCATGCCTCCTCTGGAATACCACCATCCAAGGAAATTGAAGGCCATCTGTTTATTAGATAAAAAGTGGTATCTATAACATTTGCCCAAAATTGTAAAGGAAATCTTGCATGCAATCTCATGCACCTTGCACGCTCCATGAATGTCCTGTTCATCCTTTCTGACACACCATTTTCTTGTGGTGTGTCTAGAACAGTCTTCTCTCTGTGAATTCCATTCTCTAAACAATACCTATCAAACACTTTGTTGCAATATTCACCTCCATTGTCTTATCTGAGACACCTCAACCTTTTTCCTGTCTCATTTTCAACCAAAGTTTTCCATTTCTTGAAAGTATCATATACATCAAGTTTATTCTGAATACAATAAACCCATATTTTTCTGGTTGCGTCATCAATAAAAGTAAAATAATAACGAGAGACACCAAGAGATGATACCTGAGCAGGTCCCCATACATATGTACACACAAGCTCTAATATTTCGCTCTTATTTTCTTTCCCAACTCTGAGGAATCTGACTCTCTTATGTTTTCCATAAACACAATCCTCACAGAATTCCAAATCAACACGCTGCAAACCTGGCAACAAATTTCTTGAGTGAAGAATCTACATCCCCTTCTCACTCATGTGCCTGAGCCTATGATGCCACAATGTTGTATCTGCTCCTGTAGAGGTTAAAGCATTAAAAAAATTAGAAATACCATTGCATAAATACAATGTACCAACATTTTCTCCTTTTGCTATTACTAGGGCTCCTTTAGTGACCTTCCAAATTTTATCTATAAAAGTAGTTACATAGCCTTCACCTCCCAACTATCCTGTTGAAATTAGATTTTTCTTTAGATCTGGAACATGCCTTACCTCCTTCAACATCCATTGATTTTCATTATGTTGTTTTATGAAAATTGTACCAATTCCAATGATTTTACAGGGTTTATCATCACCCAATCGAACCTGTCCAAAATCTCCTTGAACATAATCATGAAAATGTTTCCTATCAAGTGTGGCATGGAATGAGGCCCCTGAATCTATCACCCAGGCGTCAATAAAATTTTCTAATGAAAGAATCAAAGCATCTTGCAACACATCACCTATCACAAGCTTCATGATTGTTTTCTTGTTGCCTGTATCCTTCTTTTTCCTTCCGAGACTTGCAGCCTTTCTTCAAGTGTCCTTTCTTCCCGCATTTCCAGTACACTATCCCTGATCTAGACTTGGATCTGCCTTTCCTTGACTTACTGCGATATCCTGGGCTCTTTACTCTTTCCATTTTTCTTCCCCTAGTCTCTTCATTCAAAGCATTACCTGATGTCTCACTAGAGCTTTTCTGTCGCATTTTCTCGCTAAGGATTGCACCAACAACATCATCAAACTTTAAAGTACTAGATCTAGAGACAAAGTTACTAATGGACATAACTAAACTATTCCAACTTTCTGGCAATGAGCATGTAAATAACAGATCCCTAACTTCATCATCAAAAGTTACCCCTACAGAACTTAACTAACTGGTAATTGTATTAAATTCATTTAAATGATCAGCAGCAGATCCACCTTCTGACATCTTCATATTAAATAAACGCTCCATAAGAAATACCTTATTTGAGGCTGAGGGTTTTTCATATAATTTGGCCAATGCTGCCATTTTCTCCTTTGTTGTCGTTTCCTTTGAAATATTAAATGCTATCGATGCTTCTAGGCACAACGGTATTGTTCCGAGTGCCTTTCTATCGAGAATATCCCATTCTGTGTCTGTCATACTCGTCAGCTTCTTTGTCTTTATGCTCAATGGTAGATACAAATATTTCTGATACAAATAATCTTGCATCTGCATCTTCCACAACAGGTAGTTTTGGTCGTTAAATTTTTTGACCCTTATCCTACCATCTTCCACCATTGCTCCCACTCGAACAAGAAACCCTTCTCTCCGACGAGTTTATCAGCCAAATAGACCTTCGGATTTGATACCAATTGTTAGAAAGTTATATATTACAGAGCAATGGAACACATCAAATATTGCAGAAATATAAACACGGAAAACACATAAAACAAGAGAGACACAAATATATGTGGTTCACCCAATTTGGGCTATGTCCATGGAGAAACAACCAGTCCTTCCTTTTATATTAACCAACAAATGAAGAGATACAACCTATAGTAGATCCGTTGTAAGTCCCTCTTCGCTCTCACACAATCTCCTCTCTTTTTCTCGTTCAGAATACCCACCTACATAGCCACAATAAAATTCTCTCATATATAGCAAGGGGTTTCCTTCTAGGGAAAAAAAACCTAAATTAAACAAAAGTTCTACCGTCAGATTTTTGCCTAATGAATGGCCCAAATTGACTATGAAATTACAACATTTTACAAGGCAATTTTACATCTATTTTTATCTTTAGGGTTGCTACTCCCTATCCCCAGCCAAGTGGATGATCCTAAAGATCATTGGCACCCCCCCTGGACCCCCCTCACAGTGCAAATAATGGGCGGCATTGCTGTCACATTACAAAATGGGGTCCTATTAGCTCTGCTACGTACTTCAGCATTTGTAGGACCAAATACTAGCTTGGCCGTGTGTTTATGTAAAAAGGGAGCTCGCAGCAGTCTATTTCCTTCTTCTCCTTCATTTTCCTTATACTCCCATAGCCCTGCTATCTCTGTTTTCTTCCAAAACCCTAAATAAACCCACTTTCCCTCAGGTCCCACATGCCACGTCACAATCGCAATCACAATCGTAGCTTTCAGGAGGTCTTTTATAAGTCATGTCTATAACATCGCCGATGGTCGATTGCCAATTCCCCCTCAGATGTGATATTGCTATTAAATCATGTTACAATGGTATAGTCGGGTCCGGGCTTTAATCGCTATCGCAATCGCATATGTATAAAGGCTCCCCCCCTTGACTTCCGCCGATGCGATATTGCGATGCGATCTAATCGCTATCGCAAATTGCATCCATGTGTGCATAAAGGCCCAAACCCCTTGACTTTCGCTGATGCGATATTCTTAAAAACAGTTAATCCCTATATCGAGTCCGGGCTTTTATCACCATCACAAATCGCATGTGTGTAAAGGCTTCCCCCCTTGACTTCCACCGATGCAATATTGTGAAGACTCCTCCGCCGTCCGATCAGTCCTAGTAAGGTCCAATGGCCCACGCCCATGTCGCCATCGCAAATCACATATGTATAAAGGCTTCCCCTCTTGACTTCCACCGATGCGGTATTGCGATCACTCCTCTGTCGTCAGATCAGTCTCAACAAGATCCAATGGTTCACATTTCTTTGCGCCCGCTTCCGAAGTGCCGATGCGATATTCATCGGCAATCGCCAGTCGCAAGGGTTCGGGGCTCAACGTTAACGCAAACCATTCCTTTTTAGCGATGCGATATCAGGTGTCGGACCCGATATGACTCACCACTCCTGTGTATAAAGTTTCAAGTCCGCTTTCCACCTCCGATAGTGTATTTTCCTATACTCAGTCTTTCTGCCTTTTGTGCTCCCGATGGTGTATTCAACTGTCCATTTGCGTGATCCAACGGTTGATGTCTATTCCCCATCTTGCTCATTCGCCTACCATGCAGTCCTATTTCCCCTGATCATTACATGCTCCCGAAGGACAAAGGTAATCTGTTCGCCTGTACCTGATGCATTTCCTCTCTAGCAACCGCTTTCAAGAGACGGAATGGTCGAGAAGGGAAAGGACCAGCCTCGAGCAGATAAACACATTTATCAGTTATGGAACTCCTTCCATGTAACACTCCACCTGCTCAAGAAGGACAACAGAGCATCCGAGAATATCAAATTCATTCACAGACACAGTCAGATTGCAACAGAGACCCATATTAGGCAGTTAAAGCAGTTTGTGGGCCATTATGACCCCTCCACGCATAAGAATAGTAGAGCATTTTTGTAAAGAAACTCTATATATACCCAGAAAATAGATGTAATCACGATTGATGGTTGTTGTTTTGATGTAAGGTTCAACTTTTGGAGACTGTAACTACTTTGATACTTGCTCACTTTCCACTTCTATTCTATTCTAGGTTGTGCCTGTTATGCATTTGTTCATGCGCTCTTGATATTTAGCATTAGAGGAGTTGTCATCCTACCTCTGTGTTGAAGTCTAGTATGTATCATTGAATGTGTTATGCAGGTTTCTATTTATTTAGTGCCAGAGAGCTGTCACCCTATCTGTGCATTAGGAAATAGATTTGCAGACCTTTTTACTGGTTGCAGCCGGCCATCACATGGTCTTTTGCATCTACTGGTGTGGTCAGTATTCTCCATACTCACCTAATCCTCAAACTGTGAGTAATTGGTGGTCTAAAGCCTTGTAGTCTGGGGGTGTTCACCCATGTATGGAGTTAAGCATAGTAGAAGTGGTTATCTGGCTTGGAAAAGCATCATTCCTTCCATTCATCCATTTCCAACATTATGTTGAGTTTGTAATGTTCCCGAGCATATCCGAGATACAACCTAGGAGAGTTTCTTGGGGTGATAACATTAATTGGCGTCGTTTCCGGGGAGAGGAGATTGAAGCTCAGCTTCCCTGTGAAACGACACAGTTCCAAGCTTTGATGATAGACAGAGTTTGGACACAGTTCTGGTTGTAATCATCTATCTGGCGACTCCACTGGAGGAAGACCAACCTTTGGTGACTCCACATTACAGTCCTGGCTCAGTTTGTGAGACACACTCGAAGAAATCCTTAGAAATCACCAGTTGAACCAGTGCCTGACCCTGAGAAGATTGTCAAGTCGAAGAAAACATCACAGAAAGGAGCATCAGGATCAGGTAAGCCCAAGAAATCTTATGTGTCTTTGCAAGAGAAGGTTATAGTTGAGAATATACAATTCGAAGATATAGAGCCTAGTACTGCTAGTGAGAAAATTCCTTCAGAGATTCATACAACTCCTGGTTCATTTAGTTCCCATTTGGATCTAAGTCCAAAGAAAGCATCCCATATAGTCCATAACATCTCGTTGTCTCTGTCATCCATTACATTGTCCCATACTACTCAATATACCAGTATCCTTCCACATACCCCAGTCATGGCAGGCCAACAAGCACCTACGAAGATAGAAAGAATCATAGCTGCTAGGTATGGACCCCTAGTCTTGCATATCCCTTTGAATGCCATGCCTGCAGGAGAATATCATAAATACATGCCTAATTTTACTAGTACAGAGGGAGTAACATCTGAAGAACACCTTGAGTCTTTCTATAGTTATGTTGATAACTTAGATATAAGTGAAAATGATGTGTGGATGAGAGTTTTTGTACAGAGCCTTGATGGAGAGGCTAGGAAGTGGTTCAGAGAATTTCCCCCTGGATCTATTGCTGATATTGAAGCCTTAGATGAAGCATTTTTGAAGCACTGAGGAGATAAAAAATATTTTTTGTATTACCATACTGAGTTTGGTAACCTGAAGAGGGAAAATGAGAATCATTGCCTGATTTTAATAAAAGATTAAATCATATGTATAGTAAGATACCGGCTGAGGTAAAGCCTACCCCCACCTCGGCCAAACTTGCCTATGCCAATGCCTCTGATTCTGATTTCTGTTTGTTGTTGAGAGAAAGAAGATGTGCTACCTTAGCTGAAATGCAAGATGCAACACTAGAAGTAGAATCTAATATTATAGTCGCAGAAAAACTCAGGAGTCATGCTGATAGAAGGAGGCAGAGAGGTTAGGCTTCTTCTTCCTCTGCTTCATCTTCAGAACCAAAGATAGACAAAATGACTAGAATGATAGAGTCATTAGTTGCTGAGATATCTAAGCTGAAGGTTGAGCAAAACTTTGGGAAGGGAAGGCTCCCAAATACATTTGCTCCAAGAAATCTGAATCCATTCAAAAAAGCAAATGAATAGTTACAAATCATTCAGAAGGGTAAAGAAGCTAGCGAAGATCAAAAGGTTAAAGCTCCTTTTCAAAATATGGTCATGGAGGAGCAGCATATTGAAGATGAGGATGAAATTCACTGTATGGAAGATAAAGGCAGTGCTACCTTTTTAACATTGGCTGCATACGAAGAATCTTTGCTGCAGGAACAAGACAGTCAAAGCTGGGACATAGAGGCTGCTCTAGTAACTGAGGAGCAGCAAAGATATAATCTGAGGTCAAATGCAAATAATGTCAAGGAGAATCCTTCCCAAAGAGCTGTTGTCCAAACAGAGTCACAGAACAGCAAACAAAGAAGACTGGTAGCTGATCCAGTCATCCTCAAAGCTCCAGTTCAAGAGGTAAGAAGTTCTGACAAGTTACCTCCCTCTTTCATCTTTGAATCAGAAGTTCAGAAGTTGAAAATATCTGTGCCTCTGGTAGAGTTGGTAAAGAGTGAAGTGTTTAGAAAACCTACCCTTGAAGCTCTTGAGATGAGATCCACACAAACCTCCACTGACTCTATCAATTTGCAAGATGATAGGCCTGCAGTTGTGCTAAGTCCAATGACTGAACCTGCTGATGATAATTCTTTGTCTTTTTATGTCTCCTTGACTATTCATGATAAAATCCTCCACAATTGCCTGCTAGACACGGGAGATAGCCACAATCTGATGCCTAAAGCTGTCATGGAAGAGTTAGGCCTTGACATCACCAGACCATATCATGATCTATTTTCATTTGATTCGAGAAAGGTGAAGTGTCTGGGGTTGATTAAAGATTTAGCCATTACCCTAACTTAGCTGCCCATGAAGAGGATGATGATGGATATTGTGGTAGCAGATGTTCATCCCAAATTTGGCATGTTGTTGTCAAGAGGACGTATTAAGAGACTAGGTGGGACATTGCAGAATGACCTATCTTATGCCACTGTCCCAGTTTTTGGAGGAGAAAGCAGGAGATTATACAGAGAAGCACAGTTGGCATATATCATCAGTGATGAGAAGAATCCTTCTAATCATCCTATTTATGTTGTGGACACTGATTTTGGAGCATGTATCCTCCAAATTGAAGAATCTCAGAAGGCCTCGTCACAGATCAAGAGACAAATAGTTCAGGCCGAGGAAGAGCAAGGAAGTCAGGTTTGGGAGATGTTCTTTGATGGAGCATGTTCCAGGGAGACGACAGGAGTAGGGGTGGTGTTGATATCTCCAGAACAAGAAAGTACACATCTGTCTTTTAAGCTGACTTTTCAAGTCACCAACAATATAGTAGAGTATGAAGCTCTGATATTGGGCCTTAATGCAGAAAAAGACAGAGGAATCAGAAGTATAAAAGTGTTTGGAGATGATGATTCGATCATTCAACAGGTGAACAAAACATTTCAAGCAAAGAACCCAAGGTTGAAAGTGTACAGAGATGAGGTATGGAGACTCAAAGATTCTTTTGATGATTTTTGTATCTCATATATCCCTAGTCTCAAAAATCAGCTTGTTGATTCCCTTGCTGTGTCTGCTAGCATGTTTATCCCTCCCATGCCTCCCAGACTAATATATGAAGTCCAAATGAAATATAGACCATCCTTGCCTGATAATGTCCACCATTGGAAAGTTTTCGAGGATGACCATGAAGTGAATAGATTCCTGCAAATCATTGATGAATTTTCTGAAATGCAAATTGACCAAGATAATGAAGCCTTGGAAGAAAGCCCTCAATCCCAGCTTAGAAACAAAATTGGCAAAGATAGCATTGTCCAACTTCCCAGCAATCATATTCCAAAGGGTTTAATTCCTCTAGAAAGACTATTTGACCAGAATGACGTGCCCTATAAAGCTGCCCAAAATGAAGATCAGTCTGCAGTCTGTAAGCATGATATAGGGAGTCCAGGTCAACCAAGATACATAAATCTGTCCACGCATCTGTCTGCTGACCAAAGTTCTGAATACTGCAATCTAATGAAGCAATTTGCTGACGTCTTTGCCTGGGAATATAGTGACCTGAAAATGTATGATAAGAAGATCATCCAACATAAAATCCCTTTAGAGAAAGACACCATACCTTTCAAGCAGAAGCTGAGACCAATAAATCCTATGCTCCTCCCTCTGATTGAAAAAGAAATTAAAAAGTTGTTGGCTACCAAGATCATTGTTCCTCTCAGATATTCAAAATGGGTAGCCAATTTGGTTGTGGTGAGGAAGAAAAGTGGGGAAATCAAACTTTGTGTTGATTTCAGAAACTTAAACAAATGCTCTAAGAAAGACAACTATCCTCTACCCAAGATGGAGCATTTGTTGCAAAAGGTCTCAGGAGATAAAGTGATGTCTTTCTTGGATGGATTTTCAGGGTATAATCAAGTGGCTATACATCCAGATGATCAAGAGAAGACTGCATTGACCACTCCTTGGGGCACTTTTATGTATTCCAAGATGCCTTTTGGGTTGATGAATGCTGGAGCTACCTTTCAGAGAGCTATGGACATAGCATTTGTGAGAGAGAAGGATAAATTTGTCCTTATCTACCTTGATGATATAACAATATACTCCAGCGGCCATCAAGACCATTTGCAACATTTGAGGAAAGTGTTCCTGAAGTGCGGGAGGTTTGGGATTTCAGTCAATCCTAAAAAATCGCAGTTTGCTTTAGAAGAAGGCAAGTTGTTAGGACACATTGTTTCAGCTGCAGGTGTAAAAATTGACCCAGAAAGAGTAAGAGAAATACAGACCTTGTCTGTCCCAAGATCAAAGAAGGACATCCAGTCCTTTCTAGGCAAGATAAATTTTGTGAGGAGGTTTATACCAAATTTTGCAGAACTTGTGAAGCATATTACCTCCATGTTGAAAAAGGGGTCAGAGATCAAATGGACTGAAGTAGCAAGAAAATCTTTTGATTCCATTAAAAAAGCTATTATGGAGGCTCCCACTTTAATCAGTCCAGATTACAGCAAGGAGTTCCATATATTTTCTTTTGCCTCTAATGACACCCTTGCAGCAGTTTTATTACAAGCAGATGAAGAAGGCTCAGAGCATCCAATGGCATTCTTCAGCAAAAACTTAAGGGATGTTGAGCTGAAGTATGATATTATTGAGAAACAAGCATATGCTCTTATCAAGTCTTTGAAATATTTCAGAGTTTATATTCTACATTCCAAGATAATTGCATATGTACCCTCTGCTGCAATAAAAGATGTCTTGACACAACCTGATGTTGATGGAAGAAGGGCTAAATCGATTGCAAAGTTAATTGAATTTAATATAGAACTAAAGCCCACCAACCTTGTTAGAGGTCAGGGCCTTTCCAGACTGTTAGCTGAAGAAAATTGCAGAAAATTGGACATAAATCTCATAAGCACAGATGCAGAAAATGGTCAAACGGAAGAATAGGAAGCAGTTGAACCATAGAGAAAGCATTCAGTGACAGACAATCTAGCTTCTTGTGATTGGTATTCTACAATAGTTAAATTCTTGTTGAAGCTAGAAATCCCTCCAGGCCTTACTCAAAGTCAAGTCAGAACTGTTAAACTTAGGACAGCGAAATATTGCATCCATGAAAATCTGCTCTATTGGAGGGACCCATCTGGAATGCTTTTGAGGTGTCTAGACAAAGAACAAACAATGAAAGTTATGTAGCAGTTTCATTCCAGCATGTGTGGAGGACACCATTATTGGAAAACTACAACCCACAAGATCCTTAGAGCCAGGTACCATTGGCCCACTTTATTTTCTAATGTATTTTCATTTGTTAAATCTTGTGACAGGTGCCAAAGATTTGAAGGGAAACAGCAGTTGAAGTCCCTACCCTTAAAACCAATACATGCAAAAGGACCTTTTCAGCAATGGGGCTTGGATTTCATTGGAGAAATCAATCCACATTCCAGTGGCCAGCACAGATGGATATTAGTAGCCACTGATTATTTTACTAAGTGGATTGAAGCAATCCCTACTAGAAAGGCTGATCATAATGTGGTCATGAAGTTTTTGACAGAGCATATCTTTACCAGATTTGGTTGTCCACATAAATTAGTCACAGACAATGCAGCAGCCTTCAGGGCAAAAGAATTGGTGGATATGTGTGATTCAATGGGCATTAAACTGGTTCATTCCACCTCATATTATCCTCAAGGAAATGGTCTAGCAGAATCTTCAAATAAAATTCTGATAAGGATAATTAAAAAGCTGCTGGAAGACAACAAAAAGAATTGGGATTCTAAGCTCAAATATGCACTATGGGCCGACAGAGTGACCATTAAGAAATCCACAGGGAATTCTCCATTCAGGCTGGTATATGGCACTGAGGTCGTGTTCCCAATTCAGTTGACTCTCCCTGTGGCAAAGTTCCTGCAACAAGAACAGAATGAGGAAGAAGACATGGCAAAAAGGATCACTGATTTGGCAGAGGTACACCAAATCAGAGAACAGCTGGTTGAAAAGTCTGCAGCACACCAGAAAAAGATCAAGGAAGCTTTTGACAGAAGGACAAAAACAGATAATTTTCAGGTTGGAGACTTGGTTCTGAAGTGGGATGCACTAAAAGAAAAGAAAGGCAATCATGGGAAGTTTGATGCTTTCTGGACAGGGCCTTTTATCATTTCTTAGATTCAAGGGAACAATACCTTCATGCTGAAAAGCATGGAAGGAGAAGTAGTTTTTGATGGCCCAGTTAATGGGCGTTTTCTGAAAATTTATGTGATTTAAGGTCTTTTGGCCTTAAAGTTGTAAATATTTTATTTTATCAGTTTTAGTGTAGGTTCAGTCAGACTCCATGCCCAATGGAACACTAGGAATTTTGCTAATTTGTTTTCATCATAAAGGCATTGATCTACAGTTCTTGAGACCTCACAGGGAGGATCTCATCCCCAGAAGGAGCCAGTGTTAGCTCTGTTATGTACTTCAGCATTTGGAGGACCAAATACTAGCTTGGCCGTGTGTTTATGCAAAAAGGGAGCTTGCAGCGGTCTATTTCCTTCTTCTCCTTCATTTTCCTTATACTCCCATAGCCCCGATATCTCTGTTTTCTTCCAAAACCCTGAATAAACCCGCTTTCCCTCAGGTCCCACATGCCACGTCACAATCGCAATCACAATCGCAGCTTTCAGGAGGTCTTTTATAAGTCATGTATATAACATCGCCGATAGCTGATTATCGATTGCCCCTCAGATGTGATATTGCTATTAAATCATGTTACAATGGTATAGTCAAGTCTGGGCTTTAATCGCTATCGCCAATCGCATATGTATAAAGGCTCCCCCCCTTGACTTTCGTCGATGCGATATTGCAATGTGATCTAATCGCTATCGCAAATCGCATCCATGTGTGCATAAAGGCCCAAACCCCTTGACTTCTGTCGATGCGATATTCTTAAAAACAGTTAATCCCTATATTGGGTCCGAGCTTTTAACACCATCGCAAATCGCATGTGTGTAAAGGCTTCCCCCCTTGACTTCCACCGATGTGATATTGCGATCACTCCTCCGCTATCCAATCAGTCCCTGTAAGATCCAACGGCCCACGCCCATGTCGCCATCGCAAATCACATATGTATAAAGGCTTCCCCCCTTGACTTCCACCGATGCGATATTGCGATCACTCCTCCGCCGTCCGATCAGTCCCGACAAGATCCAACGGCCCACGTTTGTTTACGCCCGCTTCCAAAGTGCTAATGCAATATTCATCGGCAATCGCCAATCGCAAGGGTTCAGGGCTCAACGTTAACGCAGACCATTCCTTTTTAGCGATGCGATATCAGGTGCCGGACCCGATATGAATCACCACTCCCGTGTATAAAGTTTCAAGTCCGCTTTCCGCCTCTGATAGTGTATTTTCCTATACTCAGTCTTTCTGCCTTTTGTGCTCCCGATGGTGTATTCCGTTGTCCATCTGCGCGATCCAACGGTTGATGTCTATTCCCCGTCTTGCTCATTCGCCCGCCATGTAGTCCTATTGCCCCCGATCATTACATGCTCCCGAAGGACAAAGGTAACCTGTTCGCCTATACCTGATGCATTTCCTCTCCAGCAACCACTTTCAAGAGACAGAATGGCCGAGAAGGGAAAGGACCAGCCTCGAGCAGATAAACACATTTATCAGTTATGGAACTCCTTCCATATAACACTCCACCTGCTCGAGAAGGACAGCAGAGCATCCGAGAAGATCAAATTCATTCGCAGACACAGTTAGATTGCAGCAGAGACCCATATTAGACAGTTAAAGTAGTTGGTGGTCCATTATGACCCCTCCACGCATAGAATAGCAGAGCATTTTTGTAAAGAAACTCTATATATACCCAGAAAACAGATGTAATCAGGGTTGATGGTTGTTGTTTTGATGTAAGGTTCAACTTCTGGAGACTGTAACTACTTTGATACTTGCAGCGTCTGGTCTTCATTTTCAGCTAATACAAGCTTATTTTGCTGTTAATTGCTCACTTTCCACTTCTATTCTATTCTAGGTTGTGCCTGTTATGCATTTGTTCATGTGCTCTTGATATTTAGCATTAGAGGAGTTGTCATCCTACCTCTGTGTTGAAGTCTAGTATGTATCATTGAATGTGTTATGCAGGTTTCTATTTATTTAGTGCCAGAGAGCTATCATCCTGTCTATGCATTAGAAAATATATTTGCAGACCTTTTTACTGGTTGCAGCCGGCCATCACATGGTCTTGTGCATCTACTGTTGTGGTCAGTATTCTCCATAATCACCTAATCCTAAAACTGTGAGTAATTGGTGGTCTAAAGCCTTGTAGTCTAGGGGTGTTCACCCATGTCTGGAGTTAAGCATAGTAGAAGTGGTTATCTGGCTTGGACAAGCATCATTCCTTCCTTTCATCCATTTCCAACATTATGTTGAGTTTGTAATTTTCCCGAGCATCTCCGAGATACAACCTAGGAGAGTTTCTTGGGGTGATAATAGGTCCAATGCAGTGATACCTCTGAATAAACAATATAATCAGGCTCCACACCAAACACCTTCATGACACTTTATACATTAGGCCATATAAACCCTTTGTGGCAAAGGCATCCCTCTGAAGCCAATATTTGGTTCTAATACCAAATGTAGAAATTTTTCAATGTTACAATATACATGTCATAACATTCAAAAAACCCCCATTTCATTAACCTTGGATTAAAATATAATCATAGTTCCTTTGAACATGTATACAAAACCATGGGAAAAACCATCATGCGCCTGAAAACAACAGATGCAAAAACCGCCCAAAACAAAATTTGGGTTGTTTCCCTGAACCTTGTGCAAGGGGGATACCACCCCTATGCAAATCGCGCAATAGGGGAGGGCTATCGCCTCACCTCAATCCCCCAAATAGGGGGGTTTTCCCCCACCCATGATGCTCTCTCCACACCCAACACATCCATATCACGCATGGAACTAGTCATGGAAATAATATAACACATACACAACAAGATGTGCATGAGTTCACCTAAAGGTATAGTGGTAGTTGTTAGAAAATCGGAAAGGCAAAAATATTTTCTTATGTTGATAATTACTTGTGATATTATTATGTTCTTATTAACTTCTTTATGTTCTTCATTTATCCTCTTCTCATAAAGCAATCATTAAAACAAACGCATGAAGATTAGGGACACCAGAAGTAAGCACTCAACCAGGGCTAAAACCCCTATATAAGGGAAACCCATTCAAAACTCTTTTTCAGTAGATTCAAAATGAGATAGATGAAGACCTTAGACCCAAAGACCTTCCTCCTCTACCAATTCAACCCTCAAACTATTATTCCAACCTTCAAAGATTGACTGCAACAATATTGCATCAACAATTCTTAAATATTACATCAATATTGCATCAAGGACAAATTTTCAACCATAACGCATCATAATTTCGTCCCGGCGTCAAGACTATAATTTTGGCCCTTTTGCAGCTTTAGTTCATTCGCACATGTTAGACAAGAGAGAGAAAATTTTGACTTCCTTAGCTAGATAAAGATCTCCTTCTCCTTCGTTAGACCCTTCCTTCTTCCTTCTTGAATTTCACACTTTTATACAATTTGAACTTGTGAGTGACTGATCCAAATGAGGTCGAGTAGCTCCAGTATATAGTGATTTTGTGAGGTTGAATTCCCTTGTTGGGGTTGACTTGTCCTTCCTTGAGGCCGACTTGGTGGAGGAGGTCTAATTGACCTATTTTACAATAAACAAAAATTCTTTCTTGACATTAAGACATGGACAAGGACAAGGACACTTGACATAAAGTCTAGAAGCCTACAATGGAGGCTTTGACATATAAACAATTGACCCAAGCATGAAACCCATGCTTTAATATGTCAATTTCTTTAATAATAAAATTTATTTTTCTTTCTTTTGAAAAATAAATTACATCATGACTATACGTACAATTATGAAGGTCGACGCTAGTTACATTCTTCAATAGTAGTGGTCAAAATTGGACCTGTTTCATGCAAATATGAGCCCCACCTACTTGATAATTCCTCTAGATATAAAAACAACCAAACTTATGAACATTCATCAACCCTTTAACTTATATAGCGGGGCTCACAAAAAGTTATTCCCATTTAGGTAAGATTCATCATATGTATGGTGAATGACACATGTTGTCATGCTCTGTTTGTTGTATGTGTTCAAAATAATTTAGAGATTTGTTTCCTTAGAATAAGTATTTATTAAACCAATTTGATAAATGTGCATCATGTCAACTCCCTAAGGAAAACTCATTATTACACATCGCAGTGACGTACTAGAATGAGGAACACGGCACACATGTCTGACAAGCATCTTTATATGTTCTAACATCCATCTTAATTACTTAAATCATACTTACATTTATCTATCTAGGGTTTTTCATTCTTCTTCTTAGCCCCTACTATCATCATATTATCATCTCTTGGCCGAACTAAGAAACAACTCACCCACTAGCCATTGCAAATTTGTAGGAGGCAGCTTACACAAAAAATGTTGCAAGCTATAAGCAATGTTCTAAAATAATTCAAGATTTAAACAAGCATTGTATATTGATATTTTAGAAAGTACCAGATGGGAGGCATATGAATTCAATATGTAATAAAGCATTTCAATTTGCAATGCATATTGATATTTAAGAAAGTACCAGATAGGAGGTATATTGATATTTAATGAAGTACCAGATAGGAAGATTCTCATGGGATAGACGTGAGGAGGATCCCATGAGATGACATGTGGCAGCTTTACATAATCACAATGGACTCTCGGCATGCGGAGGTCATATATTTCAAGTATTGGTTTTTTTTCTCAAAACTTTTTGTAGACATGCTTTAAAATAGTTTAAAGTAACAAGTGATCACCCATATGGATTTACTTCACATCTATGACTGCATTACGAATGAACGAATGAAATTTTAACCTCCACGAGACTAGCTATAGTCTATGGGACCACTAGCTTCCCTGTTTTTTGCATTTTTCAATTCAATCCCCTTATTAATCAAATTAATGATGAGCTGGCCCAAGCTTCTAACAATCCCCTCACTAAAAATAAAATGTCAAGGAACTGATGTTAACATACTGTTGTAACTGTCTCTGATGTCTCTGAAAGAATCACATTCCAAAATGAAATGTTTTTCTGATTCCAATGCCCTAGAAGTGAAAAAGGTACACACCTTCTCTTCCCAAGCTTCTTAAGGTCTTCCACCGACCTGTTTCGCACTTTAATTGATGCGAGTTAGTTCTTAATTGAGCAACAAGATTTTTTTCTCTCCATGCAATGCTAGCTCCAATGTACTCTTTTTGTTGGAGATCACATGTCGGCTTGAATTCTTGAACATAATATGTCTTCTTTCTACCTAACTCTTTCCCCATATATGCTTATGAAACTTCTCCATAACATAACTCTTCAAATCCTTGCTATTTGTGGGACATGCATTGATGTAAATACTCCATTTTTTCATCCATTTTTTATTTTGTCTCATCCATGATTTATTTCTTTCACTCATTCATTCATTGAAGATAAATTTAGGCCATCTACCTTCTCCCATTTGCTCAATTATCTGAACATACCTTATGAGACACACCATAGCAATTTCTTCGATGGAAGTTGCTCCTGCTTCACTCAGCATTAACTCATAAGAAACCAAAATTTCTATTTTAAACTTTCTCATGATCAAGCGTTTTTAGATTTCTCAATTTGCTTCCATTTTCAGACAGGCATGTTGCTAGCCCACAATTCACACCCATATAATATTAGTGGACAAACTAGGAGCCCAAAAAGCACTTTAATTGTTTTCCAATCCCATAAGTCTTCCTCTCTACATCTGTTTTGAAGAGAATATAATGCCTTCCACCCTCCTAAAATTCTCTTCTTTCTGCAGTGCTCCCAATTAAGCTTGTTGTTGAAATCAATTTTGAGGTACTTGTATTCATTTAATTCTTCAAGAATGTTTCCTTCAAAGAAGAACGTATGCTCGCTGTGCTTCTTTTTATTTGAGAAAAACATTATTTTGGTCTTGCTTGTATTGACTTGCATCCCCACTACTTTACGAAAATGCTCAAGGGCATATAGGTGCATCTGCAACCTCTAGGCCGATTTAGTAATCAATACAATGTCATCAGCATATAAAAGAATATTTATCACAAACAACCCCAACTAAACACCATACCCACCTTGCAGATTTAGCCACTCTTCCAATTTATCAATATATAAACCAAAAAGAATAGGGGATAAAAGGAAGCCTTGCTTGACTTTGATGTCAATTCTAAAGCTTTCTGAAATTCTTGCTGAAGTTCTAATTTTGAATGTCACCTCTTCATAAAGCCTATGGACAACAACTCTATAATGCAAATGAATTTCAAGTTCTTCCATTCTACTCCACAACTTATCTCTGGGACCGTGTCAAATGCCTTTTTGAAGTCAGAAAAACAACAAAATACTTCTTATTTTCCCTCCCAAACCTTTTCAATAATGTGTCTCAATGTGATACCATGATCTATTGTATAATGTTTCAGCCTGAAACCTACTTGCCCTTTTTCCCTTTTTTCTTTGACTTCCGCCCACTTACTCATTCTATTTTCCACCATGTTGTTGAAGAGCTTTCCAAACAAAGGATTGATCAATGGTTCTATATTGGAAGGATTATTAATGTCTCCACTTTTAAAAAGGGGTATTGCTAGACTAGTTGTCCAATCTCTTGGGAATCCTTGCCGAATAACATTGTTGAATATTTCCATGATGCGCGGTGCAATAATGTTCATTCCCCACTTTAGATATTATGCTTGAAGTTCAACCAAGTCCTTCTCCTTTCCTATTTTCAACTTCTTAATTCATGTTTCTACTTCCTGTAATGTGAAAAGCTTTGTGGTTGTGTTGATCCTGGGAGGAGGATCCTCCTCTGGTTCTTTCTCATAGAGTTGTCTTGCATAGTCAAACCATTGATTGGCTGTAATATTATCTTCAATTTGCTTCTTCCTTGGTTGAGCTTCCTGCCAAAAACTCTTTGGGTGATTATTTTCCTAGATATATTAACTCTTCTCACCCTTTTTGCATGAACTCATCTTTTTTCTTTTTTTTTTTAAATTTGCTTATATAACTTTACATTCATCTTCTCCTTGCCCGCCTTTTCAAGGTTTTCCTTGCCATTTTTCATTCCTCACCAAACCAAGCATTTACAGGAAAACATTTTGATTCAAATTTCCTATATTTTTTCTCTTTTGCACTTCTCAAGTGCACTCTGAATTATACTTGTTAACTCATGACTATTGAGGTTTTGGGAGCCACTCTTCCCTTTCTGAATTGATTTCTCCAACATTGTTTTGAAGATAGTGCAATTTTCTTGTGTTAGAAGAATTTTTCCCCTTGATATCGATTGTAGAGAACATTGGGTTTTCCTCCTATGTTGACTTGATATGAGGCCAGCGATTGGATTACTCAATTTTTATTGTAAGTTGATTGGCTCTTATTTCCAGTGAAGGAATTGGGGATCACAAATCCGAAAAAGCACATTATCTTGGGATCTTCCAGCACTAATAGAAAAAATTCCTCACTTCTCATTCATCATTGCTATCTCCTCCAACCGGATCAGATTATGAATCTTTCTTTAAGACTTGAACACAGATTGGCCTTTTTTCAGCAAATTACCTGGGGATTGTCCTTTTGCAAATCTAAACCTGACAAACATTCTCTAAGAATTTCCAGATTAGATTACTCATTTTTTTATTCCACATGCCCATGAACCGGTGGACCTGTCACCTAGAGTTGACCTGTCATGCAACAGGCCCCCTCCTTTTTGACATCATATGTGGACAATTTTGAACTATCAAAGTGACAATGGATTCTAAGGTGTTATTTCTTGGTCCAAAACAACATTTGAAAAATTCTTGATTGGTCGGATAGTTACCATTTCATGTGGATGGAGGATCTTTTGACCCTTCCTTCCTCCCCATAGGCTGCGAAGTTGATTGAGGTCATGGTGCTTGTTGAGGATCAATACACTTGCACAAAATCACAGGATGTGGATCCAGATCGCGTGAAGTTGTATCTTCCCGATCACACAAACACTATGGATCCCCTCCCACAAAAGTCGCCTACATATCGGAAACACAAGGTCACGAAAGTGGCTCCACAAATTTATCGTCTGGTCATTGAGGCGGAGGGATATTGAGATGATTCCATCAAATTAAAAAATAAAGCTCTAGTTGGATGATGGGTATATTTTTGGTTGAATGGAGTGCAAATGAAAAAGTTGGGCAAAGACTTGGTGGCTTCCTCTTCTCAAATAACATCTCGATATCAATAGTCTACAAAATGGATGGTATGCCTTACATTTTCTTTCACCTAAGGATGTGGATCACATTGTTTCCACTCCTTGGGTCCAAGGACCTGGATATCTATCTCTTCAACGATGGTCATTTGGTTTCAATCTAGCTATTGATACTCCAAGGAAGAAAATTCTCTGGGTCAAACTTCCAGGTCTTCCCCTAGAACTTTGGACTAGGAAAGTTGTCACAAATATTGGCAACGCTATTGGAAAAATATACTACCTCGATGAAGGCAACCTTGGAGGCATGGCCAAACATATTGCCTGGGTCTTGGAGAAAGAAAATTATCAAGGACTCTTCCGGTAGAATTTGATCTCTATTGGGGTCTATATTCGGGCAAACAAATTATCGATTGCTGTGTTGTCCCATTTAGATGCCTTTGTTGTCATGGGACTAGACACCTTATGTTTGATTGTCCAGACATGCACAACAAGGTATCCCAAAAATATGATTTTTTCCACCACAACTAGGAGACGTGAGGCCTTCCAAGCCCACTCCACTATACTCCATGACAAGCCAGGTAATTCTCCCCTTCATACTCCCCTCCATAATAACAATGCCCCTCAACATAAAAATCCATTTCCTACTGTGCCCTGTCCCTCCACTTCCACTTCCTACATTAACCTGACCATCAAATCATCTTCCCTTGTCATTTCCAAGCCTCTTCCATCTCTTTTAAACCCCATTGCCACGACTCTACACCCTCCATTTAACTATCCATCTGCTCCCCCTCGACCTCTGCTTTTGAACCAATCATCTGAGGATCCACATTATTCCTCCTCCATTAAATTTGGAGCTCCCTTTGGTCGAACCTTCTCCCCATTCTCAGAAGATGTGGAACATGAGCATCTTGCCCATGATTAAAAAACACTTTGGAGCCTCTAACAATAAAACATATTTTTTTGTTGCATATGAAGTCCCCATTATCCCTATGTCACGTAAGAATGTTATCACTCAAAGGAAGAGAGTGACCAAATTCAAAAAAATCTTAAACTGCACATTTTCCCCGTCTAACCTCCTAGAACATTTCATGAGTCTTCAGATAGCCTGGCCCCTTTCATTACACCTAACTCCTTCCAGGTTGTCCACCTAGGCATGAATCTCCCCAAATCTCAGGTCCTTAGAGTAGAGCCACCTGAATTTGACCTTCCCTAATGTCTATAATGTCTCTAAACATTTGGGGTTTCGGATCAACCCATAAAAGACAATCCCTGAAAAGTATTATCAACGTTTATAATCTTGGGATTGTACTCTTCCAAGAAACAATTACTAGCAAGGACAAGGTGTGGGGTTTTTTATTACATATTTGTCCAAAATGGCATGTGTGCGCAATCAATGCCACTAGTTTATCAGGGGGTCTGGTTGCAATGTGAAATCCATACATATATAATTTCAAGGCATAAAACACTATTGCGGGCTTATTAATCTCTAGCAGTCAAAGGGGTACAAAAATGTGACTATGTATTATCAACATATATGCTCCCTTAATAAATAGAAAATATTTTTGGTATAAGGTTGATTGCAATGGCATCTTAGATCTTGAATCCTTGATATTAGACGAGGACTATAACTTCTCCATCGATTCTAGAAAACTGAGGTTCCCTCTATCATCCTGATCCATTGGGGAATTTCTCCAAGGAACTTTTCAGGAAGAAATGGCTTAGGGATATCAAGCCTGAGCCTGTTGACCCCACTTGGAAGAATGAACAATGTGGTGAACATGGCATATCAAAATGCCTAGACTGATTTTTTGTTCATGAATCTATTGGAAGCAAACTAAAGGACTTCACCTCGCGGATCCTTCCAGCTAACATATCTGACCATTTCCCTATCCTGATGAATTGGTTGGGGGTACAATCATTTAAGGCTCCACATTTTAAATTCAACAATTTCTGGCTAAAGGAGCTAGATTTCATCAAAATTGTTCAAACTTTTTGGTGGATTCCATATGGACTAGCTCCTCGATGATGGACAAAATTACCAACAAATTGAGAGCGCTAAAAGACAGGGTGAGATGTTGGGCTCACAAAAAGAAAAGGGCTCCAATACAAGAACTAATCAATATTGATAAGAAAGTAAAAATATTGGAATACCTTAGAAATCTGACCTATTTCTTTGAGTCTGGCAAGCTTGCAATTCAAAATTTGGAGCTTTGCAAATCCCAATTTTTGCTACACCAAGCGAAATAATTGCAAGAAAAGAATTGGACTATGTGGGTAGATGAAGGGGACAAAAACAGTTGATTCTTTCATAAATAGGTAACTCTGAGGCATCAAAGGAGCTGCATTTGGAGCAAATGTTTTGACTCAGGTGAACGACCCACTAGCCAAAAGGATATCGAATGGGAGACCTTGCACTATTTTAGCTATATATACTGCTCCAGAGACTCAGTTCCTTTCAACAAACAGTTGGATATGTGTGAGCTCTTTCCCCATTTGACTGGTGCAGAGAAAATCACACTAACAGAGTGTCTTGTCACTAAGGTTGAATTTGTCATGTCCCTTCCTAAATTAATTTGGAACAAGACTAATTATTGCATTTTGGGGCCAAATTTTGGAGATAGTGGGGCCCATTCGATTCGTATAAGGAGATTAGACTTAGGAGAAGTTATTTTGTTGTGGTTAAATTACACATGGCGGCCACCTACACTAGGGAAATACAAACTCCCTAGTTCGGTTTACATGGAGGTGGTTAAGTTTTGCATGGGGGTGGTTAAATGAGGGCCCAGGATGGAGGTATAATTGGAGGGAAAAATGCTCCACAAAATCTATATAAGGAAGGAAGCTCTCCTCGTTTCATTCATCTTTGGCATATCGAATTTCTCTTTGGTTGCTCGAGCTGCTTAGCCGAGTCACTTGTTTTTAGTAAGAGATCTTCAAGCAGAGAGCTCAACCATTTCTTCGGGGGACTTCGAGTGACACCCTAGAGAGGTTCGTCTTCATTCTTTTGGAGAAGGTTTTCATTGTGATTTCTAGCAATATTATTCCAATGTCTCTAGGTGGTGCGTATTCCTAGAGGATGCAATGAGGAGAGGTCGAGTTGTGATTTTGGTATCTTTCATAGGAGCCTTGGTCGGGAGAAATTATGGAAAGGAAGCTTGGGTGTTTGTTTCCATATGGGTGATTTTTTCGAGCTAGGAGAGAGGGCTTCTATTCAGTGGGGTTTTCACACTTCCTAGGCAGCGTAGAGGAAGAATATTGTGCACATGTGGGAGGAGGAAACTTAGCTATTGAGGTTGATCCTTGTCGGGAGAGGCAAGGGAAACACTAGTGGAGGTGAATGTTTCTTTTCAAGAGTATTGGAGGAGTATTTTGTTGGCATACTTGCAGGTCGTGTGCTTCAACAGTCTTGGAGGACGTAGGGCCTCTTGGGCATCGATTTTGGAAGGTAAAAACCAAGCCAAGCTATTTCTGGGTTTTTCTTGATTTTCAACAAAGATCCCAAATACAAAGTTTTGGCGTTTCCTGAGCACTATAGGTGGGGTTTTCAGTTGTATCTTTGCAGCAGACCTTACAGAATTGTTGGGGATTGCATAATACCTTTGGGGTCGATTTTGGGAGGTCAAAATCAAGCAAAACCATTTCTGGGTTTTTGTGGTTTTTGTTCAGGGATCCTGGGGCTTAATTTGTAGCATTTTCTTAGCAGTAGAAGTGGAGTTTCTTACAGTTCTGTTCCAACCATCAGTATAGTTTTCTAGGCAGTGCAAAGTATTAGAGGAGAAAATGTTTTCCAGTACTTGATATCATTGTCTCATCACTTGGATTCTGTCACACTTTCCATTGAGGCAAGCCTAGGTGCATTCATCCATGCTATTGTACTTGCTCTGTTGATTAATAAAATGGCTCAGTTGGTTCTACTTATGGAGTTTTATGAGCATGTATTGTTTGTTAAAAATTTCTGTGTTGAGAATCATTTTTTCTTGATATATCATTGTTTGTTTAAGTTAGGAACATTATAGTGGTATCAGATAAATAATATTGGCCCAGCTTGTGGGAAACCCTATGTTCTATGACAAGACCAGAATAAAAATCTAAGAAATCATGGGATCCAAAGAAAGATTAGAATCAAACAACATGGCAGTAACCATGAATGAGGTTATTAGCATGAAACAAATGATGATTGATGTGGGGGAGAAGTTGATTCATTCCGTAATTGGGAATCGATACCATTCTCAATTATACAGCAAATCCACTATGCCCAAAAGTATGGGAAATGCATCAAGATGGCAAGACATGACTGCCATTGATGTGGAGTTATTAGAAGCAAATTGGAGGGCATACAAATCATTGGGTCATGACATTCAGATGTCCCTCTCTCTTTGGGAGTTCTCTGAACTAAGATGCATGCACAAACCAATCAAGCTTCAGTGGGATTTTGCAGGGATGATGAGGGGTATTAACGAAGAAGATGAAAGAGTATTTGAAGGAGCCATGGTTGGCAAGGAGATAGTTGAGAATACACCCATTGATGAGGCTCCATCCATTATTGAGGTATCCATTGAAGAGGTATTCAGGGTTGTGACCGAGTTCTTATGTGATAGCAATGTACCATAGGTTGATGAGGTGTCAGAAGACAAATCCACCATTGTTGAGAAGCCGATAAGTACAAAGGCCTCTAGGTCCATGATAGATTTGTTGGACAACAATCACCTGCAATTGATTGGTGAGCTTATCTTGCATGTTGGATTGTCTATGGAGGAGTAGTTGGAGGCTCATGTTGAGTCCATGATGGGGGAGGATGTGCAGCCATCCTTTGGGCTAGCCATTGATGAGGGGAAACAGAGAGGCCACACGTTGAGTTTTCAGCACAATTCACTTCAGAGGCACACAAATGGGATCTAGAGTGTTATTATCCCACCCTTACACATTGGCTTAAGGGAGGCAGAGTTGTCTAGACATACCCAACGGGGTGGCCAGGTTAGTATGACTAAGTGACATGCGCTGAGTATGACACGGCATCATCTTGCAGGGCTTATTCCTTCCACTAGGGATTGTA
Organism: Pinus tabuliformis; assembly: GCA_031772625.1. Taxonomy (NCBI): domain Eukaryota; kingdom Viridiplantae; phylum Streptophyta; class Pinopsida; order Pinales; family Pinaceae; genus Pinus; species Pinus tabuliformis. Next base: position 236,550,988 of record CM062806.1, on the reverse strand, counting down.
CATTTGATCCCTCCTTTGGGATTGGATGGCAGGAGGTATTGAGCTGGTACCCGATGGACCAAGCTAGGCAGTTGGATACATCCATGGCCATAGTTCAACAGAGGTCAAGGATTACCAAGGGGACTCGAGGGCCATAATGTTTTTGGGATCCAGGTGGGATTTCCCATCACATCATAGAGCTAGTAGGTGATGATAGTAGCTACGTGATGGATTTGACACTTGGGTGCACACACATTTTCATATCTCCATCAGAGCCCCAAACAACACTAGTGATAGGATGGTTTGACAGGCAAAAAGACAGATTTCATGAGTTGTCTTGGCATATTAAATATGAGTGGAGTCACGGGGTGATTAGCTTACTCTGGTAGGAGCTGGTAGGAGGAGATGGCATCAGCAAGCTATCAGACGAGGAATTTTTCGAAGATAGTGCTCTCTTATTAGCATATGGGACCTAAGAGCTACTAAGGATAGGCATAATAGTATCACCCCCATTAGCTTGTGAAGAGTTAGGCCGCTTAGGTATATTTGGGTAGATGAGGAGATACAGCTCACATCGTGGATGGCTTACCAGCAGAGTGGTAGTAGATATGGTGATCCTGAGAGGATGTAAGATGTTTCCTATGGACTCAATCTTAGACCTTGATATCCAAGGGTGTATAGGGGTATGCGGCGGTGCACAATAGTATGCGGAGGAGCATAGAGGTGTGCAATGGTGCATAGTGGTGTGCAGGGTTGCATCGTGGTGTAGGAGGAGTAGTTCACATATTAGTGCATTACCTCATAGAGTGACAGACACATCAATAGAGGAGTGATACCAGTTGATTCGAGATGATGCAGTAGCATGTAGCAGGGTTGGGCAATGCATAGAGATGTGTGATTGGGTGCAGTTGTATGCCAGGGGACACGAGGATAGATGGTTATATGCATTAGTGTGCGGGGTTTCACTATAGACTGAGGGAGAGCGGATTGGTAACGGAACATGTCGGGAGTGTCCATGTAGGTTCTTGATCTTACCCATTGGAACCCATGCATCTTCCACTCATTTGCACCAGATGCAGTTGAGGGGAGCCTTGTGTTCGATCTAGATTGATAGTGTGGATAACAGGAATTGGAATATTTTCCTGAGATGACGCTATGAGATTCAGTGCCTCAAGGGCACAATAGGTATTCTCTAGTGGAGGAGCAAGGTCGGTGTGCGAGCTAACAGCCACAGGATGGGAGATGAGGTGATATTCTATAGGGGTGACATATTGTTCATCACTGAGCCTATACCTAAGGAGATGGTCCCGAGGGAGACATGTGCCACTCTTTCCATAGGGCATATCGAGATCATGCATGAGCAGGGGATACCATGTATGATTGAGGTAGTTTTTGTGGTGTCCTGCCTCCAAACATTATATTGGCACATTATCGAGAGGGTGGATGGTAGAATTAGTGGTGATGGTTAGCAGGAGCAGGATGGATCCACATACATTGAGTCGATTGTGAGTATCAAAAACCCATCTGTTGGATGCATTCAGGGGGTAACTATTTGGTACATGTTGTTTCCAGTGGTCATTAGTACTACGCAGTGGCAGACACAAGGAAATTTAACATGCATCATATTAATTCGTGATATATGGAGCACATATATTGATTGCACGTAGGGACTAGTGATGGGGCATGGATGGATTCCAATAGTTGTCAGAGCTATGTCGCAACAGGTCTAGCTATGGGATCTAGGGATCCAGTTGGTTGATAGATCACTCTGTCTCATGATGAGCGGAGTCATGGCAGAGAGTGACCTAGTTCACTTTTGGGTTGGCACATGGGGGTACACAGAGGCCTTCATTGGATGGCGAGGTAGGTTTTCTCTGTTGCTGCACAGGTTCAGAGTTAGATTTGGATGGGTAGGATTTGGCGTCATGGAGATGTCTTGGCAGGATGTGTCTCGCCTCTATCAGTATTCCACCATCAGGTTCTAGGAGAGGAGGATACAGTGTGTGCACGATGGGCAGTCTGTTAGAGCCAGAGTGGCACAACGACAACATGGTGGCACCCTTTTGAGGCTAGCATGGGACCCAGGCATCACAGTACTAGACAACTCAACGACCATTAGGGGTGAGCTGGTTGTTACAAGGGGAGATCAATAAGATCTTCCTTTAGGCTTTAGCAAGTCATCAATGACATGGGGGACTTCTGGTATTTATACCAGACAAGATAGTGAGTGGAGCAAGGGGTGCTCCATGTTGATTAGGTTGGCTTGGGATCCTGGTATCGAGGGACTCCTTCGCTATTGGATAGTACAGTGATCATGGACGATCCAATGGCATATTTGGGACCTTCATGAAGTTTGTAGCGACAGTGGGCATCCACACAGAGAGGGCATTTGTTCAGGCACTGCTTGAGGAAAAGCAATTTTTGGTGCATTGGAGGAGCTTGCCGAATGAGGATGTTACTTAGCAATGCGAGCACATACTTGAGCATCCAACACTGAAGTTGCTTGGGGAAAAGAAACATTTTGGAGGGGAGAACTGTCATGTCCCTTCATAATTAATTTGGAACAACACTAATTATTGCATTTTGGGGGCCAATTTTGGAGATAGTGGGGCCCATTCGATTTTTATTAGGAGAAGATTAGACTTAGGAGAAGTTATTTTTTTGTGGTTAAATTACACATGGGGGTGACCCACACTAGGGAAATAAACACTCCCTAGTTTAGTTTGCATTGAGGTGGTTAAGTTTTGCATGGAGGTGGTTCAGTGAGGGACCACGATGGAGGTAAAATTGGAGGGAAAGGTTCTCCACGAAATCTATATAAGGAAGGTAGCTCTCCTCTTTTCATTCATCTTTGGCATATCAAATTTCTCTTTGGTTGCTCAAGCTGCTTAGCCAAGTCACTTGTTGTTTAGCAAGAGTTCTTCAAGTGGAAACAATGTAAATTTTGAAACAGGAACTCTGGCCAAAAAACGCCAAAAAAAATCAACAACAGTGCTAAAAACGAAAAGTGTGTATACTGGAACGATGGTTTTTTTTAGGGACAATTTTGAACATGTTTTAAAAATGGCAATGAAAACGAAATTTTTGTGCAAAATACAGCTTGAAAATGAAAAAGTGATGATACTGGAACGATGATTTTTTTTAGGGTCAATCTTCAAAATTAAAAAAAAAAATGTTAGTAAAACCAAATTTTTAGTGTGAATAACATACTTGTTTATGAGGAAAAAAACACACTAATGTTTTTGGTAGAATAACATTTTTCTTTCCTAAGTATAAATTCAACATGTACTCAACCATAACATGCTAGATACAAAAGAAATTGAAAAATTTTCAACCATAAAATAAAAAAACCATGACATTATGAACAAATTACATCACTAAATGAATTCAAAAGTCATTATTTGTATATTGAATGAAACATACGTTATATCTCTAATTTAATGTTTCATTGTAGATATTCTAAACAATAAAAATTATCATTTTTTACATATAATCTAACAACATAAAAATGGCTCATAGCTTCTCATTTAACACCATATGGAAATCAAAAATTTAATTTCAAGATATGATGCATACATCAACTAGATAAACTGTCTTAAACAATTATTCAAAATCACTCATATTTTCTTGCACACCATCATAATTCACATCTTCAGATGAGTGACTAGATGCTGATGAAGATGTTCCATATTCTTCTCTTTCATCAACTAGTGCCCCATCTGAGTCCACATGCATGCCCATCATTTCAGGTTTCAAAATTCTTCTAGATCTACGACTGGTTTCAGCAGACTCCCATCTCAACACTATTCCTTCTAGTAACAACCTTTTCATAATCTCTATCGTCTTGAAGTGAAGAGTTCCTCTCTTTGTTAAATTGAAGTCATAAAAAAGTATGTCAACATCCTCCAATTTTAATATGTCTGTGCAGCGATGATTTATATTCATACCCTTTCTTTTTCACTTTCCGCCATTTTTTTGTCAACTACCATCTCTGGCTTATACACACCATTGAATGGGTGTGTATTTGTGGCATACCAATGTACTTCAAAACTTGTAACATCCTCATTTTCAGTAAATACCTTTATAACTTTAGCAACCCAGAATGGATAGCCATTGGAATCTCCATCTAATAGCACTGCAATCATGCAACCCTCCTTAATATCCTATACTAAACCCCTGTCAAGGTCTTCCATGGCTTCATGTTGTGCACGAGATCTTCTGGAACCAATATACATCTCTTTTTCCTCTGCCTGTGAAGAATTAATAATACCTTGAGATTGTTGTTGTTCAACAATGTTTATTTCCTCATGTGCATTCGACACATTTTGTGGCCAAATAAATGGATTTTTCAAACGTATATCTTCATTTGTTGTTGTTGAAATGATATCACTTTGATTATTGAAAAATGACTCCCACCAAATTGAATAAGCAATGTCAAAGTACTCATATGTATATCTAATACATTTTTTAATTTCTTCTAGACAATCAGAATAATTTATATCTCTATTTTGTCTGCGTGCATTATGAACTTCACCAACTGATTGTAATAACAATATTTTTGATGCTATTGGATGATCTGGAATGAACTTCAAAAATTGCAAACCTGATGACGGTGCCCATTCTATAGTAGTTGAATACTTGTTGCCCCATATTAGTATTTTCCCACAAATTTTTTTGATACGAAATTGATGTTGGAAGCTAATGTCATTAAGTTGTTCAATGCATTTCCCCTCACCATATTATCCCATAATAAACCTTCACAAGTCAACAGTTTCTTCCAACACATCAAAAGTAGGCTCTGGCATGTATGATTTCTTAATACATTCAATTAATGATGGCAAGCTCCAAACTTCCTTCCTCCTTAATGTGACTAAAAAACGACTGAACATATGATCAATATGGTCATGAGTGTGCCCAACAAGAAGGAAACCAACCTTTACCTTCTAAAAAAATATCAATTCAACAAGCATGTTTAGATATCCAAAAACAACTTGATTTTTGTTTTCAAGGCAAGTGTTGTCCAATTGTAGATACAAAACTTCAAGAAGATTACCAGACCAATGAGAAAGCACATCATGAATTATGGTTATGGTCAGATTTGCATCATTATGAATATTTGGAGTTGTGAAGTACACCCTTGGCAACATTTTCCCATTGGAGACCATACAACCGACCAAGTGATACTGAATAAAATTTTCCTCCTATAAATTTTTGGGTGTGTTAACAAAATGTGGTAAAAGTGTTTTCTTCTGGTCCATACCATCAATTATCAAACCCAAATATTTATTCGGATTATCATAACACTTCTTTCGATTCTTGTACAACTTTTTCGTTTCATTTGTTTGTTGTTCGTGATGCTCCTGAAGTTCTTTGACAATTGAATCTACACAACATAAAAGAAATCCATTAAGAAATATGTTTTCATACGTGATGAATATACAATTTTAAAAGTTAAAGTTATGAATGCTTACCTCTTTCTCACCCTTCACATTTGTCCCTTTTTTATTTAAGAAAAGCATATGTACTGCAAATCCCCATCCTTGTCTTCTTAGGAATATGGACATTGTTGAATTCTTTCTTCCATACCTTCACAAAATATTGATATGTAATAAATCGGCCATGTCCCTCAGCACCTTTTGCATATTCTTTGTATAAGTTGTAGATTTCTTGTCTTGAAAAATTATCTGGAATATGTATTGTTTCTCTATTTGGCATACACTCTCCATGCTTTGAAAAGAAATCTTTCATCCATGACATTGCAGTATTTGATAATGGCCCAAATTATCTTTTATGATGTACTTTTGAATAAAATGTGGGATCCTTTTCCAAATTTTCTTGAATTCTTGAGAGACGAAAATTCCCAATCGAATGAAACATTGTGAAAGCTTTTCTACAGATAAATAAAGTCCTAATATGATAATCGTAACCTGACAATGTAGATTGCATGCACCCAACTAAATATGAATTTTGCATGCTTTTATTCATTAACAAATATCTCTTCCTGCTCTCTAATGCAAATTTGAAATCCATATGTTTCAAGCACTCTTTTTGGCAACATTCACTTGAAATGAGTGCGTTGACAAAACTTCTTCGCGTCAGATATTCTGCTTTACCCCTTGTATAACTAGAACATCTTCCATTGATACGAAAAGGTCTTATCCTACTTCTCGATACAATATTTATTGGCAACATCTCCATCATTGGATCATCATTTGTATAAGGATTTTCATCATCATTAAGAGGAATGTTTTCCACACCATGATCAGCTGTGCTTTTCAAACACTGACTTGGAGGATATTCTTCATCTTCCCCTTCTTCAGTGCTACTGTCATAGTCCTTAGAATTTGGACTGAATGGAAAATTTGACTCGATGTTTATTAGATATTCTTCCTCATGTGCATTTTTAGTTTTGCTCTCATAGTCCATAGAATTAGGACTAAGTGCATCATCTTGTCCTTCATCACTGCTACCTTTATACTCATTAGAATTAGGACTAAGTGCATCATCCTGTCCTTCATCACTGCTACTCTCATAGTCCTTAGAATTAGGACTAAGAGGACATTGTGACACTCCATTCTTTTGAAATTCATCATCACGCTCTTCATCACTGTTGCTCTCATAGTCCTTAGAATTAGGACTAAGTGGACACCGTGACACTCCATTCTTTTGAAATTCATCATCTCACTCTTCATCACTGCTGCTGTCATAGTCCTTAGAATTAGGACTAACTAGACACCGTGACACTCCATAATTTTGAAATTCATCATCCCGCTCTTCATCACGGCTGCTCCCATAGTCCTTAGAATTAGGACTAACTGGACACTATGACACTCCATACTTTTGAAATTCATCATCATGCTCTTCATCATTACTACTCTCATAGTCCTTAGAATTAGGACTAAGTGGAAACTTTGACACTCCATTCTTTTGAAATTCGTTATCACGTTCTTCATCACTACTGCTCTCATAGTTCTTAGAATTAGGACTAAGTGGACACCGTGACACTCCATTCTTTTGAAATTCTTCATCATACTCTTCAACATTGTTGCTCTCATAGTCCTTATAATTAGGAATAAGTGGACATCATGACACTCCATTATTTTAAGCTTCACCATCATGCTCTTCATCACTGTTGCTCTCATAGTCCTTAGAATTAGGACTAAGTGGACACCGTGACATTCCATTCTTTTGAAATTTTTCATCAAGCTCATCATCACTGTTGCTTTCATAGTCCTTCGAATTCGGACTAAGTGGAATCTGTGACTCTTTATTTATTTGAAATTCTCCATCCCCTCTTTCATCAATGTTGCTATCATAGTCCTTAGGATCAGGACTAAGTGGAAGAATTGACTTTCTATTCATAGTGGAAGAATTCCCGCTATATTTATCCATATGAATAGAGTTGTTACGCGATGAAGATGTTGATGCTGTATAAATCGAAACTTCACTATCAGGAAAATCCATCCCTTTCAAATAGAAGATGTTGAATGATACAAATAGAGAGTCTCCTAAAGATATTATATAGCTTAGAGAATGAAATTTTCCCTCCAAAAATTTCCCTCCCAAAAAGTTTTGTGAAAATATTTCCCTCCTAAAAGTTTGTGAGATTTATTTCTCTTCATTATTTTATTCTACAATTTAATGAAAAATGTAAACTAATTTTTTTTATGAAATAAATCATTAAAGTTAAAATTGTAAACTACAACTTCTACCTAGATTATTTTAATAGTCAAAGTATATAATATTTACTAAACAATTGAATGTTTTTTTTAATTTTTATAATACATTCTGCAAAAAATTAATCCCACATTCACCCCGCTATAAAACAATTCCATAATATTTGCTTTATCATATTTTCCTTCATCGCCATAAAAAATTAACATGTTAAATTTTTTTAAAACTAATTAATCCCGCATTCATCGTACGATAAAACATCTCCGTAATTCCACCTATATACTAAATTCCATTATCACTATTACTCACATTACATCAAGGTTTTCTGAGGTTCGTTGAAAGACTTGGAGCGAATTTGTGAAGCAGCTACATTGCTATCAACAACATATTCAATGAAGAATTCTCGCAATTGAAAGGTCGGTTAAATTTTTTTCCTTGAAAATTTTCATATTAAATTAGTTTGATCAAGTAGATTTTTTTTTAAGATTAATACTTTTTGTCAACCAAATTAACCAATACTTTCGTCGTAAGCATGGTGGGCTTAGCAAAGTTGGGCACCCCCGCCCTGCACCACCCCGGCGGCCCGACTGTTCGCCCACTTCACCCGGTACCCAACCCCACCGCCTCACTCCCCGCCCCCCATGCCCCACCTCCCACCCGCCACCTGGGCACCCCCGCCATGCGCCACCCCGGTAGCCCGACCATCTACCCACTCGACCTAGTACCCAACCCCATCGCCTCACTCCCCGCCCCCTCACCCCACCGCCTCACTCCCCGCCCCCCCATGCCCTGCTACCCACCTGCCACCTCCCCCTCACACCCCGCCCCCCCTCACCCCACACGCCCCCTACGCCCACTCCGCACCCCACCCTCCACCTTACCCGCGCAACCCCCTAGCCACACCCGCCCACCCTACCCACACCCCCCCTCCCCGCACCACCCCGGCGGGCCAACCACCTGCCCGGGGTGGCCAGCTGATTCTTGGGGGTGGGGGGGGGGGCGTTGGGGAGGGTGAGGAGGGGTGAGGGAGGGGTGTGAGGGGGAAGGGGTGCGTGGGGTGAGGAGTGGGGGGTGGCGAAGGGATGGGTGAGAGGGGGGAGGACGCCGGTAGGGTAGGGGAGTGTGGGGAGAGGGCAGGTGGGGTGCGAGGCTAGGGAAGCGACGAGCAAGAGGGGCGTGAGGGGGTGCAGTGCAGGGTAGTGGGAGGGGGCGCGTTGGGGTGGGGGAAGCGGTGGATGGAAGGGGGGTGAGGGGGTGGGTCGGGGGCGACCTGGGAGGGGTGAGGTGGCGGGTGGGGGTAGGAGGGAGCGGGCCGAGTGGGAGTGACAGCGTTGTGTGAGAGTGGGGGTGGAGGGGGGTTGGCTGGGAGCGGGTAGGCCGGGAGGGGGTGTGGTGCGAAAGGGGCGGGCGGGCTGCCTGGGTGGTGCGATGAGGAGTTGTCGCAACCCCATCCTGCGCCACCATGGCTGCTCACCCGTCCGCCCATAGAGGTTGCACGATTCTCGGAATCGTTCGCCACTCCGCGGATGGATGGGGTGGTGTCGGTGGGCTTCTACCATTTCTTAGTGTTAATATTTTTTTATTTCAATTATCTGATTATACAAATTAAAAATTTATGATATATTTTCGTTGTGGATTTAAGTTAATATGTTTTCGTTATTTACTAATTTATGTGTTTCTATTTTTCAGGAAAATGGCATCAAAGAAGATTTCTGTGAATCTTTCTGGACCAAAGACTCTTAAAGGCGCATCTTCAAAAAAAATTGGTGAATGAACTCCATCTAAGCTCATGCCTACAAATCTTTCAAGTGCCCCAAATGATAAGAAGATGATTTCATACCGGAAGAATTCAAAAGAGGTGAAATTTCCATCAAGAACCCGGTATGTGAAAGAAAGAGAAAGCCAACCACCTGCCCGGGGTGGCCAGCTGATTCTTGGGGGTGGGGGGGGGGGGGCGTTGGGGAGGGTGAGGAGGGGTGAGGGAGGGGTGTGAGGGGGAAGGGGTGCGTGGGGTGAGGAGTGGGGGGTGGCGAAGGGATGGGTGAGAGGGGGGAGGACGCCGGTAGGGTAGGGGAGTGTGGGGAGAGGGCAGGTGGGGTGCGAGGCTAGGGAAGCGACGAGCAAGAGGGGCGTGAGGGGGTGCAGTGCAGGGTAGTGGGAGGGGGCGCGTTGGGGTGGGGGAAGCGGTGGATGGAAGGGGGGTGAGGGGGTGGGTCGGGGGCGACCTGGGAGGGGTGAGGTGGCGGGTGGGGGTAGGAGGGAGCGGGCCGAGTGGGAGTGACAGCGTTGTGTGAGAGTGGGGGTGGAGGGGGGTTGGCTGGGAGCGGGTAGGCCGGGAGGGGGTGTGGTGCGAAAGGGGCGGGCGGGCTGCCTGGGTGGTGCGATGAGGAGTTGTCGCAACCCCATCCTGCGCCACCATGGCTGCTCACCCGTCCGCCCATAGAGGTTGCACGATTCTCGGAATCGCTCGCCACTCCGCGGATGGACGGGGTGGTGTCGGTGGGCTTCTACCATTTCTTAGTGTTAATATTTTTTTAATTTCAATTATCTGATTATACAAATTAAAAATTTATGATATATTTTCGTTGTGGATTTAAGTTAATATGTTTTCGTTATTTACTAATTTATGTGTTTCTATTTTTCAGGGAAATGGCATCAAAGAAGATTTCTGTGAATCTTTCTGGACCAAAGACTCTTAAAGGCGCATCTTCAAAAAAAATTGGTGAATGAACTCCATCTAAGCTCATGCCTACAAATCTTTCAAGTGCCCCAAATGATAAGAAGATGATTTCATACCGGAAGAATTCAAAAGAGGTGAAATTTCCATCAAGAACCCGGTATGTGAAAGAAAGAGAAAGCCAAAATGTGAATATATATTTATATATTGATATACCAAATAATAATGGAATTTATGAGGTAATGGGAAGAGTCATAGATATGTGTTCGGTACCGGACACTGAAGTTGTTTACATACTTACAAAAGCTCCCAAGTCACATGAAAGGATTAAATATTGACTATCATATTCATTGTATGACACAAGAGAGGTATCTACAAAGTTGTGTAAACAAATCATAAATGAGATGAAACAAAACATCGTAAGTATTGTTATTTATATTTGTATTTTGCGTTCTTGAAAGTGTCTCGCTATATTTTTTTAACTTTGTTTTTATTGACATGATATTTTGTTTGGCAAAATTTTGTTAAAATCTGTTCAATTAGGTTGGGAGACATTCATTTCATAGAGCATGATATCATGAAAGTTTTCAACAGTTTTTACTCAGTGTCAGAAGAAGATACGGAAAACAAGCAAAATGTAGTAATTGATGATGCTACAAAACTACATCTAAAGGATTAGAAAAAAGGCCTCTAGTGGATAAATCTAGCAAGGGTTGACAAGTTACTTTTGAGGATGATGAAGTTGAAACTAGCAGTGAAGCATATGTTGTCGTTACTAAAGATGACATTGGAACTGAGAAGACCCATAAAAGACCAAAAGTAATAATGCCCAAGAATAAATCTGTTGATAATGTTATGACGAAGAAAAGTAAAGTTCAAGATTTTGAAGTAGTCATTACCAACAAACAAGAACCTAGTGAAACTTCAAAATAAAGCATAGAAACCATTACACCAAGAGCTAATTTAGAGGATGGCATTATTAAAACAAAAAAAAATGCCATTCGATAGAATTTGACAAAGAGAAACTTAATTAATGGTGGTCATACATTTCAGCTTAATGTCAGACAAACCTGTAAGGCAAGTGAAGGACAATGTCAATATCAAGTCAGAAAGCCACACCATCTGCATGTTCACAACTTGAAGACATTGATGAGGTACAATCCATATGCTCATGTGGTTAATTATGTGCTTCTTGTTGATCCAGTTCAAGTTCCCAACAATGAAACATTTTATAAGTCAAAATGTTTTGAATACAATTATTATGTGCTTGGGGGGAACCATTCTATAGAAGCTCAAAGAAAATTGATGGAGGAATATCCCAATAACCCACATTTTGAAACAATGAAATGTATCATTTATGCTATTTTATCAAATACAGAAAGCAAAGTTAGTGGCATGGGATCATAATTCAGATAATGAATATAGGATATCTATGACTTTCATCCAAAGGGTTAGATTTATTCATAGTGAATTTCAAGAAAAATGTGGTGGGGATAGGATAAATGTTACTGCAGATTTCCGAAGGGAATGTTGTATGGAAATAGGCTATCAAATTGAAGAGAAAAGCAATTCAAAAGGTGGAAAAAGCAAAACTGTTAGTGATTTATTCAGAGGTGTTGATAACATTTTCCAATTGGCATTTAGAACTGGAGATGTTTGGAAGTTGATTGATGAGATTTTTAGCATATGGGAAAACATTGGCATTAAAAACTAGAAGGTCAAAAAGTCTAAGCCATTGATATGTAGCAGCAGTAAATCAGCTCCTGAAATGAAGCAGCTTCCAGAAGATATGACTATCACACCTTGGAGAGCAATGCAAGGAGTGAAAGATGAAAAAATTGTCAAAACAATATTATCTCGTGTGAGGTCAGGGGAATTATCATTGGAGGAAATGTTTGAGGAATTTCAAAAGTAAGTTTGTTGAATTATTTTTATTTATTTCTAGATTATAATTTTCTTTTAAATAAAACATGTTGTTCTTGGTAGTATTTGTTATACATATCATTATATTAACTTTTTGTTACTTTATCTATGCAATCACAAAGTTTACATGAAAATTCAAGAACAAATGGTTAAATTGTTGAATGAAGATAGTTGGGATGATGTTGTACGCAACTATCTAGATTCAAGTTCTACATCAACATTAAAAGCTTTTTATCTTGCATTTAAAAAGGTATCTTGATTTACACATTCATTTTTATTCATCTGTGTACTATTTTTAATTTATAACTTACACATATATTTGTTTATTTTATAAAAGATGAAGAAGGATGATAATGGAGCACCAGATAGCTTCAGAACCTTTATTGAAAAAATAAAGATCGAAAGACTGAGGAAGCAACATATTAAGAATGTTGAACTTGATCCAACTCTTACTCATTTCATTTGGAATGGGCTAGACATTATTCAATATCAAGTAATACAAGGCGATTGTGAAGACATTGCTAAACTCATACCTAAAAGGGATTATGCCCTAGTTATTGCAGATATTCCCCATGGTTTCAATATTCCAAACATTGACTATGATAGTGACCCTTATACTTATCAAGATCTTAGTAAAGTGGTTGCGGAATTTGTAGAAGTCACGTCATCACCATTATGGATATTTGTGACATTTCATTCAAACACACATTTGGCAATGATATTGTCAAGCTTCAAAGGGAAAACAAATTCAAGGATGCAGCTTACATGGTAAGAAGTTTAAAATGAATTTGATTAATGTTGAAAAATTCATTTGTGTACAAGTTGATTGAACTTTTAATATTTCATGTTATAGGCAAAAGTCAAATCTTCTTAACCGTGAAAATCAACTATTTATAAATGATTGTGAGTTCATTCATATTGATAGTTGGGCAAAGGATGATAGCTATATGTCTATGATTTTTAATCAAGTAGACGGAAAGAGTCATAGACAAATACTGACTTATGATGTTGTTGTGAGAAAACTAACATATGAAGACAAAGAAGCAAAAAGAGAGATAGTTAACATTTATCAAAAACCACAATTATTGATTAACTATCTTATAGACATATGTTCAAATGAAGGAGATTGGATTCTGGATTTATTTTTTGGCTCAGGTAAGTTTTATTATATGGAATTGAATTTCAATATGTTATTTTTTAATTAATATGTCATTGTACTAATTTACTTCATTATTTCTTTTGTGCTTGATAATTAGGTACAACACTAGTATGCTGCCTTCAAAAAAGAAGAAATTGAATTGCAATTGAAAAAGATCCATTACAGTGCAATTTCATTCAGCAAATAATTAATGCTCTTCAATTTCTTCCAGATGCAATACAAGAAATTGAGTTGAAGAAAGGGGACTTTAGTGAATCACGTGTGGCAAAAAAGGCAAGGGAACCCCAACCACCATTACATGGGATGTTTGGAAAGATATACATTGGGAGATTCGCAGACATCAAAGATCCATTAGAAGACGAAAATGAGCAAAAGGAAGCAGAAAATATTGTGGAAGAAGACAAAGATGAAACTTTAGAGGATGAAGAGTTTGGATTACGTGACATTGTTGATTAAATTTAAGTTATGATTGGAAATCAAGCTCATTTTTTGTAACTATTAAGTAGTTATACTTGTAATGTTTTGACTTTGACATTTTATGAGAAGAATATACACTCAATTAAGGTTGTTATGCATTCAATATTTGTAATATGTGATTTTCGCATTAATTTTTAAGTTAATCATTATTTTTTGAAACAAAAAAGTGATTATTATTATTTTTTTGACATGAAATTCATAAAAAAAAAACTATTATTTAACCATTTTTAGTTAAAATTTTCGTATAAAAATTGTGATTTTCGCATGTCAATTGTAGCAAAAAATTATCAAAACGTGTAGTTTTTTAGTTATATTTACGTTAAACATGGCTATTTTTATGTCCATTGTTAAAAAATATTATTTTTTAGAAACAGTTATTTCTTGTGGATTGAAAAATTAATTAACGATGTATAAATATGTAGAATATCGAAAATTCAAAATATCGACCTTCTTCTTTAAATATGCAAAACAATAAAAACCTTACCACAAAAAAATTAAAATTAAAATAAAAAAACAAAAAAATATGAAGAAAAATACCACTTCAAAAATTATTAAATTTACAAAATAATTATTTACATTTCATACATTAGAAAATAAAAAATAAAAATAAAAACTTAAAAAAAAAGGGTCTAGTGTAGAATTACCACGTTTTTAAATCAGCATAAAAAAACACTACCATTCTAAAACGAAATGTATATAAAAAAATTTATAGTGCCAAAAACTATGCTCTAAAAAACATGTGGGTTCTGCATCACCCCTTTTCAAAATCGGGTCACTTTTTTGCTATCTCTACAAAACAGGTAATAGTATGAGTTCTCATTTCAAAGTTTACATTGTTTGGAGAGCTCAACCCTTTCTTTAGGGGACTTCGAGTTCCACCCTAGACAGGTTCATCTTCATTCTTTTGGAGGAGGTTTTCATTGTGATTTCCAATAATCTTATTCCGGTGCCTCCAGGTGGTGCATATTCCTGGAGGACGCAATTAGGAGAGGTCGAGTTGTAATTTTAGTATCTTTCGGAGGAGCTTTGGTTGGGAGAAATTCCAGAAAGGAGGCTTGGGTGTTTGTTTCAACTTAGGTGAATTTTTGGAGCTGGGAGAGATGGCTTCTATTTATTGGGGTTTTCGTACTTCATGGGTAGTGTTGAGGAAGAATATTGTGCACATGTGGGAGGTGGAAGCTCAGCTATTGAGGCTAATCCTTGTCAAGAGAGGCAAGGGAAACACTAGTGGAGGTGATTTTTTTTTCCAGAGTATTGGAGGAGGATTTTGTTGGCATACTTGCAGGTTGTGTGCTTCAGCAGTCTTGGAGGGCGTAGGGCCTCTTGGGTGTCGATGTTGGAAGGTCAAAACCAGGCCAAACGATTTCTGGGTTTTTTTGGGTTTTCGACAAGGATCCCAAGTATAGAGTTTCAACATTTTCTGAGCACCATAGGTGTGGTTTTCAGCCATATATTCGTAGCAGACATTGTAGAATTGTTGGGGACTGAAAGTGCCTTTGGGGGTCGATTTTGGGAGGTCAAAATCAAGCCAAACCATTTCTGGGTTTTTGTGGTTTTTTTTCAAGGATCCTGGGTCTTAATTTGTAGCATTTTCTGAGTAGCAGAAGTGGAGTTTCTTGCAGTTCCGCTCCAACTAATAGTATAGTTTTCTAGGCAGTGCAGAGTATTAGAGGAGAAAACTTTTTCCAGTACTTGATATCATTGTCTCATCACCTGGATTCTGTCACTATTTCCATTGAGGCAAGCCTAGGTGCATTCATCCATACTATTGTACTCACTATGTTGACTAATAAAATGGCTAAATTGGTTCTACTTCTGGATTTTTTATGAGCACGTAATTGTGTTGAGAACCATTTTTACTTGATATATCATTGTTTGTTTATGTTAGGAACATTACAAAAGTTCAATTTGTATTAAAAGACCTAGCCAGAGGCAAAAGTATTGGTCCCAATGGATGGACCATGGAACTTTTCTTACATTTTGAGGATATCATGATTGATGAGCTCACTGAGATGGTCGAAGAATCTAGAAGTCTTGGATGGGTCTCTGGAGCCACAAATGCAACCTTTATCTCCCTTATTCTGAAGGTTCCAAATCCTGCCACTTTTTCTTACTACCAACCCATCTCATTATGCAACACCATCTATAAATTGATCTCGAAAACCATTGCTAATCAACTTAAACCTTTCTTGTCCCAACATATTTTAGCCAAACAAATTGGTTTTGTTATAGCACTGTCAAATAGATGATGTTTTTGCTATCGCTCAGTAATGTATACATTCCATCGAGACTTTCCACCTGGACGCTTGCCTCATGAAGATTGATCTAACAAAAGCATTTGATTGTGTTGACTAGGAACTTTTGTGGATGATCCTGCATAAGATTGGACTTGGCACTACAATGATAAATTGGATTAAATCTTGCATTAAGACAACTTCTTTTGCTATAATTATCAATGGCACTCCCACAGATTTATTTTGGCCTCCAGGGGACTCCAACAGGGTTTCACTTTGTCTCCTCTCATGTTTCTTCTTATTATCGATGGCTTAAGAAGAAAATTCCTTGATGCTCGAGCCCAAGGTCTCATAATAGGTTGCAGGATTGCAGATGCAGTTCCTCTTTGAACCCACCTTATGTTTGTTGATGATTTGTTGGTGATTGGGAACTTTGACCCTACAAAATGGCAGGTGATTTTTGACATCCTATATAATTTTGGTCTTTCCTCGGGTCTCATCATGAACCAGGCAAATTCCATCCTGATATCATGTGAACCTGATGCAGACCAGACCTTGGAGATTGCCAATATTTTTGGGGTTAAAGTCTCACATATGGATGAGGATTTTAAGTACCTGGGATTCATCCTGAAGCCTAATGACTATAAAAATTAGGATTGTGCTTGGCTCACTCTTAAGATCAAAATAAATGGATTTCCTTGGGCGACTGTCTTATATTAATCAAATTTTTTCTCCACAACATTCCTATTTTTTGGATGCATATATACAAAATCCCTAAGGGCGTTGTTTGCAAAATAATCTCTATTGTTTCTCGTTTCTTGTGGGTAGGTACTCAATCAGATCATAGATTCCATCTTGTCATCCTGGAGATACTTAATCGACGTGTTGATCATGGCGGTTGGGGTCTTAAAGATATTTCCTCTTTCAATTTGGCATTTCTTTAAAAAAAAATGGAGAGGTGTTTGCAGTGATGGCCTTTGGCATCGAATCATTACAGTTAAATATCTCCAGTACAAGGACCTCTTAAGTTGGCTTCGTGCAGGCACACCTGATCCCCCTCATATCTCCCTATCATGGCGCAGTCTCCTCCTGACTAAGCATTGGTTCTTTGGTAACCTCACATGGGACGTTGGCTCTGGATCTATCCTAGAAATTGGCCTAGACTCTCTCTCTAGCATGGAAGGTTCACATACATTATCTCTTTCCCTCATTTCTTTTTACACAATCATGGTATTTTTGTGATTAAAGACATTGTCGTTGCTTCACTTTCCTCTACTTTTTCCACACATTAGAAAGATTCTAATGAGCTTGAGATTGTAGAACATGTGGTTCTGAAATGGAAGGCCTATATTTTCAAACTTAAACTTTCTAGGATTGTCCTCTCCCCGAAGAAAGATGATTAATCTAGTTTGAAGGCACACAGCAAGGAAAGGTTATTGTTCATGAGGCATACCAGTTAATCACCTTGCCCTCTAGACTAATTGTTTTTCTCTTGCCTCTCTTAGTCATGGAAATGGAATTTTCCACTGAAACTCAAGTGTTTTTCCTGGTTGGTGGCCCACAATGGAATTTTGACTTGGGAAAACATATGCAAGTGGAGCTATCAGGGCTAGGGAAGATGCAGTCTCTGCCAGCGCAATGGAGAAGACATCAATCATCTTTTTATCCACTGCCCCTTTGCTTCATCGATCTAGACCTGGGTGCTCAACATGCTAAACTTTCTAGTTGTTTGGGATCGCTCCAACATTGTTTCTTGCCTTGGTAGGTGGACAATGGATCACAAAAATCATCGGACAATGGCTTTCTTTATTATTTGGGGTATTTGGAGGACTAGGAATGCCCTTATTTTTGAACAAGTGAAGCTCGATATCTAGAGGACCAGCAGCAAAATATTAACACTCTACATGGAGTACTTCTCTTCCTTTTTTACAAATCCTAAAAGTCCTCAAAATTTATGGTATGCATTCCCTGTAGGTTTCTTCTTCGATGGAACATCATATTTCGGTCTTTTTGGATGTGGTATGGCCATACATTTAGGGCCTCTAAATTCCTTCAGATTTCATCAAAATTGTGGCAGTGGTTCCAACACTCTAGCAGAGTCACTTGCATTATGTTGTGTCCAACATTGAGTTATCTAGCTTTGTCTTAGGGAAATCACCGTATTTGGAGACTCCAAATCAGTCAGAGAATGGGCTAATAAGAGAGGCTCTTTGGACTCATTGGCTCTTTCCACTTGGAAACTTAGAACAAGGACCTTGATTAAAGTGTTCCAACATATCTCTATATCCCATATCTATAGGAATCAAAGCAATGAAGCCGACAGACTTTGAAAGGATGGATGCAGTGTGGAGCATGACAGGATACTCTTTCAGTCTTTTGAAAATGGCATGTTGTAGGGGTATAGCCACATTTTGATCTAAAGATGTGTTTTTTGTCTGATTACAAGGGCTCTTTGTTCGACTGTTTTTTGTATTTTGACCTCAGGTTTTTTAGATAATGTCTTATGTAAATTTATATTCTGTATGTTTTTATGAAACAACTCATAGATGAGGTCTGAATAAAATATGTATCTCCTGTTCTTCTCTCTGATGATAACGAGAAGGTCTTATTTCCTGAATTATGTACTATTTTTCCAAAATCAATGAAAATGTTTTTTTCTATTTAAAAAAAAAAAAAAGATTCTCATGGAGTAAGTTAAACATGTTCACGAGATTCTGAAGTAATTTTGCATAGGTGCTATGAGTTATGGTTCAAAGTTCAATTTCACTGGGAGCTCATACAACTGTGGCTACCATCATGAATAAATTCAAAGGAAAATCCATTACATGTCTGCATTTTTTTGTTATCTTTTGGAGCAATATCAATGAAACATATACAAAAGTTCTGTAAATATCCTACAAAAAGTAGCATAGTTAGCCCATTGATCCAAAACCACCAAAAATGAACGAATAAGCAATGACTCAAACATATTCAATTGCATATTTACAAGGAGAGAAGAATATGTTATTTACCCAGAACCATTTCCAGAAGTACCAATTACAATGGTTTCATCCCTTCATGTGGATCCAGAGAAATTTGTTTCTTCCCCAAAATTAGTTGCTCCAGAAAGTAACCCTACTAGACTTGATAGAGAATAAGGACCTTTCTTTTCAGCTAAGTGTTGGCTAGAAAGACCCACAGTTGTTTCCGGCTTGCTTGAGTTTTGTATTTGTGCTCTACATTTGAAAACAAAATGAAGGATATGGTGAACACACAAATCATTAACAATTCATACAACCATCAAATGTTGTTGGCATTGGTTTTACAGGCCGATGTTGAGATTGGTAAACCAACTCAACTTGATGGGGTTGGGGCTAGTGTATTCCAAAGGGAAGGAACTCCATGGATTATCATGCAATCCAACGCATTTTGGTCAATAGGTACCTTGCAATATATTTACAAAAGATAAGAAAATTCCTTTTTTAAGAATGTTATTTCTTACCTAAATCTATAGATTGGCTTTTTCCATGGTCGAATTATTTTCTTTTATATTTGCAGATACCTTGAATTCATATGTTGTTTGTTTGAATATCTTGATTGTTTCAATGGGAACCTTTTATCGAGTGGTTCTTTACTATCATTTAAAGTTTTATTTGCATATTTTATTTTTATATTTTTAGTGTTATAAATTGAAAGTAGGTTATGTGAATGTGCTTATTATGAGAAATATGTATAGTTAAATAAAAATGGATTATAAAATTATAAAAAAATGATTAATATTTTTTTTAATTTGTTGAAGTTTCTTGGATGGGGTGAATATTAGAAATATGAGACCAATGGAGATTTGTGTTCACCATTTTGGGCGGTTTGAGAAAGTTTGGCATTAATTTTTGGGGTTGCATGGTCATCCCTACATGTGCCACTACATGTGAGGAAATTTATGGAATGGTTTGAATGAGGGATTATTTGTGCTATTTGGTAGACACTAGTACTGGAGTTGTCGACACTAGTACTGGAGTTGTTCTCACAGGAGGACCAAGTTTTTCTCTGACATTTTTGAGTTTAGGATTTTGCACCTGCTAAGCTTAGCAGCCAGAGTCAAGAGGATAGTTTGTCTGCATTACAGTTCCTTGTGGTTGGGAAAGTTATAATCAGGTAGGGGTAATGGAGTCTAGGTTTTGAACCAGCCACTTACACCAGCGCACAGGGGAAGAAATTGCCTTCTTTGCAAGTAACCTCATGGGTATGTTTTCATTGGGTTCTAAATCTCTTCACCATGTTCGAGTTTCCTTTTCTCTGTCTAGAATTCTCATGTTTGGGATCTTGTATGGTCGTTTCACTTCATTGTTGATAGTTTCCTTTAGTAATTTCTTGGTTTTATACTTGCTTGAAAAATGTATGGGTTGCCTAGATCCGATTATGTCTAATTGACAAAAAGGGAGATGGTTCTAGCGCTTAAACAGATGGAAAACCTATTTGTGGTTGTTTCTTGTTGTTAAAATGTTAGGGGACAACACCACAAGGGTTAGCTTAAGGTGTTCTTTCCCTCTACTCTTGACCTGGAATTTCTTAGCTCTATAAAATCTCTTTGGATTTGTGGGTTTATCAGTGCTCTGGACTGAATTACTCTGTGGCTCATCTATGCTTATAATTGTATGGGCTCTTTCATGGGTGTGACTATAAATCTTCATGAAGCATTAAGTTGTGTGGATGAATACTTTAATATAATTATGTCTTATGACTATGGTAAAGGGAGTCAGTTGATAGTATCTCGTAGTATTGGTTACCCAGTAGTGGTTTATGAGACTCCAGGCCCCCTAGATGGCGTAGTCATGTTGGGTCCCTATAATACTAGTGATTACCCCATTACTATTGTAGTTATACCCTTTATTTATATTGTTGTGCCCCTATTACCCCCATATTGTTATTTCTGTGCCCCATAGAATCCCTCTATTGTTATTTTTGTGGCTTTATATTATTATTGTTAGGTCAGCTGGATTATATTGTGACTCCTTAGACTCCTATATATAGAAAGGAGGTTTTGTCATTTGTATCATCCAAGAATTGTTCATTTATGTAATGTAAAGGAGGTTGCCCCTCGAAGAGGCTGAATTCTAAGGCGTTGATCTATCTTTTCTATCTTTTCTTGAGCTGGTTTCATAACATTTGGTATCAGAGCTTTGGATTCTAGGGTTTCGCTGCTCCAAACAGGTCATCGTGGCATTTTCGCTATAACTTTTTTTCTGTGACGTTTCAGAAGTCGCAAAAAAAACCCATTTGAGAAGAAATCACGCTGAACCTGGGGTCCGAATTTCAGAGCTTTTCGCGTGATATTTGCGGAGATATGATCTGAGGAAGTTGGTCTTTTTGCAGACTCCTGAATTACATTCAAAACAGGTGACCTGGGGAAAATCGTCATAACTTTCTCTCTGGGTATCGGATTGAAATTTCGTAAAAAGGTACAGAAAGAGGACGGACTGTAGTTTCTTGTATTGTGTTTCAGATCCAAAGGTTGAAACAGTGACTCGTGGCACGTCGTACAAGTTCGCTCTACTGAACTAGTCTAAAAGCAAGTCACTGTGGGAGATTTCACATAACTCTTCCTTGGAGAATCCAATTTGGGTCAGACTTGTGGCATTGGAAAGAGGACGCAGAAGGCTACTACAGGTCACAATTTCAGAACTTGATGATCCGAAATTACAGAGATACATCAGATTCAATATCAGGCTTCTATAAAGTGAAAAAAGGTGTGTAGTTTTTTTTAATTTTTTGTGTAAGCTTGGTTTAACGGAATTCAAAGGGCATAGTAAAGCATTATTATCGGTAACTGATGCCCCGAGGAAAGAAAATGCAAACACCTAGTAAGGAACCTGAAAGCTCTAGCATGACTCATGAAGAAGAGGAAGAAATGCTACATGATATATCAAAATTACAAGAACAAGTGCAACAAATGTCACGCTCACAAAAGCTAACAGAAGCTAAGATAAGTGGCGTGGAATCTAAGATAAATGGTGTGGAAGCTAAGATGGACGATTTGAAGATATATTTGAAGACAGATTTGAAGAGAGACATGGCAAATTTGAAGATAGATTTGAAGACAGACATGGCAGATTTGAAGACAGATTTGACAAATTTTCTACAAGAAATACTTACTAATGGTGAAAAGGTTGTAAAGGAAACTCATGATGTGAACAAAAGAAATGTTAATCATGATTCCATAGACTCTAATGTTGGATCGAAGACCCACCATATTCCAAAAATCGATATGAGGAAGTTTGATGGCAAGGATCCCGCCACATGGATATTACAGATGGAGCAATTCTTCGATCTCAATAATGTGCAAAACACACAAAAGGTACGTATGGCAACTTTATATTTGGAACCAAATCAGTTTGTATGGTATCAATGGCTTTGCTCTCGTAAAAAATTTATCACTTGGGCAATTTTTACGGAAGAATTGATAGCACATTATGAGGATACAAAAAGCAACACTTTTTTTAGCCAATTGATAAGTCTCAAACAAAAGGGTTCAATAATGGAGCACATTGAGGAGTTCCAAAAATTGAACATAAGGGTAAAAGATATTCCAGAGGAGCATAGGATTGATGTGTTCATAGGGTCTTTAAAGGATAATATCCAACATGATGTTCGCCTTTGGGAACCTGATTCATTAGAGAAGGCATTCAGGTTAGCAAGAAAAATGGAAAGCAAAATTATGGCAACCAGGAAGCATACCACTCACAACTATAAAGACGGAAGTGTTGTTGCCCCTAGTCTTCCACAACCTATAAGGTTGACACCACAACAATTGGAAGAAAAAAGAGCAAAAGGGCTTTGTTACAATTGTGATAGCAAATACACTAAAGGTCATAAGTGTGCTGAGAAGAAATTATTCTACATAGATTGTGAAGAGGAAGAAGAAAAGGAGCAAGAAAGGTCAAAAGAAGAAGATATACTCCAGGAACAAAGCCTAGATGAAGAAAAATAAATCCGACCATATCTTGTAATGCATTGGCGGGAATTACCACTCCTCAAACCATCAAGATAGAAGGACAAATCAAGAAGAAAAAGGTAATAGTGTTGATTGATTCAGGAAGCACCCACAATTTTATTCATTGTAGGGTAGCAAAAGAATTGAATTGCTTCCTATATCCAGCACCAGAGTGTCAAGTGATGATTGCAAATGGAGGAACAATAAATTGCTCTGGAAAGTGCCATAATATCAAGCTATCCATGGGAGAATATGTATTGACTAGCCCAATGCTTTCCATTCCAATGGGAGGTGCTGATGTTGTACTAGGAGTCCAATGGCTACAATCCTTGGGTACAATAGCTTTTAATTTTCAAGAACTTTTCATGAAATTTTCTGTGGAAGGAAAGGAAGTTGAATTAAGGGGTATTGCAGGGAAACCAGGAAAGATAATCAGCTCTAATGGTATGACAAAGCTTCTAAAAAAGGAGCAAAGAGGTGTAATTGCACAATTATGTTCGCTAGATGTTTCCACATTGGAATCATCTATTTCTCCAGATCTCCAAAAAGTCCTGGACAATCATTCCAAGGTATTTGAGACTCCCAAAGGTCTCCCACCTATGCGTGATCATGATCATGCTATTCATCTGATTCCAGGAAGTGTTCCTCCAAACATCAGGCCGTACAGATATCCCTATGTCCAAAAAAGTGAAATTGAACGTATGGTTGCAGAAATGCTAGAGGCTGGTATAATTCAACCGAGTCAAAGTTCTTTCTCTGCTCCAGTAGTATTGGTGCACAAGAAGGATGGATCATGGCGCATGTGTCCGGATTATAGGGAGCTCAACAAGCTCACTATTAAAGATAAGTTCCCCATTCCTGTCATTGATGAATTACTGGATGAATTGCATGGATCAATTTACTTCACCAAGTTGGATCTTCGTTCGGGATATCATCAAATCAGAATGAAGATTGAAGACATTCCGAAAACGGCATTTAGAACTCATGAGGGTCATTATGAATTTTTGGTCATGCCTTTTGGCCTTACCAATGCACCTTCAACATTTCAAGGTTTGATGAATTCAATTTTCAAACCATTCCTTAGAAAATTTGTGTTAGTATTTTTTGATGATATACTAATCTACAGCAAGTCTTGGAAGGATCATGTTGAACATGTTGACAGGGTGCTACAACTATTGGAGGAGAAACAATTATATGCAAAAAGATCCAAATGTTTCTTTGGAGTCCAGGAGGTGGAATATTTGGGTCATATTGTATCTCATGAAGGAGTTAAGGTAGACCCTAGCAAAATTAAAGCCATTAAGGAATGGAAAATCCCCACATCCATAAAGCATCTGCGAGGATTTCTTGGGTTGACAGGGTATTATCGCAAGTTTGTTAAGAATTATGGGAGAATAGCAGCACCTCTAACAACATTATTGAAGAAAGATGCATTTTCATGGACTCCGGAAGCAACAAAGGCCTTTGAACATCTTAAAGAGGCAATGTGCCAAGCACCGGTCTTAGCTACACCGGACTTCACAAAAACCTTTATTGTGGAATGTGATGCTTCAGGAAATGGAATTGGTGCTGTTCTAATGCAAGATGAAAGACCCATTGCTTTTGAAAGTCGTCCAATCAAGGGAAAGTTTTTAAGCAAAGCTATTTATGAGAAGGAAATGTTGGCAATACTCCATGCACTTAAGAAATGGCGACCCTACCTAATGGGAAGACACTTCAAGGTAAAAACGGATCATGATAGCCTTAAATACTTTTTAGAACAAAGATTATCCTCTGAAGAGCAACAAAAGTGGGTCACAAAGATGTTGGGTTATGACTTTGAAATCATCTACAAAAAAGGGAAGCAAAATGTGGTGGCAGATGCACTCTCAAGAAAGGATGAGGATGTGGAAGCATTGTTGTGCGCCATTTCTATTATCCAACCAGATTGGATAAACGAAGCAAGGGAGGAATGGAAGAATGACGAAGAAGTGTGGGCACTTATTCGAAAGCTACAACAAGATTCCAGTACGTCTGATACATTTAGCTGGCAAAATGATTCGTTATGGTACAAAGATCGCTTATACCTCTGTAAGAATTCCCAGCTAAAACAAAAGATTCTTATGGAATTGCACACTTCTCCCTTAGGAGGGCACTCAGGATTTTTAAAAACTTACCACAGGGTTAAGAAGGAATTTTTTTGGGATGGCCTTAAATCAGATATTCAAAAGTTTGTGGCAGAATGTTTGGTTTGCCAACAAAATAAAGTTGAAACAATTAAGACACCGGGTCTATTACAACCTTTATCCATTCCAAGCCAACGTTGGGAGGAGGTTTCAATGGATTTTATCACAGGTTTACCCAAGTCTGAGGGAAAGAGTGTCATCATGGTGGTAGTTGACAGACTTACCAAGTATGCACACTTTTGTGCATTATCACATCCATTTAAAGCCAGTACAGTTTCTACTGCATTTATGGAAACAATTCAAAAGCTACATGGAAACCCAAAGATTATTGTAAGTGACAGAGATCCCATTTTCACTGGAAATTTTTGGACAGAATTATTTTCTTGTCTTGGTACTCAGTTAGCTCATAGCTCATCTTATCATCCTCAATCTGATGGGAAAACTGAGATAGTAAACAAATGTTTGGAAGGATATCTTCGTTGCTTTGTATCTGATAAACAGACACAATGGGTCAAATGGTTGCCTCTGGCTGAATGGTGGTATAACACTTCCTTCCATACAGCAACAAAAATGACCCCATTTATGGCACTTTATGGGTATCAACCACCATCCATCACATCATATTTAAGAGAAAATTCTAAGGTTCAGGCAGTGGAACATCACATCGAACATCAACAACAAGTCCTCCAACTCTTAAAGGATAACCTCGTGTTGGCACAAAATAGAATGAAACAACAGGCAGATCAACATCGCAGTGAAAGAAGTTTTGATGTAGGTGATTGGGTATTCCTACGGCTACAACCATATAAGCAAATGTCCCTAAAGCAAGCTAAGAAGGATAATAAATTATCACCAAAGTATTATGGTCCGTACAAGGTGTTGCAAAAGATTGGTACTATGGCATACAAATTGGAGCTTCCTGCAGCTTCTCGATTGCACCCAGTTTTCCATGTTTCATGTTTAAAGAAGGTTATAGGCGACAAGCTCCCAGTTCAAACAATATTGCCAGAACTTGACGAGGAAGGAAAAATTATATTGGAACCAGAAGCAGTCACAGAAACAAGAACTCGACAGCTACGAAATCGATCAATTTCAGAGTATCTTATCAAGTGGAAGAACTTATCGCTGAAGATTCCACATGGGAGGATGAGAATTTTATGCAGAAGTATCCAGAACTACTCAAGCGTTGAGGACAACACTTTTTTGAAGGAGAGGGGCATGTTGGGTCCCTATAATACTAGTGATTACCCCATTACTATTGTAGTTATACCCCTTATTTATATTGTTGTGCCCCTATTACCCCCATATTGTTATTTCTGTGCCCCATAGAATCCCTCTATTGTTATTTTTGTGGCTTTATATTATTATTGTTAGGTCGGCTGGATTATATTGTGACTCCTTAGACTCCTATATATAGAAAGGAGGTTTTGTCATTTGTATCATCCAAGAATTGTTCATTTATGTAATGTAAAGGAGGTTTCCCCCTCGAAAAGGCTAAATTCTAAGGCGTTGATCTATCTTTTCTATCTTTGCTTGAGCTGGTTTCATAACATTCTCGTTGTTACGATGTTAGGGGACAACACCACAAGGGTTAGCTTAAGGTGTTCTTTCCCTCTACTCTTGACCTGGAATTTCTTAGCTCTATAAAATCTCTTTGGATTTGTGGGTTTATCAGTGCTCTGGACTGAATTACTCTGTGGCTCATCTATGCTTATAATTGTATGGGCTCTTTCATGGGTGTGACTATAAATCTTCATGAAGCATTAAGTTGTGTGGATGAATACTTTAATATAATTATGTCTTATGACTATGGTAAAGGGAGTCAGTTGATAGTATCTCGTAGTATTGGTTACCCAGTAGTGGTTTATGAGACTCCAGGCCCCCTAGATGGCATAGTCATCAATTATCTGCAAAAATTTGTGGCAGGTTTGACTGATACCTCTTGGCTCATGGGATCTGGTGTCTCAATGACAAATTCCCTGTGTTTGGGAGGACAATTTCACCATGTTCAAGTCAATGGGTGGGCGATACTTTCTAAGTGGTGGCATCTTGACAGTCCTAGTCGAGCATATGTTGGTTGTATTTGGGGGATATAAAGGCTTAAAGTGGATATAAAGGCTCAAAGAGGCTAGCAAGACACCATGCAATGCAGTAAACATGTCGTTGTAGGGGTGGGGGTGGTTGTCAGGCCCCGCAGGGGTGTAACCGAGATCAAAATCAAGTTGGAGAGCCAGCAGAAATATTCCATGCTACGATACCTTCTGATATCCACAATGAATTGCATCATTTGGAGGAACTGGTAGCTAGAGATAGACATTCAACATTTGATTATGAGTTGGTGGAAGAGTGGGGGCAACTAGTAGTACACCCACGACACACGAGGGCTAAAAAGAAGAAATACCTTCAAGTGTGTTTCCTATATTGGAAAATGAAATCATTGATGGGAAGGATTTTGATGGAGAGGCAAGTAAACCAATATAATATATTTTCCAACCTAGCAAATGTCAAGTAGGAGTAGCAGAACATGAGATTTTATATGGAGCATATGGATAGTCGACTTGATAGAATTGAGTAGCACATCTTGAATATGGCACCTCCAACCCCTTCGGGATCAAGAGCAAGTGATCTAGTACATGTGACCTCATCTAATGCTTACTTTTCTGGTGTTCATAGTTTTAGATCGATGGTTTGATGATGATGTAATTTACTTTGTGAAACTATAGCTTTTTATTTTGCTAAGATTTTGGATTGCCTACTATGTTAATAGACGGTCAACAAACTTGGTTTCCCTCATAGTAGGTTGAGATCATCTTTTGCATACCATTTATGGGTTGGGTATTGTAACATCTTTTGGGAAATGAAAGGATTTACCTCTTAACCTACAGAAAAAAAAATTGTTAAATTAGCGATTATCTATAAATTGTCTCTAAATTATAAATTATAAAAATTTAATTAGAATAATTATGCATCTGATATATATTATGATTAATAAAGAGAATAAAAAAGTTAAAATACCTTATTTTACAACTAAAAAAGATCTATAGTGTACCATATCATTTGTAAGAAATCAAATGTCTCAAATATCTTTGGTAAAATATAATCTAAACCCCTATATTAAATGTTTATTTTAAATACTTATACTATATTTATATAAAATAAAAATACAACAAAAATATTTACACGAATCACTTTGTCAATATATAAAATTTAAAAGTAAAATTAAAATTTTTGAATAATAAGATTGACATCTTTTCTCACCAAAATTATAATGCAATGTAAAACATCTCATCATACGAGGTTCACAGTTTTTATAAATTAGCATAATGGTAAAGGCAAAACATATGGCTAGAGTATTCCTGCTCACCATTTTCTAAGAGGCAATGGGACACTGTAACAGTGTAAATCTTGTGAATCAAGATACCAAATAGTTTAAACCGCACCCTGGACCTTACCTGCACATTACGAGTGGAAGTGGAGAGTGGAAACCAGATGGCCGCACCTCTACCTCAACTGCATTGAGCTCTTCACATAATTAAATTTAACTTTATTCCTCAATTGCGTTGATTTGTAGCATGTGCCTTCAAATTAGCCAATACTAAATTTGTTTTTTAAAATTAATCTGTATATTTGACAATTATGTAAAGTAATTTGTTGTACA
Organism: Pinus tabuliformis; assembly: GCA_031772625.1. Lineage (NCBI taxonomy): Eukaryota > Viridiplantae > Streptophyta > Pinopsida > Pinales > Pinaceae > Pinus > Pinus tabuliformis. The sequence goes on along the minus strand of CM062806.1, from coordinate 236,522,072 downwards.
CCAAGGCTAATTAAGTTTTATTAAACTGTTTCAAATAACAACAATTTGAATGGTTTTACATTTTTGAGAAAATGAAGTTTGATAGATAACTTTCTAAAACCTTGAACAAAAAGTTAAAAGTGAGTGAGAATAATTAAAAGTTTAAACATTACCTATCAAGAACTAATAAAACTTTTTCTAGTATTAAAAAAATTATATTTTTCAACATAGAAGTAAGCTTTACTAGGTTTATGTTTTTGAGTTAAAACTAAAAATAGAAATAAAAATGATTTTATGTTCGGGAGGAGGAGTGTTTATTTAATTAATTTGTAACTAGAAAAATAATTAATGTTTATTTATGTTTATGAGTTATTATTGAAATTGAAAAATGATTATCAACAAATAAAAAGACTATTCCATACGAATTAATTGCAACATGTGGTGATTTATAATCTAGTATAGTATGGGGAGAATTTGTCATGTAATATTACATGTCTATGGGGCGTAGAATAGACAATGGTAGGGTGTACTGTTAAGTCACTCCATGATGTGAAGGTCACCGGTTCAAAATTTTGTGCGAAAAAATCCAACCATGTTAAGGTTGGTGTGGCTTGGGCTGGGTGCGATCCCTAAGTGATTTTGACAGCTTAGATGCCCCTGGGTCACGATTTCTCAAGCCACGGGTCAAGCCTAATGTAATCTATGGAGAACTTAGAGAAATTGACAATATATATATGACCAAAAAGAACCAAACGAAAAATAGAGTAGTCTAATTAATAGATGAAATAGTATTTTTCTCCTTAATTCAAGGACACAATTTCGGGAGATATTGTGATATTTTGTTGTTTAAAATGTGCTTTTCAATGCATAGATGGATTCAACACCCTAAAAGACTCCTAGGGAACTCAAACTTCGCATATTAAACAAATTAAACTTATGATCCTTGAAAATAATTGTTGGATTTATGGTAGAATTGACCACGAAAAATTGCCAAAAAAAACATAATTGTGTCCATTAATTACACTAATATATATATATGCACATTACAACATATAAAACATGAGCATATATTCATCTCCATCTTAAAACCCAAATCTCTCTTAAGGTGTACTTTTATAAGCATTTACATGAAGGAAGCATTAACTTAAACGATAAAAAAAATTACATCTTAAAAAATTTCCTCTCTCTTTGTAATAAAATTACAAACTTTTTTCTTTCGAACAAAATTCATAATGTGCATATCACAATTAAAAAAACAAATTAAAATAATGATAATTCAAAATTGTAACTGTGATATTTTAGAATTTCATGTTTAAATTTAGTTAATAACCATATAAAGGGTTAATACTTAGAAAGAAAAAATTGAGGCTCAACAATAAGGCTCAAAGCAATTGCAGTGCGTTTGTGTTTCAGCCATCTCTATACTTTGAGTGGAAAAAGTGGAGGAATGAGCTCATAGAGCCATTTTTACTGGTGGGGTCCAGTTTGGCAAATTGCGGCCTAAAACCTTTGGGAGCAATTTGAGGCATCAAATGACATTTTTTGGGGATAAAACTTTGTCGATCAAGTGCAATAGCTTTTTGTTCTATTCTACGCACAAATATCTTTCCAACAACACAAGAAGCACCTCAATAGGAGTCTATGTGAAAAAGTTATGTCACTCAGAAGTTAACCTTCCTATTATGACCACCATAATTTGAGAGGATGCCATGTCAACCCCCATTATTAATGGAATAGGGGCTAGCCACATGATCATGATGAAAAATACTCTAGAAGAGTTCATATTGTAACTCTAGTTAAGAGTTGGAGTCAAATCTAACCACAAGTAGGTTATCGGATTGTGTTATAACCAGACCACTAACAAGAAAATGGGTTCCATTCTATTGGAGTGCATTTTGTTCCATAGATGAGCAAATAGCTTAGAACGAATAAAAAAAGAGAAAACAGAGAGGATTTGTGTATTATAGTAGCTCATGGGCCAGAAGCTTGACTTCTTTGTACTCGCATCTATTTTCCATGTAGAGAAAGGGAGTAGAGCAGCCTCACCTTCTGGTTGGATTTTCTCATGAAAGGGTTTCCTAGGGTATATCTTGTGTTCTTATGGTTGTGAGTGATTATATATTTAATGTTCTCTAGTTTTTGTACATTACATATTGCATCATGAACTTGTAACTTAATAAATTCAGAAGTCTAAGGCAAAATAATTTATATAGTAAAGACTTTAGAGTTTTAAGTATAATGTTATCAGATATGTTGTGACAAACTATCTAATGAAATATACACAATAGTGTATATATATATATATATATAGAGAGAGAGAGAGAGAGAGAGAGAGAGAGAGAGAGAGAGAGAGTATTATGTCCATATAAATGCAAGTAAATGTATTTTGAAGGTTTTAATATTTCTTTGTAGGGCAATGAAATATGTAATGTCGAGTATTAGTAATATTCTTAACAAATAATTGAAATTATGATGAAGGGAACATCAAATCGAAAAAAGTGAATATGTTTAATTTCATTATACATTATACATTGGTTTAGGAAAAATCTAACATAAATAGAAAGAATCGACATAAATCCCCCTTAACTCTAGAGCTATCAAGAGCCTAGAAGATTTGAATCTCTAGAGGTGTGAATAATTCATCAAGTTGTACCCTTAAAAATAAACTTGCATGATAAGAAATTTGGAAGAAATCAAATTTCTAGAAGCGTACACATTTCCTTAAGTTTTACACTAAAAACTAAACTTACATTTTAAAATATTTGATCTCTTAACACTTAATAGATCTAAAATTAATCTAAAATTAAAATAGATATATGCTAATTTATCAATAATTCAATCCATTACTCAAATGATTATGTGTATTATACTATTCAACTCGTAATAAAGCATTTGTTACTTATCATATTAATTCCTTTCTCACTTTTTAGGACAACTTGCATTTCTAACTATATTACTATAATATATACTTCAACCCAACTTAAACATTAGTCATCTTTTTGTTTCCGCATAAATTTTGTGTGCAATTGTTCAACCCAACTTAACCATTAGTCATCTTTTTGTTTCTGCATAAATTTTGTGTCCAATTGTTTAATTTATGTTCATATTTTATTCTTCATTATAATAGAAAATTATTTATTTCTTCACTTTTTTATTTCATAAGAGCTAGGTTGATCATGATAGCTTCCACGTAGTCTAAATGTTTTATATTTTTAATTTTTTCAAGTCACAATAGTGTGATTAGTTTTACCTAAATTTTGCTTGAATAATTTATAATTGGATATTTTAGTAGTTGAAATTGTATAATCGGAATGCTCTAGGGTGTTTGAGGGCAATGAAATAATTTATGTATACAAAAATATGATTTAAGAAATGCAAAGTTGTGGTTTTTCTAGTAACTAGTGTAGCCATGGCTAGTAAATGTTAATAGGCATCAAACCATGATAAACATCATAACACTTAATTAATGATACATCTCACGTTGTTAAAATTTAAGTTAAAAAAATAAAAAAAAAAATTATACAAATTAGCTAAATTAGAACTTTATCATCATCATCAACATCATGATTATTATTAAAAGCCTTGAAATGTGTGATAATCAAGACGGGGAATGGAATGTTGCTGACCCACTTGGAAAATGAACCAAGGGTTGTGGCATCCCAACCCCGACAAAGTTAAATATGGATTGCAAACATAATTAAAATGCAATTGTGTGAGCACAGTGGTAGAGTACGGATACACAGCTCGAGCTTGTATATCGTGCAAGGGCAGAGATATCAAATTCAATGTTCAAGTCATTAAATCCATGGAAAAGGAGGGCATAACCATTGGTTGTAGAAAGTGTTGAGAAAGAGGTGGAGGGGAAGGCTATGTCACCAACATCAAAGAAGAAGCAGTTAGATGCAAGCCAAAACTATGCGAGCCCAACCCAACTAGGAACTTGTTCTTTTAGCTATAATTTCCTTAGGTGGAAATTGGCTTTTTCCTCTAGACGTTGCACTCGTTGCATATTGGTATATTTGTGTCAACTTTTCAAATTGTTCTTTTGCAGTTTCTTTGGCTAATTTGCAGGGCGACCAACAAGGTTTCTAGGCAGAAATCTTGGTCTAGTTTGTTTCCTTTTCAGTTCTATTTTCTTTGCCATGCTCGGCATGTGTTTTCTATGGGACTTGACACTATAAATTCCCCTTCTCAGGTCATACTTGGTTTGAATGTCTCATTCCTTCCCCCTTTGGCACCAGTGTTGTTCTCTTGCCCCATTACCAAGTTACCAATCCTAAAGATAAATTATTTTTGTTGGGTAACAGTGAATAGTGCTCTCAGATATCTAGTGGGGAATTGTGGGTTGAAGTAGTTTGTAGTGGTTCCCCCTTTTCCTATGTTTCTCACTATCCTATTGCCTTTAGTAGCCAAACTGTCGTTCTTGGTGCTTATCTCTATTCTTAGTAGTGATTCGTATTTTCTATCCTACCTGTCAGTTATCTTGTGCTAGGCTTGGGCACTTCTGCAATTATTTCATTGTAGTAGTCTACTTCCCATACCACACTTGTTGCGTGTGTATTATATTCTTTCCATGACAAGCCCTAGGCGCGAAGCCAGGGGGTTAGAGGGGGGGAGGCCAATCCCCCCTTCATTGTGTCGGGCACAGCAGGGAAGTCATGGGGAGGTTTGAGGGGCCCGTGGCAGTGCTCCAGGGATTTTTTTTTTTTTCGGACCCTATATTAGGTGGGCGGACCTACCTTTGGTTTTATGCATGGGTTCCGCACATGATTTTGGGCATGATGGTTTTTTTCCCATGGAATTTTGCAAAGTCGGTCAAGGGAACTATGGTTATGTTTGAATCCATGGTTAATGGATTGGGGTTTATGAATGCTTTGGCATGTATATATATGTATTGTAATATTGAAAGGAACATAATGAAAAATCAATCTAATAGTCCCGATTTTTGGATCCAGGGAAAATCTCTGTGTATATCTATTTTATGTTTTATGCTCTCGTTGTTGTTTATTTTTTGTATTTAGAATTTGTAAGGAGGTAATTTTTGTATGGGGTTAAAACCTACATTTGGTATCAGAGTTGTTTTGGCTTCAAGGGGACGCCTTTTCTACTGAGGGTTTTGCTCAGGTCTGTGGTAGACCCTGTTCAGGGAAGATCTACGAGACCGATTCTTGTGGTAAAAGAATATGGCGAGCAGTGGAAAGATAGAGATCGAGAAATTTAATCGTCAGAGTTTTGAGTTGTGGAAACTCAAGATGGAAGATCTGTTGTTGGATAAAGATTAGTGGATCGTTGTAGATCTAGGTACTAAACCAGCAGCAATGTCAGCTGAAGACTGGATGAAGTTGGATCGAAATGCAAAGAGCACAATATGATTTTGTATCTCAGATCGAGTATTGTTGAATGTGTCAGGGGAAGCTTCGACGAAGGCTTTGTAGGACAAGTTAGGGACTTTGTACCAATCTAAGTCTCTGGTGAATAAATTGTCGCTACGGAAAAAGTTTTATAACCCGAGGATGAAGGATGGAGACTCAGTGATGGAGCATCTGAACACCTTTAATGTTGTGGTAAGTCAGTTGTTATCTGTTGATATTAAAATTTCAAATGAAGATAAGTGCATCAGTTCATTGTGTTCTCTACCAGATTCGTTGGATAATCTAGTTGTTGCAATAGGTAGAAATACAACTACATTGCAGTTTGATGAAATAGTCTCATCCTTATTGTTGGAGGAGATGAGAGGAAAAAATATGGAGGACCAAAATGGTGATGCCTTGTATGTATGAGGACAGTCCCAGAACAAAAACAAATAAGTCCTTGAGTGGGAGATCTAAATCTAGAGGGAGATATAAATCTCCATGAAAACTTGTAAAGGTGTGCTAGAAATGCAGAAAGGAAGGGCACTTCAAAGAGGACTATAGATCTAAAGCTCCAAAGAAAGGAAAGGTATTTGATGATGCTCCTTCTACATAAGCGAAAACCACCTTAAATGAAGGTGGGGATGAAGAAATATATCATGAGGCATGGTTGATTGACTCAGGTGCATCCTTTCCCTTCACTCCTCATAGGGAGTGGTTCTATGAGTACGAAAAATATGATGGTGATGATTTCTTCTTAGGAGGTGACAAGAAGGCTAGAATCGTCGGATGCGGAAAAGTCAAGATGAAGTTGCAAGGTGGAAGGATTAGAACACTTCCAGATGTTCTGCAGATTCCTGCATTGGCTAGAAATCTGATTTCTATAAGCAAGATGGATGATGTAGGTGTAAAAAAAGTGTTCGAGAAAGATACATGCAAGATGGTTTGGGAAGCACTGGTATTAATGCAGGGAGTTTAGATTGGAACTCTATGCAAGCTTCTAGGTAGAATTGTTTTTGTTGGATACAGTAGTTTTGTGGTTCCTGAAAGTGGAGCATAAAATCTAGTGGTCTCTGGAGAAAAGACCATGTTATGGCATCATAGGCTTGGACATATTGGAGAGAAGGGCCTTCAAATACTTCATGGTAATGATATGGTAGAAGGTATGTCTAATTGCTCTCTGCATTTCGATTTCTGTGAACATTGTGTATATGGGAAGTAGAATCATGTGAGTTTCCCCTCTGCTGCTAAGAGGGTGAAAAGGATATTAGAGCTTGTGCACAGTGATGTGTTTGGATCTGTGTCAGTTCCATCACTAGGTAAGTATGTGTACTATGTATCATTTATAGATAACTTCTCAAGGAATACATGGATATATTTCCTCAGCAAGAAATCTGAAGTCTTTGATAGGCTTAAAGAATTTAAAACTCTAGTGGAAAACCAGACAAAGAAGAAGATAAAGGTGTTGAGGACAAATAACAATAGAGAGTTATGCAAGAAGAAATTTGGAGAGTTCTGTAAGAAGTGTGGTATATCCGGTAGAACACTACTGCATACACACCTCAACAAAATGGAGTTTCATAAATAATGAACAAGACGTTGATGGAAAAGGCAAGAAGCATGTTCAGTGGTGCCAGGTTAGGACAGGAAATATGGGCAGAGGCGGTGGAGATTGCATGTTACCTAGTTAATAGATCACCTTCATCAGCGTTGGAGGATAAGTATCCACAAGAGGTATGGACTGGTAAGAAACTCTTTCTTTCACATCTGAGGGTATTTAGCTGTGATGCATATGTATATGTTCCAAAGGAAAAAAGAACCAAGTTGGATAGTAAATCTGAAAAGTGCATCTTTATTGAGTATAAGGATGGTTTAAAGATTATAAAGTTTGGAACCCAAAAACAACGAAGGTTGTGTACAGCCAAGATGTGGTGTTTAGAGAGGTGAAAGATGATATTAAACATGAATTCCTACCAAAGGAACCTGAGAAGATAGAATTTGAGCTAAAGGAGGAAGAATCAAACTCTATAGTAGAGGAGGAATTAGAAGATGAAGAGCCACAAACTCCAGTTGTGAGAAGATCAGTTCGAGAAAGAAGGAAGCCAGAAAGGTATAGTCCATCTACTTTCTGTTAAAATTTTGCTTTATCTATTATTGATGATGATCCCAGAACTATCATGGAGGTAATAGATTCAGCGGATGGAAAACTGAGGAAAGAGGCCATGGTTGATGAAATGGCATCTTTGCACAAAAATGAAGCTTGGTATTTAGTGGAGTTGTCCCTTGGAAGAAAACCCATTGGAAGAAAATGGGTGTTTAAGAAGAAAATGAATGCAGATGACAAGGTGGAGAAATACAAAGCTCAATTGGTAGCAAAAGGTTATTCCCAAGTGTCGGGAATTGATTTTGGTGATATTTGTTTCTCGTGTTGTTAAACTAACTTATATTAGATTACTTTTATCTATTGTTGTTGCTTTTGATTTTAAGGTAGAATAGATAGATATGAAGACAACATTTCTTCACGGGGATCTGGAAGAAGATATCTACATGAAACAACGTGAAGGCTTTGTAGTGAAGGGTAAGAAATAACTGGTATGCAAGTTAAAAAAGCCTTTGTATGGGTTAAAAAAGTCTTTGTATGGGTTAAAACAATCACCAAGGGTGTGGTATCATAAATTTGATACATATATATGAGGACTTGGCTTCACAAGAAGCAAAGCAGATCACTGTGTGTATTTTAATTTAATTGGCGACCATGTTATTTATTTGGTCTTGTATGTTGATGATATGATGTTGATTGGAAATAACAAATAAATTATCCAGGATTTGAAGACCCAATTGTCCTCCAAATTCGACATGAAAGATCTTGGTGTTGCAAACTAGATTTTGGGCATGGAAATCAAGTGAGATTAGGTAAAGAGGAATCTCTGGTTAACCAAAGGAAGTATGTCGAAACAATATTGCAAACGTTTAATATGCAGGATAGTAAATCGGTGAAGGTTCTTATTCCTATAGGTGTAAAGTTATCTATTGAATAGTGTCCCAAGACACAAGAAGAGGAAAAGGACATGTCTCGTGTTCCATACGCAAGTGCAGTCGGTAGCTTGATGTATGCAATGGTTTGTACTATACTAGGAATTTCACATGCAGTGGGAGTATTGAGCAGGTTTATGTCAAAACCAGGGAAGGAGCATTGGATAACAGTGAAGCGGGTTTTCAGGTATTTGCGAGGCACTAATGATTATGGTTTGTGCTACCAAGGAAGACCAATATTGGACAAAGTTCTGGACACCCATGGCTTTGTTGATGCAAATTGGGCTAGATATCTGGATCAAAGAAGATCTACAAGTGGATATGTGTTTAACTTATTTGGAGGTGCAGTTAGTTGGATGAGTAAGAGACAGTCTATAGTGGAACTTTCAACTACAGAGGCAGAATAAATGACAGCCACTCATGCAAGCAAGGAAGAATTTTAGTTGTAGACATTGTGTTTAAGTATGGGGTTAGTACAACGAGCTATAAGGATAGGCTATGATAGCCAAAGTGCAATTTTCTTGGCGAAGAAATCTGCTTATCATTCAAAGACAAATCACATTGACGTTTAGTATCACTTTGTAAGGGATATGGTTGAGGACAAAAAGGTGTTGCTGGTAAAGGTGGACACTCTGAAGAATACTACAAATGCATTGACAAAGTCTGTGAGCACTGAGAAGTTCTCTTGGTGTAGAGAAACAATGGGTGTTGCAAGGTTGGACCAATGATTAAGCTCTCCTGTGGTGCCCTGTGGAAATAAAACAACAAGTGGGAGAATGTTGGGTGTGTGTTATATTCGTTCCACGACTATATTAAGTGGGTGGACCTACCTATGCTTTTGTGCATGGGTTTCGCACATGGTTTTGAGCATGATGGTTTTCTTCCCATGGCATTTTGTAGATTTGGTCAAGGGAACTAAGGTTATGTTCTAATCCATTGTTAATGGATTGGAGTTTATAAATGCTTGACATGTATATATATGTATTGTAACATTGAAAGGAACATAATGAAAAATCAATCCGGTAGTCCCGGTTTTAGGATCCAGGGGAAAATATCTATGTATATCTATTTTATGTTTTATTCTCTCACCGTTATTTATTTTCTATCTTTAGAATTCATATGCAGGTAATTTATGTACGAGGTTAAAACCTACAACACCAAAGGGCCAGAGTTCAAAGAGGGGTTTCTTATTACGAAGAGCGTGCCCATAGAGGTAAATCTTGAATGCATCATCGGATAGAAGATTTTGTGTCGTACTATAAGGAGCTCATGCTAGCCAATGTACAAGAGGAACTCACCTAGATTGAGGGGGAAGTTTCCTCTCATGGGACTACATTGTCTAACATGGAGATCCTAATGAAGTGGGATGATTGGATCATAGATACAAGGTATGTGAAACCATGTTTCAATCAATACAAGTAGATTGTGGACCTATACTGGTAGATGAAGTTTCTCTTTGAATGGACTAATCCTGGATATATATGAAAGTCACATGGATATTTTACACTCTATTGAACACATGCACAAGCACCTAAGGGTTTCAAACCCATGGTTTGGAAATCCCATGGTATTTGGAAAAGTGAAATAAATGAGGAATTAATTATTCAATTAATGGATTGACATGTATTTTTAAATTAGCATGTATTTTCATGGATGGTTACAATAATGTATAAAATAAGAAAGTATTAGAAGGAAAGTGTGTATGTGTGTGTGTATAAAAAATGTAATTTGTGGAGTGAACAAGACATCTTTGCATTTTTGCTATAAATTTTTTTGTATGATGCATCAAATGATGAAATTTTGAGCATACTGAGGGGATATCGATGGGAATATCTAGCTAAAATTGCACATTCTGGTTTGCTATACTTACGAAGATATATATTGTAGAAGTTAGGGTTTGTGATTGATTTTGAAATTCATTTCAAATGAGTCATCTTGGGATTTCGCTATAATTTAATTTTTGAATTTTTTCAAATCATGAAATTTGGAGCACTTCGAGAAGACATTACAAGGTACATCTGATAAAATTTTCATATGCTGGTTCACTATAATTTCATAGATATTCTTTGTGGAAATTAGGGTTGTGAATGGTCCTAGAATCGAATTTAGACAAGTGAATTGAAAATTTTGGTATAATTCGCTTTCTATGAAGAATCGAAATATAAAATATTGAACGTATTGAGAAAATAATTTAAGGTACATCTAGTAAAAATTTCATATTTTGGTTAACTATAATTCCAAAGATATAACCTAATGGAAGTTATGGTTTGTGAATGGTTCTAAAATTAATTCTAATGGTGATCATGGCAATTTATATATAATTATTTTTGGGGACACTTTAGGCTGTAAAATTTTTAGATATCTAAGCAGACATATCGAAGTAACTTAGATTAAAAAATTAGAATCAAATACAATAATTTGAGACATGGCACATTATACAAGTTTGCTCTTAGGAAGTGGCCAAAAATCAACAAGATTTTGAAAAGTTACGATAACATTCACATGGCACATCAAATTTGGTGAAGTGGTAAGCAAATTAGAATAGGCGACACGTAGATCTAGTGTTCTAGTTGTTGGATATGTCTTATATTCTTTCCACGAGGATGGGGGGTGGACCTGAGGATGGCGGAAGAACCTACCCATGGTTTTGCGCATGATTTTTTAGGCATGATGTTTTGCCCATGATATTTTGTAGATCTGATCAAGGGAACTACAATTATGCTCTAATCCAGGGTTAATAGATTGGGGTTTACGAATTTTTCAGGATGTATATATTGTAACATTGAAAGGAGCATAATGAAAAAATAATCTAGTTTTCCCTCTTTTTGGTTCCAGGAGAAAATCTTTGTGTATATTTTTTATGTTCTTGCCATTGTATATTTTTCTGTTTTTTAAGAATTCATTTGCAGGTAATTTTTATATAGGGTTAAAACCTACACTAGTGAGCAAATCATTTTTGAAGAATCTATATGTAGGTTAGTGGTGTAAAAACAAAGAGATTAGTATCTATTTCTAAGTTAGTGCTTACAAGTGGGGATTGGACTCTACAAAGATCTAGAAGAGTAGATTGGTGCCTACAAGGGTTTGTGCCATCGAGGATTTGTGGCTTTAGCAGATGGTTCCTATAAACAATTATCATTAAGAAATTTTGAGGTCTAAAATGGCGTCCTAAGGAATACTATAAAATAATAGTGAAAAAAATAAAATAAGATTAGATTACCCCATCAAGTTTTAGAGGGGAAAAAGAAAAAAAACTACTTTTTCAACTCGTGTTTTCAACTTATCTCCCTGTGATTTTACTCAAATTTCAAGTGGAAACACTCATTGGATGCGAAATTTAAAGTTTCATCCAAGGAATACCCATGTTGCATACTTCGATGGACCCTAGTACGTGAAAATGTGAAATATATGAAAAAATGTGGTTGCAATCATGTTTTTTCATGTATTTCACATTTTTCTTGTAGTAGGTTCCATTGAAAGTACGAAACATGGGTACTAAGTTGGATGCAAAATTAAATTGTGCATCCAATGAGTGCTCTCGCTTGAAATTTGAGTAAAATTGTAAAGAGATCAATTGAAAAAATAGTTTTCTTTTTCTTTTTCTTTTTTTTAGTTTTTTACTTTTTTACTCAAAAAAATTAAGCACACCCCATGGTTGACATCATCATATTGAATCTTATTGGTTCTTATAAAATTGATTTTTGTTGTATATTTTTGTTTTGAGACAAATTTTTTACCTCAAAAATTCTCTAATAAGAATAATTTTTTTGTTATTTTCTCCCAAAAGTGTTTCCACGTAAATCTTGTGTTCCATGTTTTGCAATTAATAAATCACATATGTGATTGTTTTCTTATGGTTCAATAATGTTTAAATAAGTAAAAATTGTTTTCTACTGAGTCACCCACCACCACGTAGCCCCCTCTTACTACAAGTGTAGTTTTAACATCATCCTTGTCCATAATCACGAAAATCACATCATAAGAGTACATGAAATACCAATAAGTAGGAATATGAATATTGCATAGTCATTACAACCCAACTTTACAAATTCATGCAATATCATATATCACATAAACCAATATGTCCATTCAACAAAGATACACATAAAAATATACGCATTTCATTAGTCATCATTTCTTTCTCAATGGACATGATTTACATCGTAGCATTGAAGTCTGCAAGGGTACTTATTTGATCGAGATCATTATTTGGCTACAATTGATGAAAGGATGAGCCACAATCCACCTCACCATAGGTCTCATTGACACTACAATCATTCGTATACATGGCTACCCCTAAGCCAGAACAACAAACCATGAGGGAAGTACTCACTCAACATTATGGGTAGAATCATGAAGGCCATTCTCCTTCATCAAGTTAAATTGATCGGTGCTTTTTGAAATCACACTAGCATGGAATCTACTCACAATTGTGGGCAGTTTCCCAACTGCTTTGCATAGAAAGTCCCAAAGGGAAATTCTTTATGAGTTTATCAATGGTGAAAGTATGAAGACCATTCTTCTTCATCTGCACAGAAATAAGTATGATGTCTTTCAACCTATTGAGCCAGGGCATGTTCTCATTCACAGTGTAGTCAGAATGGGCCTACACATAAAGGAATCTCTTCTCTAAGTCACTAGTCCATTGACACTTTCCTTTTTGTGTTTTTTGTGTGTGTAGTTTCACAAGATTTCTCAATAATTAGCCATGTTGAGCTTTCATAGCATGAACGGATCCCTTCTCAAGGATAATAGTCCCTCGTTGCTTCCCCTCTTTAGTGCTTATGTGCATAATCCAGAAAAATTTCTTAGTTATTTCAGTGATCCCTCTAGCTTAGGTTAAAGACTCTACTATTGAATTTATTCACCAAACTAGGTGAACTAAAGTCATGCATAGATTATTGCATCATGCATAGGGCTTTCTATTCACTTGAAATCCTCCTAGATATTTTGAAATCACATCCCCACAAGTGCCTACATGAGTTCTTATCTTTTCTCTCTCTCGCACCGCCACATGTGCCTCCACAAGTTCTTATCTTTGTTCTCTCTCACATCCCCACAAGTGCTTGTCTCCCCTCTTTCTCCCTTCACAAGTTTCTTCCTTGATGGGTTCCTTAGCAAACCTATCCATTGTGGTCAAATCAAAATCTTTTGGTTAGACTCTAGAAGTCTTTGAGTGGCACTCTACCCATGCCTTGGATGAGATAGTTTAGGTACATCTCAACTACATCCATAAATGTGGGAGTTACTACCACACCTTCCCATTCTTGGGGAAAGTTAACAATATTAAATCTTAAGAATATTGGTAAGGATTAATTACATAAACCCCTTTTTTTTGGCTTCCTCCTCCTCATAACTTCTCATTATTCATATCAAGGTTCCACCTCTTCATCAATTACTATTAAAATATAATTACAATTGTTTCATACCTTCTAATGCATTCATATTTACTTTCACATGCATATATCTTTAACATAATTAATTACAATTACAATATCAGTGGAGGAACAAAGGTTGGGGTGTTACACTCGTTATGCTGACAAATTCATTAAATGATGTGCCATGCATCCAAATCTGTAGAAAATGCCTTGAAAGTTTTGATGACACCCCACAAGTTCTCTCTAATAAAAGAACATGCATCAAAACATATATCCATTGATCAAAATTCATCGATCAATATTTCTTTTCTCATAACTCTTCATACTAAGAACATTTTTTTTTCTTTGTTAGACACTTGGCCATTTGTTAGTATTGTAGGTCATAGGTTCCTCTTCCACCTCATTCTCTCCACATACCTTATGTCCCACGATACTCTAACACACATTTTTTTTCATGGATGTGGGTTGCAGAATACTTACGAGTTGAGAGGGGCCTTATAATTCCTTTCAACTTCCCCACACTTCCACAACCTGCAAATTACACTCTACAATACTCGAAATAATCTGTAAAGTTTAGTAGTTGGGAAGTTGAAATCAGTTTCTTAATAAGAATTAGAAAATGTAATGTTGAAAAAGAGAAACAAAGAATTAGAAATGGTTTTGTCACTCAAGCCATTTTTTGTTGAACCATTGTCCAATATTAGGCCGATTCAAATTTCTAAGGTTACAATAAAAAGAAGTTCAAAAATCAAAGCAAGCTCAAGTTTATTGACAAAAATTCGACAATATGTAGCTAACACTAATAATTAAAGGATGATTGTAATCCTAGAAATTTGGGAAGTGGATACTACTTCAACTAATTTGTCTACAAGGATCAACACTTTCATAGTATATTTGCAAAATGATTTAGAAATTGATGATAATTTTTACAAGCATTCAACAACTTCATTACTACAATTTTGGACATGAATGAGGCTCAAAGGAGAGAACAAAATGTATTGTCTCATAATAGAATGTGTTGAGAAACCAAGTGTAATAAAGATGAAGCTTGATTTCTCTTAACTTGATAATTACTTTGTGAATCTTTGTTGGCCTTTTCATTAATATTTATGTTTTCTTGATCAACAAATTATAAAAACATAAAGAACACAAAGGGACAAAGAATACTAGAATTGGGCTCCAAGCCAGGGCAAAACCCAACAAGGGGAAAAACCCAAAAACTCCTACTCTTATAGAATCAGATCAAAATGAGATTTCCAAGACCCAAGATCGAGACCAAGACTATCACAATAAACCCAAGTCATCCCTCCTCCAAGTCTCCTCCAACAAAGTCAAAGTCAACAAAAGTCAATGCTGGTCAAATCTCTGAAATCTAGTCAAACCACAAAATTTTCAAACCTGCAATAGATGGTTGAATTTCAACCCTGTAACAGCCTTATAAAAATCACATATGCTTCACACCTGTGAGAAAAATTAGGGCAGAAAACTTGATCTTTCTCGCTCCTTTGACTTTCTTCTCTCTCCTTTGACTTAGGTTGGTTCATCTTCTTGTTCTTTCACAAAAATCGATGTGATGATGTGAGTGAATATACTTCAAGTGGTCAAGTTGACTTGCATATATACATGTCTTGGAGGGTCGAATAGTTACCTCTAAGGCTGACTTGGTCTTGTGTGGACTCTTTGACTCAAAATAAAATTATTTTTCTTTTCTTTACAAAAATTCTCACTGGGACTTGACTCCAATACAATTCTTTTCACTCTATAATTTCTTCTTTGACTCTTTTGGCTTTATAAGCATGAAGAACATGCTTTGACGAAAATAAAATAATAATAATTTATATAATAACAAACATATCAATTTAAAGAAACAAAAAAAACAAAAAAAAACAAAAAAAAACATTTTATTACATTATGAAGACCAACGCTAGTTACATTTTTCAACAGAATGAAGCAGTTGAAGGCTTGTTAGTTAGAGAGGATTCACACACTCACATAAATGATATCCAAATGTGATAATAGCAAGACAAAAATAAGTGACTTGTTTTTTAGATTAATTATGTGACTAAAGAGTTGGAAGGTCATAACTTAATTATGGATGTGATGGTGTTCACAGAGGAACAAATATAGGAATGTGTGGATGTACGAAAGGTCGCATGGGACAATGACTTCAATAATTTTGTCGATTTCCCCAAGGAAGAGATTGAAAAATGGTTATTCATTTTGCAAACAGAAATGAATATCAATCAGCAATAGTATATCAAATGGGCCATGACAAGGAAATTGAGAATGAAATATCTGAAATTTGAGTAAAGCAAGAGATAGTGATTGCATCGTTACAAGAGTAAATAAAGCAGTGGCTAAAATGTGCCTTGGAGAACATAACAAATTCAAGATAATTAGTTAATAACTATGGTAGTTAAGTCTTCAACTAGCATCCATTATCTAAGAGAGGCAACCTTCAACAAAGGGAGGGTGTTTTTTTAACGTCGTAAATAAAGTGTCTATTTTGGTCTTTCATTCCCTTCATTATTTCCTATCAGGTAGTAATCATCTACCCATCTCGTTTTAAAGTAATGTGTAATGTTAAAGTTGATTTCTAATCATGGTTCCTTTTCTCTTCTAGGTCTCTTTTTACAATTATATGGTCTACGAGAGCCCCATCCCATTCCATAAATGGATAAATGAATTTCAATTTTTTGTTATATGAACTTTTTATTTGAACATTTGTATATTTTTTAAAGGATCCACTGAAAATTGACAACATAGTTAGTGTGATCTTTTGACTTTGAGTTTTAAGCTTAAGTTGCAAGTGTGTAACTCTTTTCATCTCTATGAGTTCACATTCAATTATCCCTCAAAGTATTCTACAAATGTGCTCCATCTTTATTTTATCTATTCAGATGTGTAATGTTTTACTTTATGTTAAGTCAAAAAAAATGTCCCATAAATATGAAACTTTTATTTATTCTTATGTGAATGTTGTATTATATCAATGTTAATGCTCATTCCATATAAAGCCTTATCTTGTCTCAAGCATTTTATATTTGCATTTTTGTCTTTATTTCTTTTTTTTAAAGAGAACTATCACCTCTATAAAAATGAGAGGGGGTGGAGGGCTTCAGCCAATTCCAATGATCAACAATACTCAAAAAGTGAACTATTGCCACATGTGCCCAAATGCCTCCAAATGAAGAACCCTACCATCAAACAATCCTTAACAAGCATGATCATCTTCCAATCAAGTGAAAGAAACATGTGATAGACAAGAAGATGCTCAGATCATGTTCCTTAAGTCCACATCTCCCTGATATGAAGCTAATGAGAAAAAAGCCTCTAAAATGCAAAAATGAACCTACCATTTTAAGTGGCAAACCCTGGTTGCCCCAATGAATTCCATTTGTGTTATCCTTTCCCTTTCCACCTCATATCAATGAGAGGAAAATCAAATAAATGTAAAATCCATATTCTTACATAACGATTTGTAAGAATAAATTTATATCGAGACACCTAGATTTGTTGAGAGCAACTAGAACGTTTTTTGTCACCTTACTAAATCCCTTTACAGCCTCAAACAAGGTCCTTGAGCTTGTTATGATAAAATACATTGATTCCTCCTTGACTTTGTATTTTTCTAGATGCCACTTTAACCCTAATGTATATACCAAGCAAGTAAGTGACCATCTTTGCATACTTGTACTTTATATTCATGACCTTATATGTTAGGCAGACTCATCCCTCTTGTGGACAAGACAGATCTCCCTAGACTTCAGAGAAATCTAGTAAGTAATACATTTCATTAGCTTATTATTGATTGAAACAAACAATATGAGAGAGATCACTTATTGTTTAATCGAGATCTTTGTCAAAGTCCCTTTCATTGCCTTTGATAGTTAGCGTCTCCTTGATGCTTTACAGACCATTCCAGCGCTTTCCACAACTTCTTTGTGATGTCTTGAAGGAGATATGCATAGACAAAAACACACATAGGATCAAAGCATATAGTAGATAGAATGAAAGATAAATGAACTAATTAACTCAACATATATCATAAATTGAATCAATAAGAAATCATAACCTATGTGAGTGATCAAGGAATCCCACAAATGATATCAGAGAAGACATAATTAGGAAAGAACAATTGCTTTTATATTAATAAAATGGAGAACAAACTTACAACCTCAAAGCCTTGATGTTACAAGCCTCTTCTCACAATCTCCAACCCTCTCCTTGGATGAATAGCCTCCTAGCCTTATTTCTGTAGCACAAGCCTACCTGCAATAGCCCTCTCCAATCCTCAGGCATGTGTTAGCTTTATAGGCCAAGAGGGGGAATTTTGGGATCCATTTCCCAAGGGATGAGATCCACAAATGGTGGGATAGGGGTTCCACAAAGATAGGGAGGTAGCTCCATGATGGGAGGGATCAGGGTTGAATAGGTATCCATTTGAAGCTTGTTAGTTGGGAAAGATTCAATTAACAATGCTTCTAGACTTTACTTTTTATTTTTACTTCTGTTAATTCATGTGCGCAAGCCATAGTGTCAGACAGAGTGCACTTCTGCACAATTTCTAATGGACTCTTTTGCGTATGCACAGAAATTGACTAGGGAACTCCATAGGAAGCCAAAACTACGTTTTTGAGCCTTAAGATCTGTTGAGAATTCAATAGGGCAATGAATATGTTAACTATATTTAACTTGATAATTGTTTGTGTTTCCTTTTTCCTGATTAGCTTTGTTCCTTATTATTATAATGTGAGATACATCAAATAGCTACCAAAAAAAGAAGAACAGTGACGCAGTATATAAGTTGCAAGTGAGGGTCAAAACCCCTCCTCTTGATGGGAAAACCCTTAAATATCTTCTCTTCTTATAGGTCCTTCAAATGACGAATATCATGACCTTGTGACTTAAACAAATACCCTCCAAGATCAAGATCAACCACTAAGGTGGCCTCTTGCTATAAGAACTTTGACCTCCTACTATAGATCTAAAAAAATTTATGCCCAACAACTGCTACAACTATTGTTTCCACACTAGAAGACTTCAATGTTCTTCTTTAGAGCCTCTTCTTTCCTTCGATTTCATTTCCTTGAGACTCAGGGCTAGAGAAATACCCTAAGTGACCTTCGCTTGACTTATTTTCTCTCTTCCTTCCAAGATTGAACCAAGTATAACCCTTGCACATAAACCCTAAATTCGACTTGCACGTGGGAGAGAGAACTAGCCCAAACACTTCGACTTCCTTCGACCTCTTCTTTGTCCTTTTCTTTGACCTCTTCTTCATCCTCTTTTTTGCATAGAATGAGAGATGAGTGAGTGATCCTTTGGAGGACGAGTTCCTCTCTTTATATAGGCCTCTTCAAGGGGTAGGTGTGGCTCGTCACTTAGACTGACTTGATCTTACAGGGCATTTCGACATTTTAAGGACAATTTTTTTTTTCCTTTACAAGATACAATGTGCCCATTGGGGTCTTCAATATATGACAATAACTCTTAGAACTAGAACAAACCCTAGAAGAACTTAATGGGTGCTTGACCGATAAAATAAAAGAACTTGAACATGAAACCCATGCTCCAATAATAATAATTTCTTTTTATTTTATAATTTACAGGAATACATTTCATACTTATGAGGATCGAACCTAGTTACACATTTTTCAACACTCCTTAACTAGGGAGGTATTCATAATAGATACATCGTCATTCTCAATATGAAGAGATCTCATAAAAAGAGTTGGACTGGTAACCCATTTTTCTAGCATCATATTAACCAGCATTGTCACATAGCAAGGCCTTGACTAATAGTTATATCTCTCCACAAGATCAGAGCACAATGTTGGTGAGACCAATGATTTATAGACACCACATCATTGTCTCTCAAGACATATACTCCACCCGAGTGTTCACCAAGTATGACCTTCTTTGGACTATTCTTATCTTGGATAGCCCTCAAAGAATATCGATCCAAACTACTCTTGCCTTGAATGCCCTACCACATTCTCAAAGAGTATTGAATGTCAGATGGTTACCCAGTCCTCCATTCTTTCTTCCTAAGTGAATACAAGAATGTAGTGTTTATCTCTCCCTCTCAATTAGGGAGGATAAATCAACTAAACCAATATTGTATCTCAAGTACACAAGCTTCTTGTTTAGAAGTGACTTTGATAATATATTAGCTACCTTCTCATCAATGGAGATATATTGTAGTTGCAACACACCATTTTGTACTAGCTCTCGAATATAGTGATACTTGTTGTTCATATTCTTTGTCTTTACATGAAACACTAGATCTTCAGACAAACGTATACAATTGGTGATATCACAAAGTATCATTGTAGGGTTAATTGGTCCTTCAAAAAGGCTGGATCGAAACTTCCTCAACCATACTACTTCTCTGCTTACTTCACAAGCTACAACATATTCAACCTCAGCACTACTCAAAGCAATTGTGTCTTTCTTTTTGTTCATCCTTGAGACCATGGAGGACCCCAAAATGAGACATCCTCATGTAGTTCTCCTTCCATCTTGTTCACTGCCTCCCTAGTCAGAATCTGTACATCCAATTAGTTGGACACCATTCCTTCTATCATACGTCAGGAAGTAGTGGATGGTTCCTCGCATATATCTCAGAATATGTTTTTTTTATCCAATGATCATGCTACAACTCCACTTGGAATTGACTAAGAACATTTACTGCAAAGCATATGTCTGGTCGAGTATTCACCAAGTACATTAGTGAGCCAATTAGTTGTCTATACTTGGAAGGATCCACACGGCTTGATTCATAACTCCTTAGTCTCTTCAATTTTGTGATCATCGGAGTGGTCATAGGTTTGCAATCCATTGTGTCAAACCTTTTTAGCATCTTGATCACGTACTTTCCTTGACCCAAATAAACTTTGTTAGGTCCTTGCCAGACTTCTAGTCCCAAATAGTAATGCGTCAACCCAAGATCCTTCATGTCAAATTTTGCTGTAGTTGCTTCTTACATTCGTCAATTCGACCTTCTACACCTCTCAAGAGAAGATCATCTACATGCAGAAGAATGACTACAAGTTCTCTATCTACAACCTTGATATAAAGGTTCAGATTAGCAGAAATTTTTGTGAAGCCTATTCTTTGTAGGTATGCATCCATTCTAGCATGCCATGCCCTTGTTGCTTACTTGAGGCCATATAATGCTTTCTTCAATCTGAAAACATATTCCTTCCTATATTTAACTTTGAATCCCAAGGGTTTCTCTATATAGACTTCTTCATCTATTGTGCCATTCAAAAAAGTAGTTTTGACATCCATTTGGTGGATGTTCCATCCCATCGATGTTTCCAGAGAGACTAATGAACGAATCAGTGTATATCTTGTTGTTAGAGCAAATGTCTCTTTGTAGTTGATGTCTTCTAGTTAAGAGAAGCCCCTAGCCACAAATCTTTCCTTATACTCATCTATACTTCCATCTTCCACATGTTTGATCTTGTAGATCCATTTGGAAGTTACCACAAATTTGTCTTTGGGCCTAGGTACGATCTCCTAGACTCCATTCTTCATTATAGATTGATACTCTTTATTCATGGCATCTTTCCATTCTTGATGATTTACAGCCTCTTCAAAAGTGGATGGTTTTGCTTCTATTAGTTTTTTCATGTATGCAACATACCCAAAATATCTCTTGGGTTTCTTGCTTTCTCTAAATGATCATTTCACCACCCCATGACCTTCTCCATCAAGTAGTGTAGATTTAAACCAATCAGGTTTTTTCCTTGTTTCAAGGATGACTATAGGTTGAACAAGCTCACTAGGACCTTCTTCTTCATGGTGTGATTATTCTTCTCCCTTGTCAACTTCTTCCCCAAATACCAGAAGTTCTTGATCATTGGAGTCTATAGAAAGTTCCTTTGATTTCTTGAATGGTATGCTTTCATCAAATATGACATCACGACTGAATTCTATGTGATGTCCTTCTTTTATGTGTGAAAATTCTATCACCGCACCAACTTATTTACTTTTCCTACTTATTTCATCATAAATTATTCATGAAATTACTTCAACAAACATTAAAATAAATATTGCTACAGATATCACACCGTAATACAGAAACAAACATTTGCACACATTGACACAGTTATTTTGGACTAATGTCCCCGGAAAAACCCAATGTGGGAAAACCGGTGCAACAAGGGAGGATTTTTATTATTCAACAATTTTCTAGTACAACAGGGTAACAAATTGGCTTACTCACAGATAGACAAATTTCCAGCAGTTCATCTGAATCCAGCGTAGGCCCTACTGACCTCTGCGTCAGCCTAAAACCCTCTGTGTCAGCCTACTGAGGCTCTGCACAACCTCTCTAGCCTTTTGCGTCACTCCTGCAGCCTCTGCATGGATGACACATGCCCTCCTGGACCTACGTAGTCTCTGTTGCCTCTGCGTGGCTTTCTCTGGCTCTGTGTCTGCCTTTTTTGCCTCTATGCTGAACTCTCGTCTCTTTGTTCCGTACTTGTTGCCTCCTAACTTATCTCCAAACCATTGGCTCTATTTCTTAGCAAACCTCGCTCCATAAATTGAACTGATTGGTCTTCCTCAATCTGTTCTCCAAGTGACCCTCAAGCCTCCTCTTATACATTCCTCGTTAACAAATCAACGGCTAAGATTAGTTCTGGCTTGATCCATGTCTTTTGGACCATTCTAACATAGTTTCATATTAATACACATTAATATTTTATTTTTCCTAAGTTTAGACTTAGGGTCTCCATTAAAAATATTAATTATTTTAATATCTACTGAACCGTTTAGAATATGCCCAAATCCTTTCTATGTATTGGAGATCTCATGTTCCCCAACCTCTCCATCATATTTCGTGGCTAGAGCACATCTGATGCTAAATGTTATGCTTTCATCAAATATGACATCACGACTGAATTCTATGTGATGTCCTTATTTCATGTAGATCCTATAGGCTTTCGATGAGTTGTTGTACCCAACAAAAGTTCCATTCATGCCTAATGGATCCAACTTCTTTCTTTTGTCCTTTGGTATATGGATATATACAAGACACCCAAAGATCTGGAGATGATCTATAGATGGCTTATTTCTAGTGAACACTTCCTCTGGAGTTTTGTTTTTTAGGGATCTGTGGGGACTTTGATTTTCAATGTAAATAGTTGTCTTGGTGGCTTCAACCCACAGAAACTTAGGTAGATCATGATCATGTCACATTGCTTTTACACTTTCTTCAATGGATCTATTCTTCTATTCTGCAACTCCATTTTTCTCGGGATTATATGGGACTATCAGCTCCCTCTTAATCCCAGATTCCTTACAGAATGATATAATCTCTTTGGATGTATATTCTCCTCCATTATCAGATCTTAGTATCTTGATTCTTCTTTACGTAAGGTTATCCACTTCAACTTTGAATTCTTGAACTTTTGTAAATACTTTGTCCTTGGTTTTCATTAAGTAAGCCTAGGTCTTTCTTGAATGATCATCTATAAATGTGACATAATATAGACGACCTCCAAGTGATTTAGGAGTCATAGGGCCACATACATCAGAGTGAATGAGATCCAAGATTTCTTTTGACCGTGAGGCGTTGCTTCCAAATGGTCTCTTGGTATTCTTACCCAATCCACATCCCTTACATACTCCTTCATGATATTCCTCCAGTTCAGTTATTCCATCTACTATGGAACTCAGAGTTGGAAGCATCTTGAAATGTAGGTGACTAAATCTTCTATGCTAGAGTTCACACGAGCTAAATTTAATGTGAACTAGGGCTTGGGCCACAGGGGATATCAATCTGTAGAGTTTTCCTTCTTGAATGCCAATGACTTTAGCTTGTTCTATACTGGAGTTTTTACTCCATACAACAACCTTTCCATCAATGAAAGTACTTTATCACCCTTATCTTATAAGTTTGAAATGGAAAGTAAATTCTTATGCAAACCTGGAAAAAATAAAATGTTGTTGAGGTGTATGTTGCTTCCATTCTTCGGCGTTATAGAGGTTAATCCAATACCCTTTACAGGACAACTCTTGTTATCTCCAAGTTCCACTGAATAAGTAGATTTTTTTTTTTGATACAGTCTTGAATTGATTGGAATGGACAGTCGTGTCTTGATGCACCACTATAAATTACCCAAAGGTCTTCATCTTGAAATATGCCAGAGAGAGCCGAGAAGAGACCTTCATCCTTGATTAATACATTCTTTGAAGAAATTAAAAGATTCCATGCTTTCTTGATACATTGCTTGAGATGGCTTGCTATTTTGGAAAACTTCTTGACGAACTTCTTCATTATAGAGGAGATCTTCATGATGCCCTTTTCTAACCTTAGCTCTAATACCATGTTGAGAATTCAATAGGGCAATGAATATGTTAATTCTCTTTATCTTGATAATTGTTTGTGTTTCCTTTTTCCTTATGAGTTTTGTTCCTTATTATTATAATGTGAGATACATCAAAAAGCTACCAAAACAATAAGAAAAATGACACAGTATATATGTTGCAAGTCAAGGCCAAAACCCCTCCTCTTGAGGGGAAAACTCTTAAATCTCCTTTTCTTATAGATCCTTATATTGACGAGTACCATGAACTTGTGACTTGAACAAATACCCTCCAAGATCAAGATCAACCACTAACTCGGGCTCCTGCTATAAGAACTTTGACCTCCTACTGTAGACCCGAAATTTTGTTTGCCCGACAACTGTTGCAACTGTTGTTGCCACACTATAAGACTTTGATCTTCTTCTTTAGAGCCTCTTCTTTCCTTCACTTTCCTTTCCTTAAGACTTAGGGCTAGAGAGATACCCTAAGTGACCTTTGTTTGACTTCTTTTCTCTCTTTCTTCCAAGATCGAACCAGGTATAACCCTTGTGCAGAAACCCTAGCTTCAACTTGCGCGAGAACTAACCCAAACACTTCAACTTCCTTCGACCTCTTCTTTTTCCTCTTCTTTGACCTCTTCTTCGTCCTCTTTTTTGCATAGAATGAGAGATGAGCGAGTGATCCTTTGGAGAACGAGTTCCTCTCTTTATATATGCGTCTTCAAGAGGTAGACGTGGCTCTTCACTTAGGCCAACTTGATAGCTTCTAGGTCGACTTGATCTTGGAGGGAATTTCAATATTTTTAAGGACAAAAAATATTTGTTCTTACATTGTGCCCACTGTGGTCTTCAATATATGACAATGCCTCTTAGACCTAGGAAAAAACCCTAGAAGCACTCAATCGGTGCTTGACCTATAAAATAAAATAACTTGAGCATGAAACCCATGCTCCAATAATAAAACTTTCTTTTTATTTTATAATTTACAAGAATACATTTCATACTTCTGAAGACCAAACCTAGTTAAACATTTTTCAACAAGATCCAAGAATTTTATTCTCTTTGGGATAGTTTGGATTCTAACCTTGCAAGGGAATGCTTAGAAACACATTGATGGATAGCGAAAGATCCAAACCAATGGTCAATTGTCTAATGCGACAAAATCATGTGTAACAGATTGCCCCCTAAAGTGCAAAGTCAGAAGACATGTTTGATGACTGAAGCATGTTATCATGTCAAGGTTTGGGTTAGAGACTGCAGTAGGAGACCTAAAACAATCAATCAAATGTTACAATGCAATATAAAATCATCCCTGAGGTAGGCATTCCCATACTCAGAGCATAAGTGTCTCAAAGAACCAATACAAAAATACATCTGAAGACCCATGTCAATAGACGACATAGTATGGATGCGATCATCAATGGATTTATGTTTACAATCATGAATATTTAATAACTCCACACAACCTGGATGGATGAACCTAGATCCAAGATCTTGATCTTGATCTCTCGATTCGTAGCACAAATCTAACTATGCAAGTGAATGTATCATAGTCGAACATGGTAGAAACCACTTGATTATTAGTCAATGATGTGAACCGTTAACAAGTGCGAGAGAAGCCACCAATAATGACAATGGATTTCAAGGTACGTCCACTACAATCTATGAAGTGTGAGTAGATGTGTTGATGTCGAACAGTCATAGAATCATTCGATCGAAGGTCAATGATGAGAACTTGTCGTCGAAGGTGAGAAAACTATCATTAAGGCATGCAAACTCCAAGGTACTGAAGGTTTTTATATCAACTTCCTAGATAATGAGCTGAAGTCGATAGGAAATGATCCGTTGAAGGAGGGACCACGACACGAAACTCATGTCAAGTTTTGAATAACAATAGTTTGGAGTAATCCAAGATTAACTCAAGGATGGTCGATGCAATTGAAGACTATGAATAACAAAGTGATTTAAACTGAGCTTGGACTTCTCTTGAACATATTAGCGACATGACATTATGACTTGGCAGCGTTTGACTCAAAAATAATACCCAAAACAACTGAAGACTTTCAATGAAGTATGGTCAACTGAGAGGCAAATGGATTTCCCAACCCGGACACAAAAGTGACAGAGTGTCATGTTCAAGAGCGACATACTGCCTTTTATAAAACAAAACAAAGGTTATTTCCCACTTTCCCCACCATTACTAACAAGTACCTCTTTATTTTTTACAAGCTTGAGGAGGATAACATATGCTTGTCCTGTAAGCTCATCCTTTGGATGAGTCCTTTAAAGCATTTTTAATGAACCCTAGGAAGGAGTGGTTTGATCCTGTCATGATTGATGAGTCTTGCACTATTTATGTTTTACAATTCCAGTGAAGGGATAACCCGATGTCGTTTTCATGTTTAAAGAGTTTGAAAAGACACGAAAAGAAAACTCATTCAATTATTTCAACATAAATTTTAACGAGCCCAGAGAAAGTAAAGCTCGGTGTTTTTCAGTTTTAGGGAGTCAGGGGAAAAACATAAGTAAACTCCACAGTGTTTGTTTTCGTACATTTAGTCCCACGAGCCCGAAAAAGGGAAAAATAATGCAGGAGAGAACTCTATGAACCATGATTAGTCAATGTATACATTTTTCGTAAATAGTCTAGTTCATTGTGTAAAAGGAGTAAACTTTTATTGAATAGATGATTTTTCATTTACTTTTACGAGTTCGAAAAATCAAGTACTCGTTGATCTTTTCATGTTTAAGGAGTCTAAAAAGGGCATAAAGAGAACTCCTTGTTTCGTTTTTTCATTAGTTTTGACGAGTTCGAAAAAGTGATAAAAATATACTCATTGCCAAAATGATTGGTTTTCATAATAACATGTGTTCTATACACTTAAACTCAAAAATTATCGTCACCGCTCAAAAATATAGTCAAAAACATCAAAATTTTGGATTTCGGAGGCTAATGGGAAAAAAAAAATATTTTAATAGGCCTAAAAACTTATAAAACCCCAAAAAAGTAAAAACTTTTTACCATTTGTGTTTTTTACCATTTGAGAGTGATAGAGTGCATTTTTCACCAAGAACTTCAGAGGCAAACTATGGGTGAACCGTTAGACCAAATCACGAGTCGTCTTCCCCGAGTAAATCATCTCTTTGATATCTTCATTTTCATGGTTTTTATTTTTTGACCATGTATTTTGGTTTTTGGGGGAGGATTTTCAAATGAAAAATCGCCCTTGGTGTGTGCAATTCACCCTTATCGGGCTTGCACACATCCACATTTTTTTCTTCATGTGGTCACGTATAGCGTCGAGGGAATTAAAATTTTAATTGAAAACACCCAATGTTTTTGCAAAAATTTACCACAATTCTTTCTAATGATCCTCCATGTTTGTTTGCAGAGGTTTGAATCGCAAAAATGAAGTGGAAAGAGTGTGAACATAAAGAACAAGATATAGTTTCTCTGAACCATCCAGAGGAAATATATCTACTGGCGAACTTTCCTTTATAAATTTTTCACTATTCCAGGCATGAAGGCTCAACTAAATTTGCTGGAGTGGATAGTGAGAAAGTGGAATGTACAAGAAGAATGCTTCATGATTGGAGACCATAGACTCATTATCGAAGTCAATGACATGTACATCTTATCTGGGCTTCCACGTCGTGGAGTGGACATTTCATTGTATGGACATAGATGAGTTGGTGAAACAAATGCCACCTATATAGTGCAACATTGCTTTCGAGGAGTTTCTCTCAAGGATGGGAGAATTGATATCAAAACTATAGAGAGGCTTCCTTTGAGATCTATTGGGTTCATTGTTACACGACTATGCAAAAGTGCAGCTCTTTACTTGCTTACAAAGGCTCAGATGCAGATCATGGTAGAGTGCATGCAACCAACAATATTCAACTAGTCTAAAGGGGTAGTTTCCGACTTGAAAGGGCAACTAACTAGAGTAAAAACCAACAAACTCAATAATTTTAGGTATGGTGCCTTTGTCATCTTGTTTTATCTAGAGAGGATCCCCCTTCTCGCTCCACAGGTATCCATAGAGAGAGGAGGAACTCGAGACCCTCGCATGCTAAAGTGGGTCACACTGATGGCACACTAGCTGGGATGCAGTGGGGTGACCTAGGTAAAAACTTCACACTTTAGTTTGTTTTTTATTTTTCAATTTTCTGGCATCCAAAACTAATTATCTGAAATGATCATGCAGATGTGGGCCTAATGAGACCAGCAGGTCTACGCAGGTTTAATAGGCGTGGTGAGCATCCAATAACTCCTGCAATGCAGAACTCGGATGCAACAGAGGCATTAACTGAGCAAGAGCGCAACCTTGAGAGGTTGACCCTAAACATCCTGGATGTCGGAAACGATGACTTGCCTCTTCGCTATGAGAGGCACATCGTGGGGGTTTCTTGACCTATTAATCGCTTGCCACAATGAGTAGCACACACTATTGTCTGCTACTGTCAAAATTGGAAACTCGGGCCAAACTCCATGTGGGTCACCTTATTTATGGCAGCTGATATTTTTCTTGGATTCCTCTCTTCGAGAGTTGTAGGATTGATCTAAAGGTCATTTGATTCCAACATGTATTTGTGGAGATATGAAGATAGCAAGCAAATTACCCTCAGCTCAACCTCAACATTGCATTTAAATAGAGGAGACCTCAAGTCATTTGTTACACACATCTCTCTTGATCTCTCCTCTCCACTCGCTTGGGTTTGTCCTCTCACAAGGAGGACGTAGTGGAAAGGTTCATCTAAGAGAGCCCTAGACGCAGTCATCTAAGGTTTCCTAGCCACAGTCTTGAAGGAGACATAACCGCAGTTAAAGGTGCCCTAGATGCAGTGTAAGGAAGCCCTAGCCATAGTAAAAGGGAAGGCTCCAATACGTAGTCATTGAAGGCTCTAAGCCTCAACAACGGAAGGCTCTAGTATGCAGTCAAAGGAGGTTTTGATCCGTTGTCATGAGGAAGGCTCTAATCCACAGTTAAGGGAGGCCCTAATCCGATGTCAAGAGGAGATCTAACCCGCAGTTAAAGAAGCCCTAATTTGCAATTAAGAAGAGGCCCTAAGCCGCAGCCAAGAATAGCCCTAGCCGAAGCAAAGAGAGACCCTTATTCGCAGTTTAGAAGGAGTCTTAACAACATAAAGAGGCCTAGAAGGACAACATAGAATTTTGGTTGTTGTAGATGACAACATGGTGAAAGAAGCATGGTGATAACAAAGTGATAAAGGTTGTTGCTAGGCATACCTTAAGGATTGTTTTCAAGGATGGTAAGCCACAGTCATAATGCATTGAAGAAATCTACCCTAGACTAAGATCATATCAGCATATGTATACAGTTTGGCGTTAGAAAGTGTTGACAGCAAAGCTGAGTCCTTTTAGGACTAAATACCGATGTGTTTATGTTATTGGTTGTTGCTTGTTTGAGCATCATAGGATTATCTTGTTGTTGGGCTAGGCCGCGGGCCTTGGCCAGCGGTTAAGGTTGTTCTATTAGTCCTGGACAGCGTGGCACATAGCAGCGTTAGAAGGCCTACATTATTGAATGTGTGAAGGATAACGACCGAAGAGTGATAGCTAGTACAGCAAGAGGACGACAACATTTTGGGAGATGTATTGGATCAAGGTTTGACCATGTTGATTCATGTTGGTGCCATATGGATTATCTTCCTGGGAGAAGAACCAGATGTGTAGTTTTTGGGTGCATTGAGCTTGTTGTCATAAAATATCAGTTTTGTATATTTGTATTATCTCTCTCTCTGTTGAACTATTGAAGAATATAAGAAGAATAGATCAATGGTTTCCCCACATTGGGGTGTGTCCTTGGATCATGCCAAATCTTATGTTCTCTTGTCTTGGCTTGTCTTCTACTGTTTATGTTTATGTTCTATCTGCATTTTACTATCATGCTAATGTGATTCTATTTGGTCATTGATATTGAGCTAACAAGAAAATTGAAGTAAATTTCTCTTAAGCATAGAACATACCAAAATTTAACATGGTATCAGAGGTGAGGTGAAGACAAAGCCCAAGCACGAGTGAAAGAGCAATCACCGAAGACAGCTGGAAAGGACAAAAGGCTCAATGGATTCCTCATCCCACTTCCCAGTTGAAGACAAGCTCTGTAAAAATTCTAACTATAACGGGTGGAAGATGTCTCTTGATCTAACATTGGGAGAACAAGAAGTGTTGGATTATGTGAAGGGTAAAATCCCTAAGCCTCCATCAAATGCACCAACTGCTACAAAGAACAAGTACACCAAGGGTAAAGTCAAAGCGAAGAAGATTATCAGAGATTCCATTGACAAGCGTCTAGTGGCCTACATTTCCGATTTGAACACCTCCAAGGAGATCTACGACAGATTGGTAAGCATGTTCAAGGTTAGTGATGCAAATCAAATTTTGTTTCTCAAAAATAAGTTGAAGGATATTAAGAAGGGCAAGGACGGGGATATTCAATCCTACTTCTTAAGGATCACTGAAATCAAGAATGATATTCTATCGATTGGAGAAGTCATTCCTTAAAAGGAACTTATTATCACTACCCTTGGAGGACTCCCACCCGAGTGGTATATATTTAAAACCACTATTCTCAATAATGATCAAATTCCAGGATTTTAAGAGTTGATGTCAAGATGCATTCACGAAGAAACAAGAATGGTGGAGCAAGAAATGCCTTCTAGTAGAGGCAACCCCACTGCTTTCTCCGCTCATGCTAAAAGGAGAAATAATGCAAGGTCTAAAGGTCACTTCAATGGAAAGCTTGGATCTAAGGGTGGAAGGAAGGGCGAATGCTTTGCTTGCAATAAGTTTGGCCACTATGCAAGGGAGTGTCCAAATAGAAGGGACACATCACATGACGATGATCATAATCATTCCAGGGGCAACTTCAATAACTATGATCGAAGGAATGATAGGTACAATGGCAAAGGAAAAAGGACATCAAGGAAATGGTCGACCCTCGAAGAAAGCAAGGAACTCCAGGTATGAAGAATCAAATGTTGTTTCTGATAAGAAAAAGGAGTATTATCTTATATCGGCCCTCTCCACCACCTCTCCTCGGGACACTTTGGGAAGTTGGCTTATTGATAGTGGTGCTTCAAGGTACTTCACCAGATTCAAGGAAGCTCTCTCTAATCTGATAGAGAAGGAAACAAACTTGGAGATTATTCTTGGAGACGATGCCACCTATCCCGTAAAGGGTGTAGGAAATGTTACCCTTTAATTGAATCAGGGTAACACGATTAATTTACAAGAAGTTCTATATGTAGCTAATCTCAAGAAGAACATGGTGTCCATTTTGACAATGGAAGACAAAGGTTTCAAAATGGCATTCATCGATGGAAAGGTACGTGTTTGGAAAAGAAATTTTAAAGATGCTTTTACTCTTGGGTTCAGGGTTGGCATTTTGTATCAAGTTGCAAGAAGTCCATTGGGGGCCTATTGACGGTGCTAGTCCCGCCAACATGTAAGGGGATCTTCCTGGTAAGAAGTCTCAATTAGACCTCAGACCGTTTGGTGTAGGAGTCCCAGCAGTGGGTTGTAGAGCAATGCCTTGACTGCGATGTCGCACAAAAGCAAGATAACTCGGTTGGTAGCAAGGGTGTGACTGTTGCAGTGAGTCAAGGAAGGTGCATGAGAGGTTCTAACACAGGTGGGTTGCGATGAGGATGAAGGTGAGTTCTAGGTTGAAAGGGATCAGTCCCAACTTGGCTAGGAACACACAACACAAAAGGACACACACAGCTTCTGACGAAGCAACCCACTCGGATGCGGTAGTCACAATATACAAGGTAAGATAACACGTACATCACTCACGAATCAGTCCGAATGAGTGCAATGGTTGTTATAGCAAGGCTCGTGTGAAAGGTCTATCTGATGTTCGGTAGAGCAGTCGACATGGACGAGACAGCATTAACAACATATACAACACATTTCCATTAATATATTATGCATTACAACAAATGAATCAGTTTAGATGTAGAACACAGGTTAAAACAACATGCATTACAAGTGTTAAAGATCAGTGTTACAACAAATACAATACATGTGTGAAAACGTGTTGGCTCTTATTATATAAAGAAGAGTAAGTTTCAATCATACAATACATCCATGTACACCTGTTAGCCCTAACAGTGAAATGTTACAGCCACATCCACTTGCTCCTCCAAAGAGATGAACTAGCTCTGTGCAGTGGAGAAGCCAAGGCGTGTTACAATAATTTCCAAGCTCTTTCCAAGATAGTCTTATCAGAAGCTTGGTTGACCAAAAGCCCATACAATGAGTTATGAGGGACTATTTATAGCAAAGGGTGGGGTGACCCTTAACATTCCCCTTTATGACAGTTCAACTACCCTCATGACTCTTCACCTACTCCATGATTATTACATCCAACTATTGACACTTGACTTACACTTGACATGACTCAAAATTTCAATGCACATGTACTCATGTGAGACAACATGGCTTGAGCAAGCCTTGCAAAACATCACTGACACTCGGTCTGCTGTGATGAGACCAACTCTTTGACATGCTTGTGATGGTGAAGGTGGTGAGTTGATGCCAAGCTTGGTCGTCCATGATGGTGTGCATGCACCTCATGGTGAAATATTGCTAAAGTGAACTCTTGCCTCCATTGTAACTGGTGCATTGGTTCGGCTCATCCAACTCGTCTTCTAACATGCGCATGGTCCTCTTGGGTGCGGTTGAACCGAAAACACACTGATGCATAGTGTTTGTGTTGATCTTCAAGTGTGTGTTGGTGATCATGCGCATCAACTTGCCGAAGTACATGTTCAACTCCAGTTCGACTTGCTTCTTGTCTTCGCCTTGGTGAGTGTGTTGAATGGGTTGGATTGCATGCGTGCGCACAATGACATGCATGTTGTTGAATCTCTTGCATGCGATCAACAACACTGCTCACCATGTCTACTCCGTGCCAGCGGCTCATTTCTGGAGAGAAAGGTTGAGCCTTCCCTCTCAGGATTGCGCAATGTTGTCTTGGTGAGACAGACTCCGGGCCAAGGCTTCCCAGATTCGTCAACGGGCAACTGAAAGTGAATGTGAATGTGAATGCATGATGATACTGAGTGTAAGCATAAGTGAATGATCGTGCATGCAAATGGTGAATGACAAATTTAAAAAATGGAACAACATGCATGTGAGTGAGGTGAGTTGTCGAATCAGCAGTCGCTCGCGAAAAACAGTTTCATGCATGCGACAGCAGTGAGATGTTGACGAAAACTGAAACGGTGCTAGGAAAAGCTAATATACATGTAAACAACAGCAAGCGTTCAAAGAAATCAAGCAAACAGTACTCATACAAGCGAAAACACAAAAAGAGATAGAAATGAAACACAAGGCATGGGAAGTGGGCTTACCCCAAAACAATAGAGTTGAATGTGCCGATTGCACCTAGATGTGATGTGGGATGTCAGAGCTGCAAGGTTGATGTGAGGAATGAGCTCTGCAGCATCTAGTTGATGAGTTTTGATAACATCGAGGTTGTGACGCACATGCCACAAATCTAGGGAAAGCGACACTTGGTGGGAGGTTTTTGAAATGATCCTTGCATGTAACCTCCAACTGCTAAACATAGATCCCTTAATCAAGGGATGCCTTTGCATGCTGCTTTAGGAGAAGCAGCCTATGCATGCAAGTCCGTTTTGCTTGGTCCCAAAGGGAACCTGCCAACTCAGCTACACATGCAAGAGGTTGTTCGACTACTTGAAAGAAATGTGCATTTCTGGATGGGAGCTGGGTTGACTGCCCAAGAGATTTGCGCAATTTAGGGGTAGAGAAGCTCACTGCTGCCCAGATTTGCGCAAATTCTAGGTTGAGCAGCCCTGCTGGGGAAAATTGCGCAATTCCTACTAGGAATGTTGACTAGCAGGATTACGCAATCATGGAGCCCGGAAGGCTACCAGACAGGATTGTGCAAATTCTGGAGGGAAGGTTGGTTTCCCTCCATAAATGCGCAATTTTTTAGGGGAAGTTGCTCAGCCTGTAGTTGGACCAAATCTGGGTGAATAGCCTGTGAGGGAAATGCATCAATCTGCGATCGACAAGTTGCCTTTGTGCAAGTAAAACACTGAAGCTGGTGAACTTGACGAAGCAAGGCAAGCTGTTGTGAAAGTTGGAAGGGAGGCTCCAAAATGAAGCTAAGGCAAAATTTTGGAGGGTTGTTGTAGCCGCTACAACAGGGCCATGTCTTGCGACACATCTCTACAATATGAACTATGGCACTGGAGGATTTCCCATCTTCATTACAAGGCCCTACCCGATGTGAGACAGATGGTGACAGGGATGCCCGAGTTCAAAGAAGAGCATGAAGTTATATGTCCAGGATGTACCAAGGGAAATCTTACAAGGGAACCATTCCCCTCAAGTAATAGCAAGACCATAGATGTGGAACAACCCAAGGCGATTGAGATTCATGATCGGGAATCTCATGTATGCAGGTTGAAGAAAGCTCTCTATGGCTTGAAGTAAGCACCCGAACTTGGTATGAGAGAATCGATAGTTATGTGATGAAGCTGATTTTCACTAGGAGTGAAGCCGATCCAAACCTTTACCTTAAGGTTGAGGATGATAAACCTCTCATATTGGTGCTTTATATGGATGACCTCTTTCTGACAGGTGCGCACTACTTGCTAGGGTTAGAGGTCTGGAAAAATCTAGGAGAAATTTTCCTATCTCAAGGAAAATATGTTGTGAAGATATTGGAAAGATTTGAAATGGTGGACTGCAAGATTGTTACGACCACAATAGAGCTTAACTTTAAGACGTTATGCGGTAGTGTTGTCAGACCTGAATTGAGAAATGCTTCTGAGTATCATCAACTCATAGGAGCATCGATGTTCTTGGTGAACTCCCATCGGATATATGTTTTGCAGTGAACACGTTGAGCCAATATATGGTTGAGCCTCATCACACACATTGGATTGGTGCCAAGAATCTTCTTAGATATCTTCGGGCACAATCACTCATGGACTGAGATACATTGCCACAGATGTGAGGCTACATGGTTATTTTGATGTTGATTGGGCAGGCAGTGTGATGGATCGTAAGAGAACTTCTAGGTGTTGTTTCTCTTGGGTTTTGTTTCGATATCTTGGATGAGTAGGAAGCAAAAGTTAGTTGCTTTGAGCATCGCTGAGGCCAAATACATAGCTGCGAGTATGGCCTCTTGTGAAGTTGTCTGGTTAAGGAATCTCTTCAGTGAGCTATTTGGACATGTTCTGAATACCAACATGATCCTTTGCGACAGCCAGAGTGGGATCCAATTATTAGAGAATCTTGTATTTCATGATCACTCCAAGCACATAGACATCAGGTACCACTTTATCCAGGATATGGTACAACAAGGAGCAATAAGGCTCCATCATAATGGGACTGATGAGCAGGTTGCTTATATTTTGATGAAGCCCCTGGGAAAGGTCAAAATCTAGACTTTCAAAGAATGACTAGGAGTCATGGAGACGCCCTCTCTTGAGGGTCCTGTATGATATGGACATTGAGCTATGGGAGCTCCAGGGGACTTGGCGTACTTCTTGGAGCGATGAGCAACCATAGGGTGAGTGGTTTAGTCTTCCCCTAGTGGTCTACTATGTAGGCAGGATGAGTGGTTCATCCTTCTCTTGCTGAGACACAATCATAAGGTGAGTGGTCCAGCCTTCCCCTAGTGATTTTTTGTGTACAGGGTGAGTGGTTCAGCCTTCCCCTGGGATACCCCATGGTGACATGTAGGCAGGATGAGTGGTTCATCATTCTCCTGCTAATACATCCTACCTTCTCCTACTGAGACATCCTACCCATGCAATCTGGGACTCATGGGAAGTACCTCTCATCAGACCAATGAGTAGGGAAATCAAGATAAGGACCATAGTACTACCGATGAATGCATCGTGTACTACCGTACTCCCTATGCTAGGATGCCCTATATTGATCAGTGAGAGTAGTATGAGACACTATATTTCGAACTAATTTCGGATCAGTAAGAGTGGTATGAAACACTCTTTCATCTGGGACTGACTTCGGGTCAGTAACGATGGTATGATACATTCTCGATCACTTATTCTTCTTCGTAGTTCAGCAAAGCAGTGCATTGATGGCAGAGATAGTACCGACTGATAGATGGATTAGCAGATGGAGTTCTCCCTAGTTGAGAGGGAGTGTTAAAATTGGAAAGTAGGGCCAAAATCCATGTGGGTCACCTTATTTATGGCAGCTGGTATTTTTCTTGGATTCCTCTCATCGAGAGGTGTAGGATTGATGTAAAGATCATCTGATTCTGACATGTATTTATGGAGATATGAATTTATTTGTATTATTAATAATTTGTCAATGTCAGCCATCAAGCAAATTACCCCCAACTCAACCTCAACGTTGCATTTAAATAGAGGAGACCTCAAGTCATTTGTTACACACATCTCTCTTGATCTTTCCTCTCCACTCATTTGGGTTTGTCCTCTCACAAGGAGGACACAGTGGAAAGGGTCATCTAAGAGAGCCCTAGACGCAGTCATCTAAGGTTACCTAGCTGCAGTCTTGAAGGAGACATAGTCACAGTTAAAGGTGCCCTAGCTACAGTCTAAGGAAGCCCTAGCCACAATCAAAGGGAAGGCTCCAATACGTAGTCATTTAAGGCTCTAAGCCTCAACAAGGTAAGGCTCTAGTACGCAATCAAAGGAGGCTTTGATCCGCTGTCATGAGGAAGGCTCTAATCTGCAGTTAAGGGAGGCCCTAATCCATTGTCAAAAAGAGCTCTAACCCGCAGTTAAAGAAGCCTTAATTTGTAGTTAAGAAGAGGCCCAAAGCCACATCCAAGAAGAGCCCTAGCCGCAACAAAGAGATACCCTTATCCGCAATTTAGAAGGAGCCTTAACAACATAAAGAGGCCTGGAAGGACAACGTATAATTTCGGTTGTTGTAGATGACATCATGGTGACAACACAGTGATAAAGGTTGTTCCTATGCATATCTTAAGGATTGTTTTCAAGGTTGGTAAGCCATAGTCATAATGCATTGAAGAAATTTGCCCTAGACTAAGATCAGATCAGCATATGTATATCCTTTGGCGTTAGAAAGTGCTGACAACAAAGCTGAGTCCTTGTAAGACTAAATATTGTTGCGTTGATGTTATTGGTTGTTGCTTGTTTGAGGATCATAGGCCTATCTTGTTGTTGGGCTAGGCCGCAGGCCATAGCCAGCATTAAAGGTTGTTCTATAAGTCTTGGACAGCGTGGCACATAGCAGCCTTAGAAGGCCTACATTATTGATTGTGTGAAGGATAAGTATTGAAGCAGTGATAGCTAGTACAGCAAGAGGACGACATCATTTTGGGAGATGTATTGGGTCAAAGCTTGACCATGTTGATTCATGTTGGTGCTATATGTATGATCTTCCTGTGAGCAAAACCAGTTGTGTAGTTTTTGGGTGCATTGAGCTTATTGTCATAAAATATCAATTTTGTATGTTTATACTATATATCTCTCTCTCTACTGAACAATTGAAGAATATAAGAAGAATTGATCGAGGGTTTCCCACATTGGGGTTTGTCCCTAGTTGGTGCCACATCTTTTGTCCTCTTGTCGTGGCTTGTCTTCTACTGTTTATGTTTATGTTCTATCTGCATTTTACTATCATGCTAATGTGATTGCTATCTAGTCATTCATATTGAACTAACAAGAAAATTGAAGTAAATTTCTCTTAAGCATAAAACATACCAAAATTCAACAGCTACCATGATCATCATGCGTATATGCTAGCCTTAGGGCTAGTTTTTTCTTTTTGATGATGTATCAACATTTTCAGATAATAAAGGCCATGGACCTCATGTCTTGGATGACAGTTTTATAAAAACCATATTTCCTACAGACATTTAGAGAAAATTGCCACTTCTATCTTAGTCTCTTTTGTATAATATATGGATGAATATTGTTTTTACTTTCTTATAGATGTTTACAAATGTTAATGCATCAATAATCAAATGTAACACAAGATAAATAGTAATAGTAGAAAATCGTAAAAAGATGCTCAAAAAATTGTTGCACACAAAAATAATTACAATGTACCCATGAAGAGGCACAAGCCCCCCGAGCTTTGTTTGATCTACTTAAGTAATCGGTATAGGCAAATGAAATAAAGGTTTATTAATAAAATCACATAAAATACTCTGTCTAAAAAGGGGCTTGTTTCATTTTTTAACGAGCATGAAATAGAACTATGCTCATGAATTTTATAAAGTGGTTTCATTTTTATGCAAGCTTGAAACTAAAATAACTATGCTCAGAGATTGTTTCATTTTTTAGTGAGGTTGACATAACAAAAGAACCATCCTATGAATAACTTTATTTCATTTTTTAATGAGGTTGACATGGTAAAATAACTATCCTCACAACCACTTGTTTCATTTTTAAAACGAGGTTGACACATTAAACGAACTATCCTCACAACCACTTGCTTCATTTTTTAAAACGAGGTTGACATTGTTAGGTTCCTATACCAATAGGAGTCATAATTTTTGAATGACTGAGATTAACCTCGTAATATGTACATACCTTTGCTTTCTACAAATGTTTTCCATATTTAAATAATTAAAAAATGTAAATAGGGTATGTCTTAAAAGAAAAATCAAAGGACAAAAAGAATAAAAGGTCAAAAAAGATAAAAAGAAATATGAACCCCAAGAAAAGAAGAAACCATGAAAGTGTGCAAGTCAAAATGCCATTACTATTTATTTTTTGTGCAAAATAAATGATTGTGTGCATCTTGTAATCTTTGCCACAATCCATGATAGTCAAAATAAACTTGACTATTTCATATTTCAATTTCATGTTCATAGATAGAGAATAAAATCTCGCCAAACTGTTTAATCTTGACAGATAAGTAGATTAGGTAGAGTAAATAAAAGGAGTTCCACTGTTTAATCCGAGCCCTTGGATGTAATAAAGTTAGATTTAGTTAAATTACTATTATAAATAAGAAGAAAAATGTTGCAGAATTGTGATGATTGTTAGACAAAAGCATATTTATCACCCTCACCATGAAAGTTCTAAAGTATGAATGAGAAATTGGACTAGCATAAAGTTCACAAAGTCAAATTAATTAAGTTTCTGAGAAATTTTTCGGCGTAAATCACATGATATTTCATTTGTCGACGTGTTTCGAACCAACCAGTGTGGTTCATCGTCATGACAAGTTGAAGAAACAGATCTAGATTAGCATATTAAATAGTTAGAGCAGAGCATCCAACAGCGATATTTTCTAACGGCTAAATTTGACCGGGAAATGGTTAGATGGACTGGATTAGGGGCAAAACCTGTATTTATTGGCAAAACCTATATTTAAATAAATATGTTAATTCAATTAGTTATATATTTTAATAAAAATAAAAGTAAGGGGACCATTTTATGAATCTATAGTTATAAATATATATTGAAATAAATAAATTATGAAATAAATTAGTATAAATTAATAGATTAATTATAAAAGTTAGAGTAAATACTAGCTATAAAAATAAAAGTAAGGGGACCATTTTATAGTTATAATTATATATTAAAATAAATAAATTAATATAAGTTAATTATAAAAGTTATTACCTATATAAATATTAGAGTAATTAATAGTTAGTTATAAAAGTGGTTAAATATAAATATAGTTGGTTATATTCTTAAAAAAAAATGAAATTAATAATAATAATAATAATAATAATAATAATAATAAAATAAATAAATAAAAATAAAACACAATAAGTAAATAAATAAATAGATATTTATAAAAGTTATTAAATATGTAAGAATTAGAGAGACTTAAGGGTCAGAAAAAATATTTTAATACTTAAAATTAGTGAATATTTTATTTAAGGGTAAAAATAGCATCTTATCATAGATTAATTATTATTGTTAATTAAAATTATTAGAATAAACCTAATAGCATAAATTAATTGCTACTAAAATACCCCAAATCTTAACAACCACACCTTAAAGAATAAAGGCTACGGGAAACAAGGGGAATATAAAAACAACAAGATCAAGCTCAACCTAGGGAGGGGAGGAAGAAAACGACTAGGAGGAGAGGGCTGGGACCCAACAATTAGTGATCTTCTAGCCATCCTCTCTATTGAGATTGATTGGCCTTTTTTCAAAATCGTTTCCCGGTCAAATTTAGCCGTTAGAAAATATCGTTGTTGGATGCTCTGCTCTAACTATTTAATACGCTAATCTAAATCTGTTTATTCAACTTGTCCTGACGATGAACCACACTGGTTGGTTCGAAACGCGTCGACAAATGAAATATCATGTGATTTACGCCAAAAAAAATCTCATAAATTTGATATGGATAATAGAAACCTCAATTCAATTATCAAATTAATTAATTTCCCCTCACTCATTTCACCCTTTACTTAACTAATTTTCCACAATAAGTTTGAAGTACCCAAAATCTTAAGTCAAAGGGGCTCAGAGCATTTCTCTGACTTCTGGAGGAATCGGACCCTCAGCCCAATGACTTATAGATCTTAAGTACTAAAATCCCCTCATAAAACATTTACCCCCTTCAGTTCATTCATTTTCCCTAATAAACCCATTTTCCTAAGATTAAAACTCTATCTTTTCCTAAGGAAAAACGATCACCCCCATGGATACACCTTTTTATGAAAAACCCACAAAAATACACTTAGCCTAAGTTATAATGTTTCTATGTAAAAAGCGAATCAATTACAATGAAATACATTATACTTAGTGCAAATTCATTCTCATTTATCTCCCACAATTTTCACATTAACTCTTAATATTATTTATATGGTAATTCCCAAAAAAACCCTTTTTCCCGTATATATTTATTAAACCCCCTTTAATATCAATATCCCTACCCGAAGTTTGAAATATAAACTTTATATTACCCAAACCCCGACTAATTGACATAATTAATCGATCTGCGATTAATTAAAGTCAACCCATCCACCAATCATATCTCGCCCAATACTTTAATCCCTGCCTTAACCCCTCATTAAGCTAAAACCACTGTGTTTAAATGCCCGTCAGGCCCCTCCATTACCTTTCGTGCAACTCCCGCACCCGACCACCACACGATCTCCCCCCTCCCCATCCGACAGCCCATGTTGATTTCGGAAGGGCCCGAAATCCGAACAATACCCGCCCGAAATGGGTTGTTTTCCGCTGGGCCCCCGAGGTGACATGGCGCTCGATGAATGGAATCGGGCGGCCTCCCCCAATACCGCCAAGTGCCCAAAGGTTGTGCGAAGTAAACCACTTACCGCCAGCCCGCTACCCACCAAAACAGTCACTGTTCACCCCACTACGTGACAAACTGTCACTGTTCACCCGTACCCGCCAAATTGACTTTTCGCGCATAAATCCAAAAAGCCCCAAATCATTGTTTTATCATTTTTTAACTGTAATTTTCCATGCACGCGCCTGTGAACATTGAAAGTCGTCAACCCACATACACTTGCACTCAGAAGACGCCAAAAGCTCCTAGATTGCCTTCCAGCCTGATTGAAACTTTTCAAACGTTCAGAATCGCAATTTAGCTGGTTCAGACCCAGTTTACTCCAAATTCCAAATATTTAAGTCAGAATCCATTGAAAGCCCTGTAAATTTCCAAAGCAGTCTCTAAGTTTTCTTAATTGAAATTAAAAGGGAACTTTAGTAACATAATACCCACTTGGAATTGGACCACCATTACCTCAGAGACTGAAAATTTACTGTCCCTATTCTTAAATCCACAAGAACTAAGAATGGCAGCCCCAATTGCTATGGATGTCAGACCAATTACCACTTCTCACCTGGACCTAGACCACCTTCCCCTTACTGATAAAGATTTCCAAATCAAGGACACCTCTATCCTTGAATCCTCTATCAAACTATACTACCGATACAGAGACCAGTATTTGAACCACGCTGATAAAATAGGTCTTTGGGAGTCTAATTTGCCCAAGTAACAATTCCCTGAAGTGCACATCTTTCCAGAGATTGTCCATTATTGCCATGCAAACTACATTCCCATTCAAAGAGCAATGATGTCCCCTGACCGAACCATACTTTTAACCATCACTGCCGAGTCAATCAACGAAATGCTGCAACTACAACCAAGGCAAAAGTTAACCCCTATTTCCATTGGATACCTACTAGATAGATTCCCTAAGCTTATCAGTGCCAAACTTGTTGAGATGTTTCAAACCTTCATCAAGGAGGAAAATCATATCCCAAAAGACCCTCCCCCATATGTGGCTACCATATTTTCACCATTTGGTGAGGATATAGTAGCAATGATCTCGTGTTTTAGGCTATACCACCAATGAGTACATAGATGAAATCATCTTAGCCTTCATGTCCATTTTCTCTCCAAGACAACCTCCTGTTGTCATGTATGATTATGCCAAGTTCATAGCTGATAAAATGCATGACCAATTCCTTAGAATGAGTACTGAGAGAGTATTTAAGTATTCTTCAGTTTTGTACCACCTTTTCTTATATTACCAAGCTGACAAGTTCCCCTTCACTCTCCAAAAGCTTGATACTAAAGGTCATCCTAGGTCAGTGATTTTTTGGACTCCTTTGATCCATAAGTATGATTCCCCATATCCATACACAGATTTCATAGATCTTTTTGTACATCCAGTAGTGACCATGCTGCTAGGAAGTCCTCCTCCAAGAATCAGTTTAGATATTAGGAGGATCCTGTAGCTATCAAAACAACACAAAGTGGGAGATTGGTACTTGTACCAAAATCACATAGAAATTAGGATCTATGGTTGTGAGTTGGCCCCATATAAACTGCCCAGATACCTCCCAATGAGGTTATTTGCTCTGGAGTACTACAGGTAGATAATCAACTCAGATGAGGTGCATTTTGTTAAGGCCAAAAAGAAGGCCCAGCTCAGAATCAAAGATCAACTAGGCCCCTTTGTATGTAATAGCTGAGAAGCTGGAAGAGAAGCAGAGAAAATCCTTCAAAGACTTAAACTAAAACAAAGCTTCATGTGGAGATATGATCCCTATGACTTCATCTGCAACAGAAGACAGAAAAACAAGATGGCTCCCTACATTCACCACCGAATCCTTGAAATAGAGAAATATGCAAATCAATTGGAATGGGTGGAGAATACTTTAATAGATAGGGATAGCACTGAAGTTGCAGTTGAAAATGCTCTAATTGATCTAGAGAAAAGGCTTGATGAGGGTTCTTTCCTGCAGGTGCCAAGAGAATCTCAAGTCCAAGGAGAGTCTCAAATCCAAGAAGAATCACAGGCACAGGGAGAATCTCAGGCACCAAGTGAATCACATACAGAAGAAGGTTTCCAGGTGCAAGAAGAGTCAGAACAGCTAGGCCTCTCAGAGGAATTAAATCAAACAAGAATACCAGGGCCTATCATGAGTACTCCCCCTACCTTGCAAACTCCTCTATATGAGGATAAAAGCCTCAAAAGGAATAGGGAAAAGGCCACTACATCAGGCAGAGCAACCACACAATCATATGCAGAGACCGGCCTAGTCAAAAGGTAGAGGTTAAATCCTGTTTCTAAACAGGAATTCACAGAAGAAACATTTGAGGCCACCAGCACAGAAAGAGAAAGTAGCAGCCCTGCCACTCCTTCTGGGGGCACACTAGAGCCTTCCACATCAAATACTCAGATGTTGGAAAGGCAACAGAGTGTTTAAGTGTCCTCATTTAGGATGCCAACTGACAGGGACCAAGACATCAGAGAAAGGTACAAGGATATAAAAGCCAGGAATGAGAGGCTAAAAGTCCAGACTTATGCACAGTACCTAAAGATGGCCCCTGCAAACCAGAGAAGGCTTATGTCAACCTATAACGTTAAAGAAGGAAAAATGCAAATGACATTTGTGAAACATACCACTCAGCAACCAAGAACAGCAGCTGACTTCAAAAAGATAGATTTCAAAGCGCTGGCAAAGGACATACATCCTATTTACCAGATTGCGCTGCACAAGCAGATAGGGGAGATGATTTACTCCACCTTGACAAGGAAAGCCATCACAGCTCACTAATTGCAAAATTCCCTAAATAACATATCAACTCAATTCCAATTAGAGAAGGCCTCTTCACAGGCAAAAGACCCCAGAATCAAGTCCTTAGAGGACTTAATTATTGAGTTGGGACTTGATCCCAAAGATGTAAAGGCCTCCGAAAAGCTGATAAAGAAGAAAAATGATGACATAGCTGCTTTGAAGAAGGAACTCAAGATTCCACCATTGCACCACCCACAGACAGCAGAAGTCCTAGAGACCCAAAAGAGACAGGAAGAACTTATGGCCTTGGTCCTAAAGATAAATGACCAGTTGAAAGAAACAGAGAGAATTGGACACATTGATTCAGTCCAAACAAAGTGAATTGGCTACCACTTCTACAACTGCCATTCCCACAGTAATAACTGCAGTTCCCTCAACATTGGCAGCATCTTTGGCACCAACAGCTCCACAACTGAGTCTACAACAACAAGTGCTTCAATAGAAAAGACAGCAGAGTTAGTGAAAGCCATGGAGGAAATGTCCATCTAGGCAACAGAACTTAAAAGGCTTAAGGAGAAAGTGGCAAGCTTAGAAACTGACTGTAAGCTTGCCCAGATACGGCGGAGAGAAGAAACACAGAAAGCCCTAAGGATGGGTGAGAAGATTAAGGTCCTAGAAAAATATTTAACTCTGCAAAAGCCACTAGGACAGACCAAGGAGATGCTCTGGGCCAATATCATTGACTCTATCAATGATATTTGGCCATCAATTCAAGTAATATTTGAGCAAACAGAACTGGTGAAAGTGGCCACCGAGGTTATTAAGAATGTAAAGGAAGATTTAGGAGACCAGCCTGAGGATGCTAATCGACTCATCCACTTCTTGGACAGCAAGAATAGGCATGAACTTAATGCGATGGG
Organism: Pinus tabuliformis; assembly: GCA_031772625.1. Lineage (NCBI taxonomy): Eukaryota > Viridiplantae > Streptophyta > Pinopsida > Pinales > Pinaceae > Pinus > Pinus tabuliformis. The sequence goes on along the minus strand of CM062806.1, from coordinate 236,477,088 downwards.
TGAAGAGGATAGAACAGAAGCTATCATAGAAGTCAATAAGGTTCTTTCCAAAAGAAACTTTATACTTAACCTAGAGGGAAAATGCCATAACATGTAGGTGGGAATTGACAGATTCATGGCAAAGTTTCAAATTTTGAGGAATAAAGGCCTTCCAAGTCCTATGGTCATCCATGACAAACTTATGACCCAATTGGACTACACTGACAGATTAAGGAAGTTGGCCAAGGATCAAGCAAGCACTTCAGGTATCAAGGCCTTGCCAACAAGGAAAGTATTGTATGATACTTTAGAGGATATATTCTTTCTGGAGCATGAGTTGAAACACTTGTTTGTCACCAAGCCTAATTTTTCCAAATACATAGAGGCAAACAAGATCTACAGAAGAATGCTCAAAGTAAAATTACCTGAGGATGAATGGTGGGAAAAGATGACAGATTTACTATAAAATTACCACAGTAAATCTGAAGGTAGGTAAGAGATAGATAAATAGGGTCAAAGAGTAGTAGGTTAAAAAGTATTAGTGAAAGATGAAAGATAAAGATGATTCCAACGTACAAATATCAACCAGCTTAAAGGGCTAAAACTCAACTGCAATAGCCAGCACTACCACAATAAGAGGGACAGCATGATGCAGTTTTTCATCTGTCTCTATCTTAATGCTTGAAGATATTTTTATTTCCTTAATTAAATCTCAAATTGTTATGAGATATTTTGTAATATTTTTTGTATAAATACTTCACATTTCGAAGTATTTAGGGTGGATTCAAAGACATTTATGTAGACTTTTCATTCAAATCAAAGTCTTATTGTATCAAAAATTGGATTGGCTTGTTGGATCATGGAATAAAGTTCAGACATTTTACAAGATTCTTGTGTAAAGCGAAAATCAAATAAGTATTTTCTCATGTGTATTATTGTTTTTCCTTATGTTTCTTAATAATCATGTGTTTCTATGAAATCTGAATGTTAAACTAGGAATGATATTTCAGAATTTGCTTCAATGCACTCTGTCTTGACTGTTTACATTCTTAATGTTTTCTGCTAAACTATCTTAGCTAGGGAATTCTTAGTTGCTCCTTAGCTTCTGTAGTTTTCCTTGTGGTCTATGTAGCAAAGGATTCTTAACTGCCCTTTGTTGATAATCACACCCTGTTCTTCATTCTAATCCCGGTCCAAGGATTCTTAAGTGCCCTTTTACCCTAGTTAGAATCATTGCATCCATCAGCCCTTGAAGATTTGCCCTTTGTTTTGCTAGCCTACCCTGTAAACACTCCCTTTAATGTTCTGATTTAGTTATGCTATCCTTTTATTGACTCCATAGCCCAATGGCTTGAATAAACAAGCTCTATCCATCTGTTCCAAGAATTCCATCACCCAACCAAAATCAAGACCTTATGAACATTAAGAACTAGCCTAAAATCCCGCCCAAACAAAGTTAAATTATAAAGAGAGAGCCCTCTCTGGACTTAGGTTGACTAGAACCTTAGTCTGAAGATTGGTTTGTGGTTATCTCGGATTATTCCTTCTTTTGATAACTTCTAGGGAAGACTTCTGAGTGATAACAGACACAATAAAAAAACTTTCCTTAGAAGTATTTGTTTTGCTTTTTAACGAGGTTGATACAATAAAAGAACTCTCCTCATGGGTTGTTTCATGTTTATGCGAGCTTGAAAAAAAATAATTATGCTCTTAAGAACCAGTTTCATTTTTTAACAAGGTTGACACAGTAAAAGAATTATCCTCATAGCGCCTTGGATCATGGCTTCCATTTGGAAGAAGCACATGCCAAGGGATACTTCCAGGCCATGGCCTCCAAGAGATCTTCATCAGAAGGAAGAATAGCTCTCTGGAAGGAATAATTGTGAAGAGAATTAAGAGGAGTAAGAAAATCCATTTCAAATTCCCCATAAGGTTCCCTATGTCAATTAACATATCTAAGTCATAAGAAGTCGAGCAAACAGTGAGAGGCTCACTTGCATCGGTAACTGAAAACATGGGACTGGTTGCCACATAAGTAACTTGTTGCCAGCGGATAGCACTTACATATAAGGAACATTTAGGGATGTTGGATGGTTGGTAGTCGAATCAAGATCAACGAATGAAAGTTGGTCAATAGTCACAATGTTTCCATTGTGAGGAAAAGACATCACACGAAAGAGTGTCGATATGACAACTTTCATAGCATAGACATAGTCTCGCCCAAGGAGAAAATTGAAATCCAAGGGGCCTTGGACTACCATAAGATCAATACGGCAAATTTTACCTTCCAGAGTAATAGGTAACTTAGAAAGTATCTCTAAAGGCTCGCTAATAGTCCTGTTAAAAGAGAAAAGATTATGGGTAACAAGCACAAGTTGAGGGGAACCCAAAGCTTGCCAAGAAGATGAGGATAAAATACTGACAAAAGCACCTTCATCTACATTTGTGTGCTGCACATTCTTACCATACACTTTCACAATGATTTGGAAAGGGGTGGAAGAAGGAAGACGGGGTCTTGTCAATCTACTCCAATCAAAGGAAATAGCCTCATTACTCGGAGGGGGTTCGATGGAAACAAGTGAAAAGCCCCCATGTGTAGAAGAATCTGAGGTAACAAGAACCTGAGTGATATAAAAGTCACTCTCTAAAGGGAGAGTGGGATCAACTGAAGATGGTATCGAGTTAACCACTTGATCAACCAATGGCTCATCAACCTCAGTGATACGTGCTTCACTCTCTAATGGAAGGGTGGGATTAACTGTACTTGGAATTAGATTAATCACTTCGTCAACTGACGCTAGGTTGAGAGAAAGTTTACGGTAACCAATTGGAAGTTGTTGCAATGAAACAACAAGTTTTTCCAACAATTTTAAGGCTCCGTCCATATGAGGGCAAAGGTGTCTATGATGAATCCTTTCGCATAAACTACAAGGAAACCTAACATCACCCTTTTTCCCTGGAACCTCACAGCCACTGGTTGATGGATCAACAGTAGCTTGATAAGAATTTTTGACCATAGTTCCAAGACCTTAAGAATACCAGGACAATCAATAAGGAAGTGGTCACCCTTACAAAGCTTGCAAGGGTATATGGGCTTACCATGCATATTGGAAGTTTCCTCAACATTACCATTACCTACAACCATGGTTGGTTGGTTGACATATTTCTTATCTTGCTTCTTTGTTTTCTTCTTCCATTTCTTCTTCGTCTTAGTCACCTAGTTACTAGAATCAAGGTTTTTACCAAGAGAAGAAGAAGAAGGAGAAGAGGACATGTTGGATGAAGAAGGTAAATTGTCAACATGAGGTTGGTGATGTTGAGATGATGAACTCGGTTGAGGTGGAATAGTTTGGGTATTTAGGATCAAAGAAGTTGAAAACAACCACACTGATAAACCTATTGTGAATCCAAGAAGTGACAACGTAGCCATATATGGAGGACCAGCATTTGTAAAATCAAGGAGAGGATTAGGGTTCCTGTTAGCAGGGTGTTCTTTATCGGTAACTTTTGGCATTGTTGCCATTAGATTCAACTTAGATAAATTTATTATCAATATTAATAATTGAAAATCACAATCCACACCTAAGGTCACTAAAGAGTAAAAACAAGCAAATAACACACGCTAGTAAATCTAAGAATCAAACCATGCAAACAAGCTTTTCACAGTGAAATCACTAGTTGGTGATGAAACCCAACGTCACATAGATCAAAGTGAAAAGTGGCTTAAGATAGAGCAAGTGGAACCAGTTACGCTGGCAACCTACTTAATGTATACAATCTGGTGCAAGTAAACTTCATTTATGTCGTCTCGAATGAAGAATACCCTCCAAAAAGGTCCAAGTGAGTCTAGTTGATGTTTGGTCCAAGTACAACAAAGACTTCCCCTCTGTCGTCACCTCGAGTAATAGCCCTAAAATTATGGTCTCTAAAGTTTCCACGTAAAACAATTGAACCTGGGCGGACAGTCACAGATCGGACATACACACAAGGGTAGAGTAACAAAGCTCAATCCCTTTGAAAGTTCCTCAAAATGGTTAATATGAGGTTTACTTCTAAGTGACTCATAAGTACCTTTCGACATTGTTTTTAATACGTGTAAATCACTCTACCATAACTCCTTTGTAAGAGGAGCTTCCCAGAGCCAAATTGCAGTAAATGGATTTACTGTTTATCGCAAGATGCTAGTGTTTGTTTGCAGCTTTGGAAAGTTAACTCACTTCCCTATTCCAAAGCCCTACAACCTGATCTAATGTAGGTGGAAAAGAGCCCTAAAATAACAAAAAATTCTAAATTGATTTTATTAGCACTGATTTTAAGAGTTGTTACTTACTCAAAGGTAATGGACATGAAACTCATGGTATTATGACTTGACGCAAAACCTTAATGCAATCGAAGATGAAATTGTAATCTTTTCTTTTCGATGAATTGTAACTAAAATAAGGGAAGAGATTTCATTAACTTTTAAAAAAATACAAGAATCAATGAATCATTTTCAAGACACACATCAGAAAAAATACAAAATTCTTAGATCTTTTTCGAGAAATGCAACCTAAGTTCCTCAAAATCTAAATAACAAGAAGCAAAAAAAATTATTTTATCAACTTCTTGCATACCTAAACAAACAATTAATGAATTATTCCTTCAACATACACAAGCTATAATTTCAATTTGACGCAATGAGTTGCAAACCATTGTAAAGCAGAAGATTGCATTGCCTTATAGGAAGAAATAATCAGTAATCACTTTGGCAAAACAACAAACCTCCAACAACAAGTGCTTTCTTGTAAAACCCTAATTTTTTCTAATATTAATGACACTTTGTAATTAAGAAGACAAGTACTTAATCTGATGCTTTAACATAAAAAAGACAAACTCAAACTATCCAGTGATGACTAGTCCTTTCAATGATTAATTAGTAATTCACCAGATCAAACTTCAAACCCTAATTTGCAAAAGTAAAGAATTCTTCAAAAGGCAACCCAAATAGTCAAATCAAAATAAGGAGGAGATTTCCATAAGGTAAACAAGTGTAATTAAATAGAAAAAAATCAAAATTTTCGAATTTGATGATGAGAAAACTGAAATTTTAAAAAATTCCAGGAATGTGCGCAAGTCATAGAGCAAACTAGTGCGCATATGCACTGTTGAAAAGAGAAAAGTGTGCAAGCTCTATGCCTAAAGCTAAAGTGCGCAAAGCGGGAAATTTTTAGAAAAAAAATAAAAACAAGTCAAATAAATCACAAAATACAAATTTTCAATCATTTCCAAACACTCGAAGAAGGCTACAACAGAAGGATCACAGGTCAAAAAAAAAGAGAATGATGGAGATTGAGACAATCCCCAGTGGTTTTGTTAATTTGTTAGGTGGACTAATCCCTCTTGCGAACAATATGGATCTCCCTAGACCTTAGAGAAATCTAGTAACAAACAAGAAATAACTGCTACCTTTCCTTAGCTTACAATTGGTTGAAACAAACAATATGAGAGAGATCACTTACTGTTTAATCGAGATGCTTGTCGAAATCCCTTTCAGTGCCTTTGAAATTTAGCTTCTCCTTGATGCTTTGGAGACCATTCCAGCACTTTCCACAGCTTCTCCATGATGTCTTAAAGGAGATCTGCATAGACATAAACACACACAAGATCAAAGCATCTAATAGATAGAATGAAAGATAAATGAACTAATTAACTCAACAAATATCATAAATTGAATCAATAAGCAATCATAACCTATGTGAGTAATTAAGAAATCCCACAAATGATATCAGAGAAGACATAATTAGGAAAGAACGATTGTTTTTATATTAATGAAATGGGGAACAAACTTACAACCACAAAGCCTAGATGTTACAAGCCTCTTCTCACAATCTCCAACCCTCTCCTTGGATGAATAACCTCCTAGCCTTATTTTTGTAGCATAAGCCTACCTTCAATAGTCCTCTCCAATCCTTAGGCCTGTGTTACCTTTATAGGCCAAAAGGGAGAAGTTTGGGATCCATTTCCCAAGGGATAAGATCCACAAATGGTGGGATAAGGGTTCCACAAAGAGAGGGAGGTAGCTCCATGGTAGGAGGGATCAGGGTTGAATAGACATCCATTTGAATCTTGTTAGTTGGGAAAGATTCGACTAACAACACTTATAGACTTAACATTTTATCTTTACATGCATTAAGTCATGTGCGCAGGCCATAGTATGAGATAGAGCGCACTTCTGCGGAGTTTCTAATGGACTCTTTTGCGTATGTGCAGAAATTGACTAGGGAACTGCACAAGAAGCCAAAAATAGGTTTACGAGTGTTGGCATCTAGTTTCATTCTCTTTGGGATAGTCTGGATTCTAGCCTTTCAAGGGGATGCATTGGAACACATTGATGGATAGCGAAAGATCCAAACTGATGGTCATTTACCTAATGCGACAAAATGACGTCTAAATTATACTAGCTAGTAGAAACTTGAACTTATGAACTATGTGAAATCCAATTTTAGAAAGAAAAATGGCATGAAATCCTTAGGTGCTTTGCATCATTTTCTTGGCCTTCCAAGTTTTGCAAACAGATGAAGGTGTTTAGTTTTCCCAACCTAAGGATGGATTTGACCATCTTCACCACTTTCACATGAGTAATTGTAAACTAGAGCCTTCTCCTTTCAAATGCAAAGTTAAACTTCTACAACCTACACCCCAGTACTTGGATGCCACATTGTACAAACATTTAGTTGGAAATTTAACTTGTACTCATATTGGCATATCCTTTGTCATTGCTCTCATAGCTTGATAAATTCATTTGAATGCAACAAATAAAATACTTTGGTATATCCAAGGTATTAGTCAATTTGGTATGTAGTATAGGGAGATATCCAATGTTGGTTAGCTATACAAAGTCGAAAGGTACCAACAACCCCAACGATTGATAGTCTATTGTAGGTTATGTTTTCAACCTTAGTTCTAGACTTATCACTTGGGCTTCCAAGAAACAAAATTCCCTCTATTTCTATAATGGAAGCGAAGTATTGAGCCATTGTTTACACAAGTTAAGAAGTTTTTTGGTTTACATAGATCCTTTCAAAATGTGAACTCTCCCAATGACATCCAACCAATGTCTGGTGCAATAATGAAAATGTCATTCATCTTGTCAAGAAGCTAATTCAATATCAATGCAATAGTCAATTAGACATGCACTTCATTTGGAAGCTTATTCATGGTCCCACCCTTGAAATGCTCTTTGTCACACATATGATCAAGTAGCTAAGATTTTCATAAAGCGCCTTATAAAGCCAAGTTATTAAGTTTCAATGTATGGTGGGAGTTTAGGAAGTTCTTATTGAAGGGTATAAGCACCAATGCCTCCTTACTTCGTCGGTTTGGTAAATCCCACAATCATCTCCCAAGTCGATCATAAGTGGGATGCTAGAATATTTCAACACTAGGAGCTAGTATAAAGTAACTTCATCTAATGAGGTTTTAGGTTAACGCATATTTTTAGTAGAGCATCAAACATAAGGATACTTGAATAGAGTCTCAACATGGAATAGCGAGCCCACTTGGCCAACACTTCACTTGGTGAAGTGTTTCTTCTTAAGTGGGATGTCAAGATATTTCAACACTAGAGCTTAACGCAGTCTAATGTGACTTCAACGTACATGTTTTTAGTAGAGCATTTAACATAAGGATACTTGAATAAGTCATGATACATGAACCAAGTTGGCCAACTTGAATAAATTGTGGTACAATCACCCCCATGTGCAGCAAGCTATTGCTTTTACCAATAAAACATATGCAAACACTTGACAATGACATAATCAACATGTTGGTTGGCTTGGTCACCTCACTCAGAGTAGGGCATGAGATGTAAGAATAATTGAATAAATCCTTATCACAATGTAGCGAACCAATTCTTCCAACCCCTAGAAGGGTCATGTGTCGCATTTACTAGTACAACATACACCTAAAAACCTAAAAGTGGCTTATTGGCATTTTGATGTGTTTGTGTGCTTTATTAATCCAATGATCACAATTGTGTCTTATACAATTAATTTGATAGTTCAAACATGTCCTTGACATTAAGAACACTTCAAATGTGGTTGAACACATATTTGATCAATGATATATATTTACACATGGATGGTCATTTGTTAACAATCGATTGTGAAAGATGTTGATATAGAGTTTTTTTTGTAGTAATTGAATAACTCGATGTCACTAACTATTCCTCTCCTTGAGGGCTTTACTCATAAAGCTTCTTGTCCCAATCTTGGATCTATTTGTGAGCATTTGTCTTATGATGTTCAATCTATGTGAAATAACATATTCTCCAAGCAATGGATGTCAAGGATGGCTCAAGAAAACCAGTGGACGAGGATACATAAGGTGCTCAAATGCAATGCTTAGATATGATGTAAAGTTTCAAGGGCATGCCAAACCATTAATAGCAGGATCCAATTTCAACAACTACACACTAATAGTTTCACTCACTTGGAAAACATCTTTAGAGTAACCATATTTATACTAAATGCCTAAGGCATGTCCTTCATTGTGTTGCATTTGACCTTTTAAACCATTATCACAAAAAGCAAGATTAGAATTTGAAGTTTGAGCAAATTTTATCCACATAAAATCTAAAATTTATCGACATGGGATCTTTTTCATCATTTTTCAATAAATACATGTTCTCATTAACTAGTTTAATATTAGGTCTAAATGATTAGAACTAGACTTCTAAAAGACAGTTTATTTTCAAGATTCTCTTAACACAAATATTTATAAAACAATTTGAGGCACATATTTTATATGAGTAGAGTTTTAACATAACACATCAAGACCTCCCAAATGGAAAATTTTACAAGATATAACCATAAAACTCATGATGATATGACTATCTTGTTTGTTCTCTCAGTTTCTATAATTTCTCTATCTTTCAATAAAAAAGCGTCAACATTGAGCTTCATACGTGTACTCTCATATACAACAAATTATTTTAGAAACAATATTATTCCTCTCATCAAAGAAATATAAATCCAATCTCTACTTGGAAAGAATCTGTAATATTCCAAATAGAAATTTTATAGAGAATCAAAGACATGCACAAAAATAACAACACGGTGAATTTCAGCAAACACCCATGAACAAAAAAATGCTCTGCAACACCAAAATGGTCAATTTTATTATAAGTAAACTACTGGAGTACGATAAATTGGAAGGAGTGCACATGGGCTTGTTCAAGGCAAGCTACAAGCCCCAGGGGATCAATCTCTCAATACCCAACTACTGCAATAGTTTGTTTCTTCAGAAATCTGTGTTGGCCCAGTTTTTCTACACTGTTGGATGACCTGGCCCCTTGATTTGGCCCCTCAAAACTATCGAGAAAATTCGGTATATTTAGGGATGTGATCCTTGTCAAAAACCCAAAAAGGGTTTTCTCTAGTTTTGACCCTCTAAATTCGACCCCAAATAGCTTGGCCCTCCTCAAATACCAAAATGTTCCACTTGTAGCAGAAAATGATGAATTGGTGCTCCAAAATGCTAGCAATCTCCCTCTAAATGAAATCCTAGCAGCTCGGCCCCTAAATCATCCAACTGACACCCCCACACATCAATCACCCAAGAAGAATTGCGCAACCCTGTGAGGGATGACGCAGTAGCCAGCTTCAGCAATTCGTACAGTAGAGATGGAATCCCTTTTGCCTCCCAAAATCTCCCTCCTTTGGCTGCAGTTTGAACAAGAACACCCCTGCAATAATAAAGACTCCAATTTCCAACACCAATTCTCCTAATCACTGCATGGCCTCTCCCTCTGCGTCCCAGCTGAACCAGAATAGGGTGTATATGTGTGATGTCCCTCTCTCAACCTCCAAAGCAAGAAAAATTCCTTCGTAGGATGGCACTTGAAGTCCCCCGAAGAAAGGTTGAGCTTCACTCCTTGGGAAGCTCTTATGCGAAGAAGCACTTGTAACACAGCTAAACAGTGAGAGTGACAATCAGTTATCAAAATGTCAAAAAGCGTGCAAAATGATGTCTCTTCCTTCTATTTATCTTTGTTTCCCCCTTTCTCTCCTTGTGGGCCCCACCAATTCAACCTCCTTCTCCCTAGCTCGATTTTTCTAAGGGGTTTGAATTCCCCTTTTTGGGTGGCCCCTACATGCCACTACCAATTTAATGTTTCCTTTTCTCTAATGTCAATGGCCTTCATCTCTCCAAAAATTAAGTGGAGACTCTCTCCACCCACTTTTCCTAATCTTACCTGCCAAAATATTTCCCAACACCCAATAGAAAAAATGGAAATTATTCTTAGAAAAAATAATTTAATTGGAGATATTACAGAATCCATTCACAAGCCAAGTAATCCAATCTATAAAAACATATTTTGGAAGGAATCCATTCACAAGCAAGTAAAAAAACACCAAATGATGGACTCGCATATCTTCATGAACTTTCGGATCCTCAAAAATTAACAAGCATAACTCTTGGACCCAAATCCCTGGTCCAAATCCCATGTCATCCAAGGGATGACGAGAGATGGAGTTAATTTGAGAGTCCTATCCCTTGGCTCAATAAATGTTCATATTTTATCTACTCCATGCAATCTTCCCTTTGGCAGTTCCTAATCTCCATGTAACTGCTCATTAATAAACACAACTTAAGTAGGGTGAACCAATGATGGTGCTTCCCTACATTTATGTAAACGGAAACGTTTCAGTAAAATCCCAAAAAATAAAAATTATTGTTTCGCAAATATCTTCAATTTTCTCTGAATCCGAATATTCGAGCTACATTACAGCAATGTTTAAAACAGTGTTGGGAGATATTCTTTTAAAGATTTTAATTCATAAAAACGTTTTCCGGGGTGGTGAAACAAGGTATCTAGACTGGTTATAACTGATTTGTATTTTTATTTCTCTAGGAATAGCGTAGAACACATGGCTCTCCGTTGAATAGTTCGTAACACTGCCTTGTAACGTCCTCAATGGCATTTACTCTTGCGATGTTTTGGATAGCGGTGGCTGTATATTTTCAAAAATATTTATAATTATAATGGGATTTGAGCTAGCGTACTTTAAAAACTGTCATCCATTTTAAGAATTCGAAGTTTGCGGCTTGAAAACACCACGCTGAAGCGGTATGAGCCATCTACAAGTAGGGTAAGCGTTCAGTTTGGGGAGAACTGTGACCAAACAAAAAATAACAAGACGTTTTTTCAGTATCCGTAGAACACCTTCCTACTTTATCTTTTGGCTTAATCGGCACTCCATACTAAACAACCACAATCCAAAACATGCCCAATTGCATATCGATCATCTTTGAGAGGTTAAAACATTTATTTATCTGCACCCAACATTTTATTGCAATTAAACATCTACGAATCTGGTGTAGTCTAACTTTTCTATGTTTTTGGCTCTTTTTCAGGCATATTTTCCCATCAATTTTATCCAAAATCCATCAGGGGTATGTTGGAATCATAGGTTCGAGCCGTATAATCTGCATAAGCCAATTATCCTGGGATTTTTCAAAAATGCATTTTAAACAACAAAAACTCTACCTCTCACAAAAAATTGTATTCCTAAATTTTGGTTAAAAGAAACCCAAAATGTAGAATAGTTAAACTTCTCTACAAATTAGGAAAACTAAATTCTGATTTTATGCTGGAAAAACTCAAGGCTCATGTAACTCTGTGCTTATTAGGCAGCCATATTTGTATTCCTAAATTTTGGTTAAAAGAAAACCAAAATGTAGAATAGTTAAACTTCTCTACAAATTAGGAAAACTAAATTCTGATTTTATGCTGGAAAAACTCAAGGCTCATGTAACTCTGTGCTTATTAGGCAGCCATATTACCATTGGTCATGTCACATGGCATGGCTTAGGAAAACAAGAAAAAAGAGGCTTCTTTGGAACCAAATATAGTTTCTAATATGCAAAGGAAGATTAACCACTCACGAGATGATCAGATATACCTCAGCGGAAGTAATCTCCTAGGTAGTCACACAACTAAATGTTCCGGAATTCCAGATAAACAAACCACAAGTTACCATTCCTGCACATGCTTATCTGCCTTTGAAAAGGTTTAAAAATGAAACATTTCATTAACCATGTTCAATAGGCACCTTGGCACATGGATGTATCAGAGAAGCTGCAAGACCACTTGACAAAACCAGAAAGTGCGCCTAAAATAGATTCCTCGCTTTGCATACAGTACGATGATTCCCTGTTGAAACCCTTGGAAGATTGCCTTTATTGAAATGAAATGTCCCACAACAGCTTACTGTTTTGGGCGTTACATTCAAAAACAGATTCTGCAGAAGGAAGAATATGACTGAATTATTTCAGATGTCAGCGCCAGTACAATCTGAAGCAGAGAACTACTCACGTGGTTGTAATGGACCCAATAGATTATATATAAGAAGCAAATTTGAGCCAGCTTGAATTTTTTAATTATAAACAACGATATTTCCCACCCATGTCGACCAATTGGTCCTAACATAAATTGCTAAACCAAGCACCCTGGAAGCTAAATAAAATTGCTCAGAGATTACATTTCGAAAAGAAAAAAGACATAGGCATCTTGTGTAAGTTCATAGAGATGACAAGTCCCGTTCAAGAGAAGGCAAAATCTCTCAAAATATGACGTATAGCTGCAGGTTCTGAAAAATCAGGTGAGAGTCGTAGCTATCGCAATAGCATAGGCCCGCAAGAGAGACAAGGCTTGCTCAGTGACAGCCCTGTTACGAGCCTGTCTTGCCCACTCAGCAGCAAGACTTTCAGCTTTGCTCCCCTGTGCACCCTTCTCTAAAGCATCAGCTGCTTCAATAAGCTTTCCTTCGGCCAAAAACTGCTCAGCATGAGCAATGACGGATTCAATACCCTCAGAATGTAACCCATCTTCTTTGACCTGCAAAAGAGTAAATGAAGAACTTTCAATTATTAACCCACTAGATAATGTGTATGGCACCTGCCAATTTTTCGTTTGCTCACCTTCATAGCAGAAGCAAAGTGAGCCAAAGCATGAGTCAAAAGACCTCCACCGCCAGCTGGAATAAGTGCAAGCTCTCGCAATGTCCCCTTTAGGGATTCAAACTGCCTCACATTGCCCATGCAATGAAACATGGTCACGGGTAACGTTAATTGATGGTGGGAAGAAACAGAAATTCATAATGGACCATTTACTGTCCAACTTTTAAACTGATGCAACAGCGGGAATAACAACGAATACTTCCTAATATATTTTCTATACAAGTTTTTAAAATGATGCATTTTCATTAGTTCCAATATATCATTTCCTACACTGCAAAAGAGTACAGATATACAATAGCTCTAGTATATCTGCCACTAGAAACCAAGAAATATACAAGATGAGAGCAAGATAAATGGAATAGAAAATGTGCGAGAACACTGAAAAGTAGTTGTACCATCCATTGATTCATAAAAAACAAAAAAAAAACACATGAAATATTCAAGAAGTGTTCAGGTGGTCTGATGTTCACTACACATAAAAGCCTAAAAACAACTGCAAAACGCATCCTACAATAGCATTGCTAACTAGGGAAGTCAGAAACTGAGAAATCACAATTTAAATAGACAAGATCAAAAATATATGAAACAACTCTATCCCCTAAAGGCTAAAACTCATGCATCTAGTAACAACAGCTATACTACAAACATTAATGTAGAATAAGAAATCTTATCATCAGTCCTTATCCGTGATCAAGGATTTTTTTTTTTCTTTTGTGGTAATTAATCACTATTCTCTTGGCAGTTCAAAACTTGAGTTCCTGCTGTTCAGGAACCAACTTCAAAAGATTTAAACCTAAAAATTCCAATATAAAGGTTACTTCCAAATCAAGCCAACTTTTAAAGATGGAAAACTGCACCTCCTCATTAGACTCTTCTTCTTTATGAAAGAAATTAACATAAAAAGCCCTCTGAAGTGAAATACAAAAAACCTATGTCGTTATTTAGAATTATTACAGGCCTTCTATCATCAACCAATGAAATAACTCTAGGATAAACATATATTCACAATTACCAACACTGCAATTAAAAAAATAAAAAACAATGCACACGCGGAGATTCCTATTAGCTGTGCTTACTGTGTTAACTGTGATGGAATTAAAATGCTGCAATTCTATATGAAATTTCAATGATACAGTATGAGAGGCCAACTCAGCTAATTGCACTGTATGTATAATCAATATCACGCCTTTGCATCAATTGAAATACAATATAGGAGCTACAAATGAATGGAAACATCTTTATCCAAACGAATGTAACATAATACATCCATAGTTCATCCTCATTGATTTTTGTAACTATGGCCTGTCTTCATAATGTATGTTTGAGTCATTATGAATTTGTAAAGCTACTAAAGCATATCTTTAAATGCTAAGAGTCAAAAGAAAATTATTTCGAGTCAAAGTCCCATTGCGAATTTCAAAAGAAAGAAATTTGAAATCTTGAAATTAAAGTTTTTGGCTCCAAAAATAGGGTTGGCCTCCTCCTAGTCAAGTCGGCCCCTCTGAAATTGTTCATGTCAGATTCATCCCAAAAACATGTCTATTTGGCCTAAAGAAAAACTATATAAAGGAGCCAATTCATTGCTCCAAAATGCCATGAAGTAGCTTGCATCTTCTGTGGAAGTTTTGGATGGCCTGAGGCAAGCTTTTTCGTATGTTCTGAGGCAGCTCTGAGGTAATTTGAATCCTTAGAAAATGTAACTAGGTTTGGTCTCATAATGATCTTTGTACCTATATCATTGTATATATTATGTAAAAAGAAAAAGAAAAAGAATTATTATTATTATTATTTATAGATAAGCATGTTCTTCATGCTTCTAGGTTTTCTTGAGTCAAAGAGTCAAAGAACTTCTTAGACCTAATGTAAAGAAAAAGTAAAAAATAAAAAATAAAAAATGTAATTTGGGTCAAAAACCCCTCTAGATGCAAAGTCGGCCTACCTGTCAAGTCGGCCCAGCCCCAAAAGGACATGTATATTTGCACCCCTATGAACAGTATAAATAGAGGATGATTTGAGCTCATTTGACACACAATTCTCTGGGTTGGCTTTTGAAATTTCACAGGAGGGCCAAAGTCTGAAAAGGATAAGCGTTTGTGGAAGATCTGCCTCATCATATCTCTTGATGAAGATTTGTTGTTGGTCTCTTGCAGTCGATGGATTTACTGTGCAGGAGGGTTTGACTTGGCATCTAGAAGGCTGGTATTTTTCTTTGGCCATGGGTTTTCGATATCTCACTTTGATCTGATTCTATAAGAAAAGAATTTTTTGGGTTTTCCCCTTGGAGGGGTTTTGTCTTGGCTTGGAGTCTATATCTTGTGTTCTTTTGTCTTTTGTGATCTTCATGTTTTATATTATCGTAATTCTTTGATGAAAGAAGGAAAAACATAATAATAAAAATGCCAACAAACTCACAAGTAATTATCATGTAAAGAGAAATCTAATTTAACTGGTAAGCCTCCTGATTTCTCCACATGGTATAAGAGCTCAGGTTTGATTAAGGAGGCTTGAAGATCACTGTGTTGAAATTTAAATCAAAATATGAAGTATCCCATGGCTTATCTCGGATTGGTTCTGTGGCATGATCTGTCTTACTGAGCTTGCATTACAGTAATCTATAACACGCATCCTACAGTTCTGGGCTCCCTCTGATTATGACATCGTATCTAAGTAGACTGAGGCTTGAAAATGTACAGTGAGCAGTAATTCTGGCTTGCAACACATAATGGCTTGTATTAATGGTCGTATAGCATTTCAGTGATATTGAATTTATGTCCTGGCTTGTTCTGTGGGTTGTTATACATAATCTAAAGCATGGTCGCATGCATTTAAGAGATCCTCATTTCTCTGTGACAATAGGATCGGATGACCTCTCTGTGGATCGCTCTAAGTGGCTTCATATATATACAATGATTCTATGGACTTGTTTCGCTCTAAAAGGCTCACATATGTAGTATATAGTGACTCGTATCATTATGAGTCGTTCGATGATGTTTGGAGATCGTATTTCTGATATAGTTCATATATGGTTCACAATATATTGTGACAAGCACTGGTTTGAAGCTCGCACACTTCCACTATTTGGCTCTAATTTGTGACTTGACAATGAAGCAGTAAGACAGTGAGACAGTAACAATCGCATGGAAATTATATATATTGTTATGGCAATAAAATTGACAAATAGAAAAGTATGTATAACAATCATAAGACTTCAAGAAGCTTACTTCTTGTACTTGGAGCACATCTTTGAGGTCGAGAATTTGTATACGATAGCAAAAACTGTATTAAGTTTGATGAAAGAAGGATGAGACAAAAATACAACAACAACAAAAATTATCTCTTGAAGAATAGACTTGTAACATTTGGAGGAGATCAAGATTATCTCTAAAGCATAAAATATAAAGAGCAAACCTATTAATGAAGCAGTCGTTTTACCCATAACTTGCTACCTATACTTAAGGTCTGATCACATCATGAAGCCGATTCATTTTGATACTGAAGAATGATGGATTTGACCTATATGGTGACATCATTACACAATGTATCACTCCTGGAGCATCAATAGTAGCATTGACTCTATAACTTCAATGGCATCATCTCTGTGGCAGAAATATAGCATTTCAATATGACACTAAGGTTCATCAACTTGAAGCTCTCGTCTTTGCAGATAAAAAGTAAATCATGGAAAGTCTGCCAAGAGACTTCATGTAAATACATATAAAAGAAGATAAATTTCAACATGAAACTGACCTGAAGCTTTAAAGGAAGATGATGGACAGAAAAACAAAGTTCTAAAGATCTATGAATGAATTGGTTAATCCCTGAGCTAAGAAGTTGTCCCTTCAAATGAAGTTGATGCATGTTTCTTTAAAAAATGAATGAAGTTCGAATGTCTCTTTGAAGCAGCTCCCCATAATCATGGAAGTCAGAGGTATGTATAAATCATGATCAGTTACTATCCATGAAGAGTAGTGATGATATAATGCATAGTTTTTGCATGTAAGGCATGTTAGGGTTTTGCAATATGCTTGTAGGGTTTTGCAATTTCTTTATGATAGGTCTAAATAACTATGAAGTTGTTAGGAAAACCCGTAAATCTCTTCTCTTCTTATAGATTCTTCAATTGACGACTACCAAGACATCTAGACCAAGACCAAGTCTGACCTTTACTGATGATGTGCTTCATTTGTCCAAGTCAAACTTAGTCAAATCTCTTCCAACAACACAACTTCAACCCCTAGCTACAGAATTTCAGCCTTCACTACAGGTCTGAAATTTTCAGTCCCCTACAACTGCTACTGCATCCACACGCATGAGTGAAATTTAGCCTTCCAAGGCTTCCCAGCAACTTTGCTTGCCTTGCTTCCTTGTCTAGGGCTAGTAGGTGACCTATTAGGCTCCTCTTCTAGAAATTTTGATCTTCTTCCAGCAATTAGAGAATTTCGACCTTGAAGCAATAAACCCTAGCCTTCCTTCTTTGCACATGTGAGATAGATAGAGAGAAAAATAGCCCAAAACACTTCTTCCTTCATCCTTCTCCTTCTTCGCTAGACTTCTTTTGCTTCTCCTTCGCTTGGATGCTCAAAAGTGAATGTGTGCGCAAAGGAGGTCAAGTTCCCTCCTTTATATAGGCTTCTAAGGTGGAGTTATGTTAAAATTGGCAACTAGGGCCATGAGTCACCTTATTTATGACAGCTGATATTTTTCTTGGATTCCTCTCACCGAGGTGTAGGATTGATCTAATGATCATCCGATTCCAACATGTATTCATGGAGGTATGAATTTATTTGTATTCTTGACAATTTGTCAAGGTCGGCCAGCAAGCAAACCAGTGATTTTTACCCCCAGCGAAACCTCAACGTTGCATATAAGAGGAGGAGACCTTGTAGCATCATTTCACAAATCTCATCTCTCATCCTTCTCTTTCCTCATTTGATTGGGTACGCATAAATGAGCAGCTTCTCTCTCACACATGCAAAGGAGAAAATTTGTTTTTTGTCTAGGGCTACATTGACCTAGGTTGACGAAGCTGCACGGTGACTTTTGGACAGTGTTGACCAAGTGTTGACTCTTTTCATTTGCGGATTGGGCTAGGTTGCCTCTACTTGGCAGGCCGCAATTCTGAACAGCTGCTTTGACCACATTTTGACCCTACGTTGACCAACGTTGACTGTCAAAGAGTTGACCACAGGTCTGTCTAGTGTTGACTAAAGTTTGAATGGATTTTCAAACTGTTTTGGGTTTGACATTTCTTGCCGTTGGAGGCCGACTTCACTGAGCATTGACCATGATTGATTAGAGGTTAAATATGACCTGTTTGACCAGCTTTGACTTTTCTAGTTAGGGTTTTGCAGTTGCTGTCATAAAATTACAGAATTGTATATTTGTACTATCTCTATCTCTGCTGAATTATTGAAGAATATAAGAAGAATTGATCAAGGGTTTCCCTACATTGGGGTTTGACCCTAGCTGGTGCCACATATTGTGTCCTCTTGTCTTGGCTTGTCTTCTACTGTTTATGTTTATGTTCTATCTGCATTTTACTATCACGCTGATGTGATTGCTAATCCGGAAATTGATATTGGGCTAATAAGAAAATTTGAAGTAAATTGCTCTTAAGCATAGAACATACCAAAAATTAACATGGTATCAGAACTGAGGTGAAGACAAAGCCCAAGCAAGAGTGAAAGAGCAATCACCGAAGACATTTGGAAAGGACAAAAGGCTCAATGGGTTCCTCATCCCACTTCTCGGTCGAAGACAAGCTCTATGATAAGTGTGACTATCACGGATGGAAGATGTCTCTTGATCTAACATTGGAAGAACAAGAAGTGTTGGACTATGTGAAGGGTAAAATCTTGGAGCCTCCATCAAATGCACCGGCTGCTACAAAGAACAAGTACACCAAGGGTGAAGTCAAAGCGAAAAAGATTATCAAAAATTCCATTGACAAGCGTTTGGTGGCCTACATCTTCGATTTGAACACCTCCAAGGAGATCTACGACAGATTGGTAAGCATGTTTAAGGTTAGTGATGCAAATCAAGTTTTGTTCCTCAAAAATAAGTTGAAGGATATTAAGAAGGGCAAGGACGAGGATATTCAATCCTACTTCTTAAGGATCACTGAGATCAAGAATGATCTTCTATCGATTGGAGAAGTCATTCCTGACAGGGAACTAACTATCACTACCCTTGGAGGGCTCCCATCCGAGTGGTATATATTTAGAACCACTCTTCTTAATAATGATCGAATTCCAGGGTTTGAAGAATTGATGTCGAGATGCATTCAAGAAGAGACAAGAATGGTGGAGCAAGAAATGCCTTCAAATAGAGGCAACCCCATTGCTTTCTCCTCTCATGCCAAAAGGAGAAATAATTTTGGGTCTAAAGGTCATTTCAAAGGAAAGCCCGAATCAAAGGGTGGAAGGAAGGGAAGATGCTTTGTTTGCAATAAATTTGGCCACTATGCGAGGGAGTGTCCAAATAGAAAGGACACATCACATGATGATGATCAAAATCACTCTAGGGGCAACTTCAACAACAACAATCAGAGGAATGGCAGGTTCAATGGCAAAGGAAAGAGGAATGCAGGAAATCATGGAAATGGTCAACCCTCCAAGAAAGCAAGGAACTCCAAGTATGAAGAATCAAATGTTGTTAACAATAAGCAAGATGAGTATTATCTTATATCAGCCCTCTCCACTACCTCTCCTCCGGACTCATTGGGAAATTGGCTTATTGATAGTGGTGCCTCAAGGCACTTCACTGGTTACAAGGAAGCTCTCTCTAACTTGATAGAGAAGGAGACAAACTTGGAGATCATTCTTGGAGACAATGCCACCTATCCTGTAAAGGGTGTGGGGAATGTTACCCTTCAATTGAATCAGGGTAACACAATCCATTTGCAAGAAGTTTTATATGTACCTGATCTCAAGAAGAACCTAGTGTCCATTTCGGCAATGGAAGACAAAGGCTACAAGGCAGCATTCATCGATGGAAAGGTACGTGTTTGGAAAAAGAATTTTAAAGATGCTTTTACTCTTGGGTTTTAGGTTGACTCTTTATATCAAGTTGGAGGAAGTCCATTGGAGGCCATGTTTTGTGACACATCTCTACAATCTGAACTATGGCACTGGAGGTTTGCCCACCTTCATTATAAGGCTCTACACGATGTAAGACAGATGCTGACAGGGAGGCCCAAGTTCGAAGTAGAGCATGAAGGTGTATGCCTGGGATATGCCAAAGGAAAGCTTAAAAGGAGAACATTCCCCTCAAGTAATAGCAAGACCTCTGATATTTTGTAGTTGGTCCACTCCAACATATCTGGTATGATGCCCGTAAACTCTTTGGGAGGATATCTATATTATCTCACTTTTACATATGATTATTCTTGCAAGTCTTGGATCTACTTCTTGAAAAAGAAGAATGAAGTGTTCACCTGGTTTCGTCACTTCAAAGCCATGACCGAAAATCAATCTGAGAAGAGAATCGAGATATTGAGGACTGATAATGGGACCAAGTATGAATCCAATAAATTCCATGACTATTGCAGAGAAGTTGGCATTAAGAGGGAGACCACAACACCATACACTCCTGAGCAGAATGGTGTGCCTAAAAGGAAGAATTGTATGATTGTGGAAGTTGTTTGTGCCATGCTCCATGATCAAAGGTTTCCGAAGTTTCTATGGGCCGAAGCTGTGAATACCGCCATATATGTTCAAAATCAATGCCCTCATCAAGCATTGGACTCCAAGACTCCCGAAGAAATGTTCACTGGTAAGAAACCCGATGTCTTTGATTTTAGAATTTTTGGAAGTCATGTATACTTTCATGTGCCGAAAGAGAAAAGAAGCAAATTGGGTGCATATGGAAAGAAAGGAATTTTTGTGGCCTATAGCGAAAATTCTAAGGGCTATAGAATTTATGTTGTTGGTCAAAGGGAAGTTCAGATAAGTCATGATGTCACCTTTGATGAAGATATGGCTCTTAGCAAGGTGGACAATATTCCTATTCCAAGGAAGGGTAAAGAAGCTGACACTAGAAAGTCGGATGAAAAAGAAGATGAAAAGATGTCGGATGCTGAAGCACCTATGGATCCTATTGATCCTCCTCCTCAAGAGCCCTCCTCCTCTAGAAGAGGCTCTCGTGGCTTGGGAGGACTCTTGAAGATGTCGAGAGACATATTGCATCGAGAGGGACTTTCAGTGAAAGCAAGAAGTCGACCAGGTATCAAGGATACTTGACCATTATGAGCACTATCATTCAAAACGAGCCTATATCATTCGAAGAAGCCATGAAGCATCAAGCATGGAAGGATGCTATGAATGAAGAATACAAGTCCTTCATGAAGAATGATGTCTGAGATGTGGTCCCCAGACCCCAGGACAAATCAATTGTCACCTCTAAATGACTTTACAAAATCAAGCATGGAGCTGATGGGAGTGCAGAAAGGTACAAAGCTTGCTCTGTTGCTCGAGGCTTCTCTTAAAAGGAAGGTGTGGATTACGATGAGATATTTGCACCTGTTGCCCGATACACCGCCATTTGCTCGATCATAGCCCTTGATGCTTCGCAAGGATGGAACCTACGTCAAATGGATGTCAAGGCCACTTTCTTGCATGGTTCGATTAAAGAGGAAGTCTACGTGGAACAACCCAAGGGTTTTGAGATTCATGATCAGGAATCTCATGTATGCGGGTTGAAGGAAGTTCTCTATGGGCTGAAGCAAGCACCCCGAGCTTGGTATGAGAGGATCGATAGCTACCTGATGAAGTTGGGATTCCCTAGGAGTGAAGTCGATCTTAGCATTTAGTTTCAGGTTGAAGATGATAAGCCTCTCATACTGGTGCTCTATGTGGATGACCTCTTTCTGACTGGTGTGGACCCTCTCATTCACAAATGTAAGAGGGAGTTGGCTTCTGAATTTGAGATGAAGGACCTAGGACTGATGCACTACTTCCTAGCATTGGAGGTTTGGAAAAAGCCAGGAGAAATTTTCCTATCTCAAGGAAAATACGTGGTGAAGATATTGGAAAGATTTGGCATGGTGGACTGCAAGCCCGTGACTACCCTGATAGAGCTTAACTTCAAGAAGTTATGCAGTAGTGCTGCCAAACCTGAATTGGGAAATGCTTCTGAGTATCGTCAACTAATAGGACTACTGATGTTCTTGATGAACTCTCGTCCAGATATATATTTTGCAGTCAACATGTTGAGCCAATATATGGTTGAGCCTCATCACTCACATTGGATTGGTGCCAAGAATCTTCTTAGATATCTTCGGGGCACAATCACTCACGGACTGAGATACACTATCAGAGATGTGAGGCTGCATGGTTATTCTGATGTCGATTAGGTAGGCAATGTGGTGGATTGCAAGAGCACTTCTGGGTGTTGTTTCTCTTTAGGTTTTGCTTTGATATCCTGGATGAGGAGGAAGCAAAAGTCGATTGCTTTGAGCACTGTTGAGGTCGAATACATAGCTGCGAGTATGGCCTCCTGTGAAGCTATCTAGTTAAGGAAGCTCTTCAATGAGTTGTCTGGTTAAGGAAGCTCTTAAATGAGCTGTCTGGACATACGCTAGATACTACCATGATCCTCTGCGACAACCAGAGAGGGATCCGATTATCAAAGAATCATGTATTTCATGATCGCTCCAAGCACATCGATATCAGGTACCACTTTATCCGAGACATGGTACAACGAGGAGCAATAAGACTCCATCATATTGGCACTGATGAGTAGGTCGCCAACATTCTGATGAAGCCCCTGGGAAAGGTCAAATTCTTTACTTTCCGAGAATGAATAGGAGTCGTGGAGAGACCCTCTTCTGAGGTCCTGTATGATATTTACATTGAGCTTTGGGAGCTCCAGGGGGCTTGGGGTACTTCTTGGAGCGATGAGCAACCATAAGTTGAGTGGTTCAACCTTCCCCTAGTGCTATGTACAGGGTGAGTGGTTCAGCCTTCCCCTGTGATACCCCATGGCGACATGTAGGAAGGATGAGTGGTTCATCCTTCTCCTGCTGAGACATCCTACCCATGCAATCTGGGACTCATTGGAGGTACCTCTCATCTAGCCAATGAATAGGGAAATGAGGATAGGGACCATAGTACTACCGATGGACGCATCGTGTGTTGGAAATAATACTGAGAGGGGGGTGAATCAGTATTATCAGATCAATAATTTAATTTCCCAAACAGATTTGTATACGCTACTTCAACTAAGTGAACTAGCGTGTATACGCGACTGTACTTAAAGCAACCAACATATATGCAGAGAACTTTTGATTTACCCAATTTATCATGCATTGAACTTTAACCAGTATATCAGAGATTTATTAGACAGTGCAGTAAAAGAAGAATAAAGCATCACACATAAGCAACACACATGAACACCAAGATATAAGGTGGAAACCCAATGTGGGTGAAAACCACCTGCTGTTGTCATCTCTGTCTTCTTTTAATAATAAGAAAATATGTTTACAATTTTGTACTGGTGCAGACTTATACCAGTACGCAGGCTTCTACCTGCAGAAGGTTACAACCTTCTCTCGTTCTCCAGCTTCTACTAGAAGGGAGCTACAACCCCCTAACTTTTGTACTAGCCGATATGTTTACTAGTACGTAGGTTGCGACCTACAGAAGGCTACGACCTTCTTTCTTCCTCCATGGACCACGTTTCATAAATTTTCAGACTAGATCCATCAACAACATTATAACTGCAATTCAATCATCAAATACATCTGCATCAACCAATCACTGAAACTCAAACATCACTTTCTGAATCACCCATAACTAAATCAATCAATCACTTTGACAGTCAATCTGATCAGTCAGAATACTGTCACCAGAACCCAAACCAGAACCCAGAATTCTGCAACAGCAAACAGAAACAACTGAAACATACTTTATGAGGTATACACTACTTCCATGTGTCGAACTTGTGTGTATACACGCTTTTATCAAAGCCAACCAGCGTACACCTCTGCAAATATTAATTCATAATTCTGCAGCTATTCCAGACTTCAAGTATACCCAGACCATAATATTTACAGAACTACACATGCGTCAGTATTCAGATCTAGACGATACATGATCAAACCACATAATGATAATTCATTTCAAGCTTAAGATCCCAATCCATCAGCAGATCTTATCCTTCACCAACCACTGACGTTCATCCTTGGTTCAGATCAAGCACAGTACCATAAGCCAATAACCTGCATACTACATCTCACACTTCATCAGATATTCGATACTTGCACACCTGGCATAATGATCTTCTCCTCCTTCTATAGTTTTAGGTCTTTCTCAATACCATGGACCAAAACCACTTAGGACCAATACCTTGGACCAAATACCTGGGGTCAATACCTTGGACCAGATACCTTGGACCAATACCATGGATCAAAATACCATGGACCAAATACCTTGGACCAAAAACTTAGTTTTCCAAGATATACGCGCTTTTCCTTTTGTGAAAGTGCATGTGGACGTATACGTTACTTGTGTTCAGTGAACCTGTGTGTATACACACCTTGGTCAAGGTGAACCTACGTATACCTCTCTTTCTTCATTCTTTGTAGTTTGATCTGTAATTCTTTGTTGTTAACCTGTTGTACTGTGATCTTTCATTTGAGTGAGTTGCCATCAAGGACAATACCTGTATCATAATGCCAACAATCTCCCCCTTTGGACTTGATGGCAACAACAACACCAAGTCACTCTCCCCCTTTGACATCAAGGGCAAAGGGTCATGCTCCCCCTGAGTACATGCTGAATTCTCTGATATGCTGAAATGTACTAATTGAGCTCCCATGATTGAGTCCATGCTCCCCCTGAGCACTAGCAAAGTCTGCAAGAAGATTTTCTAAAAGAATAACATGACTCTATAAATCAACTATGTGAGGATGACCTTCCTATCACCAATGACTCATACATCCATCTCCCAACCAAGTGGGGATATACCAATTGTTTATACATGACAAAAACAAGAAATATTACATCATCCATCCCATGCATAGTGGGGTTACAAATTAGGTCTTTTCATGACCTTTACATTAAATGATATACATGACATTTATAATAAAGACAACCGATCTAAACAATACCACGATAGTCATCAGCAACTATCATACACCATATATGGTCTGCAACATCAGGATCAACTGCCTATATATTTCCATCATCAAAAGAGTCACTTGAATCAAAACAATTATGCGAATCTGTACCAAGATCTTCTAACATAATGCCAACAATGCATTATTAGAAACATATGCTCCCCCTAAACCTGTGCCAGATGTTCACTATCAGATCTTATTATTGCATATATCAGTACGAAATATCAGGGCATCATCATCAATCAGATATACATCAAGTTATCAACAACTTATGAGGACCAACATATTTCCACATGTTACCAACAAATTGTAACCATCATCAAACAGAGCAGATAACTCACTGAACCATATCAAACCCCTTGTTCATGAGCCTGGCCCACTGCTTTTCCTCAAACCAACATATACGCGACTGTGCCCACAAAAACCCGCATATGTACGCGACTATGCTTCATGAAACTCGCGTATGACAACCTTTTTCTGAAAAATAGGATTTAATAGCAGGATGATGCAGCGACTACTCCCAACTTTTGTCTGAGATATTCAAATGTCTCTCTGGGCAGTGGTTCAATGAATATATCAACAACCCGTTCTTTGGAGGGAAGATACTCTAATTTGACCTTTTGTTCAAGCACTTGTTCATGTGCAAAATGATATTTGATGGGAATGTGCATGGTCTTGGAGTGCATGATTGGATTCTTTGAAATATTGATGGCACTTGTATTATCACATAGAATGGAGATGCGTGGAGTACATGTGATCTAAATGTCTTGCAAAGTTTGCATCATCCAAAGTAGTTGTGTGCAGCAAGATGCAGTAGCTACATATTCTGCTTCAGCTGTAGATAATGCAATTGAACTTTGTTTCTTGTTGAACCAAGACACTAACCTGGAAACCATATAGAATGCACCACCACTAGTGTTTTTTCTGTCATCAACACTTCCTGCCCAATTTGCATCTGTATATGCATGAAGAGTAAGATTTGTATCTCTAGGATACCATAAACCAAAGTTCTGTGTTCCTTGAATATATTTGAAAATCCTTTTGACTGCCTGAAGGTGTGATTCCTTTGGATTTGCTTGGAATCTTCCAACTATTCCTACTGCATGCATGATGTCAAGTCGAGTACCTGTTAGATAAAGCAGACTGCCAATCATGGATCTGTAAGTTGGTTGATGTACTACTGTTGATTCATCATTTGAGCTGAGACTGCATCCTGTTACCATTGGGGTACATACTGGTTTAGAATCTTCCATGCCATAACTTTTTTAAGATCTGTTTGAAATATTTGGTTTGTGAAAGAAAAATACCATCTTTATTTTCTTGAAATTGTAGACCAAGAAAATAGGTAAGCTCACCAAGCAAGGGCATTTCAACTTCTTGCTGCATTACTAAAGCAAAATTGTGACTCATGGATTCTTCATTGCTACCAAAAATGATATCAACATAAACAACAATTATTAGCAATTTATCAGTGTCAATCTTTGTATATAGATTGCTATCTGCTGACCCCTTTGAAAAACCCTGTTGGTGGAGATATTTGTCAAGACCCTTGGAGCCTGTTTTAGACCATAGAGAGCATTTCTGAGTCTCCATACAAGTTTTGCATCATTTCCAAGAATGAATCCTTCTGGTTGTTCAATATAGACTTCTTCTTCTAAGTCTCCATTAAGGAAGGCATATTTTACATCCATTTGGTATACTTTGAATTTTTGAAAACTAGAAAGAGAAAGAAACATCCTTATGGCTTCAAGTCTAGCAACAGGTGCAAAAGTTTCTTCAAAATCTATACCTTCTTATTGAGCATATTCTTTACAAACAAGTCTGGCTTTGTTTCTAATAACTTCTCCATTTTCATTCAGATTGTTTTTGAATATCCATTTAGTTCCTATGATATTCTTATCATGAGGTCTAGGAACTAATTCCCAAGTATTATTCTTTTCAATTTGCTCAAGTTCTTCATTCATGGCCTTGACCCAACATTCATCTTTGCATGCTTCATTTACATTTTGAGGTTCGGTGGAGGATAGTAATGCTAGATAGCTTGAGGTTTCTGTAATAGTTCTTCTTGTCTGTACACCTGCCTCTTTTTCACCTAAAATTTGAGTTTCTGGATGATTTTTCTGAACATACCTGGACAGAGTCTTTTCTTCTATCGTTATCTCTTCTTTTGGTGCTTCATTGGTTTCTTCTTCAAAATCATTGTGATTTGATGTGGGAAAATAATCCCCATCTTCTTCATTGTCATAATCTTTGGTTTTTATCTATTTAGGATTTTTGCATGCTTCATCAACTACAACATCAATATTTTCAACAATTTTCCAAAGTCTTTTATTATAACATTTATATCCTTTACTTTGGGAAGAGTAACCAAGAAGAATACCTTCATCTGCTCTGGGCTCAAACTTACCAAGTTTTTCATCAATCCTTTTGATATAGCATTTGCTTCCAAAAACTTTAAAGTATTTTACCATAGGAGTCTTACCATACCAAAGTTCATGTGGAGTTTGAGTGTTGTTTACCCGAACATTTGCTTGGTTGAGATTCTGTCAGTGTGGAAAAAGTCCCGAAGAAATCGGGATTTATTTCTAAAATCACGATTTTTTGGGCTAAACGATTATATCGGCCGATTTTTTGGCGATTTTTTCATAAACAAAAAAATCACGATATTATCGAATTAATCCCGATTTAATCGGTAGTCGATTGAAAAAATCGGCTTGCATTATGACCGCATGGATAAAATGCCGGAAATCGTTCATTTCGGTTCATTTTAATTTTTCACTGTCTATTTTGGCTTGTTCCGCACTGTGGAGAATCGAGGGTTTCAAGTTTTCAGTTTGCATTTGCAACGTTGCCATTGCGTTAAGACTCAAGAGGAGCCCGCAAGCCTCAAGGTATGCTCAGACTTCAGTCTTCAAATTTCTACCCATTACCTGTACGCTATTAAAACTTAAAAACTTAAATGTTTCTTAACAGTTAAATGAAAATCTTTCAGGTTTCAGCGGATTGTTTGTAATAAATTTGTAATATCATTATTCAATATTCATATATGTAATATGTATTATGTAATATCATTATGATTAATATATAATATATATTTAATATTACATATGGCTATGCGCATTGCAGGCAGCGGAAAGCCATTATCCAAATTCCAAATTTGTTATATGTGTTGTGTATAACTGTTAACAATGATACCAAATTCGTTATAAAGTTATAAACTTATATGTATAATTTAAACACATCGCTCTATTATGCTCACAGCAGATTGTAACTTGTAAAGTTGTAAGTCCCTTAACACACTGTCCAAACAGAAACTATTGGGTTTTTTAATAAGCCAGCTGCCAAACAATTACATGGTCTACGTCCAGACACTGCCTAGAATATGCAGGCCCCCTTCTATTTTGTGTTTTTTCTCTTTTATAGAACTTTTCTCAGTTCTAGGACTAGATCAAATATGATCAAAGATATCAACCTTGACAAAATCAACCCATTGAGGGCCTTGTTTAATAAATCTATTATAGAGATATCACTATCCTTTTGAGTTTTGACTTTAAATGTCCCTAATCAACTCTCCACTGCATAAGTAATTTGTCTCTTTCAAAGCACAGTCAACGTTGTCACTCAAGACATATCAGTGAATAGTGAACACTGCATAAATTGACTACATCAACAATGGACAATCAGTGGAAGGCCCAAAACAGTATAGCTGTTAACATATAATAATAAATATATATGGCTTAAGTGTTCACTGTTCGGTGGGTCTAAAAATTTTAAAAATTAAAAATTAAAATTACTATAAATTTGTAATTTAAATTTTAAATTTACTAATTTGTTTCTAAATTCTAAGTGCAATACAAATTAATAATTATATTTTGCTGATTTGAAGGTTGAAGCAATTTAATTTGTTTCAATCTTTTTTGTGCCCAGGTTTAAACTTTAAATTCAAGCTCAAAGTTTAAAACAAAATGCCAAGGATTTTGGATGCTATGTGGGAGTTTAGTGAGCCTGATATTACACCCGAAACTGGGGGGGTCAATAGAATGTATTTGACTTGCAAGTTGTGTGGCAAGCATATGTCAGGAGGCATCAACAGATTAAAATTCCATTTGGGGCAAATTCCGGGGCAAAATATTGAACTTTGCTCAAAAACAACTCCAGAAATCATCCGATGGGCCATTCAATCATTGATGGATAAAGAGGACGGAAAAGACACCAGGGCAGCACTAAGAAACCAACTTGTAGGGGGCTAAAGAGTGGGGGGAATTGAGAGTGGCAGTTCTTTTACAGCAGCATCACCTTCCTCACCCATGGGTACTCATCCTTCTATCTCATCTTTTTTTGTTCCTAGAACAACAGCTGGTTCACAACCTGGGATCAAATCATCAATGAAAAAAAAGGAAAAGCCAGAAGCTGACAGGTTGGTTAGTAGGTGTCTTCTATGGAGTAATGTTCCTTTCAACATTGCCAAGACAAACCCATTCTACCAACCTATGTTTGATGTTGTTGTTGTCGTTGGTCCAGGGTACAAAGCCCCCACCTTTGCAGAGTTGAGAGGGCCTCTTCTTCAAGATGAAAACATTGATTGCACTGCTAGATTTGCAGAGTTTAAGGCATCATGGGAACACACTGGATGCACAATCATGTCAGATGGTTGGACTGACCAGAAGGGTAGGACCCTTCTTAACTTCTTGGTTAGTTGTCCCAAGGGGAGAATGTTTATGAAATCTGTTGATGTATCTGCACACATTAAAGATGCACGTACATTATGTGAGTTGTTGGACCTCTTCATTCAGGAAGTAGGCCCACGCAATGTTGTCCAAGTCATAACGGACAACGCTGCAAATTATGTTGCCGTTGGCAAGATGCTTATGGAGAGGTATCCTAACTTGTTTTGGACACCTTGTGTTGCTCATTGCATTTACTTGATGTTGGAGGATATAAGTAAGATTCCTACTGTGAGGGATATTGTTGAATCATCCAAGAGCATAACAAAATTTATATATAATCATTCATCTGTGCTTAGCTTGATGAGAAGATTCACCAACAACAAAGAGTTGGTGCGGCCTGCCATTACACGATTTGCCATTACTTTCATATCTCTTCAGTCTCTGTTGAATTCTATGTGGGAGGTGAAGAGCATGTTTCTCTCAGCGGATCGGCGTTCTTTAGCTATTAGCCGCAAACCGGAGGGAGAGGGCATATGCAGACTAATTTCATATGATCAGAGCTTTTGGGTAGGAGTAGAGGAGATGTGTGTCATTTCAGAACCTTCAGTAAAGGTTCTTCGGTTGGTTGATGGAGACAAACCCGCAATGGGCTACTTGTATGAGGCCATGGATAGGGCCAAAGAAGCCATTCATGCTTATTATGCAAATAAGGGAAACGAGGGGTTAGAGATACAACAGGTCATATGGAGAGTGATTGATCAGCGATGGAACAATACACTCCATCGCCCCATTCATGTTGCAGGTGTCTACCTCAACCCTGCATTTTCTTATGCTTGTGGTTTCAAATTTGATGCCGAGGTGATGGATGGATTCTTCACTTGTATCGAGAGGATGGTGTCATCTGACCAAGAAAGTGAGGAGATTTCTAAAGAAATGGAGGTCTATAGGATGGGAGGTGGCACATTTGGTTTTAACATGGCTATTAAGAATAGGACGACCAAAATGCCAGGTAAGCTTCAATTTGTTTCAAACTTTCAAGTTTAGAATTTCAATGTTTTTTTTTTTATGTTTCTCATTTTTCTTTTAACTTGTAGATGCTTGGTGGACAAGCTATGGTGCCAGAGTACCCCATCTCCAAAAGCTTGCCATTCGAGTGCTCAGCCAAACATGCAGTTCCTCTGGGTGTGAGCGCAACTGGAGTGTATTTGACAAAATACACTCCAAAAAGCGCAACAGGTAAAAACTAAAAAGATTTCAAATTAAATTTTTTGAATTCATTTGATTAATTTTAATATTTAAATTTTCTAAGTACTAATTTACAATCTATGACCCTAATACAGATTGGAGTCCCAACGCCTCAATGACATGGTCTACGTCTACTACAATCTTCGATTGTGGGTGAGACAGCTTCAGAAACCTACTGATGTGGAAGCCATCTCATTGGACAATATTGATACCACCTCTTCATGGAGAGTCGAGACTGAGAGGCCGATCTTGGACTCGATCCCAGATTGGTTAGGTGTGGATCTAGAGGATGTAGCAGTTGCAGAGGAGGGAGAGCCAGAGATAGAGGAGGAGGAGGCGGAGCAACATCAGGGTCAGGAGGCAGTAGCAGAGCTGGATGAGGATGCTGAGGAGGAGGTGACACCATCTAGGATGGGCAGCAGCAGCAACATAGCACAGAGGCCACCTCTTCCATCGGCTTCTAAAGGACGATTGAGTCCATTTGACTTTGTATCCCCCGGGGCAGGGTCTTCTTCCTCTAGAGGAAAAGGCAAAGCCATTCCCTATTCTCGTAAAAGGGGAAGAGGATCTCAGTCACTGATTACTTGATGACTTTTAGATGACTCATGATGTACATTTATTATTTTTTTGTTGATATTTTGACTCTTGAGAGTTGAGACTCAAACAGGACTCAAAATTCAGGAGTTGATTCACTATTTTGATATGTGATGTAGCACTAGACTTCATATACATATTATATATTAGCTTTCTTTACATGTTTATGTGGAAATGCATTTATTTGATGTTGTGGATACTCTAGAGGTTAAAAAAAAAATGAATAATTTTGTGTTTTTTTAATTTTGCCGACTTTTTCAAAAAACTCCCGACTTTGCTGAGTTTTTCAACTTTTGGACCCTTGCCGAATTAATCCCGACTTCGACTTTTTCCACATTGGTTGAGAATAGTTACGGCGGCGAATGCAATTTCACCCCAGAAGGTTGCAAGAGTTCCAAATTCATCTAGCATAGCTCAAGCCATTTGTTGAATAGTTCTGTTCATTCTTTCTACCACTCCATTTTGCTAAGGAGTCCTTGCGGTGAAGAACTACGTTTTTATTCCATGTTGTTCACAAAAGTCATAGAATTCATCCGAGGTAAATTCCCCTCCTCAATCAAATCTAAGGCATTTGATTTTGCAACCTGATTCATTTTCAACTAAAGCTTTGAAGGCTTTGAACTTTTAAAATGCTTCATCTTTATGCCTTAGAAGACCTATCCAACACATTCTGGAAAAAGCATCAATGAACAAAATAAAGTATTCTTCTCCACAAGATGGCTTTTTCCTTCATGTCCACATAAATCAGTATGAACAAGTCCAAGAGGCTTACTAGCTGACCCTTCTTTTTAAATGAAGTGAGATCTAGTTTGCCTACCGAATTGACATGGTTTGCATATTGTATTTTCAGGAATAATGATATCTGGGAGATCACGAACGGCCTGGAATCTGCATGCTTTTCTTATTTGAGAAAAGCTTAGATGTCCCAATCTTCTATGCCATAGCCAATTTTCATCATTTTTGCTTAGATAGCACTGTTGTTGTCCTCCCTTGAGTATGTATAAGTTGTTTGGAATTCTTGTACCTTTGATCACGGTTTCCCCTGTATCATGCTCACGAACAACACATTCGTTTGATCGAAACACCACTTCATTTCCTTGATCACACATTTGACTGACATTCAACAGGTTATGCTTTAGACCATCTACATACATAACATTCCTAGCTTTAACCTTTTCTTTCAAGAAAACAAAGCCTTTACCTTTTATGACAGTAGGAGTGTCGTTTCCAAATGAGACATTCTTCTCCTTTTCTAAGGCATTATATGAGTGAAGTTTTTCTTTGTCACATGTCATGTGTTTTAAGCATTCACTGTCGATGTACCATTGATTTTCTTGTCCTTCTGCATACAAGGCTATACCACATCTTTCTATTTGAGGTTCTTTCCTTCTCCATATTTTGGGGTTTAATGGAGTTTGCTCCTTTTGAGATATTTGTTGAAATTTACTCCTGCATTCAGATTCTTCATGGCCAAAGTTGTTACAGATTGAGCATTCTATTTCATTTTCAAGAAGAGAAAAGTTATTATAGGAACTTTTCTTGATCCTTGTCACATTCCTTTGATTTCGTACTTCTCTAGTTATGATGGTTTTGTAAGCAACACATTGAGCAGCTTTGTGTCCAAATTTATAACATGAGAAACATTGACTATTAAAGAAGTTCCTGTGATTATCGAATCTATTGACCTGATGATTGTAGATTCTATTGATTTACCTGAGGGTGGTTGTGGCTTAGCCGCTTATGTTCATCCTTGAAGCAAATTGAACCTGATTTACCTGGTGATCTGCTTTATGCCTTTGTTGACGATTGTCATATTGTTCAATGTTCTTTGTTGCATCAAGATAGCGTTTAGTGGAGGTTGACGACTTCTATGATTGAGATGCTTCTTCAGTGTATCCAAGACCTGTCTTTACCAGAGGAGAACGCTGTACTTTGATAATTTCATTTAAGGTTTCTGATCTTTTAGCAAATCTAAGATTGAAAGATTTTGTTTTCTCAAGATCCTTTCTTAGACCCACAATTTCACATTCTAATTTTTCATTGTGTTTTTCTCTTTCAGCAAGTTGGTATGTCAATGTATCTATAATCATATTCTTTTCTTCTAAACAGATTTTGAGTTTAGAGATTTCTTCACGAAGGTCATCTTCTTCTAAAGCATCCCAAAAATTATCATCGTCATAAGCCATTAGAAGTCTATAATCATTACTATTTTCATCTTCATCACTATTTGATAAACCATCGCTATCTTCATGAGTATAGTAACTTTCTTTACTTACATTTTGTTCTCTATTCCATTTTGCAGATTCCTTCCCTTTATTATATTTATCTTTAAGAGAACATTTGGCAGTGTAATGACCGACTCTACCATAGGCAAAACATTTGAAAGGTAGTTTACCTCTAAATCTTCTGGAACCCCATTGAAGTTTCTTGACAAAATTTACTTCATCTTCTTCTTCTGAAATATGTCCTGATTCATTGAGTTCTTCCTTTCCTTTTGTTGAAGCTTTAAATGCGGCTTCTCTCATATATGATGGGCCTCCTTTTCTCATCTCAAAGGCAATTAAGATTCCGTGAAGCTGTGTCATAGTGATAGTCTGTAGATTCTATTTTTCTTCTATGGCAGATACTTTTGATTCAAATTTAGCAGACAAGGATCTTTAAACTTTCTCATCTAAGGTAACTTCCTTTATCTACTAAGGTAACTTCCTTTATCTCTTCACCCATATTCCTCATACAATTAACAACCTCATCTATACGTAAGAAGTAACTAGCTATACTTTCATCATTGTGCATCTTAAGAGTTTCATATTGAATTCTGAGAGTTTGCAGTTTAGCACGTTTTACCTGAGAGTCTCCTTCGTAGCTTAGAACGATTTTGTCCCATATTTCTTTGGCTAATTTGAGCTGCATAACTTTGACAAACTCTAATTGTGACAGACTTCCCAATAATGTATTGACAGCCCTGGCATTGGTTTCATATTGCTTTTTACCTACCGTATCTATAGGAATTGCTGATGGAAATGTATATCCTCCTTCCACGATTTCCCAGACATCCGTTCCAAGTGATTGTAGATAGGTTGTGGTTCTTATCTTCCAATAAACAAAGTTTCTCCCATCAAAGATTGGCGGTCTGATGGATCCCACGCTTTCTTGATTACTCATGATGATGGATCTCCCTTCAAGCAATCAAGCTTCTTCTGAAGGACCTGCTCTGATACCAATTGTTGGAAATAATACTGAGAGGGGGGTGAATCAGTATTATCAGATCAATAATTTAATTTCCCAAACAGATTTGTATACGCTACTTCAGCTAAGTGAACTAGCGTGTATACGCGACTGTACTTAAAGCAACCAGCGTATATGCCAAGAACTTTTGATTTACCCAATTTTTCATGCATTAAACTTTAACCAGTATATCAGAGATTTATTAGACAGTGCAATAAAATCAGAATAAAGCATTACACATAAGCAACACACATGAACACCAAGATATAAGGTGGAAACCCAATGTGAGTGAAAACCACCGGCTGCTGTCGTCTCTGTCTTCTTTTAATAATAAGAAAATCTGTTTACAATTTTGTACAAGTGCAGACTTATACTAGTACACAGGCTTCTACTTGCAGAAGGTTACAACCTTCTCTCATTCTCCAGCTTCTATTGGAAGGGAGCTACAACCCCCTGACTTTTGTACTAGCCAATATGTTTACTAGTACGTACGCTGCGACCTACAGAAGGCTACGACCTCCTTTCTTCCTCCATGGACCATGTTTCATAGATTTTCAGACTGGATCCATCAACAACATTATAACTGCAATTCAATCATCAAATACATCTGCATCAACCAATCACTAAAACTCAAACATCACATTCTGAATCACCCATAACTGAGTCAATCAATCACTTTGACAATCAATCTGATCAGTTAGAATATTGTCACCAGAATACAGTCACTAAAACTCAAACCAGAACCCAGAATTCTGCAACAGCAAACAGAAACAACTGAAACATACTTTATGAGGTATACACTACTTCCATGTGGTGTATACACGCTTTTATCAAAGCCAACCAACGTACACATCTGCAAATATTAATTCATAATTCTGCAGCTATTCCAGACTTAAGTTACACCCAGATCATAATATTTACAAAACTACACATGCGTCAGTATTCAGATCTAGACTATACATTATCAGACCACATAATGATAATTCATTTCAAGCCTTGAGATCCTGATCCATCATTAGATCTTATCCTTCACCAACCGTCGAGCTTCATCCTTGGTTCAGATCAAGCACAATACCATAAGCCAATAACTTGCATATTATATCTCACACTTCATCAAATATTCGATACTTGCACACCTAGCCTAATGATCTTCTCCTCCTTTTATAGTTTTATGCCTTTCTCAATACCATGGACCAAAACCACTTAGGACCAATACCTTAAACCAAATACCTAGGGTCAATACCTCGGACCAAATACCTTGGACCAACACCATGGAACAAGTTACAAAATACCATGGACCAAATACCTTGGACCAAAAATTTAGTTTTCCAAGATATACGTGCTTTTCCTTTTGTGAAAGTGTGTGTGTACGTATACGCTACTTGTGTTGAGTGAACCTGCGTGTATACACACCTTGGTCAAGGTGAACTTGCGTATACCTCTCTTTCTTCATTCTTTGTAGTCTAATCTGTAATTCTTTGTTGTTAACATGTTGTACTTTGATCTTTCATCTGAGTGTGATACCATCAAGGACAACACTTGTATCATAATGCCAACATCATGTACTATCGTACTCCCTATGCTAGGATGATATAGATTTGGGATCAATTGGAACTGACTTCGGATAGTAAGAGTGGTATGACACTCTCTTTATTGGAACTGACTTTGAGTCAGTAAGAGTGGTATGACATACTCTTTATTGGAACTGACTTCGAGTCAATAAGAGTGGTATGAGACACTCTTTTATCTGGGACTGACTTCGGGTCAGTAGAGAATGGTATGATACATCCTCGATCATTTCTTCTTCTTCATAGTTCAGTAGAGCAGAGCAGTGCATCGATGGCAGAGATAATACCGATAGACAGATGGATTAGCAGATGGAGTTTCCCTAGTTGAGAGGGAGTGTTAAAATTGGAAACTAGGGCCAAACTCCATATGGGTCACCTTATTTATGACAGCTGATATTTTGCTTGGATTCCTCTCACCGAGAGGTGTAGGATTGATCTAACGATCATCCGATTGCGACATGTATTCACAGAGATATGAATTGATTTGTATTCTTAACAATTTGTCAAGGTGGGCCAACAAGCAAAACAATCATTTTTACACCCAGCTAAACCTCAACATTGCATATAAAAGGAGGAGACCTTGTGGCACCATTTCACTCATCACATATCACATCCTTCTCTCTCCTCACTTGATTGGGTACGCATAAAGTAGCAACATCTCTCTCACATGTGCAAAGGAGGAAATATGTTTTCTGTCTAGGGGTTCTTTGACCTACATTGACCGAAGCTGCAAGGTGACTTTTGGACAGCGTTGACCAAGTGTTGACTCTTCTCATTTGCGGATTGGGTTAGGCTACCTCTCCTTGGTAGGCTGCAGTTCTGAGTAGTTTCTTTGACCACATTTTGACCCTACGCTGACCATCGTTAACTATCAAAGAGTTGACCACAAGTCTGTCTAGCGTTGACTGAAGTTTGACTGTATTTTCGGATTGTTTTGGGTTTGACATTTCTTGCCGTCGGAGGCCGAGTTGACTAAGCATTGACCAAGATTGATTAGAGGTCAAATCTAACCTGTTTGACCAACTTTGACTTTGTTGGTTAGGGTTTTGCAGTTGTTCTCATAAAATTACAGAATTGTATATTTGTACTATCTCTCTCTCTCTCTCTCTCTACTGAATTATTGAAGAATATAAGAAGAATTGATCAAAGGGTTTCCCCACATTGGGGTTTGTCCCTGGTTGGTGCCACATCTTGTGTCCTCTTGTCTTGGCTTGTGTTCTACTGTTTATGTATATGTTCTATCTGCATTTTACTATCATGCTGATGTGATTGCTAATCTAGAAATTGATATTGGGCTAATAAGAAAATTTAAAGTAAATTGCTCTTAATCATAGAACATACAAAAAATTAACTTGGCTCCTCAAAATAGGTTCACTTCTTAGTTGTCAAACCGACTTGGTCTTGATGGGTATTTTTACACTTTTAAATACAACAAAAAAAAATAAAAATTTACAAGTTACAATGTGTCTGGTTGGCCTTTGAGTTTACCATAGTTTGGAGGGATATTCTAGCTTTATCTAGCTCTCATCTTGTACAAATCTCCTTCATCTTTTGGGCAGCCCTCTAAGAGATTTTTACATCATTGTAACAAGTTAATAAAAGGCTTAGTTTTCTTGTGGGAGCTTGGGTTTTACCCAAGGCATCCTTTCTCCTTATTTAGAAGGAGGATTTTGTGTGGGTGGATTAACTTTGCGTTTCAATCTTTCCATTTGCATATTTTAAAATTAACACAACCTCACTATCACATTTTGTTTTTCTAAGTTAGATTTTGCTACAAGTTTTCACTTGAGAAACTCATTTCTTACATGCACGTATCTCAATTTGTGTAGCGAGTTTAATTTAGTTGTTTAACATTTTCTCTCTTTACAATTTGCCTCACTCTAGGCTCATTTGTGGTTTTGCTCATTTATTTTCAAAGCACACTTTACAAGCAAGCATTCACTCATAGTTTCATCTCATTTTCAACCGTTATATGTTTATTGTTTATTACCATTTACTTGGAGCAATTTACAATTTCATTTATTTATCAAGCTTATGTTTATATGTCTTGTATAATTTTGAGAGAAAATTTTCAAATTATATCATTATGAACATATTTACATTTTTTGAGGCATTTCCTTTTTGCAAAGCACTAATAAACTTACTTGCATTTCATTTAGGCATTTTAGTATAGTTTGCACTTCGAACTTAATTAACCTCCAAGCATAAACTTGGTTGATAGACATCATAGGGCAAATATTTTCTTAGACAATTCTTCCAACTGGTACGAAGTAAAATAAAGGTGTCTGACCCCACAATTATCGAGGTGGTTTGTCCCCTTTTAGAAATGAAGGCACGCATTGGATCGTAAGGTTGAGGGCAAGGTTATCATTAATGACACCTCTGTGTCCTCAGTCCCTCTTCCTTACAATCACCGCAATTTTTACCCTTTGGCAAGAGTTTAAAAGAATAGGCATTTAGTCTAAAATTAATCAAGATAATTGCATCTAACCTTAGTTAAGTACATCACATCTTAACTCACTTTACTTTCAAAGCACTCTACTTGCCATTTATTTATATGCTTGTTATGATGAACATTCGTTGAATTGATCATTTTATTGAAGTATCTCATTCAGCAAGTATAATATCCTTTTTGCAAGTAAAGATTTAGTTTATTTCATACTGCAAGTTATTTTACATTGCTACTTTACATGCTTTAGAATCATGAATGGTTATATTTTGACTTGGATAAAGCATTTATTTAAAAGCAAATTTATATTTTGCAAGTTGATATCATCTCTTCTAACATCTATTTAATTTGTAGGATTACTTTGGTGTTTCTTTTTGATTCATTTTATTTTTGAGCAAGTGTTTATTATTTTGAAACAATCTTGAAGGCACTAGTTTACATGTTTATCTTTAGTTTATGTGTTGATGATTATTGAGAACATCTTTTGTTTTATGTCTTGTATTGCTTATCATACTTGTTGAACTTGCTCATAATCTCAAAGTAATCCAATTGACTTTAACATCTCCTAGAAATCTCACATCATTTTTCACCTAGCTTTTCATTTAGGGACCACCTGCCTTAGCTTACCTAGGAGAGAGCTTGAACGCGGAGAGTTGGGAATAGGTGACATCCCCACCTCTTGATTTTCCCACCAACCACACATTGTGGGGTTAAGGGTTTTTGTCACTTAGTTGTGTGTGCAAGGCGGCAAAATAACAAGTCTACACTTGGTTTCTTCCCAGTGAATGCTTCTTCTGGAGTCATGTTATCTAGTGACCTATGAGGACTTCGATTTTGAATGTATACAACGGTCTTAGTAGCTTCACCCCACAAAAATTTCTGCAAATCTTGATCATGTAACATGGCTTTTACACTTTCTTCAATGGATCAATTCTTTCGTTCTGCAACTACATTTTGTTCGAGATTCTATGGGACTATTAGCTCCCTTTTAAACTCAGACTCCTTATAGAAGGCTATGATTTCCTTTGATGTAATTCTCCTCCTTTATCAGACATTAAAATCTTGATTCTCCTTTTGTTAAGGTTCTCTACTTCAGCTTAGAATTCTAGAAATTTGACGAATACTTCTTCCATGGATTACAACAAATAAACCCATGTTTTCCTCGAATGGTCATCAATGAATGTTACATAGTATAGATGACCTCCAAGAGACTTTGGAGCCATAGGACCACAAACATCATGTTGGAAAATCAAAGCAGTTATATTAGGGTTTGATTCTCCTTTCTTGATAATTACTTCTGAGTGTGTTGGCTTCTTTTACTTCTTTATTATCTTATCTTTCATCAAGCAATTACCATATTATGTGTGTATGAAGATCACAAAACAAGAGACATAGATGTTGGCACTATGCTAGGGCAAAACCTCCCTTGAGGGGAAAACCCAGTCAAGAAAATCCTTCCTTACAATAGAATTCTTTCAGACTCTTCACCCTAGACAAAGACCAGACCTTCCCTCCACACCAAGTCTGCCTCCCAGATCTTCGACCTCCTTCCAGCAACTTCAACTAGGCAGTAGTTTCCGACATCAGGCAGCTTGGAAGACTTCGAACTCCCAATCTAGGGAACGAAACAGAGAGAGAGGCACCAAAAGTTCGATTTTCTTCTTCTCCTTAGACTTCCCCAAACTTGCACTTCCTTTGGCTTCCCAGCGTCAGACTTCACAATTCCCCAGCTACTCTTGAGATATCAAACTAGCTTGAGATGTGTTTCACCAAATGACTTTGACTAGCTTGTATTTATAGGCTCCATGTGAGGTCGAATGAGTGTCCTTAGGCCAACTTGGTGTGGAGGATACATAAATCATATTTGACTCAATGATAAACCTGTTTACATGATTCAAAAGCCCACGAAGGGTCTATTTGAATGTACAATGACTCTATAAACTCAATATTAATCCTAGGAGTCCACAATGGGAACTTTGACTAATATAATGATGACCTAAGCATGAAACCCATGCTTTAATAAGTCATTGTTACAATAATATAAATTATTTTCTTTATTCTTTTGACAAGTACATTTCACGATGACTCAAATACGTTAAATGAAGACCGAACCTAAT
The DNA here is from genome assembly GCA_031772625.1 of Pinus tabuliformis. NCBI lineage: Eukaryota > Viridiplantae > Streptophyta > Pinopsida > Pinales > Pinaceae > Pinus > Pinus tabuliformis. The sequence continues at coordinate 236,436,124 of CM062806.1, read as the reverse complement.
TACAATTTCCAACACATCAGAATGAATGAGATCCAAAATTTCTTTTGACCTTGAAGCACTACTTCCAAATGGTCTCTTGGTATTTTTACCTAATGCACATCCCTTGCATACTCCTTCATGATCCTCCTTGAGTTCGGGGATGCCATTTACCATTGTATTTAGAGTTGGTAAGATTTTGTAGTGAAGGTGACCAAATCTTCTATGCCAAAGTTCACATGGGCTAACTTCAATGTGAACCAAAGCTTGAGCAAGGGGAGTTAGCAATTTGTAGAGTCTTCCTTCACAAATCCCAATCATCTTTGCATTTTCGATACTAGAGTTTTTATCCCATACTACAACCTTTCCATCTATGAAAGCAATTTTATCTCCCTTATCTTCTAGACATGAAATGGAAAGTAGATTCTTATGCAAACCTGGAACAAATAGGATGTTGTTGAGATAAATATTTCCTCCATTCTCCAACTCTAGCAAGGCTTATCCAATTCCTCTCACAAGGTAGCTCTTCTTGTCACCCAGCTCAACGGAGTAAGAATATTTTCCACTTGACAATGTTTCCGGTTGCTTGTGCTGACCAGTCATATGTCTTGATGCTCCATTATTGATCACACAAATATTCTCATCTTCAAATCTGGTAGTAAATGCTGAGAATAGCCCTTCGTCCTTTGTAGATGTCCTGGTCATATCCTTATTGAGAGAAAATAAGAGATCCCATAATTCTTTGGTGCCCTTCTTGAGATGATTTGCCACCATTGTACACTTCTTTAGGAACTTCTTCAATGTAGTAGAGATCTTCACCATGCTCTTCGCCAACCTTAGTTATGATACCATGTTGATAAATATATAGGCTAGTAGTTAGGATGATTTCTCTTTTCTTGATAACTGCTTGTGATATCTCTTTTATTGATAACTGCTTATGATATCTTTTTACTTTTACTTACTTATTAGCTTACTTATTTATTAGCTTCTTCTCTTATTATTATGTTTGTTCTTATCATCAAACGACTACCAAAACAAGAAGAACAACAGTACACGAGAACACAGGATATAGGTTGCAAACCAGGGCCAAAACCTCTCCACTAGAGAGGAAAACACGTAAATCTCTTCTCTTCTTATAGATTCTTCAATTGACGAATTCCAAGACCTCTAGACCAAGACCAATACCCTTCCAAGACCAAGTTCGACCTTTCCTGATGATGTGCTTCCTCTGTCCAAGTCAAACTCAGTCAAATCTCTTCCAACAACACAACTTCGACCTCTAGCTACAGAATTTCGGTCTCCATTGCAAGTCTGAAATTTTCAGCCCCCTACAACTGTCACTGCATCCACACGTGTGACAAAATTTAGCCTTCCAAGGCCTCCCAGCAACTCCGCTTGGCTTGCTTCCTTGTCTAGGGCTAGTAAGTGACTTATTAGGCTCCTCTTCAAGCGACTTTGATCGTTCTCTAGCAATTAGAGAAATTCGACCTTGAAGCAGTAAACCCTAGCCTTCCTTCTTCATACGTGTGAGGGAGATAGAGAGAACTAGCCCAAAACACTTCTTCCTTCTTCCTTCTCCTTCTCCTTCTTCGCTAGCCTTCTTCTGCTTCTCCTTCGCTTGGATGATCAGAAGTGAATGTGTGTGCAAAGGAGGTTGAGTTCCCTCCTTTATATAGGTTTCTAAGGTGGACGTGGCTCCTCTAAATAGGTTGACTTCTTAGCGGCCAGGTCAACTTGGTGTTGATGAGTATTTTTAAACTTTTAAATACAATAATAATTTTTTTTACAAGTTACAATGTGCCCAATAGGGTCTTCAACTTCTAACAATGACTCTTTTGACTTCTTGACCTAGGACAAACCTTCAAAGCACTCAATGGGTGCTTGACCTCTAAAATAAAAGACCTTGAGCATGAGACCCATGCTCCAAAATAGAAATAATAATTTTTCTTACATTTTACAATATTCGAGAATCAAAAGTACATTTCATATTTATGAAGACCAAACCTAGTTACCCATTTTTCAACACTAGCAAGGGTTGAATTAAAATAAAAATCTAGGGCTTGATGTCAAAACCCAAGGGCAAGGTGTCTCCGCTAAAACTAAAAACCCTAATAAGGGTTAGGTCAAGGAATTTCTAGGGTTTGGAACCCTAGAAGTACACTTTTGAATAATCATAGCAACCCTAGATTAAAAAGATTAACATCATGCTCTTGTACTTGTATATTTTACTTGGTTGTACTCGTTGGTGAGAATTCCAAATACATAATGAGGGTTGTCAAAATTATGGAAGCAAGATGAGAAGGATATAGGAACAAAACAAATCAAGACTTGTGCTTGATGAAGACTCTTTGATAATGATGAGCATGATGGAAAGAGGGAGTTGCGGGAACCCTAATGACATTGAAGCTTCTAGCCAATGAGCATATTCCAGGAACACATTTATAATTAAAAGTTGAAGCAAAAACTTGTTACAATATGTAGATAGAGCATGCAAAGGAATGTTCACTTCAAAGGGAGCAAGTAGCAGAATTTGACATAACACTCTAGAAGATATTATAATTTGGAAACTTTGATATAGACGATCCACTTAGATATGACTTGGCTCCCCAGAAGCACATATTGCAAAAACATGTGAAAAGGTCGGAAGGAAAATTTGCTTGATGATGTTGTACCTATAGTTGTGTGGTTTCATCATGGAACACATGAAGTGTGCAGATAGCATTTTTGAAGGCTCAGAGAAGTACAAGGACAGAATTGGTATTAGAAAGTTGATATGACACTTTGAAGAAGATGAGGCAGAACTTCGTTATGAAGGAAGAAGACATGTGCTAGCAGTTGTGACTCGTGAGGAAGCCCGGCTACTTAAAGATAACAAATGAACCAGTTGATCACAATGTTGTTTAATCACTGACAAGATCCAATTTTGATATGACATGATGCTGCTAGGAGTCGAGAAACCCTATCATGAAGATAAAATGTGAAAGAAGGTTAAAGCTCAGATATGATGTATTACGAAATAGAAATCTTTGCAGCTACCATGAAGGTCTCCGCAAAAGAATAAGTCGTTGATGGATTGAGATCAGCTAAGGATTGTGATGATCTCCCTAATTGAGAGGGAGTAAGAAATCTCATTCATGTTTGGGAAGGAGTAAGAATCTATTCCCTGATCCAGAGGGAATAAGGATCTCCTCTCTGGTTGAGAGTGAGTGATGATGGACATCATATTCTCTTATCCATGTGTCATGCACAAGGCCAAGACTAATCGCCGTGTATATAGTAAAGGTCATGGAGGCAAAATGGAGAATGGAGGATTGGATGAGCATCTGGGACTGGTACTCCTTGAGGATTGAGAATGCAAGATAACAAGCAGTCACATGAACTGACACTCTTTGAGAATATGATAGGGTATCCAAGATAAGAGTGGTCGAAGAGGATCGATATTCTTTGAAGATTTGGAATCTAAGATAAGAATAGTCCTGGAAGGTCATGCTTGGTGAACATCTAGATAGGGTAAGTGCCATGAAAGGCTATGGTTGTGTACATGTGTATGTCTCCCAGCATTGTGTTGTGATCTCATGGAAAGTTAGAGTTTGTCAAGCCAAGGCCTTGCTATGTTGATATTTGACAATGGCTTACCAATCTGACTCTTCTTATGAGAATATTCAATTTGAGAAGTATCGTTGTACTGGTTGTGGAATCATGAATACCTCCCTAGTTAAGAGGGAGCGTTGGAAAACATAACTAGGTTCGGTCTTCATAATGGTATTTGTACCTATATCATTGTATATTTTATGTAAAAACAAAAAGAAGAAAAAAATTATTATTATTATTATTATTAGATAAGCATGTTCTTCATGCTTTTAAGTTTCCTTGAGTCAAAGTCCTTTTTGGACCTATTGTAAAGAAAAGGGAAAATGATTTGTAAATATGTAATTTGGGTCAAAAACCATCTAGATGCCAAGTCAGCCTACCTGTCATGACGTCCTAGCCCCAAAGGACATGTCTACTTGCACCCCTCTAAACAGTATAAATAGAGTATGATTTGAGCTCATTTGGACATAAAATTCATTGTATTGGTTTTAAAATTTTGCAGGAGGAGGGCAGAAGTTTGAAATGGATGAAGGGTTTGTGGAAGATCCGCCTCATCATATCTGTTGATGAAGATTTGTCGTTGGTCTCTTGTTGTTGATGGATTTACTGTGCACAAGGAGGGTTTGCCTTGGCATCTAGAAGGTTGTCTTTCTCTGTGGCCATGGGTCTTGGATATCCCACTTTGATTTGATTCTATAAGAAGAGAATTTTTTGGGTTTTCCCCTTGGAGGGGTTTTTTCCCTGGCTTGGAGGCTATATCTTGTGTTCTTTTGTCTTATGTGATCCTCATGTTTTATATTATGGTAATTGCTTGATGAAAGAAGGTAAAACATAATAATAAAAATGCCAACAAATTCACAAGTAATAATCATGTTAAGAAAAATCTAATTTAACTAGTAAGCCTCCCGATTTCTCAACACGTGTGGCAGTTCTGAGGTAGCTCGCTCATCTGTCTTTGAGACAAAAAAACTTGCAGTTCTAAGGCAGAGAAACGCGCACCTTTGAGGCATCACATAGTTACAGTCTAAGGCAACTAAAAGGAGCAAAGATTGAGACCTGAAGCAGCCTAGTAGAGCAGCATTTATGAGGCTAGAGCAGAATCTGTTATGGGCCAGATTGAGTTGACTAAGAGGATGGACCTTGGACCAGGTTTGACCTAGTTGTTGACTTAGATGTGTCTCTGTTGAATTGAAGAATTCCCTATTGAAAAGGGTTGCTAGATTTTCCCCATGTGGGTTTTCCCAAAGTAAATCTGTGTTCTTCGTGTGGTTGTCTCTCTGTCTTAAATATTGCATTGTTGATGTCTTTTGTGTAATTTCCTTTATGATGAAGTCACGAATGAAATAAATATGTAAAAGAATTAAAACATCATAAGGAATTATCAGTATAGAATATCTATGTAATTTCAACATGGTATCAGAGGTCATGGTATAAGAGCAGCCCTAAAAGAGGAAGTCATCTATGCAATTCTTTAGGGATTGATCTGTCAGCAAGCCCTAGAAACTCACTTCAAATGAAGTCAAGTTAGCCCCGGAAGCTTATCTCTTTGTTCTGACCGAATTGAGGAAGAAATGCCACTGTGCAATTCATACCCTCACCAAGGTCTGCCTTGGTAATGAAAAGGAGGAGAAAGAAAACTTTGTCTTTGCTTGTTTCTATGTACAGAAAGGAATGCCAAAGTCTTCAAAGGGCAGAAAAGATGCAAAGGTTTCTGATATCTTGCAGAAAGAACAAATTTTCTCAGAACTAAATTTCCACAATCCGAAATACCTCAGAGCTATCTCAAAGCAATCTGTAACAGGCCGAAGTCTGAGAAACCTCAGCTTGAGCCTCAAACAAGAGCCGAGATATACCTCAGTCTGATTGTAGAAGGACGAAAAGTCTCAGGGCTATTGGTAGAAGCCCAAGAAGCCTTTGACAAGGTCTTGAAACTGTCATCGCTGATAGAAATGCTAAAAAAAATTTGAAATCTTTTTGTGTAATTCCAGGTCACGGACTTGACTAAGGAAGGTTACAGTCCTGAACCATACCTTGTTTACTCATTAACAAAAAGAAGCCTCGGACGAGGAGTTTCAGGAAGAACCCAAAAGAAACTTGAAAAATATCCCTATCTGAGAACAAACCAGCATAGTCATCTCCTGTGCATGAAATCGGACTGATGCTTAATGACAGGCTTGATGTGTTCTCCTCAAGGATCTACCACTGTTGACGAGTATGGGAACTCAAAACTATAAAGAGATCAACAAAAAGCCATTCATCTAAGGTTTGATTCCTGAATGTAAGGTACATATCATTGTTCAATTGAATCAAAGGTTTTATTTCAGCAAGAAGAGATGATGGCCTTAAATATGCTTGTGAAAAAGGTCTTGTAGAACTATAATATGTTCCTTAGCCCTATAATCCAACTGAGGACTAAATCTGATCTGTCTGGCCCTATTTTAGAATCTTGTTCAAAAGTTAGAAAAAGGTTCAGGGTATAGCCTATAAAGGACTTTGCTTGCTTGTCTCGAATGGCAAAGTAAAGATCTTTGTGGCAAAGTAGCGAGAAATTGATTCCTTGATTTGTGCCTTCATTCAAGGAGTCAAATTCAAGTTTCTTCTTTGTCATACTCGATTTCCAAAAAATTAGGAGATTCCCTATAAATTAGGACAAATTCCTATAATTTAGGAATCAGTCCCTAAAAATTAGGACGAGTTAGGTTGTAGTTAATTGATGTGTTAAAGTTGAAAGTCGGGTTCTTGATTTTCTAGTGTGAGTTAATTGAGGAAAAAGAAAAGTGATTGGGTTTCAAGTGGTTGACTTGAAATAAGACGAGTTGCATGAGCAGTTAACTCATGCTAACTCAATCAATCACAAAATCATTCCTTAATAAGAAATTCACTAATTTTAGCCATTTGAATTGCTTTAAAAGGAGGAACAAAGGCACAATTTATTCATTATCTTGTGAGCACGAGTTGGTGAGACAAGATAGTATAGCTCATGGGTTTGTGAGCAGGTTGCACAGGTTTATGTTTGTGAGCTTGTGAGAGAAAGAGTGTGCAAGAGAAGCTTGTGCACAGGTTAGTAGAAGACAGAAGAGATCAGAAGTTTTGCAAAGGCTTCAAACTTAGATCAAGCAGGAAAGACAAGTGTGTCTTTCAAATTGAAACAGTTGAATTTTGTAAGAGATCAATTCCTCAGTTTTTGCTATCAATAAAATTTTCATCAATTACAGGGTTTTCCCAGTTGGGTTCCCAAGAAAAACAGTGTGTTTTATTGTGTAATTGTGTTTTTATTTCTGTTCATATTCCACTGCATCTAGTAGTGAAATTCTGTTTTTATGTGAGAAGGAATTTTATTTCAGATTGTTCATATTAGCAGATCAGAATTTCGTGGCTTTTCTACAAGACCTAAAAGAATATGTAAAGGAAAAGTTTCTATCAGAAAATGATTATCTTTGCAATTTTCAATAACCAAATGCATTGTATCAAAAATATTTAGGATCCTGAATTCGAATTAAGAGTGAATAATTGAGATCATAACCTGTCTATTAAGTGCTGAAGGTGCAAGTATTGATATGTTAAAAGATGTGAAGCAATGACAGTATCTCATTGTTGCTCACACACAGTTCTGAACAGTTAAAAATATTGCCGTATTGCACATGCTTCATTGGACTTGACAAAGTTACAATAAAATGCCAAGTCTTCCTTCAAATTCTCAAGAAAAATGAAACTTAATGTGTCTATTGTGTTTAAAAATTCAAGGGCAATATAGTGATCTTTGAACACTGATAATTAATTGTGATTATATTTAGAATCCTTCCAACAATTATTAATTTTTCAATAAGCAACTATACTTCAGAGAATAGCTCGGAAAGGAGAGGCGGCGCCGAACGCGGGAGTTTAGCAGCGACCAGGGCGACCACAGCGAGCAGGGTTCGATTCGAATGGCGGGCAGCAGGGGAGGGAGCAGAGGGTTAGATTCGAATGGCTACAAAGACATAGTGGCCAGCAGGAATAAATCATCAGCTGAAACTAGTAAAGGAGATATGAACAATAGTAACAGGGGCATTGAAAAAGACACAGATGGGACCAGAGCAAAAGAAAACAGCAGCACAAAGGACAAAGAGGAAGAAGACAAAAATCTGGACTCAAGAGACAAAACCCAGAAAGGACCTTGCAAACCGAAAGCAGAAATCACTCCTCGAGTAATATTAAATGACCCTACTCTGCAGGAGCACAGGGAACACATGGGAACCTACGCCATTATCTGTAAATTTATGGGATTATGGCCCACAGAAAAGGCTTTGCAGACGTGGATCAAGTACCATTGGAAGCCCAAAGGTAGCATTGACTTGCATCTAGGGTCAAAAGGATTCTTCACAGTAGTGTTCTCAAACATCGAAGATAAAGACAGAATATTCGAAGGAGGCCCCTATTTTTTTGCAGTAGCAGGTCTCTATATGAGACCTTGGAGGATGAACTTTGTCCCAGAGAGGGAGACTTTCTCTTCGGTTCCTGTGTGGGTAAGGCTCTACTCTCTACCTCTTGATTACTGGCAAACTGAATCGTTGGCTGCCATTGGCAATAAACTAGGATGCTTTGTCAAAGCTTCTGAAGCCACTAGAAGGGGAAAATACACCTCCTTTGCCAGGATATGTGTGGAAATGGATCTATCAGGAGCACTTCTGGATGAAGTCATCCTGGAAGTTCACAAGGAGGAATGGGTGCAGACGGTAGACTACGAACATATCCCCTTCAGATGCCGAATATGCCATGAACATGGGCATCTACTTAGAGAATGCCCTCTCAGTAAAGAAGATAATAAAGAAAAACCTAACATAATGAAGGACGCTGAAAGCTTCCAGAAAGTGGCTAGCAGAGGAACAGGGGGAGAAAAGGGGCCAAAACCACTACACACTGAAGATCGAAAGGGCAGTCAGAATAAGTTTCAAGTGCTAGAAGAGCCTGAAGAAAGTATAAGAGAGATTCAACTTCAGGAGGATGAAGCTAAGGTTAAAGGAAAAAAAGAGGATACAAATCTTTCTCCAGGAACTGAATCTCAAAAAGAAACCATGAGAAGTGATACGGAGATGGAAACGAACCAGGAAATGACACAAAGTCAAACAGACATGGAAGATCATGAACTACAAGAAATTCTTGAGAAGGAAAACTTGGACCTGGAAGGATTCCTGAGGCAAGGAACCAAAGGAGGAATAGAATCTCTGCCTCAAGAAGAATGCCACAGGATACATCAGCTGTTTTTGTGGAAGACTCAGGAACAAGAACTGGAGAAAAGTACAAACATCCACAAACAGGAGCATAGAGGTGTGAAAACAATGAAAGTAATACCAGGACTAGCCACCAGAAATCCAGGCAAAAAGAGAGGCAGAAAAAAGCAACACGAGCTCCTGATGGAGTGCGGAAAGCTAATGGTAGATTCGGGTAAGATGAAAGATCTAACCAGTTACTCCTTTACTAATCTTTAATTATGAAGTTCATATCATGGAATATCAGAGGTCTAGGTAGTAAAAGAAAACAGAGAATGCTAAGTAATAGAATGAAACTAGCAATGCCGGACATAATCTTTATTCAAGAGACAAAATGCTCCATTCAGAAAATAAGGCAAATCCATAACAAATGGCTCAGCAAATTTGAGTTTCTAGAAGTCAAAGCAGAGAACACAGCGGGTGGTATTCTCACCCTTTGGAACCCCCAAAAAGTCAATATCGTAGATGCGAAGGCGACAAGAAACTACTTATCAACCATCATTCAACCTATGGGAATGACGGAGACCTTCCTGATGACGAATGTATACGGCCCTCAGAAAATTGATGAGAAGCTTAGATTTCTGAACTCCCTGGCAGAGCTCAGAAGCAGACATGAAGAAATCCCTTGGGTCATTGGAGGAGACTTTAATATGATTAAATCTCTTTCGGAAAAAAAGGAGGCACCAGAATCCTCAGTAGAGATTCAGTAGAATTCCATTCTTTTACGGAAGATATGCAACTGGTTGACTCTGAAATGCATAACGGTCTTTTTACCTGGAACAACAAAAGAGGAGGCAAAGCTCAGGTTGCCTCCAAATGAGACAAATTTTTGATCTCCGAGAAACTAATGCTCACAAATTCAGAAATCTCAGCAAGTATTCTCCCTTTTGGAGGCTCGGTGGTCGATTCAACTAGAAATCAAGGGAATTGATGCTCCTAGAAACAGATCTTTCATATTTGAGAATATTTGGCTCTCTCATCCAGACTTCATCAGCAACATTGAAAAATGGTGGTCTGAAGATCTTCAAGTTCAGGGCTCCAAAATGTTCCTCATCCATAAAAGACTAAAGCTCATAAAAGTCAGACTCAAAGAATGGAACAAGAAGGATTTTGGTAACATTTTTGCAAAAAAAAATTCTGTAGAAATCAAACTGCAGGAGCTACACCAAGCAATGATCGCAGATGGTTTTGATAAAACCAAAAATGAGCAAGCTGAAAAACTCAACCTAGATTGGGAGAATTTATGCAAACAGGGGGAAATCTTTTGGAGACAAAAGTCAAGAGTGCAATGGCTCAAAGAAGGTGAGCGAAACACTCGTTTTTTCCACCGTTCCACCATTGCCAATAGAAAGCACAATAGAATCTCCTCATTACTGAATGTTGATGGGGAGCTTCAGACCTCTCACAAGAATATTGAAGGTGTGCTGGTTCAATATTTCAGAGGCATCACTAATGAAAATAATCCAAACAGAGAACAACACATCAAGGAAATTATAAAAAATATTCCGAGGATGGTGTCAAAAGAAGACAACTTTAACTTGAACAAGCCAGTTACCGAAGCAGAGGTCAGTATGGTAATCAAAGACATGCAGAATGGCAAAGCTCCAGGTCCAGATGGTTTCAATGTTGATTTTTTCAAAGCTTGTTGGAAGGTGGTCAAACAGGACATCTTGGAGGTGGTTGAGGACTCCAGAAGAAGTAAATCCATGCTGAAAGCACTCAACAACTCCTTCATATCCCTGATCCCCAAATAGGACTCTGCCCTGACTCCTGATAAGTTCAAACCCATTGCTTTATGTAATGTTGTTTACAAAATTATTTCCAAAATCTTGGCCAATAGACTCAAACCTCTTCTTCCTTCTTTGATTTCTGGGGAACAGTCTGGATATGTTGAAGGACGGCAAATCCTGGATAATATTATTCAGGCCCACGAGGTTGTTCACTCTCTCACTAGTAAAAAGCAAGCTGGTATGATCATACAACTAGACATTGCAAAAGCATATGACAAGGTGAATTGGACTTACATTAAAAAAGTCCTTTCTGCTTTTGGATTTGATCATGACTGGATTAGATGGGTTATGGCTTTGGTTACTTCACCCAGCTTTTCAATTCTGGTAAATGGCTCGCCCTCAGAGATCTTCACTCCTACCAGAGGTCTCAGGCAGGGTGACCCACTCTCTCCCTTCCTCTTCATTCTCATGATGGAAGGATTGGGCCGAACCATTAAAAAGGCCAAAGGTTTAGGGAAGATCAAAGGTCTCCATTTAACGGAGAACGGCCAAGCCTTGACTCATCAGCAATTTGTGGATGACACCATGCTGCAGGGCATCCCCACAGTCAAGGAAGCCACTGCATACAAGAAAATCTTAAATGACTTTGCCTTGGCTTCAGGTATGGAAGTCAATCTCTCCAAATCAAAAAAAAAATTCTTAAACACTAACATTGCTATCCAAAGGAACATATCTAGAATTCTAGGCTTCCAAAGGGAGGTCCTCCCTTCAAAATATTTGGGTATCCCCCTGACGGATAAACCAATGCACAAAAGTATCTGGGAATCGGTGCTCAACAAGATGCAAGACAAGATCAAATGTTGGACTTATAGGGCGTTGAACCTGGCTGGCAGATTGATTCTAACGAAGACAGTTCTTCAAGCTATCCCTGTTTTCTTCTTATCAGCCCTGCCAGCTCCCAAAGGGGTCTTACAGCAATTCAGGAACATTCAGAGAGACTTTCTCTGGGGCAAGGAGGAAACCAGAAAGAAATGGGCCCTTGTGGCTTGGGATAAAATTTGCAAGCCCAAAAGTCATGGAGGCCTAGGCTTAGATGATCAGGAGATTCTAAGTAATGTTTTAGGAGCTAAACTTTGGTGGAGATGGGTTAAAGAACCAGGGGCGCAATGGGCTAATACCTGGAAAGAGAAATATGCCAGCTCCTGGCAAATGAGTGAGCTCATCAGAATGTCAGGGAACATAAAAGGCTCTCACATCTGGAACAAAGCTTGGGAAAACAGAGGCCTGGTACAAAACAACAGCTTCTGGGAAATCAGAGCAGGAGATCAGGCTCTCTTCTGGGAGGATAAATGGCAGCAAGAACCGATGTTGTTAAGGGAGGACTTTCTGGGCATCAAGCAAGAAACTGATCTCCAAGGGCTAACAAGAGTCAGGGATTTCTGGAATCCTCCTCAGGACACTGAGAAATGGAGAAATTGGAGAAAAATAGATTGCAGAGCGGACAACCCCATAAAAGCAAAAACAGATGAACTCATGAACATATTGGAACAGAGGAAGATTCTGGTTACAGATGGGCAGGACCAGTTAAGATGGGGCCAAAACAAAGAAGGAATCTTTAATATCAAGGAGGCTAAAAGGATTTCTCTTAACCTAGAGCCCTGCGTTTTGAATAGGTCCTGGCAAAAGCTTTGGAATTACCAAGGATGGATGAAGATCAAACTGTTTATGTGGTTAGTTCATCACAAGAAAATACTAACTTGGGATAACATTCAGAAGAGGGGAATGATGGGGCCTTCTAGATGCCAACTATGTGAGGCTCAAGAGGAGACTATGGAGCATATTCTCAATAGCTGTACCTATACCTCCTGGTTATGGGATTCCTTCAAAAGCATTTTTCAGCAGACAGACAGAGACAAAGGTAGCATTATTAACACCCTGAACGAGTGGAGAAAAGACTTTGCAGACAACGAGATCCTTAATTTAGCCTGGACCTTTACACCAAGCTTCATTATCTGGAATGCTTGGAAAGAGAGGAACAAGAGAATCTTCAAGGGTGAAAAGACTACTCCGCTCTGCCTGATGGATTTGATCTTAAAGCAGATAAAGGAGACTGTGTCCACCACTCTGCACAGTTATCCCTCGAATCCTCCCACAGCACTTGAATTGAGAACTCTCAAGCAGCTGGGAATGCATGAGATCATCCTCAATGGTCTGAGGAAAAAAGAAAGAATAGTGGAAAGGGAAAAGGAGTTCTGGCATCCTCCACCTAATGGTTATCTAAAACAGTGTTGATAATATCGCCGAAATATCGGCGATATTCGCAAATATCGCGATATTTCCGGCGAGCCGAAATATCGCCCTCGAAAAATCGCGATATTTTCATGTTTTCAATTTCTCGCGAGAATTCCGAAATTTCGGCGATATTTTAGTAAATATCGCGAGACGAGGGTAAATATCGCCAGGTTAGGTTTTATCGACTTATAAAATGGTTTTTGAGTTTTCGATGCCCGTCATTTTGTTTTCGTGCGAGCTGGAGAGTGAGACGGAACCGGTCGGTGCTGCGAAGGAGGGTTTACCGTTTGGCTGCCAAGAAAACTTAAAAGGTATGAATCATTCACATTGAATCCGACATCGTCTTCACTGTTCAGTGCCGCTGCGTTTACTGTATATACTATATACAAACGCTGGTTTACAACTGTGTTTTATAACATGTTGCATATAGTTCAAACTTCATATTACATAACTTCGTTTTAATCACCGCTACCACTATATAACCGTCAGGAATCCACGAAGACTGTAATCGTTGTCTTTAATAAATAATGTAGGGTGGTATGAATCGTATGATAATTTAGTGACTATGGGAAATTGTGTAGTAACTCGTTTGTATGGGGCAGTACTTTCTACTTGAAACCAACTGCTTCAAATTTTCAAAATGACAATGCTGAAACTGCCTTACTGCTGCATAGTGACAATGATGTAACTGCCAGGCTACAGCATATGAAACCCTAACGCAATTATGCCTCAAATGTACAGTAAAATATTGATACCCTTACAACCTGCTATCCTGTTGCAAATATATAATAGTGAAGCCTAACTGGACAATAACAAACACTCTTACAGGTGAGTCGGTGACAATACTGCTGAAAGTGACAGAGAGACTTTTGAAAGTAACACCCTTACTTCTGTAGAGTTGCAATAAGCCAGAGTAGTGACTATGAAACCGTTGCATATGTTCTCAAGGAATAGGCTTAAGATAGTCTAAACTTTAGACTCTAAAGTTTCTAATATCTATTTCAATTTTCCATACACAAGGTGACAGCTTATTGGTGTGAAATTTGAATGGGTTCTGTTCAGTGTTACCCCTCATATTATCTGAGGCCTTATACCTGCGATTTTCATCACAGTGTCATAGTTGTGAATCTTTATGCCATTTAGAGTCTAGACTAATTTTAAATGTTTTTATTTTTTATTTTTATTTTGTGTATTTTTAATGTTTTTAGTTTTTTAAATGCACTGAAATCAAGAAAGATATACAGTTTCTCTACTAAAAAGTAAAAACATAATTACAGCAAGCTATCCTTGCTGTGATTTAACGTATAACTGAATTAAGCAGTGTTGAACAATACCTTGACAAGTCTGGGCAGCAAGGACTGACAGTTAAACAAATTAAGTTTTAACTTTTAACTGTCATTTTCTTAAGAATTTTATAAATTTATATATTAAAAAAACAAGGGTTATATATTACTTAATAACTTATTAAGTTACTAATTCCAAATTTTTTTTGGTGCTGTAGGTTTCCTTTTGAGTTAGCCCACTACAAAATACAAATATGCCAAAAAACTTGGACCCATTTTGGGAGTATGGGATCCCTGATGGTGGGACAAATCGTGCATATCTTTCATGCAAATTGTGTGGGGACAAGATGACAGGTGGGGTTACACGACTGAAATACCATCTTGCTAGACTCACTGGACATGATGTTGTCATTTGTCAAGTTTCTAGTCCGGAGCTTATACGAAAAGCTCTTGAGGCAATTGAAGAAAAGGACAGAAAGAAGGAAGAGGCGGAAAGAAACAAAGTTGAACGTGCAGGTAGATCTTTTGGGATATCTTCTCCTGATTTTGATGTTCAGGGTAGTGGCCCTACTGGCCCTAGTGGGAGGGGCTCCACAACTGGCACACCATCACATGCTAGCGCTACTGCTAGTGTGAATGCGAGGTCATCATTTTTTGTTCCACGAACAGGAGCTGGAGCACAACCTGGCATAAAATCGCTTTATAAAAAAAAGGAGAAGCAAGAAGCAGATAGAGTCATGGGGAGGTGTATTTTTTGCAGCGACTTACCTCTCAGCATCACAAAAACCAATCCATTTTGGCAACCAATGTGTGATGCTATTGCTGTTGTGGGCCCAGGGTACAAAAGTGCCACATATGAGGAGTTGTGGGGGCCAATTCTTCAAGCAGAAAAACAGGACATCAACTCTAGATTGGCGGAGTTGAAACAGACATGGGAAGTCACTGGATGCACAGTGATGTCTGATGGTTGGACAGATAGGAAATGTAGGACCCTTCTAAATTTCTTGGTACATTGTCCTAAAGGTACCATGTTTATTAAATCGTTGGATGCATCAGAACATATCAAAGATGCAGCAACGATATGTGAGTTGTTAGATGGGTTCATTCAGGAGATTGGTGTGCAGAATGTGGTGCAAGTCGTAACAGACAATGCAGCTAATTATGTGTCTGCCGGCAGAATGCTTATGGAGAGGCATCCCACATTGTTCTGGACTCCATGTGCAGTGCATTGTCTTGATTTGTTGCTTGAGGATATGGGGAAACTCTCCTTCATCAAGGAGGCAGTTGATATGGCTAGGAACATCCCCAAGTTTATTTATAACCATGCTTTTGTTCTTAGCAGTGTTGCGGGGGAGCGCCCCCCCCCCCCCTCGCTCCCGCTCCCGATCCGCGCTCCGGGCGGGAGCGACTCGGGAGCGGGTCGGGAGCGCGCTCCCTAAAAAAAAATTCGCTCCCTGCCTTTTCGGGAGCGTTTTCGGGAGCGTTTTGCCTTTTTTGCATTTTTTTTTTTGTAGTAATGTTCGAAATGCAATTTTTTTTGAAAGAAACAAATAGTTTTTGAGTGGGGCAACTTAATGATCAAGTCTAGGCCCTAGTATTGATATGCTATTCATGGTAATGTTAAATTCTTAAAGTAAAAGTGACATTTTCTTTAATTTTCATTTTCATCCTTTTACTTAAATTTTTAACATTACCATGAAATGACTCAGGATGTTTGAGAGTGGTTTCGTCCTCATTGGATTTCATATGGAGAAAGTAGAATTTTAGATTTCATTCAAAATCCAGCAGACTTATCAGTTTTTCAGGATTTCAGGATTGGGGGATTGCAATGTTTCCATTGAATTTTGTCATGTATTAGGGTATGGAACTCATATTTAATCAAGAGTACCAATCCCTCTATGTACCTTGATGTTAGTGACATTGGTTGTCGAACTCCTCTATCATGACCCTTCTAAAAATGTACGCATCACTCAAACAAAATCTTGACTTGACATGCTATGCTTTTTCTATCTTATGTTAATGCTTAGAGGGTGATATTAATGACAAAGATCCCTATACAGATACAAAGGTAATGACAAAGATACCTCTGGATATTAATGCTTGGAGGGTGATATTAATGACAAAGATCCTGATTTTGCAACAAGACTAAAAAATTAGACATTTCTCGTGGTGGCAAGAGGCCCAAGCATAAGAAATAGATAATAGATTTACTTCTCTTTTCTAGTTTCTAGTAGCTTTTATAACTATTGACTCTTTCATATTTATTATGATATTTTTTTAAACAATATATGACAATTTAAGTTTGAAGTTGGCAATTATAACTCATTAGTAATGAATTATGAATATGATGCTTCATGAAAGTTGAAAGTTGTTTCATTTCATTTCATTTTATAACATTTCATTTCATGTTAGATATTATTTGTTGTAATGGTTACACTTAGCTTACAAGTACAACTTTGGTGATTAATGATGATAAATGTTATATATTGAATTTTGAAAGCTTGAAACTTTAAGATTGATGAATCATGAGACTCAATATGTTGTATGTTACTATGTTACTAACTTGCGGACGTGGTTGATGAAGATTATAACTTCTAGATGATTGTTGTTATATGGTTCAATCTATGCTTTTTTATGTTTTTTATATCTAATTCATCATTCTACATGTTTTTGTTGACATATATGTATCAAAAATTAAAAAATATAAAAAATATATATATTTTTAAAAAATCGCTCCGGGATTCGCTCCCAAACCGGGAGCTTCTGAAAATGGTCGCTCCCGCTCCCGCTTCCGCTCCCGCTCCCCGCTTCCGCTCCCGCTCCCAAGTAACATTGGTTCTTAGCCTTATGAGGAGGTTCACTAGAAACAAGGAGTTGCAGCGTCCTGCCATCACGCGTTTTGCCACAACCTTTATTACTCTTCAGTCTTTGCTTCGATGTCAGTTCGAGTTGAAGCAAATGTTTGTGTCTGATGATTGGCGTGCTTGTAGATACAGCAGGAGACCTGATGGGAGAGCCATTGAAAAAATGGTGTACTCTGAGACATTTTGGCGTGGAGTACAAGAAGCATGTGCAGTTAGCGAACCTATAGTAAAGGTTCTTAGATTGGTGGATGGAGAGAAGCCTGCAATGCCTTATTTGTATGAGGGCATGGATAGGGCCAAGGAGGCCATTCGTTCCTATTATGCAGACAAGGGTTATGCTGGCCTTAATAGGCAGATGATGTTATGGGATGTGATCGATAGTCGGTGGACAGGGATGCTTCATCGACCCATTCATGCAGCAGCACTCTTCCTCAACCCTGCATTTGCATACAAATGCAAATTTCGTTTTGATGGCGAGGTGATGGAAGGGCTCCATTCCTGTATTCAGAGGATGGTACCTGATTCTGAGCTTCGTAGCAAAATCAAGCGCGAGGTACAGAGTTATCAGGATTGTGTTGGCCTATTTGGCTTTGATGATGCCATTAAGGAAAGGGCCCTCTTCATGCCACGTAAGTGACAAGTCATCACTCATTAGAAATTAGAAATTTGAATTTAATTATGTTTTAACTTTTAACTTTTAACTTTTAAGTTTTTGAATTTTTTATTTCATTATTTTGTTGTAGATCTTTGGTGGCGAAGCTATGGTGCAAGGGTACCAAATTTGCAAAATTTGGCTATACGAATCTTGAGTCAAACATGTAACTCTTCAGGGTGTGAGCGCAATTGGAGTGTATTTGAGAAAATACATGCCAAAAAGCGCAACAGGTATAACTTTGAACTCAAGCCTTCAGTTGAGCAATTACACTTATTGTAATTTTTAATTTTTAATTTATGACCTTCAAGTGTCAAGAGTCAAGAGTCAAGACTCATGACTTTTTTTGACACTCTTACAGGTTGGAGTTCGCACGCCTCAACGATTTGGTGTATGTGCATTACAACATCCAACTTCGAGTGAGGCAAATAGAATCACCAGTGGATCCAGATGCCATTTCCTTAGACAATATTGATGTATTGTCTCCGTGGAGGGTGGAGTCTCAGGAGCCCATATTGGAGGAGTCACCTTCATGGTTAGAGCCAGTGGCAGATGATCCATTAGAGCAGGGGCAGCAAGAGGAGGACTCGGAGTCAGAGGAGCAGCAGCACTTAGAGGAGGAGCAGGAGGAGCAGGAGGAGGAGGACACTGCGGGAGCATCAGCATCAACACCATCTGCTATAGATATAGGAGAGCATAGCTTCATGCCTATCACTCATTATTTGACATTAGGTGCAGAGGCAGTGTCAGGGCCTTCTACTACTAGGGGCAGGCCTGGCAAACAGCCCATCATGTTTTCCCGTAAAAGGGGGAGAGGGCAGTAGAATCTAGATAGATAGCTGCTAGTTTTATTTGTTATGCTACATGTAACTCATGATGATGAGATACTATAATTATTATATGTGATGTTATTTTGTATTGGTTCTCCACATTTGAGTCCTTGAATGGACAATTATCAGGGATTAGCACGATTTGGTATCGCCTTTGATATATCATTTCTATTTGACATCATATATATCAGTGTTTTCTTCATATTTATGTGCCAATGTGTTTATTTCATGTTGTTATTGCTTTATACGTTTAAAAATCTGAAAAAAAATGAATATATTATGCATTTTTTATGCTTGCTTTTGTTGTTTAAATTCTGAACATGAAGATGTTGCTTTAAAAATTAAAATAGTTTCTTGAGTGTTTGCTGGGCACTGTATAGTTATACTCATTTAATGCCAATTTTTTGTTTTTTTTGTGCCCTAGGTTTGAATTAGTTCACTACAAATGTCAAATATGCCAAAAGCCTTAGACCCATTTTGGGAGTATGGGGAGGCTGTTGGTGGGGCAAATCAGGCATATATATCATGCAACTTGTGTGGGACCAAGATGTCAGGAGGGATTACACGATTGAAATACCATCTGGCTAAACTCTCTGCATATGATGCAGATGTGATGCCTTGTATGGTTTCTAGTGCAGAGGTTATACAAAAAGCTCGTGAAGCAATTGCTGAACAAGACAGAAAGAAAGCTGCTAGGGAGAGGCCAATGGTCTCAGATAGATAACTGCTAGTTTTATTTGTTTTGCAACTTTTGCTACATATAAGTTTATAACTCATGATGATGAAATACTTTTAAAGTTTTATATATGTGATGTTGTTTTGTTTGAGTCCTTGATTGGACAATTATCACTATCAGGGATCAGCAGGATATGTGATGTTATTTTGTTTGAGTCCTTGATTGGACAATTATCAGGGATCAGCAGGATTTGGTATCGCCTTTGAAGTTTGATGTATCATTTCTATTTGACATCATATATATCAATGCCTTCTTCATATTTATGTGCCAATGTGTTTAGTTCATGTTGTTATTGCTTTATATGTTTAGAAATCTGAAAAAAATGAATATATTATGCATTTTTTATGCTTGCCGATATTTGCCGATATTTTCGCCGATATTTCCGATAAGATATTTTCCGGACCCTCGTCGATATTTTCCCGATACCGATATTATCAACACTGATCTAAAATGCAACATTGATGGGGCTTATAAAAGCAACCCGGGGACTGCAGGTTATGGAGGTGTCTTGAGAGATGAAGATGGAAAAATAATTTTTGCCTTCCACTGTCATTTAGGCCATGCTTCCAACAACATGGCAGAATTGATGGCATTGGAACAATGTCTAGAGCTTCTTAAACTCAATAACAGCACAAATGTTCTCATCGAAGCAGACTCCGAAATTTCTATAAATGCAGTCAAGAAAATCAGCTACGGTACAGCTCCTAAAAAAGTCTCAAAACAATGGAGACTAATTCAAGTGTACCAGAGAATCCAAAAACACCTCCAAAGTCTACGAACGGTTAGCTTCAACCATGTTCGGCGGAAGGCCAACAAACTTGCAGATCTTCTGGCCAACCTAGGAGTGACTAATCCAGATTGCAGAGTAGAAATGAATTGGCAGGAGATGCCTACAAGCAGGCTAAAAGCTCTCTGCGAGGCTCAAGCCGCAGAGGACAAAGAAATTTTCGATTGTTGGGCACGAGGAGCAAACCAAGATTAATGCTCTTTTGTCGGTTTCTTCTTCTCAGTTCGGCAGTCAACTCCATGATTTTGGGCTTTCTCTGCATTGGTGTCCTTTTCCTTTGGGGAATGTAACCTTTTCTCCTTCGTGCCTTGAGTGGCGACACAGGGTTTCACATTCAGTTCTAGATGGTTTCAGCAGCTAGTTCCAATGTCGGGTTGAGAAGGTGGAAGGGCGGGTTGGCTCCCTCCATGATTTTCCCTAGCTTTTTGTCTTTTCGCACGGAAAACCAGGATAATAGCGGTTTTCCTTTGATCGCAAGGCCCCTGGATGGTAAGTGGCGGTTTTTCAGTTCTCTAAGTGACGGACGGCAGATCTTCCCGAACCGTTGGCAGCAGCATCAGAATGTCCCGCAGCATCCTATTTTTTCTGTTATGGAAGTCAATACCGCCTCTGGGCGGGTTCGCAGAGTTCGCACCGCTCACAGGTCAAAAGTGGTTTCGGATTTCTGGCAGCGATGCCATAGAAATCATGCCACGTGGAGGAGAGACCGGTACATAAACCACTTTCCCCGCGCCATAAAGTTCGATCACATTGGGCGTGCGATTTTCTGCTCTGCCGTCCGATGGCGCAGGGTGAATCAACGACCAGGATCAAGCGTGCAGTTTGGTTGGACCCGCAGGTTTGGTGAGGTTGGCGGTTTCGCTGATTTCGCACCGCTTTTTTTTGAAAAGTGGTTTTTGTTTATTCGCAGCGACACCATAGATTTCTTTACACGTGGCGGAGGGCCCGTTCATTATACCACCTTCCCCGCGCCTTAAAATTCGTCAGCTTTGGGCGCGCGATTTCTTGCTTAGCCGTCCGATCGCGCTGGGTGATTCATCGCCCTGGCTCCATCTTGCTGTTTAGTGGGGCCGCGGGGTTGGTGGGGTCCGCAGTTTCAGCGAATAGTTTTGGTGGTGCTTTTCTTTGGGGTGTCGTCCTTTCGCGGGGGTTGTGTTCTCTGTCAACTCGGCTGGTACCTTTTGTTGGGGCCACGTGTCCTAGTGGGCTTCTGCTTAAGTTTCTTGGTTGGTTGTTGGCCGGAGTTCAGGCCTTTAGTTTGTTTGTTTCTGCCATTAGATTGTACTGTAAGTTTTGGCTGATTGGTTGTTGTGGGGTGTGGCTTTTCTTTGGCTCCATGCCCTTTGCTTCCCTGTCACCTCTTGGGGTTCAGGGTTCTTGTATATTATGTAAATTTTTCTCATTATTTTGATATAGAAGGAACTACTCTTGCTCTAGCAAAAAAAAAAAAACTATACTTCAGAGAATCAAGCATACAAGAGTTAGAAAGCAGAGATCACAATGCACAATAATTACACTGGGAAAACCCACTTGGGGTAAAAATCCAGCAACTTCTTTCCTTAGATAACCAATCCAACAAGAGATATCAAAGTCAAAAGATTATGGTCAAACTAACCAGCATTCACCAAATGTCCAAGTCATCCCTCAACAAAGATGTACCGTAGTAGAAAACAACCCTCTGTCACAACTGTCAATCATAGGTTCAGATCACCACACAGGTTCGAACCTCTATTCACAAGTGTCACCACAGGCTCAACCTTTTAACATAGAATGCGGGCCTCTGTTCACAAATATCACCACAGTCTCGGCCTTCTAGCACAGAGTTTGGATCTTTGTTACAAGTATCACCACAGTCTCGGCCTTCTAGCACTAAATTCGGATCTCTTTAAAGAAATTGAACAACAAAATATTTGACACAGATTCGGCTTGTGTACAGGAGACAAGATACTATCTTCATCCTTCTAGATATAGAACACAGAGCAAGAGACTTCTTTGATCTGCTTCTTCTTGATTTGTACGCCCAAAACTATGTATGTGTTGTGCTTGTGCAAGTCGTACCTTTGAGGAGGAGAAGAGGTCATATTTATAGTCACTTCATGAGGTCGAATACGTGTCAATGATGGATGAGCCGACTTGAAGGAGATGGAAGGCTGACTTGAACACTTGGGAGCCAAAACCAAAATTTAAAATTAAAATTTTTGTTCTTTTGATAAATATACAAAATTTAATTTTTCTTATGAGCATGAAGAACATGCTTTACATGAACAAATACAACATTAAATCAATATGAAGATCGACCATATCTACAAAAATTCAACACTCCTAGCTAGGGAAGTATTCATAATGACTATCAAAATAATCTCAAGTTTACAAGTTCTCTAAGGAAAGATCAAGATTAAGATAAGCATCATCAATATCATAATCACCAGCATCACCATAATCACATTTCACAATCAAAAAACTATAGACATAGTCTAGATGAAATACCATAAGCCTCATCAAAAACACACTCTCTCTAGAAAGGGATTAGAGCAAGATCCTAGGAGGCTATAGCTTCTAGGACCATACTCCCTAATTCCACAGTACTTGACACAAGGACAACATCCCTAATTCCGATCACATTACTTGACACGGGAAGAATCTCTGTCCACTATACCATTCTTGCTAATTTCGGTCAATATACTTGATACAGGAATAACATCCCTAATTTCGATCAAAGTATATGACACAGGAAGAATGTCTTTCCATGATGTTATCTAATCTATCAATACATTCTCCCCAATTCCAATCAATGTACTTGACACAGGGATAACATCCCTAATTCCAGTCAAAGTACATGACACAGAGAAAATACATCCATGATGCAATCAACATTCCCTCTCAGTGAGAGGGGCATTCTCCACAAGACCAAGTTTGTCGCGAAAGTACACAAACTTCACTTTGGAAAGAGCCTTTATAAGTATATCAAAAAAATTCTCATCAGTGGAGATGTATTGAAGCTTGACAGCTCCCTTTTGCACCATGTCTCGAATGAAGGGATACTTAATTCCAATGTGCTTCGACTTTCCATGAAAGATAGGATTCTCTGAAAGCTTTATACAGGTTTGATTATCACAAAAGATCACGGTCAATTTCAGCACCTCATCAAATAATCCTGCAAGCAATTTACGAAGCCAGACTACTTCACAACTAACTGTAGAGGCTGCCATACCTTCCATTTGAATGATTGATGCTTGTTGGTTTGCCTACCTATTGTCCAATGCAGTGTATATTCTGGGGATGCTCTGGGCCACATCATTCACAGTTGATGCCTCTTGTATGTTGTGCAGGTTGCACCAGATTTCTACAGCTTCAGGCAGTCTCTCCTCAAATGGTTTTCTCCACACTCCCAACATTGATAAGCTCCTTTCATCTATTCATTCCCTGATTGTCAAGGTTCATTTCTGCTACCTATGGAGTTTTGTTGTTGTTCATTGTTGGTGAAGTTATTAGACCTTCCACCCTTTCCTTCTTGCTTATATCCTGAGGTTCTCACCCTTCTGCTTTTCCTTTCTTTTTCCAGTCAAATCACACTTCAATCTTATGCTTAGATTGTTCATAGCAGTGTCTGGTCTTCCTAATAACCTCCTCCAGAGTCTTCGGTTCATCAGATTCTAGTATGTCTCGATATGCTTGTGTTAACATGTTGACATACTTTTGGATCTTGGTCTTCCCATCCTTGATGTAAAGTACATACATTAGTAGCTCCAAAAATTTGTTAGTGTATTCTTAGGTGTCATCTGCCCCAATTTATGTTCATAGAACTCTTTGGCTCTACTGTCATAATATTTTTCAAACAGGTACTTCACTCGAAAGTACTTTTCAAACTTTCTCCATGTCAGCTCTCTTTCCCTGAAACCTTTTATATTCTTGAGATCCTCCCACCATATATTAGTCTTTCCTTTAAGACTAAAAATAGCCGCCTTGGCCTTCATGTTCTTAGTATAGTCATTCAGATTGAAATACTTCTTAATTCCCAAAAGCCAAGCCTCTACATCCTCCACTTTCTTTACCTCTGCATCAAAGGTTGGGGGTTTTTCTTTCTTCAATTCTTCTTGCATGGGAGTCTTTCTACTCGTCTTTTGATGATGACATATGGTGTTCCTTTGATGATGATATATGGTGGTTGCACTGTCTGGTGATTGCCTGGGGCTGCTTAATCCACTTTCTAGATAGTTGAGCAATTATGCTCCTCCTTCTGCATGTCTTCTCCTTTTTCTTAATTGGCTGCCCTCTGCTTTCTTATCATCCAATTTGTACTTTTCGATATCTGATGGGCTATCCTTAGGCTTTTTCTTGGCATAATGGTTGGCACCAACCTCCTATTGTCTTTGCCTTTGTATTTCTGATACACTTTGCAACAATAGGGCATTTACTTTTGCTTGTTCTCTGACAATCTTCTCGTTATCTACCTCATAGCTTCTTATCTCAACTCTTAGACTTCTAAGTGTGCTTATGAGTTCAGGAGTGTCTTCCTCTTTCATCTTCCCAACTGACTCCTCTTCGGGACCTTGCAAGGTCTCATTCATACCATGTTCAAATTTGTTACTCATTCCTTTCCTTCCTTCTTGTATTTTGATGCCTATCTTTCTTCTTTTGACACACACAATGAGGTTAGCCAACCCGAAAGAATACGCAATTAACATAGGTACTTATCCCCTTAGTCTATGTAGATCTTTAAGTATCTAATCTCAGTTAGCATGTAATCATATTCAATCAACGATTATATACAACCACGCCTTACAATATTCTACAATTAGCATAAAGGGAATAGTAATCAGATCAAGCATATCATGCATATCAATTAAATGTCTAGTGTGTGCATGGGAGCCTCTTCAGGTCCAATGTCTGAACCAGTTGCTCTGATACCATTTTGTAGCATACCCCCTTACGACCTAAAGTCCACACTAAGGGTATAAGGAAGCACTTACTATGATGACCCAACTTCCAATATTCAATTATGGAAATGGGGTCTCAAAATCTCTCAAAGTTCAACTTCTTTGAAATCGTAAACAAGCATTACCATCACAAACTACTCATGAGCTTTCCGTGATATAAGCTTTATCAAAATCCGACTACCTGATCACAAGTTGTGGCCATTTAAAGTTTGGCCCAACAAAACCCTAGCCACATGAGCAAGAGTGGAACCACGTGGGATGTTCATGGCGCTCCACCTCATCCGGTGGTCTGCATCACCTTCCAAATGGCTTATTCCATGCCACTTGAGCCTAGTGCCCACCATTGAGGACGTCAGGGTCAACCTCCCCACAATGAAATCTATAGTGCACACCTCTGAGGCCCTAACCCCCAACCTAGCCTAGGTCCCAACCTCTGACCTTCGATTTTGCCAAGGTCCCGACCCCTGACTAAAGTCGAGCCAGGCCCACTAGTAGAGAACTTTTGTCCCCAACATAATCCCGAAGGGTCTCAACCCCAAAAGGCCACGACTGTCAACACTTTGTCAATTTTACGATTTCAATCATTCTTCTACTCTGTCACGATTTCTCCAGTTCAACCCTAATTTTATTAGAGCTCGAGCACTTAAATAAAAACTCAAGGTTTGGCTTTGATCCGGCCGTCTGATCAATAAAACAAAGAAAAACAGGGCATGAGGAGAACAACTTACACTCTAGTAAATGATATTGCTAAAACATTAATCTTTTAACAGTTCCTACAGGCTTACAACCTAGCTTGCAACTCCACTAAGATTCAAACCATATTTATGCCCTACGCATTTAGCATTTAACAAGACTAACATTCTTGTATTTGACATACATATAGAGTATGAAACAAATATGAGTTATGGAGGCTGCATGACTGCATATAACACAATGAACTTACACAGTCATTCCAAGCATTTACCATACAGCACACTAGCAAATATTTATGAAATCCATATATCATTTCAAGGCAAATTCAACCAATTAATTTTAAGTACCAATTTCTACTGCCATGTGATAATCTACAGATCTATATATTAACTTTGGCAAGACACAGTCCTTAATATCACAGCTTTTCTGAAGCAACCTAGTAGAGCAGCGTTTCTAAGGCTAGAGCAGAATTTGCTATAGGCCAAATTGACTTGACTGGAGGATGGACCTTGGACCAAGTTTGACCTAGTTGTTGACTTAGATGTGTCTCTTTTGAATTGAATAATTCTATATTGAAAAGGGTTGTTGGGATTTGCCCGTGTGGGTTTTTCCAGGGTAAATCTTTGTGTTCTTCATGTGGTTGTCTCTTTACGATGTCTTTACCTTAAATATTGCATTGTTGATGTCTTATGTGAAATTTGTGTAGAAAATTATGTTTATGCCATAGCCCACCCACTTTCAAGTTTTTGCATGGTTTAATGCCCAAAACCCATCATAAACATGTGACTGATATACATATTAAAATAGCATTTAGCTTGAAACAAAGACTACTCTACTTATTTTTCTTTCACAGCTGATATACGGAAGAAATGCATGCATAAGAACAGAAATTGTACACACTTATTTTTGGTCTAATGACCCTGGAAAAACCCACAAGGGGAAAACTAGTTCTAAGGGAGTATTTTATTTGCTTCTTAAAGGAATTTGTACACAGAGAAAAGACAACTTATCTCTTCCCTTTAGGAGTATCTCTAAGGTCCTCTTTCAACTGAATTATGGACTGATATTTTTGCACACACAATCAGCTCTCCTACAGTGAAGATTTCAGCCTCTTCGCAGCTCCCAATGTTTGGAAATTTGACCCACATGACAATCACAGTTTTCCTTATAACTCGGGCTCACTTGCACTGCTCCTTTCACCCTGGAAATCGGGCCACTTGCCTAACTTTTAATACCCTAGAAAGACGTGTTCGAGGCGGTCATAAAACACATTGACTGGCTCTCAAATTCTGTGCAAATTCACCCAAAAAATATGGGATGTTCCTCCCTCTATCTCAGCCAGACTACACCACAAATCACGACCTGTACATGCTTAAAACATTGACTGACAATCTTGCTAAAAACTTGTTGAAACTTAGCCTGAACTCGGCCTGGAAACCTCCCTTAATCTTTGCCTGAACTCGGCCTAGAAACCTCCCTTAATCTTTGCCTGACCTCAGCCTGTGCTCACTTGTAGACTCGGCCTGTGCTCCTCCACAAAATACTCAACCTACGAGCTCTGCAAAAACTGCCTATGTTTGTTGCCCGAGATTTTTGAGGTTTGTTCCCATAATCTCACCCTGGAAATTCAAGTTGCCTCCTTGAGCTAATAAACTTCTTCCCTTTAACTGCAAACTTGCCTCCCTTATCCCCCTTGCTCTCTTCTCAATGGCTCTCATGAAAATGAATGAAAGAACTTTCTCCTTTTCCCTCTTTTGTCTCTCCAAAGTGAGGAGAACCCTAACCCATAAATCTAATGACTGAGATTAAATCTCATCTCATTAGATCAAGGGTGAAGATCATTCCCTCTCTTGACCCCCTCCACCCTCATGTGGTCGCCCTCATTTAATGAGCCCTCCTAGCAGTTTTTAATGTTTTAGTACCATGGTCACTTTTAGAAGATCACTTTAATAATATAAAGTGTACTCAATACTTTTCGCATAAAGTCACTTTTAGAAACACATGTGATTTTAATAAATAGAAGTACATAGTACTTATCTCATGAAAAGTACATTAGCTCCTTGACATTAATAAATGTCATTTAGACAAAAGGTGATTAATGTGTCTCCCCAGGCCAAAAGGAGGAATGCCTAGGAAACACCTCTTTAGTACCCTTATTTTCAACACTCCCTCTTACCAAGGAAGGTGTTGCTCACCACTCCCATCGTGTCTCTGAAGAATACATGCTTGCCCCTTGGCAATGACTTGGTGAGAATGTTTGCTACCTATTCATCAGTGGATATATACTCAAGCTTCATATCTCCCCTCTAAGCCTAGTCTCCGATCAAGTGGTATCTGATCTCAATATTCTTTGATTGGTCATGAAATACTGGATTCTCAGTGAGTTTCACACAACTCTAATTATCACAGTATATCATAGTTGGTCTCAGCCTCTGACCAAATAACCCATGTAGCATCTTGCGAAGCCAAACTTCCCTGCAACCTACCTGACTAGCTGCCATATACTTTGCCTTTGCGCTGCTCAATGCCACTGACCTTTGTTTCCTACTAAACCATGACACAACCACTGAGCCCAACGAGAAACAACACCCAAAAATACTCTTCCTGTCACTAATAATGCCAAGCCAATCTCAATTCGTGCAACCAATCAATCTGAC
The DNA here is from genome assembly GCA_031772625.1 of Pinus tabuliformis. Taxonomy (NCBI): domain Eukaryota; kingdom Viridiplantae; phylum Streptophyta; class Pinopsida; order Pinales; family Pinaceae; genus Pinus; species Pinus tabuliformis. Next base: position 236,407,847 of record CM062806.1, on the reverse strand, counting down.
TCCATCTCCCCTGACATAGTCCAAACCATAGTCCATTGTGCCCTATAGGTACCTCAATACATGTTTCGCAGCCACCCAGTGCACTCTCCTGGGCTCCATCATAAACTGACTCAACGTGTTGACTGTGAAACAGATATCCAGTCTAGTATTGACCAAATACATCAAAGAATCGACTAGCTGACGATACAAGGTGGGGTTTACCAACTCGGAATCTGAAGCATGCAGCTTCTTCCTGTTGGTGATCATAGGAGTAGCCATAGCCCTGCATCCCTCCATACGGAATCTCCTCAAGATATCACCTGCATACCTACCATGGCCAAAGAAGATATGCCCATCCTCCTGCCAAACCTCCAACCATAGAAAGTAATGCATCAATCCCATATCAAGCATATCAAAATCTGAAGCAAGATCTTTCTTGCAATGTTGGATGAGTCTATCCTCTCTTGTAATAGACAAATCATCCACATGCGAAACCAGAATGAGTGAATGGTCACCAACCATAATGAAATACAGGCTCAAATCTGCATCACTCTTTTGGAAACCCATTTGCTACAAGTAGGCATCTATCCTCTCATAGCATACCCTCGGCGCCATCTTCAATCCATACATGGCTTTCTTAAGCCTGCACACAAGAGACTCCCTCCCTCCCATGCACCTCATAGCCTTGTGGTTGCTCAATGTACAACTCCTCTTGTATAACATCATTGAGAAACGTGGTCTTCACATCCATCTAGTGAATCCTCCAACCCATGTCAGTTGTTATAGATATGACTGCTCTAATGGAAGCGTAACGAGCAACTAGAGCCTAATCGAAGTATAGAGAGCAACTAGAGCGAAGGTCTCGTCATAGTTTGCTCCCTCTACCTGTGAGAACCCCCGCGCCACAAAACAAGCTTTGAACTTCTCCACGCTGCCATCCGCAGCATGTTTGATCTCGTAGAGCCACCTAGAAGTCACCACTAACTTCCCCTCAGGTCTCGGACTACCTCCCAGACAACATTCTTCATGAGGCATACTCCTCCACCATGGCATCCCTCCAGATCTGCTGACTAGCAGCCCCTCGATAACTAGTTGGCTCTGTCTCCACAACATCTGCCACAAAGCCACTCAACATCTCTGGTGGTTTTCTCTCCCTCACTGATGACTTCGGTTTCCCGACTTCCTCCTGGGCTTCCTTTAGGGGGTCATAAAGCCATCTTGGCCTCCTCTTCCCTGTAGTAGCCCCCTTTGTTGGTATGGTAAAATCCTCAACTGGAGCCTATCCTCCTCACAAGGAAGGCTTTGTTGTGCTCAATGGAGATCCTGGACTTTGAGATCATGAACCTGACAATCCTGCACTCTAAGAACCTGTCACCCCAGAAATAGATTAACCTCCTAATCTTGGTGTACCAACTGATGCTCCTAAGACCTGTGGTGTGGCCCCCTGTTGAGGAGCATGTTGCTCTACCTAATCAACCTCATGAGACCTCCTCACATCTCACATCCTGCCTCTAGACAACTTTCCTTCGCGCAAGAATGTATATACAATAGGCTTTGTTGGTCTCAGTGTACTAAGTCAAGGATAATTGTAGCTTTGTTGTCATTGCTCGGGAAAGGTGTCTTAGTGTACTTTCCTAAAGCACACCCCCTGCATAAATTAGGATGCTCAATGTTGAACTCTGATAAACCAATGACCATCTCCCTCAAGTTTCAACATCATGAAAGCTCCATGGTGCAAGTGGGTCATCCTCCTATGCCAAATCTTGTATTCACCACTGTTGGTCTATGCCACCAAGGCTCTAATAGGTTAAAACATAATCATGTAAAGCCTCTGACCACAAACTCCAATAACTCTAGCATGCTTGACACTAGATCCTTTGAGATATATTGGCACATGTCCTCCACAGAACACCACCTTATACACCTTGTCCTCCAAGCTGGAGACTAATATTAAGATATTCTTCAACCCTGGAACATAAAGAACATCTGCCACTTTCAAAGGAGGTAATGACTCCCTCTGAAATGATACTATCCCCAATCCTACTGCTCTGACCTTGGAGATATCTCCAAGCACAACCTCCAAGTAAACATCATCCTCTAAGGCACTCGTGAAGTATTCTCTCACTCCAGTCATATGGCAGGATGTTCCACTGTCAACGAACCACACAAGGGAAGATATAACATGAGTGGATAAACTCACCACCTAGGCAAACTCATCCACCTCTACTGATAAAGCAAACTAAGTGTCATATCTGGAATTGAACTCGTCCACCTATGTTGAAGCTGCAACTCCCTTCTTCTTATTCTTCTTTTTAGGACATTGAGCAGCATACTGACCCATCTTCCCACAAGCAAAGTATTTTACTTTGTTCATGTCATTCTCCTTCACCTTCTGCTTCCCTTTCTCCTATTTTTCTCCACTAGAAGACCCCTTCTTGGCCTTCTTTCCCTTTGCTGCAAGGGTAACATTCTCCTCTTCACCACCCCCACCACTTTGGCTACCTGCTTTGGCATTCCTCTTGGTCTTCTCCTGGATGAACTTGTCCCACATCCTCCTCCAGTCTAGAAAGTTCTCTCTAGCCATAATGCCATGGTTGAATCCATCCCATTTCTAGGTCAACATATCTATGCAATCCCTACCAACTAGTCCTCTGGGACAACATCTCCCACAATATCCAACTCATCCTTCACCTATGAGATTCTTGTGACATATGAGGTCACACTGTCAGTATTGGTCATCTTGGTGTTTCTTATCTTTTGCCTCAACACCATCTTCCTATTCTCGTTGGAGCTATGGTGTAATGTGACTAGAGACTCCCACGAATCAGGGAATAAGTGGTCTTTAATGGCATCTAGAAGGACCCTCTTAGCCTTCACATTCTTGATGAAGTCCACCAACTGAGTTGGATTAGTAGGTGGTTGCACATGAGCTTCAATAATGTCCCACACTTGAACTTCCTTCAGTAAAAGCATCATCCTCTCCTTACAAGGGCCAAATTATCAACCCCACTCAATTTGTCCTCCACCCTCAAACCAATAGCCATGACCCTCACTACCAACAAATAGGAGCAAATATGATACTAGGCAATCCCTCTCTCAACCAACACTGCTCTATGTTTTTGACTGAGTTTTGGTGACAATTGTTCACTAAGATGCCAAAATTTTTGCTTATTGGTCTTTATATCAATTGATCAAGAATTCAAATCTTACTGCTCTCAAGCTCCGATACCATGTAGAAAATTATGCTTATGTTGTAGCCCACCCACTTTCAAGTTTTTGCATCGTTTAATGCCCAAAACGCTTCATAAACATGTGACTGATATAAATATTAAAATTGCATTTTGATTTAACTTGAAACAAAGACTACTCTACTTATTTTTCTTTCATAGATGATATAAGGAAGAAATGCAACTACACACACAAATTGTATACACTTATTTTTGGTCTAATAATCATGGAAAAACCTGCAAGGGGAAACCAATTCTAAGAGAGTATTTTATTTACTTCTTAAAGGAATTTGTACATACAGAAAAAACAACTTATCTCTTCCCTTTAGAAGTATCTCTGAGGTCCTCTTTCAACTGAATTCTGGACTAATATTTTTGAACGCACAATCAGTGCTCCTTCGGTGAAGATTTTAGCCTCTTGATAGCTCCTAGTACTTAGAAATTCGACCCATAGGACAGTCACAATTTGCCTTATAGCTCAGGCTCACTTGAATTGCTCTTTCCACGCTGGAAATCGAACCCCTTGGCTCACTATCAATAGCCCAGAAAGACGTGTTGGAGGAGGTCATAAAACATTCTGACAGGCTCTTAAATTCTATGCAAATTCGCCCAAAAAATGTTGGAAAATTCAATATGTCAGCTATTAAATCAAATTTTTCTTAACCTTAATATTTGCTCGTGAACTTTACTTATCTTCTTACGCTTTCTTTATTATATTTTTCATCAAACAAATATCAAGAGCAGTACAGTAAAGACAATGGAAATAGAAATTTAGCTCCAAGCAAGGGTGAAACCCCTCCAAGGGGAAATCCCAGAAAATCTACTCTTCTTATAGAATTTGCTTCAAATGACACAATTAAGACCCAAACCCTAGACCAAGTCCTCCAAGTACCAAGTTAGCCATTCAGGAAACCCTTCCAATAGGATCAGATCAACAAGGCTCAATCCTACATTAGCCAGCTTCTAGCTACAACTTTGACCCCAAGCTTCGACCCTGCAACTTCGACTTTGTAGTTGTTGTAGAAACCCTAAGATAGTTCTTCAAGAGATCCTCCTTTGAGCAAGACAATACTTCCCAAGGTCAACGAAGTCAAATCAGAGTATTCGCTCTTCCAACAACTCGATCCTGCAACTTGATCTCTTGCAATTTGGACCTGCAATTTCGGCCTTCCTAGAAGCTGCAAAAACCCTAGATTTCGCACGTGTGAGAGAGATAGAGCCCAAAAACAGACTTTCCTTCTTCTTCTTTGATTCTCCTTGTCTTCTAGAGCTTCACTCTTCCTTTCTTGCTTCTCCCAGCTTCATATCGAACTTATTCTTGAGAGATCGAACTTGTGTGCGAATCTGTCAAATGAGGTCGAAGCTGCTTGCATTTATAGCCTTTCCGAGGGGTCGAATTCCTTCCTTTAGGCCGACTTGTAGTTGCCAAGGCCAATTTGTACTTTGGAGGTTTCCAGGACCTTCTAGACTCAATAAATTCCTTTACAAGATACATCTTGTCCGCAAGGGTTTTATAATCATGATGTTGACTCTCTTGATCCATGACAGTATATCCTGTGACCTAATAAACCTAGAAGCATGAAGAACAAGCTTTTACCTAGAAGACCATCAATAAGAAGCATGAAATCGATGCTTTAAAATATTAATTTTCCTTTCTTCTTTTGTTTGTTACATGATATATACATATTGAAATGAGTACAATAACAATTATGAAAACCGAAACTAGTTACATTTCCAACAAAAAATATAAGTTGTGCCTCCCCTTGTCTCGACCAGACTACACCACAAATCACGGCCTATACATGCTTAAAACACGGACTGACAATCCTACTAAAAACACATTGAAACTTAGCATGAACTCGGCCTGGAAACCTTCAATAATCTTTGCCTGAACTCAGCCTATGCTCACTTGTAGACTCAAGTTGTGCTCCTCCACAAAATATTCAGCCTGTGACCTCTGCAAAAACTATCTATGTTTTTTGCCCGAAAATTTCGAGGTTTGTTCCTACAATCTCGCCCTAGAAATTCAAGTTGAATCCTTGAGCTGATAAACTTCCTCCCTTTGACTGCAAACTTGCCTCCCTTATCTCCCTTGCTCTCTTCTAAATGGCTCTCATGAGAATGAATGAGATAACTTTCTCTTTTTCCCTCTTTTGTCTCTCTAAAGTGAGCAAAACCCTAACTCTTCGATCTAATGGTTGACATTAAATCTCAACTCATTAGATCAAGGGCAAAGATCATTCCCTCTCTTGACCCCCTCCCAGTGGTCCCCCTCATTTAATAAACCTTCCTAGTATTTTTTAATGTTTTAGTAACCATGGTCACTTTTTCTCTCATAGAATCACTTTTAAAATATAAAAGTCACTTTAATAATAAAAAAGTGTACTTAATACTTTTCACATAAAGTCACTTTTAAAAACACATGTGACTTTAATAAATAAAAGTACATAGTACTTATCTCATAAAAAGTACTTTAGCTACTTGACATTAAAAAACACATAATGTCACTTAGACAGAAGGTGATTAATGTGTCGCACTATGCCAAAAGGAAAAATGCCTAGGAAGTTGTCATGTTCCTTTTAATGGTTTCCCTTATGGTGTGGTCAGGATGGACTTCCAGGGTTGGTGGCAGCTAGGTCACAAGAGCAGGTTTACTCCATCAGTGAGCCCAAGGGCTTACTGAGGGCATTATGGGGTTTCGAGGAGTTTTTATGGAGTCTGACAGCATTCGATCGGCACATTCCATCATCTGCACAGCTTGCCTTTTCTTCCGCTGCATTCTGATACCTTTCGGAATTCAAGCTATTATTGGGCTTAACTCGCTCAATTACTCTTAAGGTGGCATTCTTAGAGAAATGCTTGACGAAATACCTTAGTGTAATAGCTCGTTGGAACCGAAATGAAAACATCTACATAATGAGATGGTGGGAAATGACTTTCAGTAGCATGAGGAGGGATGGTGGCTGATTTACTATTTACCAAAATTAAAAAGGTATTTTAATTAAATACAATGAGGGAAGAGGTACTAAGTAATTAAAATAATAATAAAATAAAGGCTTCAAGAGGAGTCCATGAGATCTATAAAAGAGGAGGAGACCATTTGAGTACATCTTGGATTTGTATATGATTGACTTTGTGAGATTTCGAGTGTTGAGAAATCTAGGGCATCAAGATGAGGTGATTTCTCTATTAATGATAACTGCTTGTGAATGCTTTTCACTTCAATAGATTAGGACCTTTTTTTACTTATGTTATTATAGTGTTCTTCTTCATCAAATAGCTACCAAAGCATAAACAATAAAGAGATAAGAGACAAAAAATGTAGGCTATCAACGAGGCCCAAAACCTCTCCCACTTGAGAGGAAAACCCAAACGAATTATTCTTCTTATAAAGACTTCAATTGACGAATACCAAGACCAAGACCCTTGACCTATTTGACCTCTCCAAGACCAAGTCAAAAAGCTTCCTTTTCTTCTTTGAGTCAACGATAGTCAAACTTCTTGTTTCTTCCTTCTTCTCGACTACCTTGCAGTGTTTCGACTTCGAGAACAGACCTGCAACTTTCGGCCTCAATTCAGAAACACTAGTTGCTGCACTTGGAAGTGTCACCTTCTAGATAATGCCCTTGACACCTTCGCTTAGGATAGAAGCTTCTTCTTGCTTGACTCGGCTTCTCTTTTGACTTGTCCATCTCCCAATTGGACTACCTAGACTGAAATGCCTTGGCCCTTTTTCTGCAATAGACAGTCCTGCAATCTTGCATGTGTGGAGTGATATCAGCCCTAAAAAGTGACCCAAACAACTTCGCTCTTCCTTCTTTCTTCTCGCTGGCTATGAGACTCCTTTCTTAGTTATTCTCGCACTTCCTATTATAGACTTCTTCTTGACCGAAATTCTTTCTTCCAAATGAGAGTCGAGCTGCTTATAGATAGTGATTTGCCCATGCATATAAGTCGATTTGATAGGGATTTAGGCCGACATGTCCTTTGGAGAGGTTTCATTATTCCTTCTTCAAGCCGACTTGAAGGAGATGCTTTTGCTTGGTCTTGGAGGGCCTTCTTATTCTTTTAACGACTCATACAAAAATGTAACATGCCCAAGAAGGGTCCTTCATACATGACATTGACTCAATTTGACTTTTATGACTTTAATAAAAACCCATGATTCAAGTACTACAAAAATAATTTTATTTTCTTTTTTACATCAATTACATAAAATCGCAATTACACAAGTCATTATGATGACCAAACCTAGTTACACTTTTAAACATGGAGAACCTAGCTCCCAGCTTCTATAGCCCCAAGACGGAAACACTCAGGTTTGCTAGTGGGTGTTGAACAAAAACCCAACACTCTTGAGGAGATTTCACTCGGGAATCTCACAATGCTTTAGTGGAGTTTGGAGAGAGCAGGGTTGCAGTAGCAGGTTTGCAGCAGCATTATTTTGGACGGGATCTCACATCAGCACCCAGTTGGGCCATTCATGCTATTTTGCAAGGTCTCACGCCTTCACAGTCATATATCATTTTGGTCAGAGATCTTTTCTGGGTTTTTCTCTGCTTGCTTGGCAAGCCTAGGTTCCACTATTCCTTCATGTTGATGTACTCTTTCTAGTGGATTAATAAAATGGTTTAGTGATTTCCTTAGTGTCGACTTGTGTATCTAATTACTGGTTATGAGATTATTTGCTATTATTTTGTTGTTCAAGTTCATCTCTGGTATCTGCTGTTAATTTTCCATTAGGGATATTACAGCGGTATCAGAGCTGGTTTTCTTGCCAGCCTGAGGGTTTGTTGCAGATCAACTTCAAAGAAGCTCAAGGGGTTCAGGATTATTTGCAGAAATTCTTCTATTTCTCAGAGCTGTAATTTCATTGCATAAAAGTTTTGCCGGAGAAATTTGTCTTAGGCATTATCTACTCTACAAAAATTTTGTCACAAATTTTCTTCAGTATTGTCGCCTGCTTAATAATCATTCAACAACATGTTATTTGGATTCGTATATTTTTGAAGGGTGCTAAGAGGCCGAATTTTTTCTTGTTTGGCCAAAACTATAGAGGGGTCGTGAGCAGCTTATAGAAAAGGGCCAAATATCTTTTATGACGCTAAATTAAAATGGCCGAATTATTAAACGGGAAGGTCGTATTAAATTAAAGAGGGCCAATATTAGATACTTTGGAGTTTGGCCAAAAGGTATTATTTTTGTTTGGTCGTAAAAAAATCATTCCAATATCATTTTACATGGGACCTTGGAAATTTTTAACAGCAGCCCAATATTATTTGAAGCAAAAATTGTTGAAGCCGCACACAAATACTCAAACCACTTAATTGAAGGGTCGACTGGCCACTAGAATCGACTCAAGGGCCGAGACTTCTCTTCAGAAGGATTGATGCTTTCACAGAAAAAATTTATGCAAGTTTCCAGTGCCCTACATCCCACGAATTTCCCAGGAATCTCATCATCGAGTTATATAAAAGGCCACATTTCTGGTGCATTTACAATGGGTTCAATCACAATTTTGGGTGTGAATATTTTATTTAGCAAGCGGAAATCCTCAACTTTCTGGTGCGTGATCCTCATTGACATTCTGGGCATGTTCCTTTCCTAATTTAGGGGCCGAGAGCCTCGCTTCAACCAGAACAAGACTGAAATTCTCAGATTGTTCCACAATCCAAATTGCACTTAAATCAATTTCCAAGAGGGCATATTTATCTCTGTTGGCCAAGTTAATTCTTCCAGAAGGCCAAATTTCCCTTAGAATTTCAAATTGCATTTTAGAAGCCAGGTCGGAGAAGCTAAGTGTCTGAAGAGTTTGTGGTCAGATTGGTTGCTTCTTTTTTAAGGGGTCGAGTTTCTCAGGCATAAGTCGACATTTATGAAGGTTGTTGTTAGCACTGGGCAGCACACCCAGCAGTCTAAGAAGGCAGAATTAATCTCTTCGCTTAGTATCATTTATCATTGGTTATTCTAGAACCTAGGGTGCTGAAGAATAGATCAATATCATGCATCATTGTCACCATAGAAGCTGTCGCTGGAAAGGGTCCAAGTTACTTCAAAATAAGTGGGTTTAATTCACACGCATATTCCAGAATAAAAATAAAGTCTGTGAGCACATTATTTCAGGAGGATAACAAATTCACTTAGCAATTGCAGGAGTTTAAAATCTTCAGCAATAGAGGTTAGATACCTATTGTCAGTAAGAGGGTTGAATTTATTTCCTCCTGTGGATTGATTTCCTGCGACTGAAATTCAGCTTGGGTGGGAAATTATTCCTCATTTCGCTGGTTATATTGACTGTAATATCAGTCTTGTTCGTGGGTTTCTCCAAAGATAACCTACAGGAAAGACAGAACAGTTGTATCTTCATGCTAGCCTTGCATATTTTGGGCACATTTAGTGTTGTAGCTTCAGGCTGTTGTGAAAGGCAGCGCTCAATGAGACATTCCCTCTGGTTACTCCAGCTACAAATAAGAAGGTTGAATGTTTCAACAAAGGCACTTTACAAGGATCTGATCAGGTTCCACTGTTCCTTATATTGTGCAACTCAATTTTGATCCCAGAACTGTGGAAATTCCAGGTTCTTATTACCATTGTTCTTGCTCTTCCTCTTCATTAGTTCATACTTAAGTAAATTTCTGAGCTTAATAAGAATCAGATAATGTCATCATGATTAAAATTTGTGGAAAGGCATCTCCAACAGTGAATGGCCAAAGTCAAACTGTTTTAACTGAAAACTCTAACATATGATCAGAAAATTGTGTCTTTCAGGAATTGCCTTAGTGGAATCTTACAGCAATACAAGCCTTGTAATGACCTTGATGTTTGAGTCGCAGTCGATCATTTAATTTTCATATGCTAGTAAGCATGGTACCTTATATCACAGTTACTTAAAGATGCCATGTATGTGCCAAAGTCGCGGTAGAGATCAAATAGATTGTATGGTTTGGTATGTCTGCTGTTGTTATATATGAGCAGAGAGGGAGGGCAAAGTACAGCTGAATGTGTTGTTGAGTTATTTGGTAGTCGTGTGCCGTGAATTGTTTAGTGTTGGGGTATGATGGAAGAGTTTATCAGTCTAGTCATGCATAAAACAGCTAGATATACTTTACTTATTCAACTAAAACATGGATGAAACCTTCATAAACTCCCCTAATAAGCTAGTAGTGACAATCAACAGAACCTTTTCCAGGGAGATACTTTCTATGCTACAACAAGAGCAGCCACAAGAAGAACATGAATTGGGGCCCAGGATTTATGCACTTGGAATATATTTAAGATGCATGGGGATTACAACCAAATCCCTTCTCAAACTAGAAAAACTTGCTTCACTCCTCTCCAAAGTGCATCAGTAACTGCTCTAAACCCAGCCATGCTTGCTCTCATACAACACAAATTTTTGGAGCATCCTTGTGTAGGAGGCAGTAGTATCATAATGTTGACCACATCTATACCTTCTTACAGTGATGACATTATGAGGAGAGTCTTTAGACTGATAGTGGAGACCTTTCAAGATTTCGATAATAGTAAGGGCCTCACCTTTGGGCAGAGGTTAGATATTCTAGAAGTTATGGCCTTTCTAGATCCTATGACCTCATGTTTGAGCTGGAGTGTGACGACTTGATCCTACAAATGTTCCAATGCTTCTTCAACATTAGGAAACATCATCCTGACACAGTCATAACACACATGCAGTCCATTTTGTCCACATGTTTGGACGAGAGAACAATTGGTCTCACATGTTGCTTACGAACTAGCCGAAAGGTTGGTTAAGCAAAACATTGGTCTATTCAGGAGACGATTGACCTAGGAGGGGTTGCGGAGGATTGGTAGTGACCAACCTTGTAGCAAGAATGATCTGAGGAAAGATCTTTGCTTCATCTGCAAGAAACCATGGGGACTGACCACTCATGCTTGAGTGATACTGAAGAGATAGCAGGGCTAGATCAGGAGGAGATTCCTTCTGACCTTCAAGATGAGGATACTTCTTCTATGGTTGAATCCATGGGTTCTTATGAGGATACCTCTGAGGAGCATGAGCAGTCATGGAGAGTTGATAACAACAGCCCAGATATGCATCCATGTGAGATGGAGGAGACTGATAAGCAGCATATTGTTCCCATTCAGCGTGAGCGACACATAGTGGAGCATAATGTGCGTGATGGGCCATCTTTGGAGATTCAGCTACTGGATCATCTTGAGCCCATGACAAAGGAAAATGGACAACCACCCTTGGGGCCAGCGATTGATGAGGAGCAAACAAACGTACAGACAACCAGCAGAGTGGTAGTATATACAAACACTTGCCGTCAGGTGGTGTTGAAGCCTGACGGGATAATTTTGCATGAGAAGCATGGAGTTTCCGGACAGATGAAAGAGGATCTTTTGGAGATGGTGCTGCATCCATCTTTGGGTCAACCCACCAATGAGGTGCAGATAGGTGCAATGGCAGCCAACAGAGTTACAATATTTCTGGGTAGAAATCCTCTCTAAGAGTACATAGACAAGGCTTGCAACACAGGTTATCCAATCTGGATTGTTATAGAGAGAGAGAGGAAGGATTTCTTAGACAGATCAAGGTGGTTATCTAGGTAGAGTCATGTGATTTGAGCACAGTGCAGCATAGGGAACTTATCTGTTAAAATTGGCAACTAGGGCCAAACTCCACATGGGTCATCTTATTTATGATCGTTGATATTTTTCTTAGATTCCTCTCTCTGAGAGGTGTAGGATTGATCTAGAGATCATTCGATTCTGACATGTACAAATGAAGTTATGAGTTTATTTTGATTATTGCAAATTGTCAAGGTCGGCCAACGAACTTATGTAGGCTTAGAAACTCAACAGTCACGTCTATTCATCCTCAATGTTGCATATAAATAGAAGGTGACTTAGCCTCATTTGGACACACTTGTCTTCACACTTCTCTCTCTCCCCTCATTGATTGGGTATGGATTTCTGGATCTCTATCTCCCAATGTTTTAAAAACTGGAACTAACGACTGGACCGATCCACCTAATGAACCGGGTTACCGACCGGAACCGGTCGAACCAGGATTGGTTAGGTCTAAACGATCTGGTTTTAGAAAAATACATTTAATAATTAATTTTTAATGAAACAAAACTATTTTTAAGATTTAAAACCATGATTCCAAGCAAATAGAGACAAAATATGCAAAGTTTGCTCATTTATATACCATGTAAAGGTGAATATATCAAAATGGCACCGAATGCAATACATATCATCAACAAAATACGTAAGTAATGAGGCTCTAAATGGCCTATAAAGTCCAAAAACAATGTTGCAAGAAATGAGGCCATTGGCCTACTACAAGTCTACAGTGTACACATGATCAATCATCAAGTTCATCACCACTACTAGACACAAGATCATCATCAGGAGCTACATAGACATCATCTGGTTCAGAGTCTGAGGATGCCTCAGCGTGATCTGCAGCCTCAGTGGCAATGCCACCAACAACAATAGAAGTGGACCTAATGGAAGCATGAGTTTGTCGACCTGCACGACTAGTGCCTTCCATTGGTTCTTTGCCTTTCCTTGATGCTGCTATTGATCTTGATTCTGATGCCACCACAAAATCTGCTTCATCCCCCGCTAATGCCATGTCGATATCAAAATCAGCATCAAACACAGGATCTTCAGTCTCCTCCATCCATTTTGATGTTGGATAAATATCGTCCAACACAATGGGATCTAGATCAGGTGTTTTGTTCATTATATGGTTCCTCCTTAGTCGAAGGTTGTATAGCACCTTTTATTCTCATGTTTATAGTCACATTAAGTTGGGAGCAAGTTATGTAGTTTGCTTGTATGTTCTATTTGGTTATCATCTTCTACTTAATAACCTATTCTGAATTGTTTAGTTTGAGGGTCCATGGTAGATTCACTAGAAGGGTTCTTTTTCAATGAAACCAACAACTCATTACAATGATAGAGCAAGTGCCTCTGAAGATCCATTATTCATGCTCTTGCCTATAAACAGCCAAAAGATAGTTTCTTTATTCCTTTCCATATGTTTATCATGTATGTTCTATTGTTCCTCTTTTATGATGTTTCTTATATCTCCATAAAGGTATTTTCTTTATTCCTTTTTACATATTTGTCATATCCATTCTTTTGTTCCTTTTCTATTATGTTTCCTATTTCTGCACTGTGATGCTAATTTATGTGACAAAGGCTTGAATAGGTTCTGTGGTTTCTTCAGATTACTAACTATGAAAGAAAATTATCCACATTCTTCTTATAGAAGCCACATTTTGTCGTATATTTCTAAAAGATATTAGGGTCACCCTCTGTACTCTAATTTAGTTGTTTCAGTTATGTTTGTGGAAAGGTAGTAATTCATTTTAGAAGTGGCAGTTAATCGGCCGGTTTAGGACGAAACTGGCCGATTTGAATACAAATCGGCCAGTTTAGGACGAAACCAACAGGTTTGACTACAAATCGGCTAGTTTAGGACGAAACCGGTCAATTTGACTACAAATCGGCCAGTTAGGACCGGCTAGGGCTCAAATGGGTGAAATGGCCTTGCTGACCGGGTTTATAAGCCGGTTCAAACCGACGGCCTTGCTGACCGACCGGTTTGACCGGTTACCAGTTCCGATTGGCCGGTTTTAAAAACAATGCTCTCTCCAAATGTTTGAAATTGCAAGAAAGCGAAATTTCAGGAGGTTGAAATTTCAGGAGACCGAATTTCTAGACAATTTGACCAAGCATTGACCAACATGCGTTGACCTCCTTTAACTGTGTTTTTGTAAGGGATATCTCTGTTTGGGCGAGCCGCATTTTTGGGCACAAAAATCGAAGCTAAATGTTGACTATTGACCAGCATTGACTGCAGCTAGGGCTGACCGCAGGTGGGTTGTTTGACCAGATTTTGATCGGGTTAAATTTCACTATTTTGAGGGTTGTTTTATCTTGATGTTTGGAGTCTGAAGTTCATTGAAGTTGACCGATTTGATGAGGGTCAAATCTTCCCTATTGACCAACATTGACTTTTCTGGTTAGGGCCCTTCTGCTGTTGTTATAAATTATCAGATTTGTAAATTGTACTATCTCTCTCTGCTGAACTATTGAAGACTAAAAGAAGATTTGATCAAGGGTTTCCCAACATTGAGGTTTGTCCCTGGCTGGTGCCACATCTTGTGTCCTCTTGTCTTGGCTTGTCTTCTACTGTTTATAACTTTATGTTTATGTTCTATCTGCATTTTACTATCTTGTTGATGTGATTGCTAATCTGAATATTGATACTGGGCTAATAAATAAATTGAAGTAAAATTGCTCTAAAGCATAGAACATACCATTGTTACCTAAAATTAACATTATCCCATATACAATTGTCTATGCATAAAATCTTTCCTACAAGTTGGATATGCAGTTGATCATGAGCTGGTATCTTGTTGATGGTGTGATATTCTCAATCAGGAGCATAGTACAGCGGGGACACTTAGACATGAGGGGTACTACATGCTCAAGTTGGAAGTGGGTTGCAACCCGACAGCTCATTGACATTCCATCCCAGCATCAGCAGAGTGGGATTGGCATTGGTTTGTGTCAAGGATTGGATTGGAGAGAAGTAATGAGTTGGTATTCGAATGATAGAGCAGAAGGCAGAGCACAATTACTGCCATGGGATAGGGGTGTTGATGATTGGCCATGGTGGCATTGTGATCCAAGAGACAAAGCCTAGACTAGGATTCGGGCACTAAGGGATTCGTTCATGGTTGGGTGGCACACAAGCATGGTATCAGCCAGTGGTTCGTATGGGATCTAAGTATTGGTTCTCATTTGCATGGGACCGCCAGATTGGCTGACAGATATGGATTGCTTAAGGGCAAGCAATCTTGGGGCAGGACAATTTGTCATGTTCCTTTTTCTAGTTTCCCTTATGGTGTGGCTAGGATGGACTTCCAGGGTTGGTGGTAGCTAGGTCACAGGAGCAAGTTTACTCCATCAGTGGGCCTAGGGGCTTATGGAGGGGCTTTATGGGGTTTTGAGGAATTTTTATGGAGTCTGACAACATTCGCTTGGCACATTCCATCATCCGTGCAACTTGTCTTTTGTTCTGCTGAATTCCGACAACTTTTGGAAATCAGGTTATTATTGAGGTTAACTCACTTAATTATGCTTAAGGTGGCATTCCAAGAGGAATACTTGATGAAATACCTTAGTGTAATAGCTCATTGGAACCGGAATGAAAGGATCTACATGATGAGATCGTGGGAAATGACATTGAGCAACCTAATGGATGGTGGTCAATTTACCATTTTCCTAAGCTAGAAAGGTATTTTAATAAATAAAAGGGGGTAAAAGGTACTAAGTGACAAGCCACTACATGGAAAGCTAAAGATCACATCTTCAATAAATCTCTGTGTTGTTGGAATCTTATCTCTATGTCCAAGCCTTCTGAGCAAATTGCACCTATATGCAAAGAAGGCAACAAACTTGATGGAGCCTCTAACTTCAAAGCATGGAAAAAGAGAATTGACCTTGTCCTAGAAGAACATGAAGTCTTCTTCCACCATATATACCAATTATATGCTTCACCTTCCATTTGCATGGATGCATGCTCGATCTTTTCATCATCATTGTCAATACTGTAAATCTCAAAATATTCTTCTGCTTTATTGAACCATGCAGCACACCGTTTCTTGTTACTGTCAAATTTGGAGAGCTCCAAAATTGCTCTCCTTTGATATGTAGCCATTGGTTCAGTGAAGAAAGGGTATTGATTCAAGAATTGCATATTTGGGTATTGATTCCATAGCTACATATTTTGAAAATTCGTGTTACTATTTTGTTAATTGGGCTTGGAAGATGCTTTTGGAGACTCATGGTCTCATGTGAGTCTGACGAATTTGATTGCTCCAGGGAATTGAGATGTTGAGTAGCTTCATTATTCTGGAGTATTTGATCAGGTGTAATCTTCAGCTTGTCACAAATACAGGTCAACACCACCATTGCTTGATCATGACCTATCGATATCGCATTATCATTTTGGTCCACCTTATTTAAAAGGATCGCATGGTCCTTTTTAAATTCGTTATGATTTTGCTCGAGCTGACTCTCTATTCTCTTCATTGTATCCTGGAGCTCCTTGATTTCATTGGAATGTCCGGTAACCTTATTCTCAAGATCAATCAATTTTTTGCTTTAGTCAGCCATCGACATTGATGAAGACATTGATCGGCTATGTGGTGGCATATATTTATCCAGCTTTAACCTTTTCGTTAACTTGACCCTATTTTTTTTAATATAAAAACTCTTCTTTTTTTAAATAATTATAAATACAATATAATTTTCTAATTATAAATTATATAATTAATTTATAATTATATAAAGTGACCTATATAATATAATCTATGTAATGGCTTAACTATTTGATATAAATTAACCAACGGTATGGAAAATTGCAGTGAAGACACGAGAAACACGAGAGACGGACGGTGGGAACACGAGAGACATGACGTCAAGGTGAGAATTGGCGGAGGACTATCACTTTGCGCAGTGGAGGGAAGCTGTCCACAGCACCGCGAACTACAATGGGAAAGGCGGTTGTCACTAGAGCGTTCAGACGGGAGGACTTTGTTAGCGGGGGGCAAAATGGACGGCCATTGGTTGGTGGATGAATGATCGACAGTGGGAAGCGCAACAGACTAGAGGGACAGTGGCAACACACGGGATATTGATACAGAATATCGACAAGAGGAGCGACTGTGTCGAATTGCAATTGCGAAACAGTAAGCACGAGTGAAAAACCTGGAACAGGTTGTTGAGTATGAATGGTGGTCGAGTATGACACCTCAATGTTAGGGTAGCGAATTGGCTCTAATACGAAATGGAGCAACAAAGCTCAGTATTAGACATAAATATATATTTTTATTAATGACTGAATGATTTTTACATAGAAGGGTCCCTGGCTTATATATTGCCACAAGTGCCTCTTGGCAAAAGGGCATGATCTTTTGATCATGCCCTTTTGCCTAATTAACCTATAATTATAGCTTATTAAATTTGTACATAACAATGACGATGACTATGTCAAAGCAAGGTTTAGAAAGGGTGAAGTCAAGGCTCAAAGAATCTTATTTGAATTTATTAAGGATCATTTGATTCCATTTGTTTTAGAATTAGCTTCATCAAAGGAAGTGTATGATACTCTTGTTAAATTGTTCTCAATCAACAACATTGGTCAAATGATGTCTTTGAGAAATCAACTTCGTGATGCAAAAATGTCAATAAATGAACTTGTGGCCTCCTACTTCATGAGAATTGCTCACATTAGAGATCAACTGCAAAGTATGGGTGAAGTTATTTCTGAATCTGAATTAATCACTACTGCTCTCAATGGCCTACCAGATTTATGGGATTCATTTGCAGTTGGCATGTGTGCTAGAAAGGATACTCCAAGCTTTGAAGAATTATGGACTAATTGCACCCAAGAAAAATCTAGACTTATTGCTAAAGGGAAGATCCAAAGACATGATGAAGGAGAATCTCAAGCTTTTGTTGCAAGATCTAGAAGGAATAATGGTAAGAAGAAGTTTGGTTCTCAAAATAAGAATGCAGGTAGAAGATCCAATCCCCAAGGAAAGAAAGACTTGTCCAAAATCCAATGTTATGGATGTCACAAATTTGGACATTATAAAAATAATTGTCCTGAAGCATCAAACAATAAGAAGAGAAAGGACAATGATGATGATGAGCATCCTCATGAGAAGAAGAAATTCAAGAATGATTCTTCAAAGGCTTTAGCATATGATGTTAAAGACTTGTATTACTAGGATTACTACAAGTAGTCTAGGAGCAAGAGGGATCTAAACGGGTCCCTCACATTAAATTAGAAGTTGTTTAGAACCCTACCTAAAACTATTTAGTAGTCCCTATAAAATTGAAATTCTTGATAAGAAAGCTCTAAGGTTTGTGGATAACAGTCCTAGAATTTAGACCAACTTCAATCATTTTGCCAAAGAAAAAGAAACCCTAGCCTTTGCAAGAAAGAGATGACATCATGAAGATGATGTGCATAAATCTGATGAAACCATTGATGGATGCAAGAAAATTAAGAACAAGAGGGAGTTGACATCATCTCAAGATAAGTATTTTACCTCGCTTCTTCGATTATTGCTATTTTACTAGTAGATAGTCTCTTGTTTATACTTTGTGCTTGTTACTGCTCAAACTAGTAGGAGTCCTAGAGGGAATCCTAAAGTGGCAATTGTTAGGACAAGGGCAACAATGGAGACTTAGCCCATTGTCACCTCAGCTAAGGCTCCCTACTCTTTATGGACTTTCACCTACGGAAGGAGACCCGGTATGAGGACTCACAAATAATATATCAATGCAATGGATAAGAAGTGATTCCAATCACCATTTAAGGAGAAACTCAAAATTAGGGCTTGCTTGCTTTGTAAGCAAGGTGTAGGGTTTTTCTAGGAAAGGTTGATGATGATTTGAGGGTTAGGTTTTAGGGAGTATGTCATGCAATGGAGCTTCCTAATCCTCAAAATCTTTATGGAACTTGTATTCCTAAGTGATCCTTGAAAAGTTAGCTTTGATAGGAATAGGGACCACACAGGACCAAATGGCCTCCGTGTTAGGTCAAGGGGGGAGGGTTTAGCAAGCAATGATGAGCTTGACCGAATCAAGGAAGATAAGGGGATCAAAGAAAAAAATTCAATGAAAGGTGGCACAATGATCCCTATGAGGTTTCTAGCCTAAGGGAAACCAAGGGCAAAAATTCGTCTTCGAGCTAGGGCTTGCAATATCTCAAAATCCCATCGTCGAAATCTCATGAAATTTGGAGGGCTTCTTGAGGACACACCAACACAGTTGTGGACCAAAAATCGAGTATTTGGATGGCTAGATTATGAGATAATTGATGCCCTAGTTCACCTAGAGGACTAGTCCTAGAGAACAGGAAAGGGGAGAAGGAAAATAGGTTTAAGGTGATCACCTTTGGGTGGACCAGTGCCTAATCCTTTGAAGAGATTGGAGTCAGGTAGAATTATGACTATGGACCTTTGAATTTTCTAGGTCAAGGAGGCCTCAAAGACATCGCTTAGCACTAAGGCAACAACAAAAGCAGCTTCAAAGACTTTATACTTCGTTTTGCAAGATAAATGTTTTGTCAATATCTAAGTCACCTGACACGGGGATTCGGGACATGTAGGATTCGGGATTCGTGGTGTCAGATTCGGGACACGCTGACCCCCGGAACAGGACACGTTAGGACACGTTATATATTTTATTAAAAATATATATATATATATATATATATAAAATTAGTTATTAGCATATTTCTTACACAAATTTTAATTAATGATACAAATTTATTGATTTCAAACATAGATCTTCATCTATAGCTATTAGCATGCATAGTACATACAAAATTCAAATAAATGTCAATCGTACTGGTCACATAAATGATAAATCTATTAAAAATTTAAATCATGATTCATAATTCATAAGTGAAAGACAATTTACAACTACAAGATAGTAAGATAAACACACTGACAACTGTAGTTTTCTCATTAAGTCATCAAATCAAAATCTGTTACATAGGTAGTGTTGGTGCAATGCCAATGGCAAATAGAAATAGAAAATATAAAACAACTATAGGTATACAAGCCTCAAGGCATCAATCAGCATCAGAATCAGCATCACTGTCCCCATCATCATGGTCCCCACTGCTCTCCTCTGCATCCTCCTCCTCCCCTGTATCCATAGTCGCCTCTGCATCTGCTGGTATGGAGGTTGACCCCTCTAAGTCATCAAAACTAATAGGGTCTAGCACTGGATCACCGAGATCCATGTTGGCCAATACCAACTCAACAGTGGTGTCCAGACCCATATCATCAGGAAAGACATCCCACATCTTTGTCTTTCCCCTCAACCACTTTTCCCTCTGCCTATAAATAAGACGAAGGTTGGTGTGCACATACACCATTGTCTCTGCCCTGGACTACTCAAGCCTGCTCTTCTTCACAGTATGCAAATTCCCATATGTGCTCCAATTCCTCTCGCAACAAGAGGATGAAGTCACCTGAGAGAGGAGCCTCATGGCTAACTGCTGAAGAGGAGGGCTTGTTGCCCCATGATTTGCCCACCAAGAGTAGGGCTTCTTAAGCCCCCTGTCTCTAATCACATCATAACCTCCAAATCGACCAGTGCCAGTGGAAAACTCTGCAAAGGCATCCTCCACCTCAACAAGCAATGCACTATCCTGATAAATCCGCTTCAATGCCTCTTTCCTCCCCTGTGAGATTTCACCATCCATGTGAGGAGGGAATCTGCGGGAAGGTCCACCATTCAGCCACTCATGGCTGTAGTATTTGGGGTTCAATGAGTGAGCCAAACAATGTAAAGGTGTACAATTCTTGTCCCATCTGCAGACAAGAATATCATGTATGGTATCGCAAAAGGCCTCTGGTGATGTCTCATACTGGGGGCACTCACTCTGTAGAATAATGCTCCTCACAGACTCAATCATGGAATCCCATCCCTCATAAACCTCTCCTAGGATGGGTTTGTCTGTATCTGCAACTCGAAGCAAAGAGATGATAGGGTCCATGATCCGAATAATTAGATCTACCCTCTCCCACCAAGCATCATCTAGTACCGTGTCCTTCACTCTTTTAGAGGCTGCCTGATCTGTCTTTCTCCAAAAAGACCAAAACTCAGAAATAACCATGGACCCAAGAGCAGTCTTGACCTCCCTTAACCTCTTCAACATCATGAATGAAGATGCAAACCGTGTATCAGCAATCTTCAACAATGATAGATTGCTGTACTCCTTGTAGATAGTGAGGGCATTTGTATGATTTTGCACAAAGTTACGGATATGTCTTGCATCCTCAATAATGCTTCCAATCCAAAGCACATCAGAAGCAATGGATTTCAGTGCTAAGTTCAATGAATGGGCAATGCAAGGTGTCCAAAACACTTGTGGATATTTAGCTTCCACAATCATGCCAGCCGCCTTGCAAACAGGTGCATTATATGTAATGATTTGCACACAAGAATCAACACCTACCTCTTCAACAACTCTAATAAATAACTCACCCATAAATTGTGCATCCTTGTATTCGCCAAGTGTATCCACTGCTTTCAGGAAAACTGAACCATTCAAGGAAGACACCATGAAGTTGATGATTGGGTGTCGTGCTGGATCTGTCCATCCATCAGAAACAATGCTAACCCCAGATGTTGGCCATGATGCCATAATAGGCTCGAGCATTTTTTGCACCTCTTTTTTTGCCTTCGTCAACAATGTGGTTCTCAGCTTCTCTGACCCAGGAGGCACATACCCTGCTGGAGCCCCTTGAGTTAGAGCTCGGCACATCTCAACAAATAAAGGTGAACATGCAACATTAAATGATATGAAGTTTTGATAGAAGAAGAAGGCAATGGTGAGATCAAGCTCTTCTCGTCTCTCTTTTTGGAAAATCCTGTCCATTGGACCGAGTGATCTTCTTTTTAATGCTTGTCCCTCAGTATAAGTAGAACTCTCAAATGGAAATTTGGTGGTGGCTTTCCTCAAAAATGGAAGGGGGTCTTCATTCTTGCCCTTGGGTGCTTTTGATTTTGAAGCCAATGCCACATGTTCCATACCAACATTGGCCTCCTTTTCCAATTCTTTTCTCTTTTGTGAAGTAATAACTTTACAAGATCCAATCCCACAACCACGTATAGCCAACAAATGTGATTTCACACGGTAATATGTGCTTTTGAAAGAAATGTTACAAAAGTTGCATTTCCATTGCACATTGCCTCCTCCCTTTCCCTTGTTGTTTGGCCCATCCTCTCTTGTGACATATTTCCACAATGGATATTTTTCATTGTCTTTAAGTCCTCTTCCCTCAACATTACTTGCAGCAGACTCTGATGATATTGGGGGAGGAAGAGCATCTCTACCCATGACATTCTTGCCCTTCCTTGCTGCCTTTGATTGAGCCATGTTACCTCAACCTGTAAAAAAAATGAACAAACTGCTGTAAAAATGAACAAACTGCTGTATTACGAAACTATTTACCTAAATTTATATACATATATATAACTTGTTATATTTGAGTGGACTGGGATTTGACTGAGTTATGGACATGCTTAGCTTAGTTCATTGATGACAGGTTATTTACTTATCTATATATGGACTAATACGTTCTTTTCCTAATGTGCAGACATAATACTCATCACTACCTACAATTTTTTGAAGCTGTAAGACATGCCATTAATGTAAACAACTTCAATATGTTCAGTTCATGGTTTTTCAAACAGTGCAGCAGCACCTTATGACTATACTTCTTCATGATTAGGAGTTGTGCAAGGCTTGACCTTGGAATCACTATCGTATTGAAATTTAAACTGTTTAAATTTGTTCATGGTGGGCACCGTTGTAGAAGTTTTTGATCCAAGGAGCAATTGTGGGCTTCTTTTATACAAGAAAACGTTCAATCTGAGGTGGGAACGGGATCATTTTTAAAGGCATATTGCATCTTCCCAAACGATTAACAGGATCCCTATGTTGTTAAGCATACAAGTCAGACATAAGTGCATTTCATTGTTAATTAGACTCACAGAACATCCAAGCTTTAGTCATTTTGATGAGACTCCTGGATTCATGGTCTTGATGTAGCTTGAAAATATATCATTACAGCATGTAGAACTTCTCTCTGAAAAAGGAGGTCAACTCAGGAACTCTAGTGGGATGATAACTTTAGGTCCTAAACTTAAAGATAATCACAACAAAGTTAAATTATTGTCCGCTCAAACAGTCATAAAAATGTTTGCGGTCCGCTCCTCGCTGCAACAAAGCATTATAATTTATGACTGTTTACAACCACACGGGTTTTTAATTTTTGCAAATCGTATCAACTGGAAGTCTGGATATGAATGAAGGGTCTAAATGTTGAACACGGATTTTTTATTTACAAAATGATTACAAATAGAAACTTATGCTATCTTTTCAACCGGTGATTTTAACGATGCCTGTGCGGCTGTGCCTACTTACCTGAAGTTTAACGATGCCTGACGTTGGGTGGACTGTGGACGTTGGGCGGTCCGCTCCTCGCTGCAACAAAGCATTCCTTTGCCAACCACCTTGCAGAATGACTAAATGAGCTGAGAGGGACGCCCCTTTTTAACGTAGCAGGTGTTCCGAACCCTCAAAACGAATCGCAAACCCTCAAAACGAATCGCAAAACCAAGACTCGCCATTAAAAGTCGAGACACGATTTGGAAATTCGGGCACGTTACTGGACACGACGTGCCCTGCAATCCTGACACGAATCGGCATAGAATCGTGTCCGATTCGACCGATTCGCGATTCGTCAATGGTTTTGAACGAATCCGGTTTCCTAGGTCAATATGAATTTTAGTAATGAAACATCCCTAGGGACATTCATTTATTATACATGGCCCATACATAAAGCATTCACTATCCAGAAACAAAATTTCCACAACTTCGCATAAGAGATGCAACAAATAAGCCCCGGTATAGCAAAATCCCAGCAATAATGTATGTGACAAAATTAGAAACAAAAAATAGCGTTAAAATGTACTTGTATAAGAATATCTCTGATCTGAAAATGGGGCTCTTAAGCTTCTTGTTTAACTTACAAGAACCTCTCCCACTTCCAAAGCTTGAATTTTCCCAAGTCTTTTATGATTATCCAATGCGGAATTAAGAAAAGCTTGAAAATATAAGTGTATGCTTGTAGTTGTTCCAGCTGATTATTTGCTTTAAAATCTGTTGTTTGTGCTGATATGTGAAAGTTCTTAAACTGATATATAAATTCATATAACAGTGAATAATGCAGCAGTAAAAACAACCACATAAGACAGCAAATTAATTAGGAGTTCACCCACAACTCTTGGGCTACGTCTACGTGAGCTCTTGTCAATTTGACTTGGCTCTCTGGGATTATGGTATAAGTCTTTTTTTACAAGACTTTGACTAAACTCCTGATGTTTACACAGAAACAGTGGGTTCAGACACCATTTTATCCATTGGCTCTTGAAGCTCTGGCTCTTGGCTCTTGGTTTTGGCTCTTGGCTCTGACTCTGGCTCTGGTTCTATCTCTTGGCTCTGACTCTTGGCTCTTGGCTTTGACTCTTGGCTCTTGGCTTTGACTCTTGGCTCTTTAGCTCTAGCTCTTGGCCCTTCGGCTCTGGCTCTTCGCTCTTCGGCTCTGGCTCTTCGCTCTTCGGCTCTGGCTCTTCGCTCTTCGGCTCTGGCTTTTTGGCCCTTTGCAACCTTTAGCTCCCTGGCTTTTCACTGGAACTTCAAGTGACCCCAAAGGCTCTCGTAGCTGCTCCGCACAGTAGCACTTCGACTCTGCAACTGCTTTCAGCATACCGCTTCCAGCGTCATCTTGCTCGCAATTGAGCTCTCTACAGCTATCGCTCTCTGGCTCTCTACAGCTATCAGCTCTTTGTCCCTTCGCTTGTTGTTCAGCCTTCCACGCTCTCGTGGCTCTCTGCAGCTCGATCATTCGGGCTCTCTGTCTCTTCCTCATCTCGAGGAAACATCCCTTGTAATCACCCCAACCTCTGGCGACTCTATGCCTTCTATCAGCTTTGCGACTGTGGGATGTACAGTGTGAGCTCTCGGCTCTATGGCTCTTTGCTCCGTTGTGAGCTCCCTGAAGGAAAACTGGCTTTTTCGCTTGGCTCTTTGGTCTTTGAGGCATCCTCCGACTCTGCGGCTTCCTGTCCATTCCTCTCTGTGCCATCATGAGGAATCATTCCCTTTTGCCTCTGTGGCTCTCTGAGCTTCATAACACACAGGTGTGATGGCCGCACATAGGACACTGGTCATTTTTCCTTCTTGTTCTGGTTCGCTCGAATCCCTTCTTTGAGCGTTAGCAATCATTGTTAAACGCTCTCGGGGATGAATGCCACCTATTCCACAACGGAAGGAAGCCACCAGCACTTTGAATCCACCTGAAACGCCTGCTTTGTGTTTACACAGGAAAACGCTGCTATACACGAGAAAGTCAGCAAAGCACTGCCCATCCAAACTTGAAATATTCATAACTATGCTTTATATCCCTATCGGGTCCACTTAGGAATCGCTATCGCATATCGCAATTGGCCTCCATCCTTCGCATTTCCTTTGACAAGCGAAACTGCGAAAATACATTGAAAAAAGGTGTTTGACAGACTTCAAAATCCATACAATATAGTTTATATTGTCGTTGGGTCCGGCGAGTTGCATCGGGCATATAACTTATAACATATCGGCCCCGCTTTTGTAATGCTCTAATTGCGATCTGCCAATTTCGGCGATCGCACCATCGCATCGCGCGTATATATATATATATGTGTGTGTGTGTGTGTGTGTGTGTGTAAGCCCCTCTGCATTGTGTTCGCCGATTGCAATCCATCGATATCGGCGATCGCGGTATCGCATCGGCCCATCGCACTTTATGCCTCCGACTACCACCGCTGATTGCGATTGCCGATCGGATCTGGACCATTGATCGGCCAGATCCGACGGCTCCTGTTCGACCTCCGATATGCCCGTTTTTTGCTATTTCCTCATGTTTTTTAGCCTCTTTCTCAAGGAACAAGGGGGAGCTTCTTTTCATGATAACTTCTTCATCTGAAGTCCGTTTTCGCCCATTCAAGTTGCGTTGGATTCAAAATGAGAAGATCTCTGTAATGAGACTATTTCTGAGAGCAGCCTACGACTTTCATTTTCCTCTGATTTATAAAGGATTCGTGCCATTTGGCACCTTTCACCTCTTGCATGAAGTCTTTTAGACTTAGAGGTTTATCGAGGATCCAATTTTGGATCACGCCATCCCACTAAAAGAACTTTTGGTCTCCAAAAGATTGATATACTGATCTAAACATTAAATGAGAGTGACTCACCCTCTTCTTTCAGCCTCCCTACACTTGCCTTTGCATAGTGCCTCTAAACCAAAGTTTCTGACCACTTCCCTTCTCTTCGATGGGCTGGTCTTCCTGAGAAGAACTGTCTTCCTCCTTGCCTTTCTGCAGAACTTCTACTGAAATGGTCATAGAAGGTAGTTTGAGCTTCTTTGCCTTGATCATTTATCCAAGGTGGCTCAACAAATGTGAAGTACATCTACTCCACAAAACTTTTGTTTGTACCTGTTTGACAAGCTGCGAACAACAACTGTCAACAACAACAGGCATACAGATGACAACTAGATGGACTAACTCCTGCTTCAACAAAAAAAACAAATTTTCGCAACTTGTGAACACCTCCATGTCTTATATCTGCATAAAAATGATGGACTAGATAACAAGCCCACAAAACATGCCTTTAAACAAATGACCCTTCAAGTCAAGCATGTAGAAAAAGACCATTAGGACTCTTTCAAAAGATGAAACTTTCATCATTATCTCCATTTGGAGACCAAGTTAACTTCTTTCAAGTCAACATGGCATCACATGCAATGCATGCATTTCATCCCTCAATTTTCACATAAGCACACTGTACTTTCGAAGCTTAAATGAAATATAATGTAGATGCATCAATAGACATGCAATCTTAATCGGAGAAAAACTCTAATTGTTCCTTACCAATCGCTTTCAAAGGTACTACCTTTGCCTGCACATCAGCATCATCATGTGAATCATTTTGAGACACATCATCCATGGAATCTTCACTTCCATTTCTGCCATCTTCTCTTTCCACTTTCTTCAACTTTGGTGGAAGCATTGTTGGATTCAGTGTCCAACACTTTGCAGCAAGATGTCCTTGCTTATGGCAATCAAGCATTTTGATATAACCTTCCTTGAAGGTGGGGTTAATCAATCTTAAGCTCTAATACCACCTGATCTGAAAATGGGGCTCTTAGGCTTCTTGTCTAGCTTACAAGAACCTCTCCCACTTCCAAAGCTTGAATTTTCCCAAGTCTTTTATGATTAACCAATGCGGAATTAAGAGAAGCTTGAAAATATAGGTGTATGCTTGTAGTTGTTTCAGCTGATTATTTTCTTTAAAATCTGTTGTTTGTGTTGATATGTAAATGTGCTTAAACTGATATATAAATGCATATAACAGCGAATAATGCAACAGTAAAAACAACCACATAAGACAGCAAATTAATTAGGAGTTCACCCACAACTATTGGGCTACATCTCTGTGAGCTCTTGTTAAATTGACTTGGCTCTCTGGGAGTATCGTATAAGTCTTTTTTTACAAGTCTTTGACTCAACTCCTGCTATTTACACAGAAACAGTGGGTTCAGACACCATTTTATCCCCTGGCCCTTGAAGCTCTGGTCCTTGACTCTTGGCTCTGACTCTGGCTCTTTGGGTCTGGTTCTGGCTCTTGGCTCTTTGGCTCTGGCTCTTGGCTCTTGGCTCTTCGGCTCTGGCTTCTTGGCCCTCTGCAACCTTCAGCTCCCTAGCTTTTCACTTGAACTTCAAGTGACCCCAAAGGCTCCCTCAGCTACTCTACGCAGTAGCACTTCAGCTCTACAACTGCTTTCAGCATACCGCTTCCAACTTCAGCTTGCTCTCAATTGAGCTCTCTGCAGCTATCACTCTCTAGCTCTCTGTAGCTATCGGCTTTCTGTCTCTTCACTTGTTGTTTAGCCTTCCACACTCTCGTGGCTCTCTGCAGCTCTATTATTCGGGCTCTCTGTCTCTTCCTCATCTCGAAGAAACATCCCCTACAATCACCCCAACCTCTGGCGGCTCTATGCCTTCTATCAACTCTGCGGCTGTGGGATGTACAACGTGAGCTCTCTACTCTGTGGCTCTTTGCTCTGATGTGAGCTCCCTAAAGGAAAACTGGCTTTTTCGCTTGGCTCTCTAGTCTTTGAGGCATCCTCTAACTCTACAGCTTCCTGTTCGTTCCTCTCTGTGCCATCATGAGGAATCATTCCCTTTCGCCTCTGTGGCTCTCTGAGCTTCATAACGCACAGGTGTGATGGCGGTTTTCCAATGGAAATGGACCGGCGCACGGGAAACTGGTCGTTTTGCCTTCCTGTTCTGGTTCGCTCGAATCCCTTCTTTGAGCATTAGCAATCATTGCTAAACACTCTCAGGATGAATGCCACCTATTCCACAACAGAAGGAAGCCACTAGCGCTTTGAATCCACCTGAAACAGTCGCTCTGTGTTTACACAGAAAAACGCTGCTATACACGGGAAAGTCCACAAAGCACTGTCCATCCGGACTTGAAATATTCATGATTGTGCTTTATATCCCTATCGGGTCCGCTTGGGAATCGCTATCGCATATCGCAGTTGGCCTCCATCCTTCGCATTTCGTTTGATAAGTGAAACTGTGAAAATACATTGAAAAATGGTGTTTGATGGACTTCAAAATCCATATAATATGGTTTATATTGTCGTCGGGTCCGGTCAGTCGCATCAGGCATATAACTTATAACATATCGGCCCCGCCTCTGTAATGCTCCGATTGCGATCTGTCGATTTCAGCAATCTCACCATCGCATCACGCGTATATATATGTGTAAGCCCCTCTACATTGTGTTCGTCGATTGCGATCCATCGATATCGGTGATCGCGGTATCGCATCGGCCCATCGCACTTTATGCCTCCAACGGCCACCGTCGATTGCAATTGCCGATCGGATTTAGACCGTTGACCTCCGATATGCCCTTTTTTGCTAAGCCCCTCTACATTGTGTTCGTCGATTGCGATCCATCGATATCGGTGATCGCGGTATCGCATCGGCCCATCGCACTTTATGCCTCCAACGGCCACCGTCGATTGCAATTGCCGATCGGATTTAGACCGTTGACCTCCGATATGCCCTTTTTTGCTATTTCCTCATGTTTTTTAGCCTCTTTCTCAAGGAACAATGGGGAGCTTCTTTTCATGATAACTTCTTCATCTGAAGTCTGTTTTCACTCATTCAATTTGCGTTGGATTCAAAATGAGAAGAACGTTGTAATAAGACTATTTCTAAGAGCAGCCTGCGACTTTCATTTTCCTTTAATTTACAAATGATTTGTGCCATTTGGCACCTTTCACCTCTTGCATGAAGTCTTTAAGACTTAGAGGTTTATCGAGGATCCAATTTTGGATCAATATCCAACCATCCAAAAAACTTACCATCAAGAAGCTCCAAGACATATGAAAATTATCCAAACATCAAAATTCATTCCATTCTCCAAAAATTCGTCCTCCAAGAAGGATAGTGAAGTTCTCTAAAGAGATACAAGTCCAACCAAGAGATGATGCTAAAATGAATCCTCATCACTTCTATTTATACACTTCTAATGAGTTTGATTTAGCTAATTGGGCCTACATTAACCCCTAAAATAAAATAATGTGCAAAACAACTAACTTTTGGTGACAAGCCCACCAAACCAGCTCATAAACAAAAGAATATGCCTCTCAAGAGGTCAAATAATCAATAACACATGTCGTTGGGCCTTCTAAGAAGCCTGATGGTGTCCATAAGTGCCACAATGATGAATAGAACTCCCAAAAGTAGTGGACAAGGGGTTGGACCCTTGTTCTCCAAATAATAACCCTGTGGTGCTCCCAATGGGTGTGAGGACACACAAGTAAACTCATGGGCCTCCAAGTAGGTCGAAGATGCCTGTAGACCATCTGTAAGGGCTTAGATGATGGTGTAAGTGATGCCACATCAGCATACAAATCTTAGGTCATCTTCCAAGTATATGGTACAACTGTGGGACTGGTTGGGCATGTTGAACCAGATGCATCTTCCTTGTCCAATAGGTGAATCTCGAGCAATATTTGAACATCTTTGGGGATCCATGGAGTGTTGTCTACTACTATGGAGGTCCATGGCTCTCAACGCACACCCTACATGTGCCAACGTAGCCCTCGATAGGGTTAGGACCTTGTATAGGGAGACCAAACCCAAAATGGAGACCATCTACAATCTTCCATAAAATCCAATGCGTCCTCTAGCCTTTCAGTACAACAAGTCATCAAAGGAAATCGAGTTAAAGACCTTACAAATCATGGACAACAGGTGGGCACTTCATAATGGCATGCTCTTCCATAGTGGGCTTTGGCATGTGCTAATGTCCCCAAGCTCCAAATCGGGTTATAATGAGCAGAAGGGGAGTGATATATGTGGATGAGGGGGTAGAACCACGCAACCAAAATCAAAGTTTCCCATGGAGTACCATCCCTAAATCCCAAAGCTCAATAAAAGAGATCCCATGGGACTAGGGTCCAAAGTTAACATCCAAAAGAGGTCTAGGGGACAAGAGCAAAAACCTAGCCCACTCTTTCCGCCGAATCCCCCCATTAATCCAGGCCCAAAAGTTTTCACGATAAGTAAACTACAATACTCAATTACCAAATGACAAGGCATACCTTCAAGTTTGGGAGGCCCACCTTCAAACATACGACCATGACAGATGGGTGAGGGACTACATGGTTGGCTCAGGTGGACAAGAAATGGCACAGAGAGCTAATTGGTGGTTGCAAGGGGTTGTTGGTTGCCGACTGAGGACCATATTCTAGAAAAAAATCTAGGGATATCACCCACAAAATGGTTGGTAACAGTGCTTAGTCATAATTGTTTTTCCATTGCCTCCTAGTGAGGATTTCAAGTACATAGTGAAAGCTATAGATGGAGGAATTGAAAGAACGAAGCAAAGCAATTTTTTCAGAATTTCTATATTATACCAGATAAAGCCCTAGCTTAGAGGGAACGAACTATTTGAAGTATGCCAAAGAAAAGTCAAGATCCAAGCACGCAGCGTATGGAAGCAAAGATTGAAGAAGGTTCTTTGAGCAAGAGCGAGTGGATCTTGTCAAGACATTTATCTCAGAGAAAGTTGACCTCAGGTTCTTGGATGATGGACTGTGAATTTCTTTTGTTTGATTTCTTGAAGCAGTATGGCAGAGGCAATGTATATTGCAGTTGGATTGGCAAGTTGAGAATCAATATAGCTTCAAACGTTACTTGCAAAGTTTTGATCAAGTGCAAGTGACAATCATGACGACAGACATGGTGCAAAAGCGAGTAGTGAAGCTCAAATATATTTCCATTAATGAGAAAATAGTTAATATGCTGACGAAGTCTCTTTCTGAAGAGAAGTTTGAGATGCCTCTTTGATTGAGAGGGAGTGATGATTAAAGATATGGTTTCTCTTTGTCATGTAGTTTGAACTAATTAAGGAGGTTATCCCTGTGTCAAGTACATTGACCAGAATTAGGGAGAATGGTTTGAAAGATTAGATAGCATCATGGACTGACATTATTCATGTGTCATGTACTTTGACCTAATTAGGGAGGTTATCTCTCTGTCAAGTAAATGGACCTTGGTTGAAGAATGGTTTGGTGGACTGACATTCTTCCTGTGTCATTGTATAGTGACCTAATTAGGGTTATAGTCCCTATGTCACTTTGACCTGATTAGGAAGAATGGTCCTGTGGACAAACATTTTCATGTGTCATTATATAGTGACCTGATTAGGGTTGTAGTCCTTGTGTCACTTTGACCTATATAGGAAAATGGTCTGACAGAGGACAATCATTCTCTCTATGTCATTGTATACTGACCTGATTAGGGAGGTTATCCCTGTGTCACTTTGAACTGATTAGAGAGAATAGTCCTAGAGGTTGTAGCTTCCCAACATTGTGCTTTGATCTCTTTTAAGAGTGAGCTTGTGTGCCATACGTCAAGGGTATTAACTGGGTTATGGAAATGTGGTTGATGTTGGTAATGATATTGATGATGATGCTTATCCTAATCTAATCTTTCCTTACAGAACTTGTAAACTTGAGATCATCTTGATAGTCATTATGAATACCTCCCTAGCTAAGATGAAGTGTTGGATTTGTAGCTATGGTTAGTCTTCATATATGTACTTGTCAAAAATTTGGCATTTTTCAAAAGGAACAAAATTTAAATTTTGCTCCTTTTGATAAATACCAATGTTTTTCTTAACCAACCTTTCGGCTAGTTCATAAGGGGCAGGTGAGATCAATTGTTCTCTCCTCCATCCCCTCAAGTCGGCTCAGCTAGCAATGGCACCCAATCGACCACATCAATGGCTATGAGTAAGTGTTATTCGTCCTCCTCAAAAGTTGAATTTCAGTTGAGCACACATATATCATTCGAGGCATACAAATCAAGTACAAAAGCAAGTCAAAAGATATCTTGAATACAAAAATATCTCTGTGAAGTCTCTTTAAGTGATTTGTAATATTTTATCCTATAACCTATGGGAATCTGTGTCAAACATTCTGTGGTGATACTTGTGAAAAGAAGTTCTCATCCTCTGCTAGAAGGCCGAGTTTGTGGTAATACTTTTGTTAAAATTGGCAACTAGGGCCAAACTCCACATGGGTCATCTTATTTATGATCGATGATATTTTTCTTGGATTCCTCTCTCCGAGAGGTGTAGGATTGATCTAGAGATCATCCGATTTTGACATGTACAAATGAAGTTACGAATTTATTTTGATTATGGACAAATTGTCAAGGTTGGCCAGCAAACTCATGTAGGCTCAGAAGCCCAACAGTCATGTTTATTCATCCTCAACGTTAGCCTATAAATACATGATGCCTCATCCTCATTTGGACACACTCATCTCATTCATCTTTCTCTCTCATCATGGTTGGGTATGGATTTCTGGGCCTCTCTCTCTCCACATGTCTGAAATTTCAAGAGAGTGAAATTTCAGGGTGTCGAAATTTTAGGAGAGCGAAATTTCAGGAGCCCAAAATTTCAGGAGGCTGACTTTGACTAACGTTGACCCCATTTGACTGCATTTTTGTGAGGGCTATCCCTGTTTGGGAAGGCCGCATTTCTCGGAACTAAAATCGAGGCTAAATGTTGACTATTGACCAACGTTGACTGCAACTAGGGCTGACCACAGGTGGGTTGTTTGACCAAACTTTGACTAGGCTGAATTTGATTGTTTTGAGGGTTGTTTTATCTTGTTGTTTGGAGGACGAAGTTGACTAAAGTTGACCAAATTGATGAGAGTCAAATTTGCCCTGTTGAACAACGTTGACTTTTCTAGTTAGGGCTTTTTTGTTGCTGTTATAAATTGTCAGAATTTGTAAATTGTACTCCCTCTCTGTTGAACTATTCAAGTCTAAAAGAAGATTTGATCAAGGGTTTCCCCACATTGGGGTTTGTCCCTGGCTGGTGCCACATCTTGTGTCCTCTTGTCTTGGCTTGTTTTCTGCTATTTATGTTTATGTTCTGTCTGCATTTTACTATCATGTTGATGTGATTGCTAAACTGGATATTGATATTGGGCTAATAAATAAATTGAAGTAAAAATTGCTCTAAAGCATAGAACATACCATTGTTGCCTAAAATTAACATGGTATCAGAACTGAAGTGAAGACAAAGCCCAAGCAAGAGTGAAAGAGCAATCACCAAAGACAGTTGGACAAGGACAAAAGGTTCAATGGGTTCCTCATCCTACTTCCTAGCTAAAGACAAGCTCCATGATAAATCTAACTATCATAGATGGAAGATGTCTCTTGATTTGACCTTGGAAGAAAAAGAAATGATGGATTATGTGCAGGGTAAAATCCCTGAACTTCCTTCAAATGCATCGATTGCTGCAAAGACCAAGTACAACAGGGCTGAAGTCAAAGCGAAGAAGATTATCAAGGATTCCATTGACAAGCATCTGGTGGCCTATATCTCCCAATTGAAGACCTCCAAGGAGATCTACGATAGGTTGGTCGGCATGTTCAAAGATAGTAATGTTAATCAAATTCTCTTTCTCAAGAATAAGTTGAAGGATATTAAGAAGGGCAAGGATGAGGACATTCAATCATATTTCTCGAGGATTACTGAGATCAAGAATGATCTACTCTCAATTGGAGAAGTCATTCCTGACAGGGAACTTACTTTCACCACCCTTGGAGGACTCCCACCTGAGTGATATGTATTTAGAACCATTGTACTCAACAATGATCGAATTCGAGGGTTTGAAGAATTGATGTCAAGATGCATTCAAGAAGAAACAAGAATGGTGGAGCAAGAAATGTCTTCTAATAGAAGCAACCCCAATGCATCCTCTGCTCATGCCAAGAGGAAGAACAATGCAGGTTCAAATAAGCAAAGACAAGGAAGACCAAGATTCAAAAATGGAAGAAAGGGAAGATGCTTTGTTTGCAATAAGTTTGGGCATTATGCAAGGGAATGTCCTAATAGAAGGGATACACCTCGAGATCATGGCTATCATAACAACTCCAAGGGAAACTTCAACAACAACGATCAAAGGAATGGCAGGTCCAATGGCAAAGGAAAAAGGAATGCGGGACATCAAGGAAATGGTCGACAGTCCAAGAAATCAAGGAACTCCAGGTATGAAGAATTTAAGGTTGTTAACAATAAGCAAAAGGAGTATTATCTTATATCGGCCCTCTCCACTGCCTCTCCCCGGGACACTTTGGGAAATTCGCTGATTGATAGTGGTGCCTCAAGGCACTTCACCAAATACAAGGAAGCCCTCTCTAATCTGATAGAGAAGGAGACAAACTTGGAGATCATCCTTAGAGATTATGCCACCTATCTCGTGAAGGGAGTAGGGAATGTTACCCTTCAGTTGAATCAAGATAACACTAGCCATGGAGGACAAACGATTCAAGGTGGCTTTTATCAATGGAAAGGTACGTGTTTGGAAGAGAAATTTTAAAGATGCTTTTACTCTTGGGTTCAGGGTTGACACTTTGTATCAAGTTGGAGGAAGTCCATTGGGAGCCATGTCTTGCGACACATCTCTACAATCTGAACTATGGCACAGGAGGTTTTCCCATCTTCATTAATAGCCCTACCCGATGTGAAAGAGATGGTGACAAGTATGCCCAAGTTCAAAGTAGAACATGAAGGTGCATGTTCGAGATGGGACAAAGGAAAACTTACAAGGAGACCATTCCCCTCAAGTAATAGCAAGACCATAGATATATTGCAATTGATCCACTCCAACATATCTGGTATGATGCCCATAAACTCTTTGGGAGGATACTTATATTTCTCACCTTTACGGATGATTATTCTCGCAAGACCTGGATCTACTTCTTGAAGAAAAAGAATGAAGTGTTCACCTGGTTCTGACACATCAAAGCCTTCATCGAAAACCAATTCAAGAAGAAAACCAAAATATTGAGGACTGATAATGGGACGGAGTACGAGTCCAATGAATTCCAAGATTATTGTGTTGAAGTTTCTAAGTTTACTTAATTTAGAAACCCTTCATGCACTTTTTCTTATTTATTCCTATCTACTTGTTATTTACAAAGTAAATACTGAAAATAAACACCAATGCATGCTCAACATATTAAAGATCAGCAGCTAAACAAAACAAAAACAAACACACCACATGACTCCATTATTTTTGGACCAATGTCCCAAGAAAAACCCAAGGCGGGAAAACCGGTGCAACTATCTGAGGGTTTTCTTATTAAGTAATATCAGAGTAGAATCTGGGTGTCGTCACTAGCCTACCCAACAGAGAATTTCCTTAGCAGCTATACCTCACAGTTTGAGAGATATCTCCTGGCTGAAACCCTGGAAAACCCTTTTGACAGCTCCTCAGCACAAAACTGCTCCTGCAACCCCAGCATCTGCCCAATCTGGATTATGGACTATGTCAACCCCTCTCTGTCTCACGGTGGCCCTGCGTCAGCCTTTCTTGGCATGCGTTAGCCCCAGGAGGCCCTGCATCAGCTCTGGGAGCCTCTGCGTCGGCTACGCTGTCCCCTCTGGTGCTCTGCGCAGCACTTGGCTGCCTCTTTGGCTGCTGCAATGCTCTCCCGACACAATCTCTGCCTTCTCTGTTTCTCTGTACTCAATGCCCCTCAGCCGCTCTCCCCATCACATATTTTATCTCTCTTAGCAAACCCCACTCTAGAGAATAGAATGACCGATCATCTGGTGTCCTCTCCAAGTGACCCTCAAGCCTCCTCTTATACTTTTCTTGTTGACAATTCAATGGCCGAGATTAAGTCCCTAATCAACGGCGAAGATTAGATCTGGTTTGATCCATGTCTTTTGGACCACTCTAACACAGATTCATATTAGAACACATTAATATTTTATTTATAATTTTCCCTAAGTTTAGACTTACGGACTCCATTAAAAATATTAATTATTTTAATATCTCCTGATTTGTTTAGAATCTGCCCAAACCCTTTCTGGGTATTGGAGATCTCATGTGCCCCAACCTCTCCACCAAATTTCATTGCTAAAGCACATCCAATGCTACCCCAAATCAACATATTGCAGAGAATTTGGCATTAAGAGGGAGACCACAACATTGTACACTCCCGAGCAGAAAGGTGTGGCTGAAAGGAAGAGTCGCTCTATTGTGGAAGTTGTTAGTGCCATGCTTCATGATCAGAGCCTTCTGAAGTTCCTATGGGTTGAAGCTGTAAATACTGTCGTGTATGTTCAAAACCAATGCCCTCATCAAACATTAGGATCCAACACTCCCGAAGAAATGTTCATTGGTAAGAAACTCGATGTCTCTCATTTTGGAATTTTTGGAAGTCTCGTATATTTTCATGTGCTGAAAGAGAAAAGAAGCAAATTGGGTGCATCTGGGAAGAAAGGAATCTTTGTGGGCTATTGTGAAAATTCTACGCGATACATAATTTATGTGGTTGGCCAAAAGGAAGTTGAGATGAGTCATGATGTCACCTTCGACGAAGATATCGCCCTTAAGAACATCAACAATCTTCCCATCCTAAGGAAGGACAAAGGAGTTGACACCGGAAATCAGAGTGAAAAAGAGGACGAAATGATGCCTGATGTTGATGAACCTATGGATCCTATTGATCCTCCTCCTCATAAGCCCTCCTCCTCCAAAAGGAGACCCTCATGGCTTAGGGTGACTCTCAAAGATGCCGAGAGACACAATGCACCAAGGGGGACTTTCCGTGAAAGCAAGAAGCCGAACAGGTATCGAGGATATTTGACCGCCATGAGCACTATCATTCAAAATGAGCCTTCATCATTCGAAGAAGTGGTGAAGCATCAAGTATGGAAGGATGTTATGAATGAAAAATGCGAATCAATTATGAAAAATGTGTCTGGGATGTGGTCCCTAGACCCCAGGACAGATCGGCTGTCACCTCTATGTGGCTCTACAAAATCAAGCATGGAGCTGATGGAAGTGCAGAAAAGTTCAAGGCT
This sequence comes from Pinus tabuliformis, assembly GCA_031772625.1. Lineage (NCBI taxonomy): Eukaryota > Viridiplantae > Streptophyta > Pinopsida > Pinales > Pinaceae > Pinus > Pinus tabuliformis. The sequence continues at coordinate 236,370,515 of CM062806.1, read as the reverse complement.
TGCTTTGTTCCTCGAGGCTTCTCTCAAAAGGAAGGTGTAGATTATGATGAGATATTGCACCTGTTGTCTAATACACCACCATCCGCTCGATCATAGCCCTTGCTGCTCGCAAGGATGGAACCTATTGACCACTGGAGTGGCACCTGATGATTATATGAAGACTCCATGCCCAAGGATGATCCAGAGGACACTTGTACCATTAGATATCATCAGTCAGTAGAATTTTTTTATTCTACTTCTATCTTCTCATCATATTTCTTGTACCCGGATTCCACACCCTGCAGGGAATTGTAATAAGTGATACTAGTAATGATGAGTTTTTGAGTCTGTAACAGGCCTAGGATGTTGGAACTCGATCAGCAAACGAGTACACCTTGGAGTGTTATTTTTATCTGGTTAATTATCCCTTCTTTTTCAAAGGTGGATAATTTTCTGGGTTTTTCCATTCACGTTTTACCCCAAAGTCGGGGTGACGGTTAGAAGGTCGAGCCCCTAACACATCTTAGTGTCTAGAGTCGATGTATATTACCATACTAAATCACATTAAAAAAAAAAAAAAAAAAAATATTGTGGAATTTGGTTGGGTCTAGATAGTCATTTTTTAATTTTTTAGATTTTCCGTACTACGGAAATTGCTAATAAAATTGTATTTGTAATGTAATAAGTGATGTCTAGAGAAGTTATATGGGGTATGAGTAAGGAAATTTGCACCTCTCGCCCTCGACTTTCTATTATGACGCACTTTGATGGGTTAAAAATGTGTTTTGAACCCTCAAAACCCATTTTATTAAGTTTAGTGGGAAATCTGGCAATTAATTAAGCCAGAAATTAAATAAATGGAAAAAAATAAATCTCCACACATGCTAAATGTTGTGGAAATGAGGTCGAAAATTATGGGGGAGTTGAAGTGAAGTCTCAAGGTGATGTAGACTACTAAAATCAAGGAAATGACATGTGCTCAAATAAAATCGAATTTCTGGCATTAAAGGAGAAAATTGTTTACTTGGAAATTCGAATTTGAGAAGTTAATGCACATTTGGGAGGGATTTGAGAGAATATTTGGTGGAGACTTTTGTGGGAAATTGTCCCCACATGGGTTACCACCCATATACACCTTCCATTCTATCACAAAATTCGAATTTGGCACATAAGGGAAGAAGAAAATGATGTCCACTTGCTAGGATTCGACTTTTACACTTGGCATTGGAGCTCCATTCAACAAATTCGAATTTCTCTTTGGGATTGTCACCTCATGCCACTTGTTTAATCACTTCTACATTGGGATTGGCTCCAATGCCATTTGTCATTGTCATTCTTCATTGGGATTTGCTCCCAACTCTCTATATAATAGAGCCATGGGCTCTCATATTGTATCATGTAATACGAGCTATTGTGCTTGAGGAGACTCTGTGGGATTGTATTCACTACTTGCAATATAATACAACAGTCTTTGGGGTAAAGCGTGATGGTGTTCTTCTCCTTGCATGTGTGGTAAATTCTTATAAAACAGTCTTTGGGGTAAAGCATGATGGTGTTCTTCTCCTTGCATGTGTGGTAAATTCTTGACTTGTTATCATGCTTCTATTTATTTCTTCATGTCACTATTGCTTTCATGCTTGTTTCAAGTTATGTTAGTATGCAGCTATCTCATATTAGCATAAGAATTAATTATTTGCTTTAGGAAAAGAAATCTTCTAGTGGATAATAGATGTATCTCTAGGAATTCTTTCCACTGCACTTATTTAATTTCATGTCGATTTAATGATTTGTGGTGAAGTTTTGTAGATGAATCATTATTCAGTCAAGTTTTTCAAGCGTGAGGGGAAATTCTCGAAGGAATCAACCCATTCTTGAAAAATATTCAAGGAGAACCCGCATATTTTGAATTCCAAAGTCTCATCTATATCTTATTTGTGTCTTGCAAGGATCCCCTCAAGTTTCTTAAATCTTTTATTTCTTGCATCAAAATATCAAACTTGTAAAAATTTATTTTTTTACATATTGTACTTCATTTATCAATATCTGACTATTTCAAAGAGCTAAGTCATGGCTAGTCAAAGAGGAGAGTTTGCTCATACTCTTTGGCCTAACCTCTTGTAGATTATTTTTGTAACATGCTTTGTAGTTATCTTGAGCTAACATTTGTTGTTGTACATTTTTTTAACATGTTCTCTTGCATCTACTTGCGAGATTCATCATCGTTAAATTACTTACAAGTTTGCATGCAGGACCTTGGGACTCAGATTTAGTGATTACTTCCACCTTTAGGCCAGATTCATCTTGGATAAGGTCGTGTTCTTATTGAGGAAGCCGAGTTCATTTTGGTCATCTCTCGCTCTCTCTTGGTTGTGGCCATAGAGGAGGATTATCTTCTCTTCTTCAGAAAATATGCATTTTGTTGAGCCTTTGTGGGCCTCAAATTTCAGAAATCTTTAACGAGGAAAATTCTATGGTTTGATTCCAATTTGTTAATACTTTCTTGGATTTAAGAGAAGACTTCATTGTCTTTTCCTTCTTGTAACAACAAATAAAATTTCTGATTTTGGGAGCGTGGGTTTTACCCACTGGTATCCCTATCTCCCCACCTTTTGGAGAGGCCTGGTGGTCTGACTTTGTTGGTTTATTTCATTTTGCATGCATATCATCTAATTGAGAAATTAACACAACATGCATCACACTCATTTTGCATGCACTTTATTTTAACTTACTATATGTTTTAAATCCACAACAACTTCAGATTTTTTGCATGCAAACACTTTTTACTTGATCTTATTTGGCTTGAACATAGTTCCAAGTTTACTTAAGCTTCACCATTAAGCACATTTTACATGCATCAAGCATTTGGACAAATTTTCTCCAAAAAGTAACATTTTATTTCATCTCAAGCAAGTACATTTCAAGTAGAAGTTAATTTTCATCATTTGGTTAATTTATTGGCATGCCCCAAGTATCACTAAAACTTACCTCCAACTTAAGTTGGTTGAATAGACTTTTAGGGACCCTCTACCTTTATTGACTCCTCATTGTGAAATCCAAATATTTGGGCAAAGATGAGGTCTGAGGACTAGAGTTCAATTGTAACTTTGTCTTAGCACTAATCAAATAAAATGAACCAAGAAAAAAATTCCATCACATTTGTTTTGTTTGCAAAGTTCTTAAATTTCTTGATATCTTGATGGATTAAAGCCTCTCATGCAAATCTTATTTCAAGAGACACTTTGGATGAAAGCGTTGTAATTCTTTTTAATTTTGCAACAAGTTTAATTTTTCTGGTACTTGGAAATTGACTCATCTTGTGGTTTAATTGCATATTGTCATGAATGGTTGATTTCACTTTCAAGTACTATTATTTTAGCTTGCAAACTTAATTGCATGTTGTCATCTTGGTCTAACATTTGAGTTATTTTTGTATCCTTTTGAGCAAGAGAGTTTTCATGCTTTGATTTGTAGACTTATTCATCTTGAAAGCATTTATAATATCTTGTGCTAACAATTTATTGTTTCACTTTTCAGGATTACTTTGGCTTTCCATTTGAATGCATTTCACTTCATTTTAAGCAAATACAATTTCATTTCTTAAAGAGAAAATACTTGGAAGGCACTAGTTGTTTATGATTTCATGCTTGTCTTATGATGGTTATTTCTCATATCAGACTTTTTCCTTATAAATTTGAAAGAGATAATCTATTTAACTCTAACAATTCTCCTAGAAACTCACATCTTTTTTATAGCTTAACTTTTCATTAGGGACCACCCCCCTTAGCTAACCTATGAGATAGCTCAAACGAAGAGAGTCAAAATTAGTTTGACTCCTTGTGGGGTTGAAGGCTTTTCTCACTAACTTGTAGATAAGTAGGTCTACGCAGTAAGGTCAACAGAACCTACATCAGATGGATGTCAAGACTACTTTCTTGCATGGTTCAATCAAAGAGGAAGTCTATGTGGAACAACCCGACGGGTTTGAGGTTCATGATCGGGAATCTCATGTATGCAGGTTGAAGAAAGCTCTCTATGGATTGAAGCAATCACCTCGGGCTTGGTATGAGAGGATCGATAGCTATTTGATGAAGTTGGGATTCACTAGAAATGAAGTCGATCCGAACCTTTAAGGTTGAAAATGATATTGGCTTTTGAATCTGAGATGAAGGACCTAGGACCGATGCACTATTTCCTAGGGTTGGAGGTCTGAAAAAACTCAGGTGAAATTTTCCTCTCTCAAGGAAAATATGTTGTGAAGATATTGGAAAGATTTGGGATGGTAGACTGCAAGCCTATGACTACTCTGATGGAACTTAACTTTAAGAAGTTATGTGGTAGTGCTGCTGGACCTAAACTGGAAAATGCCTCTGAGTATCTTCATCTCATAGGAGCACTGATGTTCTTAGTGAACTCTCGTCCAAACATATGTTTTGTAGTTAACACATTGATCCAATACGTTGTTGAGCCTCATCATATACTTTGGATTACTGCCAAGAATCTTCTAAGATATCTTCAAGGCACTATCACTCATGGACTAAGATACACTACCGAAAATGTGAGGTTACATGGTTATTTTGATGCTAATTGGCCTGGCAATGTGGTGGATCGCAAGAGCACTTCTGAATGCTGTTTTTCTTTGGGTTCTGCTTCGATATACTGGATGAGCAAGAAGCAAAAATCAGTTGCCTTGAGCATTGTCGAGGCTGAATACATAGCTGCTAGTATGGCCTCCTGTGAAGTTGTCTGGTTGAGGAAGCTCTTCAGTTAGCTATTTGGACATGTGTTGGATACCACTGTGATCTTCTGCGACAACTAGAGTGGGATTCGATAGTCAGAGAATCCCATGTTTCATGATCACTCCAAGCATATAGATATCAGGTACCACTTTATCTGGGATATGGTACAACGAGGAGCAATAAGGCTCAATGATAATCACATTAGGACTGATGAGCAGGTCGCCGATATCCTGACAAAGCCCTTGGGGAAGGTCAAATTCTTGGCCTTCCGAGAACAACTTGGAGTCATGAAGAGACCCTCTTATGAGGGTCCTGTATGAGATGGACATTGAGCTCTAGGAGCTCCGGGGGGCTTGGGGTACTTCTTGAAGCAGTGAGCAACCGTAGGGTGAGTATTTCAACCTTTCCCTAGTGGTTTGTTGTGTGCAGGGCTAGTGGTTCAGCCTTCCCCTGCGATACCCCTTGGTGACATGTAGGCAGGATGTGTGGTTCATCCTTCTCCTGCTGAAACATCCTACCCATGTAATCTGGGACTCATGGGAAGTACCTTTCATCTGCCCAATGAGTAGGGAAATGAGGATAGGGACCATAGTATTACTGATGGACGCATCATGAACTACTGTGCTCAATATGCGGAGATGACCGATATTGATCTTGGATCAATTGGAACTGACTTCGAGTCAATAAAAGTGGTATGAGACACTCTCTTTTGATTGAAACTGACTTCGGTTTAGTAGAGAATGGTATGATACATTCTCGATCACTTCTTCTTCTTCATAGTTCAGCAGAGATGTGCAGAGCAGTGCATTGATGGCAGAGATAGTACAGATTGGCAGATAGATTAGCAAATGGAGTTCTCCCTAGTGGAGAGGGAGTATTAAAATTGGCAATTAGGGCCAAACTCCACATGAGTCATCTTATTTATCACAGTTGATATTTTTCTTGCATTCCTCTCCAAGAGGTGTAGGATCAATCTAGAGATCATCTGATTCTGACATGTACAAATGACGTTGTGAATTTATTTTGATTATGGACAAATTGTCAAAGTCGGCCAGCAAGCTCATGTAGGCTCAAAATCCCAACAGTCATGTCTATTCATCTTCAACGTTGGCCTATAAATACATGATGCCTCATCCTCATTTGGACACACTCATCTCATTCATCTTTCTCTCTCTCATCTTGGTTGGGTATGGATTTCTGGGCCTCTCTCTCTCCACAAGTCAAAAATTTCAAGAGAGCGAAATTTCAGGATGTCGAAATTTCATGAGAGTGAAATTTCAGGAAGTCGAAATTTCAAGAGCCCAAAATTTCAGGAGGCTAACTTTGACTAGCGTTGACCCTGTTTGACTGCATTTTTGTGAGGGTTATATCTCTGTTTGGGCAAGCGGCATTTATGGGCACTGAAATCGAGGCTAAACGTTGATTGTTGACCAGTGTTTACTGCAGCTAGGGCTGACCACAGGTGGGTTGTTTGACCAGACTTTGACTGGCTGAATTTGACTGTTTTGAGGATTGTTTTATCTTGCTGTTTGGAGGCCGAAGTTGACTAAAGTTAACCAAATTGATGAGGGTCAAATCTGCCTTGTTGACCAGCGTTGCCTCTTCTAGTTAGGGCTTTTTTGTTGCTGTTATAAATTGTCATAATTTGTAAATTGTATTCTCTCTTTGTTGAATTATTGAAGGCAAAAAGAAGATTTGATCAAAGGTTTCTCCACATTGGGGTTTGTCCCTCGCTGGTGCCACATCTTGTGTCCTCTTGTCATGGCTTGTCTTCTATTACTTATGTTTATGTTCTATTTGCGTTTTACTATCATGTTGATGTGATTGCTAAACTAGATATTGATTGGGATAATAAAGAAATTGAAGTAAAATTGCTCTAAAGCATAGAACATACCATTTTTGCCTAAAATTAACAACTTTGAGATCATAGGTCCGCATCTGCGACTAGAAGGCCGAGACTGTGATACATTGGGAACAGAGGCTTGCATCTGTGCTAGAAGGTCGAGTCTGTGGTGATACATTGGGAACAGAGGTTTGCATCTGTGCTAGAAGGTCGAGTCTGTGGTGATATATTGGGATCAGAGGTCTGCATCTGTGACTAGAGGGCCGAGACTGTGAGACATTGTGAACAGAGGTCTGCATCTGTGCTAGAAGGACAAGTTTGTGGTGATACATTGAGATCAGAGGTCCGCATCTGTGACTAGAAGGCCAAGACTGTGGTACATTATTAACAGAGGTATGCATCTGTACTAGAAGGCTGAAACTGTGGTAATACATTGAGCAAAGTTTTGAATCCTGTGCTTGAAGATTGAGGTCTTTGGTGACTGGTGTGACAGAGATCAAAATCCACAAGAGAGGTCCAAACTTGTGACAGAGGGCTGACTTGGACACTTAGTGAAGCCGGTTACTTTGACCATAACTTGACTTTGATATCTCTTGTTGGATTGATTCTCTAAGGAAAAAAGATTGTTGGGTTTTCCCCTTGTGGGTTTTGCCCTGGCCTAATTTTTGGTGTCTCTTGTCTATTGTGCATTGTGATCTCTACTTTCTTAGCATTGCTATTAGTTGAGTTTTGGAAGTGTAATTAATTGATGAAGAAGAAAGATTAAAACAAACCATAATGACTCACAAATAATTATCAGTAGTTCAGGAATAGTACTTGTACACATTGTACTTGATTTCTCAATAAGGCATACCCTAGCAAGGAAATGTACTCTATGCAAATACATGAAAGCACTTACATGGGTCTCAGATTTGTTTGCATGACAGCAGACCTTACCATTAGAATTTTCAAATATCCACATCCATCCACAATAAAGCCACACTACTCAAGAAGGTGTATCTCATTTTCAATAATTCTAAATTGTGATACTCATGCATGAATCTTAATTAATATTTGTGAAGACCATGCAACAAAGATTAATTGAACTCAAACACGAGAGTTAGCCACCCAAAAGGCATCCAGCATTTGTTTGCCCTAAGATACACAATTCCACAGTCCGCCATCATCTACACCAAATTAGAGTGCAACACAACAAGATCAAGCATAAGCTCAAAGCTTTCAAGAAAGTTCTCATCCTCCATATATTTATTAATTGGACAATCCCTTCCAACAATGCCCAAAAGTTCCTATCAGTCGAGCTGAAAAGTAAACTCTGTCGAGTTGATGTTGTGAAAATGTATTAAATTGAAATGGTCTAATTTTGTGTTTGAGCTTCCTAATTGGTTCCAGGCCTTTCCTTCTTCTTATTTGGTCATTCCTCAGACAAGGACAAATCTGCACCTTCAGCTTTGTGCCCTACCTCTAGAGGTCAAAATGTAAGACTATTTAATTCCACAATGCTGATGACTCTTTTACATTTGGGATATTCTTTGAATCATGCCATTAATCCAATAAAACGAAATGGTTAGATATAAGCATACCGTATGATGCAGTTGTGCCTCAGTTTTTGTTCCATGTGTTAATGTTTCTGGCGGTAATGATGCTAGCGCCACATCTAAAAGTGCATCTTTATCAATGCCTTCCATAGATGCACGGAGTACAGCTATTTCTTTATCAAAAGGTGCACCCTTCATTAATGCATCTTCTAGAGCAAATGTTCCCTGTTCCAAAGAAAATGTTTGAATGTGAACTTATCAAAGTATGTATCAATAGTAAACCCAAAAAAACAGCAATAAGCCAGCAAAAGGATTTGACTTTGAAAACATAACGGCGGTAATTAATTTTGCAATTAATTGCATAAAAAAATGGTAAGCCAAAATACTAAATTATGTCAAACTAACACCAAATATTGGTACGAATTTCCTAGTCTCTCCCTAATAAGATAAAATGGCCTCTACCATGAACTACAATTGGATAATTAACTTATAAGAGTACCAAAGCAAGCTTGTGCAAAGAGTGACTTTGACGAGCCTCCTCTGAACGAGCATAAAAAGCCATGCGCAGGGCATTAATCTGCAAAGAAGATGCAAAGCTAAATATAAGATCAAAGCCTTAAGCCTATTCATTGCAACATGAGTCAAGCTTTGAGCCCATGATCTCAAAAGAAACATAATGCAACTTTCCTCTAAAAGTCTCATCCCCAAGTAATCAAAAGAAATATGCTCACAAACATTTCATGTCCCAAACAATGCATCAATTAATAAGCAGGATAAACATATATAAATGAATATTGAATCTGTGAATTGGATTTATATCAGGTGGTTGGAAGGAGTTATCCTCCACACAAAGGTTCAATCCTCACAAGTAAAATGTTAAGCTCATGACTTTGAGCCTTGTTTGTTGTAAGGCCTTGAACCCTATGAAATATCTTACCCTAGCTTACAGGCTGGAAAATGAGGTGCTTTGTTACATGCGACAAAAGAAATAAATAAACAAACAAAAGAATATTGAATGGATAGACAACATACTTGAAGGTTGGCATCCGCCATATCATTCAAATAGGATGACTTTTCCTTTGCAATAGCTGCAGTTGTTTCTGCTTTTGCAAGCAGCTGGGCCTTCTTGAGCTTCATACCTGTCTCTTCTTCCTAAACACAATATGGGATCAAGATGAAGCCATTATGATTCTGAAACAAGATACATACACAGAAAACAGGGGAAAAGCTACAAAGAAGAGACAAGTGTAACTGGATTAGGAAGTAGAGATATAATACAATTCTGTGATTAATTTTACATGCATGGCCTCTACAAAATTTCAATATCAAAAGGCAAGTACCTTACGGCGGAGCTCGGACTTCAGCCGTTCCTCTGCTTTTTCATCAAGCGACTTTATAGCAGCAATTGCTTTTTCTCTTTCCTTATTCAATTCCTGGATACACAACAACAGTAAGAACAGAACAATACAAAGGCACTGCATCTCATTGAATGCACATGAATTATTACACATTTAATTGCAAATACGCAGCATTCAATCCTTTTTCATGAAGTGACTTCATATCAGCTGCCGCTTTTCTCTTTCTTTGTTCAAAACTTCAACTCCAGGATACATAACAACAGTCAGAATAAGATAAGATTATTGTATTCCAACAAATGACCAAAAAGGATCATCAATGGGACTGAAAAAAAATACAATCAGCAATGATCATCCAGGGGAGTACCTAAGGCCCTTTGAAAGCGTAAAGTAAGCTAAACAAACAGATATATGAGAAAAGCATTAAGTAGCATGATCAAGTAATGTTGGAATGTAGAAAGAAATGGACAGGTAGATATAATAATGCCCTAGTTAAATGAGCAACAAGGAGTTATGGTACCAATAGGAAAGGAAGAAAGAGGGTCCAAGGGAATAGTATTATAATAATGTTTCCCATGTCCTTTGGAAATTGCTACATTGTTGCCCATGCTTAATTGAATGCTCCCCTACCAACCATTGTCTTGAGATGTGCTTTCAATAGGCCTGTAATGTTACTTGAAACGCACATAATCCTCATGCATTAGATAGTACATAACGTGTAAATTCTTTTTAGAAGTTACCTTATCTCATTATTCTCTCCATCACCACAGGCATTCCTCACTGGTTATGGTATAACTGGTATAAATCCATGGTTGTCATATCTGCAATCTACAAGAGAATCCCATGACATAAGGCTAGTGAGAACCTCAGGTTAGCTGGGAACTGTTGTTGTTAAGAGGGGAAAACAGGTTGGTTTTGAAGAGAGAACCATGCTTCCAAAGTCCACAGTAATTGGAGCATATTGTAAACCTTCAACCATGAGACTGTGCCAAGAATTATGATGAATTATCCATGGTTGAGCCAATGGTTTACCACTCCAGGATTCCAAAAGAACAGTTAAGGGATCAAATTCTTCCTATCCACACAGGAGGGGAAGAATTCCTTGGGGACTGTTTAGAAGAGAACAGAATATCCATTGCTTGTGTTGCTGAGGGGACAAATATCCACACTAATTGACAGATGGGTAAGATCAATGGAGCAGCTTCCCTTGTTGGATATGATGGTAGATATCTGCTTGCATCTGATATCTTGGGCACTATGGGTTGGGTTGTGTGAGATTAGAGCCCCATTGGAATTCCTTCGCCCTGGTGGTATCATGGCCCAGCTTGGAGTTAGAATCCACAGTTGATTCCTAGGTTGGGTGATTAATCACTCCTCAACAACTGGTTTGGTTTACAAATATTTGAATGAAGATAAGCTTTGTATTTATTTATGTATGAACTACCTGTATTCGTCTTTCTGTTATGCGATTCCATGAATTCAGTTGACAATATGTGAACCCTGTATTGGATTTGTTAATTTGAGGAGATTCTTGTGTTAATCATGCATGTGGAGAAATCTTTATTGAGCAACTCATGAGATTGTTCTATATGCACATTGAATTCTGATAGCAGTGTTAAGTTTTCAGATGTCTTTCTATATAAATTCTATTATGGGGTTGTGGAAGCCAAATTAGATTCACCACTGGAAAATCTGAGTTGCCAGTAGTCAAGTGAAGTGGGTTTGGGTTCACTACAAGGTATCTCTTCCAAAAATGTATTAATGCTTATAGCAGCAGGCAGGTACTTCTGCATAGCTTAAGTGTCAAGCATGCAGGAGTCATTGATGACTTTCTTAGGAACTTGTTCATGTTGAGTAAGTGTCTATTGTTGAAAATATGAAGCTGCAGTCGGTATTTGAAGTCAACAAGTCAAAAGGAAAATTATTACTTTTATATGGTTCATGTAGGCTCTATGTTGGACAGGTCAGCCCCACCACATGAAGGGGTTTGACCCATGGGTTAATTCCACTTGATCACACTCATATATATTGAGAGCTCGTCCTCCACTTTTGGCATTGTTGTCGCACAGAATGCCTAGGCACCGTGACAATGCTCAAATCGGGGGCTATCACCCTGATCCCCAATCTCTCCGTTTAAGTTGTCTCCCTACAACAGGCTAAAGGGGGTAGACCCTATGGAAAAATGGAATGAAGAAGAACTACTTGGGAACCAACCAGTTCGGGAGACACAGCAAGGCGATCCAGTACTTGATTAAGATTTAGCAAGACTTAGGATTTGATTAGATTTTAAACAATTGATACCAGTGCCTTATGGAGTCAATGATCTTGCTAGGGAAATTAAGATCAAGTAATTGATTAACAATTGTTGCTTAGATAAATGACTACCTTATATGAAATGCAAATCCTAAAACTAATGTGAGATGCAAAAATCTTGGTTATTTTAGTTTAAATGCCTATTTAAATGTGAACCATTCAATCCTTTCTGTGTTGAGCCTGATTACGTAGAAATTGGCAGAGAGAAGATCAAGAGAAGCACACTAAAGTGTGATTAACGATACCTCTCCTAAACTTCTAACATACCTGGTGTCTCCAACACTGCAAAAAATTGTGGCTCTGACGACTGCAAGGTCACCGTTTTAAGTACTATTCAAATAGGTTTCTCAAGAGAAGACGGATGGAGATCTATCTGTCTATCGACCAAGCTTATACTTGGAAATAAATTTTATCTATGCAAAGTTAACTTATATGCAAATGCACCGAAAGATGAGATGGAGCTAGACTCAAGGATGGGAAAACACTTATGTAGCAAAAAGCCCTCAATTACCAAAATGAAATGCTCACTTTATTAAATGAAGACTCAAAATTAAACCCCTAAAGATATTACAATTAGAACACAAGCTTATCTCAAATCTTTCTGATACAGTTATAGCTCAAAGGGAACAAAAACTTCTTTGCAACTAATATCAACAGATGCTCAAAAAATAATCAGTTTAAGAAACAAAGGATATGCATTTTATCACAATTCCATGACAGAGTAATTAATTTTCAGAAATTAATTTTTAGGACAGCAGTAAGAAAAGCTTTATGACAGCAGCACTATGATAATGAAAACAATAAGGCTATCAATGATATCTTTATGCTAAAAAATTACCGAAATTTTTCCAAACTTGCCCACATGAATCATCAAAAATTTCCAGACTATTATGATGTGATTTCCGGAATTATATCAGATCTGATATACTTATTACAGCGAGCAATTAAAACATGAAATAAGCCTAATGATAAATGCCCAACTCAAGAAATTAATTTCTTAATGTATTAGACAACTTAGGAACTAATTTTAGGCTAACCCACATGAAATTTTACCACTATTATATTTCAGAGTTCAAAAACAAAATTATTCAGAGATAACAGTGACCTAAAGTGTAGATCTAGGCCAAATTTTTGATACACATCAAACATAAATGACTTATTAATGTATTTAGCAATTTTTTTTATTAATTTCAAACCACTTAGATGTGTGTTTCACCACTATTAGAAAGGTATATGACCGTTGTAGCAAACAGTGAGGAAAAAGTTGGTTTAAAGATCAAACCCTTAGGCCCTAGGCCTTGAAGATCACTTGCCCAATTTGCCAAAAAAAAATCAATAACTGAGACACAAATTTTTACCAAATTTTCTGCAAAACCCACCAATGATTAGCTTCAGAAAATTAAATATTCAAATCAAAAATGGAGCAAGGGCGAATCTAGGGCAAATGAGGGCTAGCAAAGAGCCAATAGAACTAGTGTTGGGCTAGGAGAAGGCAGATCTGGGCTTAAGAGCCCCGAAACTTGAAACCCTTATTCTGAAAAAAATTATTTTGCTTCAGATCTTCAAATTTATTGCAAAATCTTTAATGGTTGGCCTTGTAAAAAAATTTGGGACAAGATATTGCCCTCCAGGGCCTAAATCTGTCTCAAAACCCCTAGATCTGCTTTAAAAAACTCAGATCTAAAGATTTTCTTGACTGATTTCTCAAATCTATTCCTGCACACAATCTTTGAACCCAAATCTTGCCCTCCAGGGTCTAAATCTAGCTCAAATTTGAAGATTTTCTTGGTTGATTTCTCAGATCTATTCATGCACACAATCTTTGGGCCCAGATCTTGGTCTAAATCTAGCTCAAATTTGAAGATTTTCTTGGTTGATTTCTCAGATCTATTCCTGCACACAATCTTTGGGCCTAGGGTCTAGATCTAGCTTAGATCTGAAGATTTTCTTGGCTGATTTCTCAGATCTATTCCTACACAACTGAAAAGAGAAAAACCCAATACTCAATATGTACAAAAAAAAAGAGAAAATCTCAAACACCCAAGTGTTAAAATTCAAAATTATGTTCCAAAATTTCAGATCTACACAAGTAAATAAAAGATCTATACAAATAATTTATATATCTATCAGATCTAAGGAGTATGAGTCCTACTCCGCTCCTAGATCTGATAATCTAAGGCTCTTCATAGCCAGATCTATCAAAATTTCCAAAAAATATTTAAAAGATTTTGAAATTTTAGAGAGGTACTAGCCCAAAAACACCCTGCAGAAAAAAGATTATCGTTAGATAAATCCTGAGGCTTATATGAAGTAGGCTCTTCAGAAAATATGTGTTGAGAGTTGGCTGGTCCAACCGAAGATTATCCCCAAACACTCAATGAGAACCTGAGAGATCTTCTGCAAACACTAGATCAACCATCAAATCAAGTAGATAAATAGAACAACAATAAAATTCTAAAGAAATAGAGATACCTGCTACTTCAATCAAAATAAAAAATGTTACACTAGATCCAACAAACTAAATAAGATACCTATATTCAGATTATTCTAAGAGAGCTATTGATTAATAGTTTTCACATAATATTAAGCAGAAATTAAAACAATGTTACCATAAATTCATGAAGAGGAACACTATAGCACGTTGAAACCCCAAAGACTTTTGCATTAATTCAAAAAAGTATACAAGAGAACTTGCGAGCATAGTACACGATCCAGAGATCGGAAGGACTGACTGACAAATGACCTCCTATTTAAAGATAAATCTTCCAACAACTAGTTCGAGTGATCCTCGTCAAAGCAATCTCGACCGTTGATGAGGATTAAAATTTCTTTTAATCTCATCTATCGAAATTCTAAATTCTTGAGGAAATTCGAATTTTTCAATTAAATGCATTTTAATTAACTGAAAATAAAAATTTTGAATTAATTTCCTAAAAAAATTGACTTTGACTTAAATCCAATGGATCAAATGCTTAAAATTTAGTAAAACAATTAATTTACCCAAGTCCCGGGACCTTTTAAAATTTGAATTTTAAAGACCAACGAATTTTGCCTTTGGAAAATTTAAATTTACCTAGGACCTATAATTAATTAAATTTATGACTTAGGATTTTAATTAATCTTTTGCCAGAAAATTTAATAATTAACCTACGAGGGGATAAATTATTTTTCCAACCCTCAAGACACTTTACATCATCATTTCATATATTTTACATCACAAAGGGGAAAACCCATCTGAAATAGACCCTCACAGACAACCCATTTCTGCGACACAAATATAATCCAGCAGACTAAGCAATTTGTAATAAAATAACCTAACCAAATAGTTAGGATTATTCCCAAATCATTTTTACATAGACTCGATCTATAAAACTAGGACTCGCCTAAGATCCCGATGACAAAATTCATTCTGGCTTTGGGGTAAGGCTAAAGGAAAACTCTGTCGACCATCCAAGAATGGATAGATGAGACAAAAAACTTCCCGGAATGTAGATCGTCACCAAAAATATAGGTTTACCTAGGCAATTACATACATGACACAGATCTATTGAGATTATTTACATAATATACATGCAGAATGGGTTTACATTATAACATGACAATTAGGTTCATGATGAAAGCTAGACGGCACAGACACATCGATCAGGCGCTATCCCTCTTGTAAAAAAGGGTGTGTACTGCTATGGGTTGTTGACATGTAGTGGTCAACTGGCATCATCAACACAACTTGGATCACCTACAACAAGAAGATTTATGCTCATATGTGTGGAAAAGTTTCTTTGACCAGTGAAGTTTGATTGTCTTTGACCAGCATTGACCATGGCATATTCTGCCTGCTTTGACCTGGAATCTTTGACAGAGTGAAGGACAAATCTTCTAGGAATATTCTGGGCATCTTTGACCTATCTCGACCAAATATTTGAAGCAAGAAAATTGGATGTTCACCGCACAGTTGACTGGCTTTGACCACAAGTCAAACAGGGCAATTTGACTAAACCTTTTTGTGGAGCAACAAGGCCGAATTTTGGCCACTTTGACCATATTTGACTTGTGAGCGTAACTTTGAATTTCTTTCTCTCCTTTGATTAGTTTGACTTGGAATTTGGCTTGGCCAATGTAATGATACTTTGAATGGAATTCAGAGGTACAAATTGATTGAATTGGACAATTTCTCCTAAGAAAAGGTTGCTGGGTTTTTCTCCTGGTTTTGTGGTTTTCTCAGGGTAAATTTATGGTTGAAATTTCCTGAAGTGTAATTGCTTAATGATCTAAGTGTGTTCAAGAAGTAATTGTACCATTTGAAGTAAATATCTGGCAGAAAATTTGTGCTTGCCTTAATTGCACTATAAAATCAACATCTATTATGATCTTTTTCCCAAGTCTAACTTAGGAAAACCACACTGATTAATTAATTGATTAACGTTGGCTATTGAGCTACAGTTGTCTAAGGAAAAGTGAATTATTCACTTTAGTGACTTAGATCTAATCTCAAGTAGGCTAGAATTTAATCCTAGCCATCCATCACTTGGGAGATTAGGGTCTAAGATCTAACTTAATCAAGAATTATAAAAGACATCCTAAAGGGAGGAAGACACAACTCAAGTGGCAGGTGAACTCCAAATTTGAGACAGATTTCTCAAATGATTGAGAGACTTTACGCTGAAGAGAAGGAAAAGTTACAACAGAAAATTTTCAGAAAGAGACTCAGTGGATGGGAGGAAGAACATGTTGAATTTCTAAGCATAGATTTTGCTGAAGCCATACATGTGGAGCAAGAGACTGCAGTGAGGCCATGTGTGTGAGGAAAGGGGCTTGCCCAGGAGTAGCACATGTGAGGATAATCTGAAGAAAGGCCACATGATTGAGGGAGATCCAGTTGCTAGTCGCATGAGTGAAGATCTGACCACACTTGTGAGGACAGATCCACATGGGTTGTGTTACCCACCAAAATGGGTAAACCCTATAGGAGAAAACTTTTCTCCTATTCTTGACATCCAACCGATCAGCGGGACAACAAGCAGCCCTTGACAGCCACAACTAACCAATGATATGCCATCATTTTTCTGCCACTTGCAGCAGCCATATGCTTCTCACCCATCCGACATGAGCACATGGATGAAGGTGGGCTTCTACTCAAAAGGTACTTTAATCATTTTGCAATCAAGTGCTTATTCTTGTTTGCTTTTGGGCATTTTATATGGATTATTGGGTGATCTAGAAGAAGGATGAGCTTTGACAATGATATTGTTCTCTAACCTTAAATGGGGGGTTAATCTTCAATCCTAGTGTTGATTTGTGTAGCTTGGGAGGTACTCCCACAACCCTAGGGTACTGGGTTTGGGAGAAGTTGACCCACAAGGGCTTTGTGGGCAAGTGTACCCAAGCAATGGGGTTTGGACCCAAAGTTGTGGGCAAAGACCCAAGAGGAAATTATTTGTTTAACCATCAAAATCAAGTGAGGCACCCTTGAAGGGCTAAGGGGCACTTAAAGGTTTGATGATGTGACGAGATCAAATAAAAGAAACCTACTTTATAATGTTAGTTGGGGTTGTTATCAAAAGTTCAAGTCATCCTAGGCTTGAATGTTGCCCCTTGAGCGCTTATCGTTGCCCTCATGGAAGACTAAAAGTTAATGTGGTTGAGACCTCATTTGATCATCCACAAGTGCATTTTCTTCTCAAGAAAAGACAGAGCAAAGGAAGCTGCATATCTCAGGAGCCGAGCTAGATAAGGAGCAGAAAGAAGAATCTTGATGTTGGTCTTTTGTCTCATGTTCTGGTAAAGGTTCAAAGAGGAAGGTTGGTCGTGATCTGAAGAAGATTATGTGGTAAATTTCTGCGCATACGACATGTGGAGTATCTCAGAAATAAGGTATGAATTATCTATGTGTTTAGATTTGTGTTAGGACCAAGTTTCCCTACCTCTGTTCATGAGGGTCGAGAAATTCTTTGCATGAGGTCGTGAGCTATTTTGGTTGTGGAATAAGGACCGAGTTGAAGTAGAGAGCGAAGGGAATAGGGCCATATACGCTGAATTTTGGGCAGTAGTAATGGAGAAATGAGGGTCGAAGTTTTTTGAGGTAGGACACAGAAATAAGAACAATCTAAACTCTAAATTAGGGATGAGTTTGATCATCACAGGAACAAGATCCTTGAGACTGTGTGGAGGCTAAAAGGAGGATAAAGAGGTCGTGTCTTTGTGGAGAAGAATCACTAACGTGGAGGATTGTTCCTAAAGGGTTTAGGACAGATGATTAAGTTCCCTAGTTCAAGGCTTCTTTAGCGCAAGATTAGTCCCCAAGTTCTGTCCCGTTGCGGCCTTTTTTTTTAGCATGAGTGTGAGGGTCGAGACCCTAAGATGATGACCTAATGTTTTTGTCCATAGTGAAGCATTCCTCAAGTGATGAGCGCAGATGTTACAGTGGGAATAGAGGACGCAATGTATCTCTAGTATAGTTGGAAGGGTGGACAGAGATATGCGTAGAGAAACTGTGAAAGGGGCTATCTTGAAGTGAAGAAAGGAAGCAAGATTTGCAGATGTGGAGGTTTGTTCAATAGGGCATTGGACATAAATTGTTGATGCCCAAGTACAAAAATGTTGGAGGGTTAATATCACTATTAGGAGGTTGTGTATTGGTTGCCCTAGTTTAGTCATTGTTAATTTTAGGTATGTTCTAAGCTTAGAGCAACTTATTTCAATTTTCACAATTAGCTCAATATCTTTTCCCAATTAGCTCCCACAAGTTGCTCAACAAACTGATCCAAATTAGGTCACAACAATGAGCCAACACATCACACAAACTGCTACTCCAAGTCTGCTTTGCTGCTATTGTGATAGTTACTGGTTAGGGCACCTTAGACCACTGCAACATCCCTCAAACAGTCACCCAAACAGCCCTTAATCTTTGCAGCCTACCCTAGTGTGAACCCTCTGCCTCCACGCTAAAGATTAGGGCACAACATGACCCCAAAACAGCCCACGCTATCCCTTGTTGTGGTGGTATGGCCTGCGGCCTACCGCACAGCCTTGTTGTAGCTTACGGCCTCCTCCAAAATGTGCCCAAACAATCACCCAATTACCAGTGTTTCGCTCCTCCTCTACTTGGCCTAGCAGCCTACCCTCTCGACCCTAGAAACAACCTCTCGGATCTGTCTCAGCCTTAAGACAGTCACCAAATGCACCTCGGCCTCCTGTAGCAACAATCTAGTCACCTGAAATGGCCTGCGGCTAGGGCATCATAGACCTACAACTAGGGCAGGATAGACCTGCGGCTAGGGCAAGATAGACCTGCGTATTAAGGCAGTGTGTATAGGTCTCCTAACCCGTGTTATATCTCCATGCTTGGACTGCAGCTAGGCATCCTTTAGGCTACTTATAGAAGCAGGGATATTCACTCTTGGACTGCGGGTAAACCATCCTCTTAAGCACTGCAGCTAGGGTAGTTTGTTTAGCCTCCTTTCCTCCTACGTCTAGGGCTTCATCCTCCTATATTTATTTTCCACTAAAACCCAAAACAAGTGGAGAGAAAATCAAGAGTGAAGTGTGTGTCCTAATGCCACTTCCTTTTCTACTAAAACGTTGAGCATACGTGTGGGTTATTTGGTTGTTGGCCGACCTTGAGGAATTGTCCCATAACATAAATAAATTAATATATTTATGAATACTTATCGGAATCAGATGATCTTTAGATCAATCCTACACCTCTCGATTAGAGGAGTCCAAGAAAAATATCAGCTGCCATAAATAAGATGACCCACATGGAGTTCAGCCCTAGTTGCCAATTTTAACAGTCATCGTACGTAGAGGAAGGGGTTATGTGTGCACTACCGAGTAAGCCCTAAGTTCAGTGATATACAAGTGGTCTTATCATTGTGTGAGGATTGATAGTGTGTTGCCCTAGTTCAGTGAATGCAAGGAGGCATTTCAGTTACAAGAAGGTTGATTATACAAGACGTAGGTTTGTCATTCTTGGTTCAGCAAAGAGATAACAAGAGGGTAGATTTGTGGAAGCCCTAATTCTGTGATTTGGAGTAGCATATCAGAGATAAGAGGGCAGAAGTTGAAGTCCCTACGAGTTGGCTATCTTGGAGGAGCATGAGAGCAGCTAGAGAGCAATTTGACGAGCCTATATTCAATCATTTTGGAGCAGCCAAGAGAGACTGATAGTGCCAGTTTGAGCAGTTAAAGATGCAAGCAGATCTAGAACAACAAAACTACTTGTGAGCAACACAAGAGGTGGCAAAGTACATACCAAATGTGTTCAAGGTACATGGACCAAAAGAGTCGAGCGAGCGCTCCTTCAGCGAGTAATTCAAGTGTACTTTGTTCAGGGGCAGATTGATAGTCATAGTTGTTGAATCCAAGCCCTAGTCATTCTAGCTGGAAATATTTAGGGAGGGTTGAATCAGTATTTCTTTTCAATTGTTATATTTACCAGTTAAGATTCTTCACAATTATAAACAGAGAAATAAATAATAAGGATTTTATTATAAATAAGTGAGGATACCAATCCTCTTTTAGAAAATTTGAGTACAATGATATTTGAGGTCACCAACCGTTTAATCTTCCGGGCTCCAACCTATTGCCAAGCACCAAGTTGGACTTTTGTGAAGCTTCAACCTCTAGGGCTCCAACCCTATCCTTTTCTAATTTAGAGGCTCGAACCCCTAGGACACCAACCCCTCAATTTTCTTAATAAAGATAGATAAGTCATAAACCTTGTTCTGCTCTAAACATGTATATTTACTTCAATGGAGTATAGCCAAATCTGTCTCCTGGTGCTGCAGGACTTTCCCTTACATTGATGATCTGAGGCTTCCTTCACACCTTCACGCGTTAGTTCTTCCACCGAGCTCCTTCACAGAAAAGTCTACAAGACTGTCTTTTATTTATCTGAGCCTTTCACAAACCCGAGACAGAGATAGGAACTAATCTGAGCTACTAATCAAACCTCCACCAGAATGTTCTTCAAGTCAAGGTCTGCACTACTGTCGAGCTACAAAAGATCCATTTCTTTGCAAATTTGTTGTAGCTCCGAGCCACTCACAGACGCCTGTTTCGCTTGGTCTGACCCTTCTGAACGTTACTGTCCATAGAACAAGACTTTACCCAAACTAAAAATGTCCCATAGGTCCGAGCTTTTACGGCTTTATCTGTTTCAGATATCTAGTAATCCTTCTCGGCCTTTAACTCTCTTGTCCTTTTCTCTTTCAAGTTCACGATTTGTGAACTGTATCTCCCTCTCTGTGACGGAAGATCAAGATCAATCCTTGAAGTGAAGTATTTGACTTGTATATATACAAGTTTTGTCAATAACGAAAAGACACGTTCATCGAAGGAGAGGTCGACTTGTGCATGAGGTGGAATATTAAAAATATATCAGAAGGGGTCTTTTGCTAATACTTAACCAAATATAACATAGTCTTTTTATTTACGGAAACCACATAGCAACATAGGAGATGCTATAGCCACATTACAATGGATGTCGGGACGTACCACATGCTACGTCACCGCTTTAATCCGGCAATATCACAACTTCATGAATATCGGAGGTTTTCAAGTTGTGCACATTCTCTAACTTCCGATATCAATATCGTCAATATTCCTATAACACATATCGCCTCAACTTCCGACGTAACGGATGCGATATTCCAATAAACTTGTTTTGACACTTCCAATCGAGTCCACATCATGCTCTAACCATTGATGGATGTGATATTATGTTAAACTGTTTTGTTAGTCCTATTGGGTCCGCAACATATATCGCAATCGGAGGTTTCAACGTGACACAGCGTTAAAACTAGCAATATGGTGATGTGATATTACATTAAGGCATGTTGTGATGGAGTAATCGAGTCTGCAACACATATTTCAATCGGAGATTTCAACGTGACAATGGCTTTAAAACTTGCGATATGGCGGACATGGTATTACATTGAAGCCATTACAATAAACTCAATCGGGTCCACAAGACATATCGTAATCGAAGATCGACGGATCTAATCAAAGGTTTCATTTCAAAAACTCCGATAGAAGGCGGATGCGATTTTACATTTAAGATGTTATGATAAACTGATCGGGGCCGTATATCTGCAGTTCGGATATCGGAGGTCCCATTCAAATCGGAGATTAGAGTCGGGGTTTCTAAGTGGTAACACATAAAGGCGTCGATATAATTTCGTCGATATGATTTCTCCGCTAATGTGTTTCTCTTTGCTCCTTCGATATCATTTATCTTCCCTTTAGCTCCTTCTCTTGGGCATATGTGGTCTTCTCATTGATCTTCTTCTTGACTTGGCTCTTGTCTTGACTTCTGATGACTTCTCTTTGGCTGCCTCTCTTGGATCTACTCCTCCTTGGCTTGTCGCTCCTGCTCTTGACTTCCGATGGCTTCTGATGGACTACTTCTCTTGGATCTTGGCTTGTCGCTCCTACTCCTTGAGACTGCTCCTTGGGTCCATTGCTTCTATTTTGTATATTGATATGGCCATCAATGACAACACTGATATCTCAACAATCTTCCTCTTTTTCATTGGTGGCAATATACTCCTTTTCCTGGATCCTCTACTTGTTGTAATCTCTCCCCGTTTGGCACCAATAAAAAATGGGGTGCCGAAGTACTCCCCCTATCAAGTTGCTCCCCTTGTCATGTTGCTTCTACTCTAGTCAATGTGTTCTCTTAATGTGATGCAAGAGCAATGACCCCCATCTTTTGGCGAAGATGTTCAAATGCTTCTCGTGGTAGGGGTTTTGTGAAGATATATGCAATCTATTCCTTTATATTTACATATTCCAACTTGACATTCTCTTCAGCAACTTGTTCACGAAGAAAGTCATATTTGATTGGAATATGTTTGGTCTTTGAGTGCATTACTAGATTCTTTGAAAGACTGATGGCACTGGTCTTGTCACAACAGATGGTGATTAGTTGATTAGTCTCTATGTTGACATATTTCAATGCTTCCTTCATCCACAATATTTGGGTACAATAGTCTGCAGCAACTATATATTCAGCTTCAGCTGTGGAGAGAGATATAGAAGACTTTTTTTTGCTGAGCCAATATACTAGACAATATCCCATGAAGAATGCATTTCCGCTGGTACTTTTTTGACCATCTACGCTTCCACCCCAATCAACATCGGTGTAAGCTGTCACGATAAGAGTAGTGCTTTTGGGATACCATTGACCAAAATCAGAAGTACCTTTCAAGTATCTGAGGATTCTCTTTGCAGCCAACAAATGAGATTGCTTAGGAGCTTATTGGAATCTTCCCCCATTCCCACTGCTTGCATAATGTCAGGTGGTGTAGCAGTTAAGTATAGGAGAGCTCCAATGATGGACTTGTAAAGAGTTGCATCTATCGAGGGGATTCATCATCTTTGCACAATTTGCAATTTGTGGTCATCAGTGCGCTCATAGGTGCACATTCTTCCATCCCATACCTTTTAAGCAGGTCTTTAAGGTATTTTTCTTGCGATATGAACATACATGTTGTAGTTTGACTTAATTGTCGTCCAAGTAAGACAGCTCACCAATCTTTGACATTTCCAACTCTTTCAACATATTTTGAGCAAATTCATGGCTCATCTCATCATCATTGCTAGCAAAAATCAGATCATCAACATATACAAGAGTGACTAGCAGTTTGTCTTCGTCCATCTTCATGTAGAGATTGCTTCTTGCCACTCCCTTTTTGAAGCCTTGTTGATCCAATCTTGTGTACCAAGCTCGAGGATCTTGTTTTAATCCATATAGTGCCTTTTGCAACTTGCATACAAAGTCTTTTCCTTCTGCCAGGTCAAACCCTTCCAGTTGCTCCATGTAAACTTCTTATTTTAGATCACCATTTAAAAATGCATATTTCACATCCATTTGATAAACTTTGAATCCTTTTGAACAAGCAAATGCCAAAAACATTCTTATAGCCTCCATACAAGCTACAGGCCCAAAGGTTTCTTCAAAGTTGATTCTTTCTATTTGTGAATAACCTTTACAAACAAGCCTTGCCTTAATTTGATGATTTGTCCATCTTCATTCATTTTGTTTTTGAACACCCACTTGGTTCCAATTATATTTTTATCTTTTGGACGAGGTACAAGTTCCCATGTTTCATTCTTTATGATTTGGGACATTTCTTCTTCCATTGGTTTTACCCAATGAGGGTCCTTACTCGCTCAAGGAAAGTTTTTTGGTTCCATCATAGATAGTAAGGCAACATCATCTTTCCTTGGTGTATTAAACATCCTTCTTCGAGTCTGTACTCCATCATCTGTATTCCCAATAATCGGTTCTTCCATATGGTGCTTTAGAACAAACTTTACTTTTGTTGGAGTCTGACATGGTTCCTTTTGATTTTCTTGATATTTTTCTTCTTTTGTTGTATCTTCTTTGAAATCTTCAGGGAAAGAATCTTCTCCACATACTTCAATTTCTTTTTCTGGGAGTGCCTCATCAATCTTCACATCAATGCTTTCTACTATCTTTCGTAGTCAATTATTGTAGCATTTGTATGCTTTTCTCCTTGTAGAATATCCAAGAAATATTCCTTCATCAACCCGAGAATCAAACTTGCCTGGTGAGTCATCATTGATCTTCATAAAGCATTTACTTCCAAAAATTCTGAAGTATTTTACCAAAGCAAGTCTTCCTTTCCATAATTCATATGGAGTTTTGTCATTATTTGGTCTTAGTTGGACTCTATTCAAAGTATACACTGTTGCACCAACTGCTTCTCTCCAAAACATAGCTTGTAAATCAACTGCTATTCAAAGTATACACTGTTGCACCAACTGCTTCTCTCCAAAACATAGCTTGTAAATCAACTGCTATTAACATTGTTCTTTCCATTTCTTGCACAATTTTGTTTCTTCTTTCCACTACATTTTGTTTAGGAGTTCTAGCTACAGAAAGTTCTCTTTTGATTCCATTTAGATTACAGAAATCATTGAATTCCTTGGAAGTAAATTCTCCTCCTCTGTCTATTCTAAGACACTTCATTTTTTATTCCTTTTCATTTTCCACAAGGGCTTTGAAATTCTTAAAACACCCAAATGCTTCAAATTTAAGCTTTATACAATATACCCACATCATTCTAGTATAATCATCAACAAATAGAGCAAAGTACCTTTCGCCTTCTAGACTTGGCGTTCTAGTCGGTCCACATAAATCAGCATGTATGATCTCCAAAGGTTTGAAGTTGAGATCTCCTTAGTCTTGAAGCAGGTTCTAGGTTGCTTTTCATGTTAACATGGACCATACATGACTTGATCTGGCTTGACAATTTTTGGAATGTCCCTTACTACATTTGTTTCATTGATATTAACCAGGTTATCAAAGCTTAGATGCTCTAATCATTTGTGCCATAACCAGTTTTCATTTGCTCGACTTATATAGCATCTATCTTATTGAATTTTACTTAGGATATATACGTTGTCTGGTGTTCTAACTCCTTTTGCTACAAGTTTTCCCGAGGAGGAATTCCTTATCTCACATTTTTTAGTACCGAAGACAACATTATGTCCTTGGTCACAAATATGGCTGACACTTAAAAGATTGTGTCTCATTCCTTCCACCTTTAATACATTTTGAGCTTTTCCCTTTCCATTAACAAGAGCAACAGTGCATTTTCCCGCAATTTTAGCAGATCCACTTCCAAAATACACATTTCCATCCTTCTTATTTAATGTGATAAACTTCTTTTGGTCACCTATCATATGTCTTGAGCACCCACTATCCACAAACCATTGATTTTCATCACTATGTGCACATAAAGCTAGACCACATTTATAAGTAGTGGGTTCTTCGCTTTTGGATGAACAATTTTCTGGATCATGGCCATAATCATTGCATTTTGAGCAAACAGGATCATACTTAGCCAAAGGATCAAATGAACTGTAAGTCTTGATCTGTCACTGTGTTTTTAGGCTATGTGGTTTGCTTTGATGATTGATCTTATATCTTGAACTATTATCCTTATTAGCTTTGCAATGCTTAGCTTGATGACCAAAGCTTTTCCAATGGAAGCAATGACCAAGAAAAATTGATTGATACCTATTAAGATAGCCTTGACTTGATGTTGTATTCTTCCTTGGAGATAGCCTTCCTTCATTTCTTGGGTCGTTAAAGGTGGACCTTTGCACTTGGTGGGATGGCTTCTCTTCTTTTGGATGATTGTACAGGATGTCTGTAAAGTTTTGTAGATGTTCTATGCTAAGAGCAATTTCACTTTTCTCACAGCAATCATACAAGTAGATAAGCAAAATGCAGATAGAACATATAAGCAGATCTTACAGAAGACAAATCAGAAACAAGAAAAATGTATGTGTTCGTTTCGGCGGTCAACAGGATGCTTCAACCAGCAAAGTCTCCTTTGGTCAGCCAGCCCAGCATGTGTCACAACAACCCTCCAACCAGTAGATGAGTCAACCCAAGTCAGTTCTACAAAAGTCAACGCTGTCCTGAAAAGTCAACGCAGGGGCAGCAAGCTAAAAGTCAACGCAGCAGCAAAACGGTCAACCCTTTGACCTCGATTTTTGTGCCAGGTAGTACGGCCTTCAAAAATCGAACCTCCCACAAGTTTTTAGCTTGTTTGGACTAAGCGTTGACCAAAGTCAACGCTGGTCAAACTTCTGCGAAACCCTAGCAGCAGAAACCCTAGCATCAGAAACCCTAACAGCAGAAAAAATCCTCTTCGTCCTTCCCACGTGTGGCTGAAATTCGTCCTCTAGGTAGCTCGTACTTTTTAGGATGAGAGAGGAAGATGTGAGTTGTGTTGTGTTCAAATTCTCTCCAACTTTTCCTATATATATATCCATCAATGAGGGTCTGTGACACATCTGTTGGGCATGTGAGCCTACATTACAAAACTGGCTGACCTTGCACATATAATTTATTAAGAATAATAAATTCAAAATATAAGTTCTGCTCATCGGATTAAGACTATTTTTATATGGATTTTACACCTCTCAGAAAGAGGAATCCAACAAAAATATTAGCCTCTTAATCTGAGCATCAGAACATGGAGTTTGGACCTAGTTGTCCAAATTTAACACTCCCTCTCAACTAGGGAAACTCCATCTATTAGTGCAATTAACATCGTGAGTCATCCCGCCGAAACTGGCTTTGCTGGCTTCTTTATTTCAGAACAGAAGTGGGTCAGTCACAAAGACATCATTCCCCGACTGACATAATCAGTCCAGAGGTCCCAGACCTCACAAATCTTGATCCCAGATCAAGTGGTTGGACCATGCCATCCTAGATAGAGAGTACGGCAATCTCTGATGCGTCCATCAGTCTTTGCTAATAGTCTCTAGCTTTTCCACACCTCATTGGCCAAATGAGAGGTACTTCCCATGAGCCCTGAACTCAATGGGTAGGATGCATACGGGGCACAGATTAAATGAGTGGCGAACCAGCTCAATAATCACAAGGGTGGGGCAGAAGCATTATGAGTGCTTATAGCTCCGAGAAGCTATCCCCAAAGCCCCCCAGAGCTCCCAGAGCTCATCGTCCAACAGGACCCACATCATAGGGTCTTTCCACGACACCAAGACTCTCACGGAAGGTTAGGAACTTGACCTTCCCCAGGGGCTTAGTGAGAATATCCGCGACCTGCTCATCAGTTCCTATATGATCGAGCCTTACGGCGCCTCGCTGTACCATATCCCGGATAAAGTGGTACCTGATATCAATATGCTTGGATCGGTCGTGGAACACAGGATTCTCATTCATACGAATCCCACTCTGATTATCACAGAGTATTACAGTGGTATCTAGCACATGTTGGAACAGCTCACTAAAGAGCTTCCTCAACCAAACTGCTTCACAACAGGCCATACTAGCAGCAATGTATTCGGCCTCCGCGGTGCTCAAAGCCACCGACTTCTGCTTCCTGCTCATCCATGAGATCGAAGCAGAACCAAGATTGAAACAGCATCCAGATGTGCTCTTACGATCCACCACACTGCCAGCCCAATCGGCATCAGTATATCCCCGGAGTATCACACTCCCGGCAGTGTATCTCAGCCCATGGTTTATCGTGCCCCGAAGATATCTCAAAAGATTCTTGGCACCAACCCAGTGAAAATGATGAGGCTCAACCATCTGTTGACTCAAAGTATTCACTGCAAAACATATGTCCGGACGGGTGTTCACTAAGAACATTAAAGCTCCTATGAGTTGACGATACTCAGTAGGATTGGCCAAGATAGGCCCTGCAGCGCTGCCACTCAACTTCTTAACGTTGAGTTCCATTGGTGTCGACACGGACTTACAGTCCACCATCCCAAATCTTTCCAGAAGCTTCACAATATACTTTCCTTGAGAAAGGAAAATCTCTCCAAGTCTCTGCCAGACCTCCAGGCCTAGGAAATAGTGCATCAGTCCTAGGTCTTTCATCTCGAACTCAGCAGCAAGCTCCCTCTTACATTGATGAATGAGAGGGTCATCACCTGTCAGGAAGAGGTCGTCCACATACAGCACTAGAATGAGAGGCTTTCCTTCCACAACCTTAAAGTAAAGGTTTGGATCAGCATTGCTTCGAGTGAAGCCCAGCTTCATCAAGTAACTATCCATCCTCTCATACCAAGCTCTGGGTGCTTGCTTTAACCCATAGAGGGCTTTCTTCAACCTGCAGACATAAGTGTCTCGATCTTGAACTTCAAATCCCAGAGGTTGTTCTACATACACTTCTTCCTTTATTGCACCATGCAGAAAAGCGGTCTTGACATCCATCTGATGAAGACTCCATCCTTGCGTAGCAGCAAGGGCTATGATGGATCGGATGGTGGTATATCGAGCCACAGGTGCAAATATATCGTCATAGTCAATTCCTTCCTTTTGAGAGAAGCCACGGGCAACAAATCTTGCCTTAAACTTTTCAGCACTCCCATCAGATCCATGTTTAATCTTGTAGAGCCATTTAGCGGTGACAACAGATTTGTCCTTCGGTCTCGGGACCACATCCCAGACATCATTCTTCATAATAGCCTCATATTCTTCATGCATAGCATCCTTCCAGACTTGATGCTTGATGGCTTCCTCAAAAGATCCAGGTTCAGATTGTATAATAGTACTCATGGCAGCTAGATACCCTTGGTATCTACACGGCTTCTTGCTTTCTCGGAATGTTCCCCTTGGGGCAGCATGACCCTCAGCATCTTCGAGGGTGTCCCTGAGCCATGATGGCCTCTTTCCTAGAGAAGGGGAAGGATCAATAGGGTCCATTGGCCCTTCAACATCAGGCAAAGTCTCATCCTGGGGTTCTTCCAGATTTCCAGGTCTTTCTTCATGGTTTTCTTCAGATCTAGGAAGATCTACTACTTTCTTCAGGGAAGCATCTTCGTCAAAAGTGACATCATGACTTATCTCTACTTCCCTTTGACCAGGTACATAGACTCTATATGCCTTAGAAGTCTCACTGTAGCCCACAAACATTCCTTTCTTCCCAGTAGCATCCAGCTTACTTCTCTTTTCTTTCGGCACATGAAAATAGACAGGACATCCAAAAAATGTAAAATGTGAGACATCAGGTTTCTTACCAGAGAAAACCTCTTCGGGAGTTTTGGAGTCCAAAGCTAAATGAGGGCATCGGTTTTGAATGTACACAGCAGTATTTGCAGCTTCTCCCCACAGAAACTTTGGAAGACCCTGGTCACATAGCATGGCACGGGCAGCTTCCACAATAGTCCTATTCTTGCGTTCAGCAACACCATTCTGCTCAGGAGTATATGCAGTGGTAGTCTCCCTCTTAATGCCAGCTTCTCTGCAAAAGTCTTTGAACTCATTTGACTCATATTCAGTGCCATTGTCAGTCCTCAAAATCTTGATCTTCTTTCCGGTCATGTTTTCCACCAAGGCTTTGAAGGTACGGAACCACATGAAAGCCTCATCCTTCTTCTTCAAGAAGTATATCCAGGTTTTGCGAGAGAAGTCATCAGTAAATGTCATATAGTAAGAACATCCCCCCAGGGATGTTACAGGCAACATACCGGAAAGATCAGAATGGACCAGTTGCAATATCTCAGATGTCTTTGTGACACTTGAGGGGAAAGGTCCCCTTGTATGTTTTCCTTCAGCACAGCCCTTACATACACCTTTATGATTATTTCCAAAATCAGGCATCCCTGTCACCACCTTCCTTGCTTCGGGAAGAGCCTTGTAATGAAGGTGTCCAAATCTTCGATGCCATAGTTCGGTTTGACGGATAGTATCACAAGTCATAGCTCCCAATGGACTCCCTCCAACCTGGTAGAGTGTACCAACCCTAAAACCAATTGAGATAGCTTCCTTGAAGCTCTTCTTCCACATGAGTACCTTTCCATCAGAGAAAGTTACATTGAATCCTTTGTCTTCCATGGCAGATAGAGACACAAGGTTCTTCTTCAATTTGGGTACATAGAGTACATCTTGTAGATGGAGAACTTGTCCTTGAGACAAGTGGAGGGTCACAGTCCCGGTCCCTTTCACAGGATAAGTGGCATTATCCCCAAGGATAATTTCTAGATTAGTATCCCTTTCAACCATGTCAGAAAGTGCTTCCTTGAATCCGGTGATGTGTCTTGAGGCACCACTATCGATTAGCCAGACATCCATAGTGTCGGGCGGAGATGCAGCTGAGAGAGCAGATATTAGAATATACTCATTTCTTTTATCAACAACATTAGACTCCTCATACCTGGTATTTCTGGTCTTTTTAGAAGGTGGATTGTTTCCTTCAAAGTGAGCCTTCCTCTTTCCTTTGGATTTGTCATTTCTTCGATTCCCATTCCTTCGGTTGTTGTTGTTGTCGTCACTATCGGGAGAATTCTTCTGGAAGGGGCATTCTCTAGCATAGTGTCCAGTCCTATGGCAGGTGAAACATTTACCCTTCTTCTTTTGAGTCTTAGTCCTTCCTTTGTCCTTGGAACCACCAGAGTTCTTCTTTCGGGAATGAGCAACATAGGCAGCATTTCTTTCATTATCAAATTCCTTCATCCTTGTTTCTTCTTGCATACATCTAGACAGAAGCTCATCAAAGTTAGGGATGGTATTATTGTTGAGAATGGTAGTTGTGAATACTTGCCATTCATATGGAAGTCCACCAAGTGCGGTGAGAACCATCTCACGATCAGTTATTGTCTCCCCAATAGCTAGCAGATTGTTCCTGGTTTCGGTCAACTTCATAAAGAAAGTTTGAATAGACTCGTCTCGGCCCTTCTTCATATTCTTCAACTTGTTCTTGAGGAATAGCACTTGGTTCACATTGTTTACTCGGAACATAAGTATCAGTTTGTCATACATCTCCTTGGATGTGCCTAGTTCAGATATGTAGGCAACCAGACTCTTATTTATGGATTCCCTGATCAGCAGCTTTGCTCTGATTTCTCCCTTCTTATACTTGTGTTTAACAGCAGCAGAGGCATTTGATGGAGGTTCTTGAATCTTCCCTGTCACATGATCTAGGAGATCATGATCTTCTAATTTGAGATCTAATAACATCTTCCAGGCATGAAAGTCATCACTTCCAGTCAGCTTGTCATTCTCCCTGAATTCAAGCTTAGAGGAATCCATTTCCTTTGATGATGATTGCTATAGATAGAGTTTGTCTTCACCTCAGCTCCGATACCATGTAAAGTTTTGTAGATGTTCTATGCTAAGAGCAATTTCACTTTTCTCACAGCAATCATACAAGTAGATAAGCAAAATGCAGATAGAACATATAAGCAGATCTTACAGAAGACAAATCAGAAACAAGAAAAATGTATGTGTTCGTTTCGGCGGTCAACAGGATGCTTCAACCAGCAAAGTCCCCTTTGGTCAGCCAGCCCAGCATGTGTCACAACAACCCTCCAACCAGTAGATGAGTCAACCCAAGTCAGTTCTACAAAAGTCAACGCTGTCCTGAAAAGTCAACGCAGGGGCAGCAAGCTAAAAGTCAACGCAGCAGCAAAACGGTCAACCCTTTGACCTCGATTTTTGTGCCAGGTAGTACGGCCTTCAAAAATCGAACCTCCCACAAGTTTTCAGCTTGTTTGGACCAAGCGTTGACCAAAGTCAACGCTGGTCAAACTTCTGCGAAACCCTAGCAGCAGAAACCCTAGCATCAGAAACCCTAACAGCAGAAAAAATCCTCTTCGTCCTTCCCACGTGTGGCTGAAATTCGTCCTCCAGGTAGCTCGTACTTTTTAGGATGAGAGAGGAAGATGTGAGTTGTGTTGTGTTCAAATTCTCTCCAACTTTTCCTGTATATATATCCATCAATGAGGGTGTGTGACACCTCTGTTGGGCATGTGAGCCTACATTACAAAACTGGCTGACCTTGCACATATAATTTATTAAGAATAATAAATTCAAAATATAAGTTCTGCTCATCGGATTAAGACTATTTTTATATGGATTTTACACCTCTCAGAAAGAGGAATCCAACAAAAATATTAGCCTCTTAATCTGAGCATCAGAACATGGAGTTTGGACCTAGTTGTCCAAATTTAACAATGTCACCATAACTTTTTTGACTTTTTACATTCTCCTTCGTACTAGATGATTCTCCTTTGAGACTAATTCCAGACTTGTCATGATGAGGTCTTTGTGTATAAAGAATGTTATCAAGAGTTTTAGAGTTTTGTCATGATGAGGTCTTTGTGTATAAAGAATGTTATCAAGAGTTTTTGAGTTTTGCCAACTCTTTTTAACTTGATCCAATTCTTTTCTTAGGGAAACAACTTCAGCTTCACGTTTTCCGCAAATTTCTTCTCTTTCTTTTAGTTTATTGTTCAAGAACTATTCCTTCCTTTTTGCTTCCTCTTTTTCAACTTTGAGAGAAATGACCTTCTTTCGGAATTTCTCATTTTCTTCAATGGCGCTCATTAGTAGATTATGCATATTTCCTTCTTCTTCTTGTTCATAATCATCTTTATTTATGAATGCCATAAATAATACTTCATTGTCTTCAACATAGTTATCTTCCTTATCGGACACATCATCATCTCTTTTGAGTAGAGAGATATCTTTAGTTGATTTCTTCTTGGTAATCATGAATTCTTCTTCATCAGAGTCATCTTGTCTGGAGAAGAAGTTCTTCTTGCTAAGCCTTTTCTTCTTGACTATCTTCTTTTTATATTTGTCTTCATCATCACTATCATGCTTATGAGGACATCTTGCAGCATAATGTCCTATTCTTCCACATTTAAAACAAATGAGAGGATACTTACCTTTCAGCTTGGACCATTTCCTCATCTTCTTTACGAATTGGGCCAGTTCAAATTTAGTGTCGGAATCATCACTCCTATAATTATATTTTCTTCCTTTCTTTGATAACCTTGAAGCTTTGAATGCAGCTTCCTTGGAGCTAGGGATTCCTTTTCTCATTTCATATGCAATGAGAATCCCATGAATTTCATCCATTTTTAGATCATCCAACTCCTTCAATTCCTCTATGGCACTGACTTTGGAATCAAAATGTTCTAGAAGTGATCTCAAAACCTTTTGGACAACTGTGCTTTCTTCAACGGTTTCACCTAGGCCTTTGAGTGAGTTGACAACTTCAGCTACTCAGAGGAAATAGGTTGCAATATCTTCTTCGTCATCCATCTTAAGGCTCTCAAATTGTCTTCTATGTGTTTGGAGTTTCGCCTTTTTGACCTTGGAGTCTCCATCATAGATACCAATAAGTTTGTCCCATATTTCCTTGGCAGAATCATAGTTCATAACTTCTGTAAATTAGAAATCAAAAATTCCACTTGTTAAGGAATTTAGTGCTTTGCAATTGCTATATAGGCTTTCCGTTCATCATGATCTGTCGTTAGAATAGTTGGAACTTTATACCCATCAATAACTGATTGCCATACTTCAGGTCCAAGAGACATTAAATAGAATGTCATCCTACGCTTCCAAAAACCAAAGTTTGTTCCATCAAATTGAGGTATTTTTGTTGCATCTTGATTCTTCATTGTGACTCAAGAATCATTCTTCCAACTGTTAGGTTGATTATCAAGAAGTTGGCTCCGATACAAATTGTTGGAACTACTAAGAGGGGGTTGAATCAGTATTTCTTTTGAATTGTTATATTTACTAGTTAAGATTCTTCACAATTATAAACAGAGAAATAAATAATAAGGATTTTATTATAAATAAATGAGGACACCAATTTTCTTTTAAAAATTTGAGTACAATGATATTTGAGGGCAGCAACGCTTTAATCTTCCAAGCTCCAACCTGATGCCAAGCACCAACTTGGACTTTTGTGAGGCTCCGACCCCTAGGGCTCCAACCCTATCCTTTTCTGATTTAGAGGCTCCAACACCTAGGTCACCAACCCCTCAGTTTTCTTAATAAAGATAGATAAGTTACAAATCTTGTTCTGCGCTTCACATGTTTGTTTGCTTCAACAGAGTATAGCCAGATCTGTCTCCTAGTGTTGTAGGACTTTCCCTTACACAGATGATCTGAGGCTTCCTTCACACCTTCACGCGCTAGTTCTTCCACCAAGCTCCTTCACAGAAAAGCCTACAAGACTATCTTTCATTTATCCGAGCCTTTCACAAATCTGCGACAAAGATAGGGCACTGATCCGAGCTACTAATCAAAGTGTTCTTCAGGTCGAGATTTGCACTTCTGCCAAGCTACAAAAGATTTCTTCGTTCGCAAATTTGTTGTAGCTCCGAGCCACTCACAGATGCCTGATTCACTTGATCTGCCCCTTCCGAATGGTATCGTACACTGAACAAGACTTTACCCAAACTAAAAATGTCCCACAGGTCCAAGCTCTTACGGCTTTATCTGTTTCAGATATCTAGTGATCCTTCTCGGCCTTTAAGTCTCCTGTCCTTTTCTCTTTCAAGTTCACGATTTGTGAACTGTATCTCCCTCTTTGTGATGGATGATCGAGGTCAATCGTTGAAGTGAAGTATTTGACTTGTATATATACAAGTTTCACCAATAACGAAAAGACACATTCATTGGAGGACAGGTTGACTTGTGTATGAGGTGGCATGCTAAAAATATATCAGAATGGATCTTTTGTTAATATTCAACCAAATATAACATAGTCTTGTTATTTATGGAAACCACATAGCAACATGCGATAGGTTATAGCCACATTACAATGGATGTCAGGAGGTCCCACATGCCACGTCATTGCTTTAATCCCGCATATCGCAACTTCGTGAATATTGAAGGTTTTCAAGTTGTGCACATGCTCTAAGTTCCGATATCAAAATTGTTGATATTCCTATAACACATATCGCCCCTACTTCCAACGTAGCGGATGCGATATTCCAATAAACTCGTTTTGATACTTCCAATTAGGTCCGCATCATGCTCTCACCATTGATGGATGTGATATTATATTAAATTGCTTTCATAGTCCTATCGGGTCCGCAACATATATCTCAATCAAAGGTTTCAACGTGACACAACTTTAAAACTTGCAATATGGCAAATGCGATACTACATTAAGGCGTGTTATGATGCAGCAATCGGGTCCGCAACACATATCGCAATTGGAGATTTCAACGTGACAACGCCTTTAAAACTTGTGATATGGCGGATGCGATATTACATTGAAGTCGTTACAATAAACTCAATCGGGTCCGCAACACATATCGTAATCAGAGATCGGCGAATCTAATTGGAGGTCTCATTTCAAAAACTCCGATAAAGGGCGGATGCGATTTTACATTTAAGATGTTATGATAAACTGATCAAGTTCGCATATCAACAGCTCGGATATCAAAGGTCCCATTCAAATCAGAGATCGGAGTCGGGGTTTCTAAGTGGTAACACATAAAGGCACTGATATGATTTCGCCAATATGATTTCTCCGTTGATGTGTTTCTCTTTGCTCCTCCAATATCGCTTATCTTCCCTTTAGCTCCTTCTCTTGGGCATATGGGGTCTTCTCACGGTTTTGCTTCTTGACTTGGCTCTTGTCTTGACTTCTGATGGATTCTCTCTGGCTGCTTCTCTTGGATCTGCTCCTCCTTGGCTTGTCGCTCCTGCTCTTGACTTGCGATGGCTTCTGATGGACTACTTCTCTTGGATCTTGGCTTGTCGCTCCTACTCCTTGGGACTACTCCTTGGGTCCACTGCTTCTATTTTGCATACATATATATTCAACCCATATGACCATCAATGACAACACTGATATCTCAACAATTCTTGTATCAGGTTTGTAATTAAGGGCCATGATCTGTGGAACAGGATGTATTAAGATTTGTAATATAACAAGGTTTGGATTAAAAATTGTCTTGTGCACTGAGTTGATTCACTGCTATATGTTTTCCACTGTTCCAAGTGCTAGTGTTGTCGTATGTCAGTGTGTTTATGATCATGATTTTAGACATAGAACTATAGCAAATAACACCTAATCCAATGGGACCTCCCCTAATGGGTTGATGGGTATAGGTGAAGCACTACTTGGAAAGCCATGATTGAGATAGCATAGTTCCATCTATCCCTATGTCAGACTAACACTTTCCAACATACATTACAGTCCCCAAATTTCACTTCCATTCTTCAAGGTCAATTAAACATTGGTTCTTTGGGATTTGGCACCCATGCATCCATATACTTGGGTAGGTCCTGGAAACTTTGCCCTTGGAGGTTGATACAACTTAAGAAACAGAAAAAGCATATCATGGCCACAACAAAACAAAAGGAATGAAAATCAAAATGTGTTGGCTTGAGGGGGCCTGACCCAGGTTCAGCGTTAATTAGCCAAACAAATCCCTACACTACTGGCCCTTTCGGCATCAACCTGTGGAGCGCGCACTAAAGTCTCACCCAAAGCAGTATGAGGGGATGCTAGAACCAAGTTTCCACACCCTGAGATGGTCGTGATATCGTTTAATTCCCTTTATCCCTACCTTCGTGCAGGTTGCTTCGCTTTAGTGCTTGCAAGACAAACCCTGCATTCCATTCTTCAATACCTCCGTGAAAGGATACAAGCATCCTTCGTACAGCCCGACCCTGTTGCTCAGGTAGCAGCACATCGTACAAATTCCCCAATTAATCTAAGTGCCTTGCTTATCTTATCAAACAATTATAGTTATCCCCGCGTAAACAGATATTCGTATATGCATTCAGTTATTCAATGTAATTGCATTCATTCGTGCACCATATAAGCATAATAAAGAAAATTCATACATAACATATCAAGATGCATCAACTGAACAAAGACACAGAAATTGCAGAGTATCTCTCTTTATTAATATCTTCTAAGTGGTTACAAACTTTGTCTGCCCTGCGCACACAGCTGCACGGGTCCGCGCACTCCACTGCGGACTTCTACCCTAGACCTCTGTGCACTCAGCTGCAAAGCCTTTACTTATGCTACAACCCAAGACTTAGACTTCTTACTTTAAAACTATGATTCTTATACATCATCCATCATTGTCTTTGTTCTTCAAACTACTTAGAGCTTAGCTCTTTGTATACAATCCCATGGTCTGCGAACCATGGGTAGTTCTCTTACAGCCGACTTTACTTTTACAAAACTAAGGGCGGACTACCCTTTATGACACATAACACCTTCGTGCTCCACGACCACAAATTGCGGAGTCTTTACAATAATATTACAAAAATTGACTTAAACCTGGGCTTTTAGCCCCAAAACTATCCTTGGGGGATCCCGCTCCCAACAAAATGCAAAAGATGGCCACGACATACAAATTAGCACATGGGAAAAAGCCTAGCATGAGCCCTACCTCACTCATTATCGCCATCATTTAGTTCCTGACCACATATTGTTCTATTACATCATCAAAAGGAACCCTTGCATGTCCAAACCCCAATGAGCGATGAACTGACTCATCATTGAAGGAAAAAACAACTACCACATCATTCAAAGTTAGCTCTAACCCTTGAGCTATGAGTAGTAACACAAAGAAAAATAAAGTAAAAGTAAAAAGTGCACAAGAAGCATGGAGAAACAAAAGTCGAGTTGGTAACTCATGCATCTCCTCACATCTATACACTCAGGATGTAGATCCCCATCCGCTGGTCCATTTGACCATGGCACTTGGTTGTGAAGCTTTATCCCCTTAGTGATCATCATTATTATCCACTAACACCTATTAATTGAAGGGTGGACTGAGGAAACGTCACTTCCCCTTAGGGGTTGGAAACACCTAATAGGTTTGTCCTTTAGCTACTCCTACCTGGGGAGAAAACAACATTGCAAGTTCAAAGCCTTGATTTTGGAAGGTGACCCTTATATGAAGAATTAAATAGCCCATGACACTTGAGCTTAGTTCACTTAGATGCAATAATGATTTTTGTCCCTAGTAACTGGTTACTTTCACTACAATTTGTGTTGTGATTGTCAAGTGGTTCAGCAGCCCATGTTTGGGGCACCTTACCCACAGACACCCAAGCCATTAGAGGGGCATACTGGCACCATCAAGTGAAGTGTTGAGACTCTTGGGCCTCCTGGCACCACCAGCATATCAAACATATACTAGAGCACTCCTTGCACCCAGGACGTTGTGCCTCTTTGCACTGGATTTTATGATTTTTTAGGATGTCATACCTGGACCCAGCATGCCCTAGGCTGTTGAATTATGTAACTAGGTTCAGTCTTCATAATGACATATGTAATCATGATTTTATGTAATGAGAAAAAAAAAAAATTGTTTGTTACTCTTGAGGCATGGGTTTCATGCTCAAGGAAAATTATTTTTAGGTCAAGCTCTCATTGTGAGCTCCTAGGGTTTGTCATTGAGTCTACAAGTCATTAAGTCATCGTCAGGTATGAAAGACCCAATTGGGCATGTTACATATTGTAAAACGAATTTTATTTGTGTCAAAGATAGAGTCAAAAGACCCTCCAAGACATTGTCTATGGGCTACAATCAAATCTGCCTCTTCACGAAGCAAGCCAGCCTATCAAGAGGACATGTCAGCCTACAAGCATGGGTAAGGAGCCTATATATAAGAGGACTTGGCCTCATTCAAGGTCACACTCACAACACATAACAAGTTCGATCAAAGAAGAAAGTTCAACAAGGAGAAGCTTTGACTTGGTCTTCGAGGGGTCTTGGTCAAGGGTCATAGGTCTTGGAATTTCTCAATTGAAGGTCTATAAGAAGAAAAGAATTCTTGTGGGTTTTCCTCTCAATTGGAGAGGTTTTGGCCCTCGTTGATCGCCTGTATCTTGTGTCCTTTGTCTTATTGTTCTTTATGGTTTCCCAGTTGTTTGATGAAGAAAACACTAACAGTCAATAAGTGAAAGAAGAAGCTAATCTAATGAAGTAAAAATACACCACAAACAGTTATCAAAAGCATATAAATCACCTACATTTGTTGCCTCTAGATTTCTCAACATTGTATTAGAGCTAAGGTGACAAGTCAAGGAAGGGCAGCTTAAAGGAGGACACTCAAGGGTCGAAGCACTACAAGATGATCAAGAGCATCAATCATCAAGAAAGACCTCTCATCTCAAAGGCATCACAAGGACAAGGATTACATCATCATCTTGAAGAAGGAAGTTACTAAAGAAGACCTCAAAACCCTAGTTTGTTCAGAGAAGGACTCTACACTTGAAGCATTCTTGGGAACCTCAAGGAGAAGCAATCCTCAAAAGACTCTACCTCTA
This sequence comes from Pinus tabuliformis, assembly GCA_031772625.1. Classification (NCBI taxonomy): domain Eukaryota; kingdom Viridiplantae; phylum Streptophyta; class Pinopsida; order Pinales; family Pinaceae; genus Pinus; species Pinus tabuliformis. The sequence continues at coordinate 236,331,182 of CM062806.1, read as the reverse complement.
CAATTGAGGCATCTTGAAGCCTCTACATCAAAGAAAGACAAGGAGAAGGCATTGTCATCATCATCAAGGAACTAAGGTGATCTCCCCTTCTTTGAAGGGTCACTTTTGAAGGAAGACAGCTTCATCAAGAGGACACCTTCTATCATCATCAAGTTTCGAGTTTAGATACATATGGTATGAGGGGATATTTTGAGCCCTAATTTTCGCTTTCACATACTTTGCAAGTTCTTGAGCATCTTCTTCTCCTGGTTTGGTGATAAGTCCTTTGACATGATCCATGACCCCATTTTCAATGAGATTTAGATTTGTCCTTTTCTTCCATGCAAGATAGTTTGAAACCCCAACCAATTTGTTGTTTTCCTTGCAAAAAGACATTTTGATAGATTCAGATAAGGTCATATACTTACTTGATAGTATGCTCCTTTCTCCTTGTTGCTTCCTTGATGTTGATGATGATATAGAGGATAGAAAACTTCTATTTATTGAAGATAATTTTCTTCAATAATGATCCTTGATCTCACAGAGAGGGAGATCCCTTTTGATGGTGAAGTCTTGTTGATGAGGATCAATGATGACCTCTTGATGATGTCTTCAGTGGGAAGAATAAAGGGTTTTGATGCTTTCTTGTATATCTTGACTTCACTTCAATATCCTTCAAATTGTTCTGATGTCCTTCTCGAGATTTGATCCTTAAGTGTCCCTTTATAAGATGCCCTTCCTTGACTTTGTCACCTTAGCTCTGATACCATGTTGAGAAATTTGGGCATAGCAATTAGGTGATTTCTCTTCTATTAGTAACTGCTTGTGAGTGTTTTTTACTTCTATAGATTAGGATCTTCTTTTCCTTAGGTTATTATTGTTCTTCTTCATCAAATAGCTACCAATGCATAAACCATAAAGAGACAAGAGACACAAAATGTAAGCGATCAGCCAAGGCCAAAACATCTCCTATTTGAGAGGAAAACCCGAACAAGTTCTTCTTCTTGTAGAGACTTTAATTGATGAATACCAAGACCAAGACCGTTGACCTATTCGCCACTCCAAGACCAAGACACAAAGCTTCCTCTTCTTACTTGAGTCAACGACTGTCAAACAATTTGCTTCTTCCTCTTTCTCGGCTTCCCTTCAAATCTCAGATTCCTTTCTCAGCATCTTGAATCAGGCCTGTAATATTTCAGACTTGGCTTCAGCTCTTAACTCAGTTATATGTTCTGAATTCCTTTGCTCTAGATGGAGGCATCTATTATGTTAATAGAGCTTGAGTGGGCCCAATGGTTAAAAGCATGTGTTTCCTCCTAAGACATCACAGGTTCAAAACCATAGGCGGGTAGAGTATGTATTCCTTCATAGACTTAGCAGTCAAATAACTACACAGAGGTGGGTCCCCTGTCCCACAAACAAGGGGGTCTCCTACACCAATTTGGTGTCTGGGTTAGCTGTGGCCTTAAAATTGGATAATAATAATAATAATACATCTTGAGTACCACCCTAACTTTCTATATGGCTGACCTGTAATAACCCGTCTTCTTCTACAGTCCCTACACCTTACACGTGTAAAAAAGTATCCACCCAAAATAGATCAAAATAAACTTGGTTATGTTCTCCTTTCCTTCGCTTGGTGATAGGTTACCTTCCTGGTGAACCTCGCACTTCCTTTTAGCTTCAGACCTTGACCGAATTGTCTCTGAAATAGGGTTGAGTTGCCCTATTTATAGTTGTTGCCCATGCTAATTGGACATGACATGTCCTTTTATGAAGATATTATTATCCTTTGAAACCAACATGTAGGAGGAGACTTTGCTTAGTCTTGGAGGGCTATTTATACTTTATCTAATGACTCATAAAAATGCAACATGCCCAAGAAGGGTCCTTCATATTAACACTCTTTGAATTTATCACCAATCCTAAAGGCTCATAATGTGTGTCACCACTAAAAATAAAATTCTTTGCTCATGAAACCCATGAGACAAGCATTACAAAAATAATTTTATTTTTCTTTACATCAATTACATAAAATCACATTTACATGTCATTATGAAGACCGAACCTAGTTACACTTTTCAACATGTGACCTAGGGTTACAGCAGAAGAAGCCGAAATTGCAAGTCTACAAAAACATGCCGAAATTCTGAGCTAGGGCCGAAATCTGAAGTTGTGGAACAAGTTTGACCAGTGTTGACTTGAAGGAAGAGAAGTTCATCAAGGAGAACTTTTGACTTGGTCTTGGAGGGGACTTGGTCAAGGGTCATAGGTCTTGGAATTTGTTAATTGAAGGTCTATAAGAAGAAAATAATTCTTGTGGGTTTTCCTCTCAGTTGGAGAGGTTTTGGCCCTGGATGATCACCTATATCTTGTGTCCTTTGTCTTATTGTTCTTTATGGTTTGGTAGTTATTTGATGAAGAAAACACAAATAGTCAACAGGTGAAAGAAGAAGCTAATCTAATGAAGTAAAAATAAACCACAAAAAGTTATCAAAAGCCGAGAAATCACCTACATTTGTTGCCCCTAGATTTCTCAACATAGGTCGGCCTTAGCACCTTCCAAGGGATGGCAATTGATCCAACGCCCAAATGAGGATGGTCTCACCTCCAAACACTTGAGAGGGCTAGTAGCACTTCAAAAGCCCTCAATGATGCAACAGAGATAGACACTTTTCACAGTTGGGGACTCATAGAGATCACTTTGTGGTGCCCCAACTAGATTTTGGGACCACAAGGAACCATGACGTGGATTTGATGGCCAACTCTTAAATCATGAATTTTACATGCTTCAACATCACATTTGAAACCTCCTAATACTTGGGCATGGCATATGGGGGCTATTTTTAATAGGACATCAGCCCTAAAACGCTAGTGGCCCACACTTGTGGTCTTATTTTGCACTCTTCATCAAACCTAATTGGTTGGTGTTAAGTTTAGGTATGTTCTATGCTTAGAGCAATTTATTTCAATTTTCACAGTTAGCTCAATGTCTTTTCCAAATTAGCAACCACATCAGCGTAATAGTAGATTGCAGATAGAACATAAACATAAATCACAAAAGACAAGCCAAGACAAGAGGACACAAGATGTGGTGCTAACCAAGGAAAAACCCCAATGTGGGGAAACCCTTGATCAATTGTTCTTATATGTTCTTCAATAGTTCAACAGAGAGAGAGAGATAGTACATATACAACAGAAGTCAACACTTTGACTTATCTAAATAAGAGCAGAGATTATCTTTAAGAAGATGATACATGAGGTAGCTAAACTCAGTTGAAGACATGTTGCTTCAACTAATTCTCCAAGGTGACTCCATCACCATGCTGCACCTATCATTGCTATGTTGCATCTCATCATACTTCACTAATCATGACTGTACCCATCATTGTGCTCAATGTATACTCCAATGTATCATCACTTCAACATGTTGCTTCAACACCTTTTTTTGTTGCCCTATTCACATCATGCTCATCATCACCAAGCTGTATCAATGTGCTGCACTGTACTGCATCCATACTTCCTACAACAGTCACTGCATTTATCATGCTTCTTTATGCACCTTACTGCATCATGTTGCCCATGCATCTTGCTACACTAACACTATGTCTTACTGCAGTTTCAAGTCTGCAATATAGTTGTTGTGACTGTGACTGGTTAGGGCATATTGGCAGCCCCTAAACAATCACCCAAACATCCCTCCTTGGCTGTGGCATATACTAGGAGAGATGCTCACCTAACTTGATGTTGTTATGGGCATGAACATCCCTCAATATATCCTATGTTGTCCTTCAATAGTGAGGTAGGGCCTACGGCCTAACCACAGCAATATATGCTGCCTCTCCCAAGGCTTCTCCACCCAAGAACCACCTCAAATAGCACTGAAACTTATCTTTCTTGTCTCGGCCTTCAAGGACAGACCCTCGCCCCTCCAACCAACACTTCAGACTTTGTTCAACCCATGAAACAGTCCTCCAACCCATGCTGCCCTAGCCTCCCAGGTCGTGGCCTCAAATTAGACCTGCGGCTAGGGCTAGGACTTGAACACACAGCGGTTTAGGGCATATAGCAAACCCTTATAGGACAACGAGGGAGCCTACTTCAATCTCCTTTCATGACAGCAGTGAGGGTCTCCTTTTCGACAACGTATTAGACAACGGTTGTCTTTTATGACAACAAAGAGGATTAGGGCATGTCTGCTTCTTAATATGACAGTGTCCTGGATCTATGTGTAGGGCTTTCATGAGCTAGGGCATATTCTCTAGGACTGAGTTTTTCCCTTAGAGATTCTTCTCTCCACTAAAACCCAAAACAAATGGAGAAGAAGAAATCTCAAGAGAGTTGTGTGTACAAATGACTTGCAAGGGACTTGTATTTATACTAAAATGTGGAGCACAAGTGGAGGCAGTTTGGTTGCTGGCCGACCTTGACGAATTGTCCCATAACACAAATAAATTCATATCTCCATGAATACTTATTGGAATCGGATGATCTTTAGATCAATCCTACACCTCTCGGTGAGAGGAATCCAAGAAAAACATCAGTTGCCATAAATAAGATGACCCACATGGAGTTTGGCCCTAGTTGCCAATTTTAATAGTTGGCTTATAACCCAAGGGTTTCTTGTGATTTAACTTGCTAGTAGGGGCTTTTAGGCTAATATTATGACTCATCCTCCTCATATAAATAGAGGAGAGGGCTTTCATTTTAGACATCATCACTTGGACTAATTTGGCCTCTCTTGAAGAATTTCGGCCTTCTTGTATCTTTGGAAAGATGTGATCTATGGAGCATTTTGTCTATTGGAGCCATAATCTTGTTTTTGGAGAAGGTATATTGGATCAATAAAGGTTGTCCATGCATGTTATCTTGTAAGTGAGCCTTGTTGTTGAAAATTTCTGATTTAATGTCTAATGTATGGAATACATTGAAAATCTAGAGTTTTTATATTGCGCCATTGTTGTTGAAGATAAATTGTATAGAAGGTAGATATCATTATTGCATGCATTACACATGAATAATATGTACATGGCAATCCCCTTGGTGAACCTTAATTGGCTCTCCCAAGTGAATTTTGATCCCTCACAAAGGTAATAGTTAGGATTTTGTTGCTAGGGCATCAAAATATCCTTACTCCATTGCAAGGTTTGGCTAATCTAAAACATCAATAGAATCCATCAACCCAAGGACTAGGCATTGGCCCTGTCTTTTTGGTCATCAAGTCAACTTGTATACACAAATTCAACTTCGTTTTCTCTCTCTTCTCTAATTCGGCCCTCTTAAGACAAGCAGCCTAATTAGGGCTTAGTACAAAAGTGCTTGGGGAGGGAATTTTTGGGATTGGAAGGATCAACACCAAAAGTAGAAGTGGTTGCCTCAAAATCATTCCTTTTGGTGACTAGCCCCCATTTTCTTACAAAATTTCTCTTACCCTAGTTATATTTCCCAAGGAGAAACCCGAGTTTGGTCAAGCTTCAACTTGAGGGCTTCTAGAAGGTCTCATGTGCCCTTGCTTTGTTGATTTTCATTGTTGGGGACCCTTTCTCAGCACCTTGACCTCAAGACATTCCATTTTCCATGCTATTGCTCAAACCCTAGGTCCAGTGTGCCCTGGATTGGCCTCTCTAACAGATGTGAATTGCCTTTTCATCAATATTTGAGCCTTGTACCTAAGTTGAGCCATCCCTTGTAGCCTATTGTGTCACCTTAAACCTCTAAGTCTAGAATATCTCCTGTAGGTGACTTATATACCGGGATTCCTCACATTGGTGAAATCCATAAAGAGTAGGGTGTAGTGGCTGTGGCGACAGTAGGCCACTACCTTATTGTTGTCACTTGGTCTAGTGTTTGCCTTGTAGGGTACCCCTCTACAAGGCCTGCTAAATTTTGCGGCAACAAGTTGCACACATGGAATCATAGAGGTATTTTGCAGGATGCAGATATGGGTTTTCTTATTGCGGTAAGGCAACAAGTGTGAGGAAAAATCAGCTGGTGCAGATCCAGAGTTTTCAGCGAGCCAAAATTTTCAGGTTCAAACTGATGTAAAATTATGTCTTTATCTGTGGGTCATATTCCCTGTTAAGGAGCCCTTATTTATTCAGAGAAATAAAAGGGAAGGATAAAATGGAATGTTTATATTTTCTGCTGTGTGATTGCTTTCTTACTTGTGCTTCTGCTGTCAAATTTCATGAGTTAAATATGTGTATTTTATTCAGTGATTTCAGAAAATAGATTACTGGGTTAAATAAATTTCTAGAATATAAATATTACTTGGGAAGAGATGGTATTTGGGAAATTATCAAAATGAAGACCATAATTTGAAGTTGTACAATAGCTATCGAAGAAGATCAAACATTTAACAAGGATTAAAATGCAGGACCAGATAGATCATTCAAAGGAAGACATAGAGGCCAGTGACCAATTGATATTTCCCTTCCAACAGTATATTCTGTAAAACAAGCTGTCACTTAACTTTCAAATGTTTAACAAAACATATGATTGCTGTGGCACATACCAAAACTAAGGAATTAAAGGAAATAGCATTCTGCAAAGGTATGGGACAATGGTGGGCCCAAGAAAATTGAAGTTCAAACTTCATAATAATTTCAAGACTTGTCTACCAATAGCTTTAGAATTAAGAAACTCAATTCCACAGTAATTCAGTTCACTTTATCATGGCCTTCGAAATAATCCTAAGAGTCATAATTAATTTACAGTAACTTGAAAATGCAACACTATCTTGCACTTTATTAATGAGTGCAACTCCAATGTTGGTGAAACTTGTGCAAACAAGGCATAACATTTTGAATATGCAAATTCAGTAGTGTGTGTATGTTAAACTTTAAAAAGATTTGATGACAAATTTGATAAAACTAAATATATTGTGTAAACCTTTTCTAAACTATCTGCCTCCTCTGCATACATAAGCTCCCTTGCCCTCGCATCCTTAAGCTCCTTCTCATATTTTTCCTATAGAAATTAAAAGTCATTTATAGTCAGCACCCACAATAATCTTAGCATAGTAGATAACTTCAAAAAGTAGTTTCATTTAGTAAAGCCTCTTCATTTATATATACGCCAGTTATCATGAATAGCAATACCAAATACAGGCCTCTTAAATCTTTACACACTACTTGCTCTCTGATTGACCAACTAAAAGATAGAAAGAAACAACATAGGAAATTCTATTACAAATTTACAACCACAGACAACTAAGAGAAATCAAGATGAAACCATCTATCAGTGAGAACAGTGTTTTCAAACCTTCAATTTTTGTTTGTACTCAGCATAGATATGGGCATCTAAATCAGCTTGTCTCTGTTCAGCTGCATGAATTGCTTCAATAAAGTTGAGAACCAAAGAACCATCCTTTGAAATATCTTTATCCTTTGTACTTTCAATCTCTTCCTTTGCATCCTTCAAGTTTGAACATAAATTCTATTACTAGATGAGAAATACACAAACAATTTGGTATCTATACATGACAAACTCCATTCAGCAGAACGTGTTAAAAACAGCAAACATCGATGAATCAGCAGAGTCCTAAAAAGCTTGACTCTAGATCTATCTGAGCATGTCCCATAATTAGCATCTAGAAAAAAGAATCCTAAAGTTATCCATTCAAGAACCTGTCTAAGAAGTCAGCAAACTCACAGGCATCAACAATCAGAGAAACTTATAAAGCCGGGATAAAGGTTCTTGCCATGAGAGGACCTCTTTTAGCTCGGGGACGAACTTTGATTCACTATGATCCTCCATACTTGAAACTCCCTGCGACTTGTGACCATGCCCCTTTGGGAGAAAATCTGTATCAGAGTCCGTATCCAAGGGTTGTTGATCTTCAGATGCAGCATCCTGCAAGGCAGTCATCATTCTATTACCCTGTTATAGGATCTTTAGAAATGCATCAAAGGAACTCATCAAGAACCCCTATAACTAAAAATAAAACTTTGAGAAAAAATGCAGTGTCCTATAGCTCTTTTTCTTATCTATCCATTAACTGTAAGAACATTCAGACCAGAGGTCTAGTGATTAGTTGTTAAGAGCAGAGTTTCGACAATCGCAAGCATGCACACAAAAGGAAACATAATTAATATATATGTTGCAAATATCATTTCTGGAAATATATTGCTTAGGTTACAGAAAGAAACTTATCAGAAATATCAGGGAATATACTGGAAAATATTAAAAAATATCAGCAAGAATAAACTCAGATCTAAAAATCTCTAAAAATGTCAGAGAAATTGGCAAGCTGACTTGGAAGACATCAGAAATATCAGGAGATGTTAACAACAGTGAAATAACACAATGAACAAAGAACTATAAAGAAGCAGACATAATTGGGATCCAATAATCATTTTGACAGGATATGTATATTTATTTGTGGCTTCTGAAGCCTATTTGAGTATTCTCAACAAAATAAACATAAGTTAACACCTGTCAAATCAAATCCTTTATGGGACTCACTGTAGATTCACAGTTTAAAACTTTAACGTACAACTTCAAGTAAGAATATATAAATCCATAGCACATGACCAAAACACCCCCCCTCAAGAGCATTTTCTGGAGCATACTCTAGAGCTGCCTGACTGCACTCCCTGAAGTGAGTGCACTCCCAGGTGCTCACAGGACCATTCACACATATGTATGGAACACTCCTGTAACCACTCCAGTCCTAGGCTTTTTCTGGTAAGTACCAATTTACCAATACTTTATTTTCAATGTTTCATTCACTCTATCCCATTATATTTAACACTAATTTTTTACACTTTACATTTTTTTGCATGACTTATGTTATATAGTTGACGCGAAATGGGTCGAAAGCAACAATTGGGTGTGACACCAGTACAACAAAGGTTAAGCAAACACTGTAAAAACCAATGCAATTGTAAAGATGAAAAAGACAAATGACAAGAAAGGAGAATAAAGAATTAAATGAAATAGGAAAAATAGAATAGGAAAGAAGGCTGAGGAATATGCAACAGGAGGTCATTATTGTCAGGTTTCCTCTTGCCCCAGCTCTCCCTATTTCATCCATGGTTTTCTCTCAGAGGACTTTTTGCTTAGCCAAAAGAGGAAAAGGATAGGGAACCAAGAGAATAGGAAAGAAGGCTGAGGAATATGCAACAGGAGGTCATTATTGTCAGGTTTCCTCTTGCCCCAGCTCTCCCTATTTCATCCATGGTTTTCTCTCAGAGGACTTTTTGCTTAGCCAAAAGAGGAAAAGGATAGGGAACCAAGAGCTGCATCGTACCAGTGACTGCCAAAATGAGACATTGAGCCACATTCAAAAGCCGGTTTCCCATTTCAGTTTCCAGGATAGACATTGTTTCAATTCTGCCTTGAATTGTGCTGAGATTTCTGTGTTTGTGGTGTTCAGCTTTGCATGTGAGATTGTTGTTCAGTGTCTCATTCATGTTTAAACATAATGGTAATGGCATCCATTATTTCAACAAAGAATTCACGCAAACGTAAATGGCATCCATTATGTGAGATTGTTTTATTCATGTTTAAACATACTGGTGATCGCATTCATTATTCGAACAAAGAATTCCACGCAAACATATTGTTAGTTTCACTCAGGATTTTGTTTCCGACTGGAATGTTAATGAATGTTAACAGCTTTAGAACAATCACCATCCATCCAGAGCTCCAATGAAATCAAGGGCAGAGAATTTTTATTTGTTGGGCATTGTTTCTATTTCCAGTCCCTTGTAACCAGCAATCCTGTCTTCCTGACTGTCGGCATTCTCCTTGAGTCAAATTTTTAGTTGCTGGAGCACACTCTATCTTTTCCCCATCCACTGCTCGTCAGCCTAGGTTGTCTTACCTCTTGCTGGGTAAGACAAACCCAAGTTAAGTGCAAACCCCAGTTAACTCCCTCATTTTATTGTCATTCTTGTTTATATTTTTTCTCCTCCTCTCCCACTTTTTCCCATTTTTTCTTCTTGCTCATTTTATCGCAAGTTGTCCATCTAAAATGGTGTTCTTCTAGATTATCATTCCACTTTTGGTTTTCATGGTGTTGGTGGAGGGTAGGCATAGAAGGGAATAAATGGAAGAATAGGATAGTGGTCACATTCATAGTGACCCAATGTATGATGAGGAGGAAGGATTTGAAGGGGAAGGGGATGAAGAGGGCACTGTAATGCAAGAGGGAAAGGCTGCATTGAGACCCTTGTGGAAATTTGTGACAAAACTTGCGGGGTGAGGAGGGGAGGTGGTGGAACCTTCAAGTTTTTATGCCCTCATGATTGTCATGGACGAAAACCTTATAGTGGTGCATATACCCATGTAAAGAGGCATCTTTGTGGGGTAATGGACAATGATGAAAATAAGGATGCCATAGGGATCTAAGTTTGCCATAAGGTCTCAGTAGGACAAAGGCAAAAACACATCCAAATAGAGGAGGCTGCACAAAATAAAACAACAAACAAAAACTTCAGTCCAATGCAAGTGCAACCTCTAGATTTGGTGGCCACACTCATCTCCTCTTGGTACTTATGGAACCTCTGAATCTACAAGAACAATAGCAGATTTCCTAAATATTGGTGGGAGGGATGATGTGTATGCACTATGCAAAAGTGGTCCAGTTTCTTTGTGCTTACAGTATATCATTTAAGGTGCTTCACTCTCCCTACTGGCATGATTTGGTTAAGCCCATCAATGATACCCCAAAAGGATACAAGAACCCCAACTATGAGAAAGCTAGAACTTTGTTATTAGACAGAGAAAAAAGCAAAGATTCATAGATCTTTGACAAGGTTTGCAGATAAGTGGGCAGATTGTGGGGTATCCATTATATCAGATAGTTGGATAAATGTTAGAAACCAACATTTGATAAATGTTCCTGGAGTTTCTGCCAGTGGTGTAGTGTTCCTTGCAAGCCATGACTCCTCCATAACTGCATCTTCACAAAACATTGCTGATCTATTGAAAACAATTAATGATGTTGATCTTAATAATGTGGCTCAAGTGATCATTGATAATGCAGCAAATTGTAAGGGAGCGGGAAAATTCATTGAACAGACTAATTCACAGATCTTTTGGTCTGGGTGCTTGGTGCACACATTTAAACTTTTAATGCATGATACTGTGAAGCATAAAGAATGTGGATGGATTCATCAGATATACAAGAGAGGGAAGTGCTGCACTCAATTTTTCAAAGTTCCGGGGAAGCGGAAGTGCCAAATTTCTTCAATTGGATCGGGTCATCTATCAGCAGTCTACATGTCATTGTAAACCCATTCTGCAAGTTATGTAATGTGAATGATCCTAGTAAGACCTTGAATGTATGTAACAATCTAGGCAGGCCTATAATTTTGGCAATGAATTTCATCCTAGGAGTTTTTTTAACCTCACTGATTACCTGTGTTTTAAACACGGCTAATCAAAAGAGCTTTTTCCCTCCAGCGTAAACCCCCAAACCTAGGGTGAAACTTATTATCGAATTCTTAGGTGAATCCTAGTGTTTTTAGTCAATTCCGATGTAAAAATGATTTGGGAATAGTTTAGGCTAGTTGGCTTAATTATTTTATAACAAATCACTTGGTCTACTAGAGCATATTGTGTCGCAGATGGGTTATGTGTCTTGAGGATCTAAGCCAAATGTGTATTCTCCCTTTTAGGCTTGCAAATGTAAAATCTTATGTATTAGAGGGTGGAAAAATAATTAAATCCTCTCATGTGTAAATTAATTAAGTTTTTTAGCAAAATAAAATTAAATCCTAAGCCAGAAAATTAAGTAATAATAATAGAGTCAAAATTAAATCGTCTTAGGAAAAATAATCTCCGAGTGGAAAAATTCTTGGGTCTTAAAGGAATCAATTTTTAAAGGTCCTCTACCAAGGGAACATTGTATATTTCAAGAAAATCTGGACCTTGGTAGTTAAGTCAAAGTCAATTTTTTGAGGAAATTAGCTCAAAATAATTAATTTTATTTTGAGCTAATAAAAAAGGAATTAAAAGATAAATTTGAAAATTCCTCAAAAATAAAAAATCAAGGGCCAAGATTAAAAGATCTTGAAGTGTTGATCAAATACCAAGATTATTTTGACAAGGATAACTAGCTGTTATTTTTCCCCTTGGAGGATAAATCTATAAATTAGGGTCATATCAGTCTCCAGCATCTTGATCTTTGGCTAGAAAATTGTTGTTGAAACATTTGTGTAACTATTTGTTAGAAAACCAGAAAGGCGGAAAGATTTTCTTATATAGATAATTACTTATGATGCTTTTATCTTTATGTTCTTCTTTATTTTTTAGTTCATCAAGCAATTACCAAAACAATAACACAAGGACAACAAATGTAGGTGGACAGCTAGGGCAAAACCCCTATCTATGGAAAAACCCAGTCAACGATCCTTCCTTCAATAGTTTCTCAAAATAATCCAAGACTCTAGACCCAAGCAAAGATTCCCTCCACACCAAGTCACCCCTCAATCCTTCTTGCAGATGACAACCCTTCACAAGCAACTTCGACCTGGCAGCATCAACAACAGCTTCAACCAAGTAGCAGCTTCGACCCAGCAGCATCAGCAACAGCTTCAACCAAACTTGAAGAACTTCGATCTCCCTTGATACACCTCAAAATTGAGTGAGATTTGTCCCGAAATTTTGATCTTGAGACCTTCTATCTTCCTCCAGAAACTCGCACTTCTTTCTAGATCCTTTTCCAACCCTTAAACAATTTCGCACTTTTCTAGCTTCCAACTTTAGAGATCAAACTATGTGAGCGAGAATGAGATGCTCCAAATGAATATGAACTCCTTGTATTTATAGCCTTCCAGGGAAGTCAAATTACCAGTCTTGAGGTCGACTTGGTGTGGAGTAGACAAAATTCATTTTTGACTCAAAAATAATTCTTTTTACATGATTTGAAAGCCCAAGAAGGGTCTCTTTAAATGTATAATGACTCAAAACAAATCCTAGAAGTCCTCAATGGGGACTTTGACCTAAAACATGATGACCCAAGCATGAAACCCATGCTTTAAGTCATAGATATACTAATAAAATAATTTCTTCATTCTTTTGATAAGTGAATCCCAAATACATTAATGAAGCCCTTACCTTCGTTTCTCCCCTGCCTTCTACCTATCCCCTCGCGGCAGTCTTTCTCTCCTTTATTTAGGCCTGTCACGGCCCTCTCTCATCCCTCTGTTGCCCTCTCCTTCTCCTCCAAGCCTTTTCCTTATCCTCCTCTGCTGTAATTCTCCTCTCTCCTTCCGCAACATTATCCTTGTGTGGACTTATGGTGTCCCCTTGCTGCCTCACGACGGCCTCTCCCTTGCCATCTGCTGCCCCTCATTCCTCACGGCAGCCCTTCCTCTACCTCTGCAAGGTTTCCTTCCCTTTATTGTGAGCCTTCCTGGTCTTCTCCTCCTTGGTCGTGGGCATCATTGCCTTCATAACCCTCACCTTGACTTCCTCCTTATCTCCTTTTGTTCTGTTGTCCCTTATCTCCTTTTTACAACCCTCCTTATCCTCTCTTGTGGCCTCTAAGGCCTCCCCTTTCTCAACTCTAGCCCCCTCTCACTACTACGTTAGACTTATTGAGCCCTTTCTAGCCCTACCCATTGCCATGAGTGCCTCTATTTGTCTATACAGGTATCACTGAAATTTTTATGCAAAAACAATGGGACTATTTTGTGCTCACAATATACTAATGCTAGAGGAGACTTGGCAAGGGCCCAAATCACTCATGGGTTTGCTCCTCTAACCTCATCGTTTCACACTCCAGCGATCGAAACATTCATATGAAGTGGCATACTGAGGATTGAATTTGACTCACACATGCTGCTACATTAGGTTTACATTTGGTATTTAAAATCATTAGACTGTGTGAATAAAAGAACCTAACAAGGTTGTCTTCGTTGTTTCTTACATGCAGGTATTGCATCATCAATTTGAAGGAATAGTCACTAAAAGGACTGAAAAATCTTTACATCTGAAGCAAGCATAAGTTTTGAAGGACTCTTGCATAAAAGTTTCATGTTTAAAGGCTTAAAATATATATACATATATATAATCAAATTTGATCACACATAATTTACGAACAACCTTAATGGGCTTTCTTAGGTCTGGTGCAGGGTTCTTCATCACTTAAATATATTTTTGTGCATGTATCCTTACAGCTTGAGGATTGTTGTTTAAAGTGGAAATATAACTGCATTGATATCATAAACTACACTTAGATCTAGTTTTGGGTTATCTCTCTAACCTGATCATTGTTAGCAATCCCATATACCTCCAGTTACTTGTGTATGTCCCATTTCCATTTCATGTGTTCCTAATTGCCATTTCTTTAAGTCATGAGCATGGTATGGTTGTGCTTCATTAGCATATCATCAAAAGAAGACTTGTAATATTGTGTTTCATATGACATTTCATAAGCTTGGTTACAGGTAATTTAACATCTTTTACATTAAAGCATTTTGACCACTTGCATTTCATTAGCATATCATTGATTTATGAGCACCGTTAACTTTGCTTGCAAAGTTACATATCTCTTGTACTTGCCACTCAATTTTATCATGTGATATTGCTATATGGTGGAAATGCATTGCTTTATCATTCTTGCAAGCTATCTCTTGTTCATGTATTAGTCTTGCATCTCATGCTACCCTTTCTAGGCAGCACTGTTGTTTTTATAACTTGTGGTCTCTAATTTGTGCAAGTATCTTACTTTTAGAGCATTAATATTAAGGCATTGGTCTCTAAACAAAGTATCTCATTAAGTGTCCTTATAATCTCATCAAATCCATCTCATCCCCCACTAATAATATCTCTTGCTAATTCTAATCAAGTCATATCGATAACAATTGTCTTTCTTTTCAAATCTCCTAGAATTTGTTGTCCATGTTGTTGCACAAAGTGTCTAGGCACCGCAACGATGCTCAGAGTAAGGGTTGTCACGATAATCCTGACTCACTCCGTTTAGAGTCTCTCCTAGACAAGTCAAAGGGGGGTAGTCCCTAAGGTGAACGAATGAGAAAAGCTCGTGGAACACAAGCTCTAGGAAACTTAAAGATGGACAACTTGACGAATGTAAATGAGTCTTGATTAACTCGGATGAATAGATTAAACGCTAATGTAACCAAAACATGACCACAAGATAGAAATCATTATAGACCAGTGCCTTTATGTTCAATTAATCGTAGATTCAGTAAAAACAAGCTATCCAGAACAATTTTTCAATATGTTACGAACAGTGACAATAATGAATGATCAATGTAAATGCCCAAAACCGCAATATGCAAGAGATTCTAGATTTAAAATAATGTTCATTAATGACCCAAATCTATAATTAATTAACTTCCTCCTATCGCCAATATAAATTTTTGAAACATTAATCGCACTTGACAATAGAGAAATATTACCACAAAATGACACCAAGGAAATTTATGTAATCAATTCAATTGTTCCTTAGGAAATTAATTAAATGTGGTAAATGAAGAAATCAAAATCTTTTAATATGACAAAGTAAATCAAAAGGGTTAATAAATTGAAATTTTAATGGAACATAAGCCACATTAAAAATTTTAATGTGAAAGCGCAAATCCTCTTTTAATTTAATTCCTTAGTCACCAGAATTTAAAAAAAAAAATAGATTTTTCAAGTGTTTTAGATTTTAAAAAATTTTAGTTTTTTAATTTTTAGAATTTTTTAGATTTTTTTATGTTTTTTAAAGTTTTTTGAATGAGAATAAAAATCAAAATCAAAATCATAAAAAGAAATTGAAAAAATGCAAAACAAAATAAAATCAAATAACAAAGAACCAAACAAAAAAAATTCGAAACTTTAAACTAAAACAAAATTAAACAAAGTTTCAAAAGAGAATGAAATCGGATTTCGAAACTAAACCTAAAACCCTAATGAAATATAACAAGTAGAAATAAACAAAACAAAACAAACAAACAAACAAAATAAAAAAAATCAAACCTAAATCATGCATATACAAGTGAAGTAAGAGGTCGAAGCGATTGCTTGTCTTGTGTCACTACAAGTAGGCATTGACAGCGGAAAGATGGAGAAGATTGTGCGCAGGTGAAGGAGCTGGACGAAGAATGAGGAGATCCGCAAAAGAGAGGAGAAGAATGGCAGGATGCACGGACAGCGAGGAGGGCAGTAGATGAAGGGAAATGCAGAGAGATGGTGAGGTCTGTTGGCAGCAATATGGTAGCAGACTTTGTTTTCTTGCAGGTTGACGGATGCAATCGTAGTGGAATGGAGATAGCAGAAGAGCGAGGAGGGTTATGCAAGCTGCGAAGAAGAAATAGGCCAGCGGATTGAGGAATAACGCAACAAAAATTTGTGTTTGAAGGAGCTGAGAGATGGAGAGACAAGGGAAAGCAAGGGTGAGCTTAAGGCCTGGAGATGGATGCAGGTCGAAGAGGGAGGGTGAAAAAAGCAAGTAAAGAGGAGAGGTCGTTTGCAGATTCGTGGAGAATGCAGGCAACAGCAAAAGGTTGTGGGCCTTGTAAAAAAAATTTCGAAATTTTTCTGCAACAAAGAAATTGAAAACCCCAGGCAGCAGACAGGTAGCCAAAGAACCGAAGAGAAATTTCCAGATTAAGATGTTATACTTCTGCTTAAGATTTATCAGTGAAACCCTTATAAAATTTATTTCCAGATTAAAATAATTAATAAAAAAAAAAAAATTAAAAAAAAAAAAAAAAAAAAAAAAATTAAAACCCTTAACTGCAAAAATCTGGATAATATCCACACAAAAATGATTGAGCCCAGATCTTACCCTCCAGGACCTAGATCTAGCTTCAAATCAAACTTCACCTTCAAATCTGCAACCTGTACCTGAAAACAAAAAACACCCAGAACCCAAATATACAAAAAATAAATAAAACCCCATAAACCCAAGTCAGAAAACCCAAAACTTTTTACAGATCTATGCACAAGAATGGCATATCTATCAGTTCTGAGGAGTGTGAGTCCAACTCCACTCCCAGATCTGTGGAGTGCGAATCCAACTCCGCTCCCAGATCTGAAAATCTAAGGCTCTCAACAGCTAGATTCATCAATTTCACACAAAAAAATTAATTTTTAAATTTTAAAGGAGGTGTTTATAGCTCAAAACCCTTCATGCATCACCAATAAAAATTTTATGATAAGCCCGGGATTAAATTAAGTTGGGCTCTTCAGAAAACACGAATCGGGAGTTGGCTAGTCCAACGGAAAAATTCCCCGAACGCCTGATGATATAAAAAATCAAGATTTTCCGGAAAATTCAATCCAGCCATTAAAATAGAGCGAAAAAATGATGGTAAAATTCAGATAAATAGAGATACCTGCTATTACATTCAAAATTTAGATTATCACTTAAACCCCAGCGATTAAGAAATATACCTGTACTCAAATCACCCTGCAGAAGCTATCATCAATGGCTAAAAAAAATTTACGCATGAAAACGACACATCTTACAGTATTTCCATGAAGAGTAACACAGGTGAAAATTAACCCCAAAGTATTTCTTTATTATTCAAAAAAAAAGATTACGCAAGAGCTTTTCGCTTAGCACACGACTCAAAGGTCGAATGGGTCAACTGACAAATGACTTCCTATTTAAAGATAAATCCTCCAACGGCTATTTCAAGTGATCCTCGTCAAAGCAATCTCAACCATTGACGAGCATTAGAAGTTCTTTTAATATCATCCGTCGAAATATTTAAATATTTGGAGAAATTCAAAATTTTCAATTAAATGATTTTAATTAGTTTCCCCAAAATTTTGACTTTGACTTAACCCCAGGATCAAAGGCTTAAAATTTATCAAAATAATTAATTTACCTCAGTCCCTAGACCTCTTAAAATTTAATTTTTAAGGACCAACGAATTTTGCCTTTGGAGAATTTGAATTTACCTAGGACCTAAAATTAATTAAATTTTTGTCTTAGGATTTTAATTAATTTTTTACCAGAAAATTTAATTAATTACCCTATGAGGGGATAAATTATTTTTCCAACCCTCGAAACACTTTACATCATGATTTTCATTTTTTTACATCTCAAAGGGGAAAACCCATTTGTAAAAGACCTTCACAGACTACCCATTTCTGCGATACAAATATAATCCAGCAGACCAAACAATTTGTAATAAAATAACCTAACCAAATAGTTAGGATTATTCCGAGATCACTTTTACATAGACTCAATCTAGAACACTAGGACTCGCCTAAGATCCCAGCGACAAAATCCACTCTGCCTTTGGGGTAAGACTGAAGGAAAACTCTACCGACCCTCCGAAAATGGATCGGTGAGATAAAAAACCTCCCAGAATGTAGATCGTCACCAGAAAGTAGGTTTACCTAGGCAATTACATATATGACAGATTTTCTGAGATTATTTACATCATATACATGCAGAATGGGTTTACATTATAACATGATGATCAAGCTAATGATGAAAGTCGGATGGCACAGACACATCGATCAAGCGCTATCCCTTTTGCGAAGAAAAGGGGGTATACTATTATGGGTCGTTGACACGTAGTGGTTAACAATCCTAACAAGTTTTCCCCTCATTATCACCTTGAGGGACTACCCCCCTTGACTTAGCTAGGAGAGAGTCTAAACGGAGTGAGTAGGGATCAAATTGACAACCCCTACTTTGAGCGTTGTGCCTTAGGCGACAACAGGAAGCAACTTATTGAATATGTCACAGGGCATACAAAGTCCGACTACTTTTATAGCACTTACTCCAAGTTGCAATTGCTTAAGCTTTCAAAAACTATATTTGCAACCTATTACCTCATCTCTAAGCGCCTAGTGAACGTGAGACAAGCTTTAATTGATAAGGTGACATGTGATTCAACAAATGAGATGAGAATTGATAGAGATGGTGCTAAAGTAGTGAAGGATATTGTTCTTGGCAGTTACTTTTGGTCACATGCTAAATATCTTTTGCAATTCACCAAGCCATTATTACATTATCAAATTTGCAAATTCAAATCAGCCAATAATTGGGGAGGTGTATCAGCATATGGATAGCATGTTGCCGTAGATTAAAGATATTATTAAGCCCAGAGATATCACCTTGTACAATTATATTCATGCAGAGGTCGAAAAATGATGACAAATGCTAAACATTTTATTGCATGCCTTAGCATATCTTCATACACCTAAATATTATCATGTATCATGGCTTTCAACACCAGCACCTTGTGGGGGGCCCAAGAGAAAGCCACACCACGATCCAAAGGTTTTGGTTGGTTGTATGAAAGAATTGGATCAATTAGTCCCTGATCGGGAGTCTGACACCATACAGAAGCAATTGAGCCACTATATCTTTGCCACTAGTGAATTTGGGACCAATCATGCAATTAGAGATCGAGGGAATTTGTCTTCTCTCAAGTGGTGGAACATGCACAGAGGTAAAACTCCACGTCTAAAATGTTTGGCAATATGAGTGCTCTCACAAATCATGAACGCTTCTTTTGCATAGAGGTGTTCGAACCCCTATAGTTTCACCCACAGTGTTAAAAGAAACAGGTTAAATGCAAATCGAGCAAATAGCTTGGTTTATGTTCATTACAACTTGTGATTGTTGTCCCATTACTCTAAGGAGGCAAAGAAAAACAAAGACTTTAGAATTTGGGACAAAAAAATAGAGGAGGCAAATTACGAGGATGTGTTGTATTTAGAGCAATTGGAAGGTGCTCTTATCCAAGATGATGACAATCGTGTTGAGATGCCACCCCATCCACTGCCATGGTCCCCATGTTCCAGTCTTCAACAGCAGTAGTAGGCTTTAATTTCAAGTCCACGCCCACCATCTTCTTCACTGCCACCACATGTAGGCTCGAGTAGTGGTTGTGGTGGTGTAAGGAGAGATTAGTAAACAGATTTACAGTTCACTACTTTTTGTCATTGTCTAAAGATGATAGATCATAGTCTTAGACTTTAGTGTTGTAAATTTGAACTTTTCAGTCTTCCTAGTTCAGTGATTGTCATGTAACGCTTGTTCCATGTGGGGAGCAGCAAATGTTCAAACCAGTTTTATACAAAGCAAGGACGTTTTTTGGAAACAAAGCATCAAAAGTGTAATTTTCAAAAAATCTTTGAAAGTGAAGTGTCTAGGAAGCATTTATATATATATATATATATAGTAGAAAAAATTTAAGTCTGGTAGCCCTTCGAAGGTTTCAAAGTTTTGCATAAATTTGATACCCATACTCCCAAACTAGTAAGACTAATATTAAAACTTTTCATGCAATTTATTTAGAACACATTTGAGCTACCTGTACAATTTAGTTTCAGCTAATATGAGAAGCACACACACAAAAAATTTATATAGTTTGCACAACTGTTTTTGGTCCAATGACCCTAGAAAAACCCACAAGGGGAAAACCTATCAATGGAGAATTTATTGGCTTTAAAGGAAATTGATTACACAGCTGAAATAGGGCAACTTATCTCCTTTCTTGGTGATGTCTCTGCTCAAGAATACACAAGAACTCATGCCCAACACAGTCATAAAACACAGTTGTGATATGCCTTGAAACCTGTGCTTAATGTCACCTTACAGTGTTTCAATTCCTGTGCCAAGAATAGCATAAATATTCTCTAAACTTCAAGGCTCAGTTCTGAACTTTCGGCCTCCTGGATTCACGTTGAAAGTGCACTCAAAGCTTGTTGGAAAATGTAATTATGTTCGGTCTTCAATAATGAACTTGAGTCATTATGTAATGTACTTGTCAAAAGAATAAAGAAAATAATGTTTATTATTATTATTGTCACTTATTAAAGCATGGGTTTCATGCTTGGGTCACCATGTTTTAAGTCAAAGTCCCCGGTGAGAACTTCTAGGTTTTATTCTGAGTCTATAGAATTATTTTACATTTCAAGAGACCCTTCTTGGGCTTTTGAATCATGTAAAACGGTTAAGTATTGAGTCAAATCTGAATTATGTAACCTCCACACCATGTCGTCCTAAGGGAATGTCAAGTCGGCCTAAGGACCCATTCGACCCCACAAGAAGCCTATAAAAGGAAGCACATAGAATTCATTTGCAGCATCATTCTCTCAGCAAGTTCAAAACCTCTTGTTGTTGGGTAAAAGTGTGAAGTTCTCTTGTAGCTGGGAAAAGGTGGAAAGTTTATTGTCGGGAAGCCGAAGTGAATGCGAGTTTGGGTGAGTCTAAGGAGACAAAAAAAATCAAAATTTTGGTGGTGATCTCTCTCTGCTTCGTGCTCTGGATTGGGAGATCGAAGTCTTCCAAGTTGGATTGCTTCCAGAAGCTGTCAATTGCCGTGAGATGCTACCCTAGTCGAAGTTGTTGGAAAGAGGTCGAAATTCTAGGAGGCTAACTTGGTGTGGAGGGAAGGTCTGGTCTTGGTCTAGGGTGAAGAGTCTCAAAGATTACTATTGAAAGGAAGAATTATCGTGATTGAGTTTTCCCCTCGAGAGGGGTTTTGCCTTGGCATGTGCCTACATCTGGTGCTTATTGTTTTTTGTACTGCTGCTTTTGGTAATTGCTTGATGAACTAAAGAAAGAAGATATAAAGAATCTTAATAATAAGAAACATCACAAGTAATTATCAATATTAAGAAAATCTTTACTGCCTTTCTGATTTTCTAACATGGTATCAGAGCTTTGGTGAAGAAGGAAGAAAAAGGCAGTCTCAAGCACTTGATCTATTCATAGGTACTATCTCAGGGAAGCAGTCTATCATATTCAAGGAAGATGTCTAACTCAATCAAGGGTGAAAAAAAACTTTAAGGAGCATTTTCCTTCAGATCCTGGAAGAAGAGGATTGACCTAATCCTTGAGAAGAACAAGGTATTGGGTTTGGTAAAAGGTAATATAAAGAAGCCTACAGAAGATGCCAGTGATGCCGACAAAGTGAAATTCAGGGATTTAGAATTGGTGGCTATGACTCTGATGGTAGAAGGGATAAAAGACAATCTTGTCCCATTCATATCTAACATCGATCATGCTCAGGAGATGTATGAAGCCTTGTTGAAGTTGTTCACTATTAAGAACATTGGTCAAGTAGCAAGTTTGAAGAATGCGCTGAGGACTACGAAGATGACTTAAGGAAGATATTATAGCAACCTTCTTTGTGAAGATAGGTATTTCATGTTTTTGTAGTTTTGGGTTCATGTACTCATTCAGCTTTGATTATATTAAATACTAATCACCTTTCTCCCTCTGTTGTCTTGATTAGGAAAAACATCTACAAGAAGGAGGATCTCTCAAGACAA
Organism: Pinus tabuliformis; assembly: GCA_031772625.1. Classification (NCBI taxonomy): domain Eukaryota; kingdom Viridiplantae; phylum Streptophyta; class Pinopsida; order Pinales; family Pinaceae; genus Pinus; species Pinus tabuliformis. The sequence goes on along the minus strand of CM062806.1, from coordinate 236,308,991 downwards.
AGTTAGTCAAGAAACAAAGGAAAAACATCTACAAGAAGAAGGATCTCTCAAAACAAGGTTAGTCAAGAAACAAAGGTATGCTTTAAATACATTGATTGAAAGGATTATTCATTTGATGATCTATTACTAACTTTGTTATGACTAGTTGTCTTGAATCTTAGTGATTCTTGTTCGGATGATTCGTCTCTTGATAAATCTACCCACCCACTCTTATCTGATTTTATAGAACCCTAGACAAGTTCTAGAAAACCCTAACCGAAGGGTATGCTAATGTGAATGTATGAAATCCTAAGCTGCTTAGGATATTGTGAAATGTTAATTGAAGCTTTTATTGATGATATCATGTTTGGGATTTTGGTATGATCGGGAAATCCTAACTTGCTAGGATAGAATGATAAGGTCTAAAATCTCAAAACCTTTGACGTTTTGCTAATGTAGGGTTTGCTATGTTTCTACATTAGAACTCTAGCTCCTTGGGGTTTGGTGGAATGCGTGAGCAAAACCCTTACATTGTCTTAGAAATGTTTTCTGTTTATGTGTGTTTGCCTGATCAAACCTTAGTGTAATCAAGATGATTGTGTGTCTAACTGTTATTTGATATTGTTGTGAAGTTGGGTTTTACTAACACATGATGTGAAATATATTTGCATGATGATGAAATCTAGGGATATGTCTTTTTGGTTAAAATCCTAGGTTGGTCTAGGTCGGATGTATTAATATTGTTGGACATATGATATGCTTATGCATCGTTATAAATTCCAAGATATGTGTGTTGACCTAGGCGTTGATGGTCATAAGTCTTAGGATTTAATGGAAGTCCTTGTCTGAGATTCTAGGATGATGATATTTAGAAATCTAGGGTGTTATAGCTAAACCCTAGTGAAGTTAAAATTGTCTAGTATGTGTGAAATCTAACAATCAGAGATCTATGTATGTAATGATTGTTGAGATTATGAAAATGGAATTATAAGCTTTTGGAATTAAATCGTGGTCAAAATAAAATATCTGGAATATGATGATTTGAGATTTGTATAAGTTTGTTGAATTTGTGAAAATGGAATTCTAGGGTTTTGGAGTTGAACCTTAGTTGAAGTAGAAATCTCTGGTGAACGGTGACTATATGATATTTTGAGATTTGTTGAAATTTGAGTTTTTCGTTAAGATTGATGATTGCTCGAAAATCTAAGGTTTGCAACTAACTCTAGTGATAGTTGGTCATGTTAGTGATTGATTGATTGTTGATTGAAAAACTAATGGTTGGAACTAACCCTAGTGGAAGTTGGTCAGGTTAATGACTGAGTTGTGATTGACTTTGATTGATTTGTTTGTATGAAATCTAGGATTTATATGAATCCCTAGTGAGAAATCGAACATATGTATTTTGAAAGGTTGTTAGATGCTTTGTAAATCCATATTTCTGTGAATTGTTTCTAGGGTTTGTTATATGTTGTAGCAAGGTATTTCATACCTTTGGAAGACATATTGAAACCCTAGAAGGAATGAATGTCGTTATGAAGTTGTCTAGGGTGTATGACAAAGTCCCTAGCAAGACGTTGAAGAGTATATGTCTCTTGTTTATAATTAACTCTGGGTATCTAATATGAATAAAGTTGAAATGCTTCTGTGTTCTTGATATGCTAACATCATGCTTCTATATATTTGGCTGCACTTGTTATCTAAGCTATGCAGGTACACAATCTTCAACTTGGTGAAGATGCTTGATGTGACAAGCAAGTTGTGTTGGTACACAATCTTCAACTTGGTGAAGATGCTCGATGTGACAAGCATGATGAGGATGATAATAACTCTGATGAAATGGTTGGAAGCCACGAAAGATTCTCCAATGACGAAAAGAAGAAGTAGAACTCCCTAGGTTAAGAGGGAGCTCGAATGGAAGGAATCTCCCTAGGATAAGAGGATGGTTGAGAATATTCCTTGTATAGGAATGATTAGATCCTCTCTGTTTAAGAGGGAGTGACAGATATGATTCTTTGCTTCATGTGTCATGCACTAGACCAGGACTAACAGCCGTAAGTTTTAGTGAATGCCATGAGTAAGAGAAGGAAATTGGAGACTGCATGTTCAGGTATTGTTGAAAGAAGGAAAGCAAGATCCGATTGGAGGATATGTTGCTACATGGATAGTAGGAAGGAAAACATATGATTGAGGAATTTCTATCAAAGATTCAGTTGATAGTCCTACTATGGAAAATTGAGAAGCAATATCTGTTATCTAAAAAACCTCGGAGGTTTGTCTCTGATTATGTACATGTGAAAATATATTAGTGATTGGGATTGTGTTTGTACAGGTGAATCTCTCAAAGGATTTGATAGCATGTTGGTTACCAATCAGTTTGATTGGGAGAGATTGGTCATTCTTGATTTGCTGGATCAAGGGGTGTTGAGGCTTTGCGAGTGAAGCATTGCATGGGGAGATAGCAGGTCAACACTTTGTGTTCATGTCTAGAATCCTGAAGTTGAAAAGGTGGTGTTGGTTATTGAGCTCTGTTTTGGATACACACCTGGATTTTTGGGTTAGCAAGTAAGCGTGATGTTACCTAAAGGGGTTGAAAGCTTGAGTCCATCTTAGTCCCACCTAGATAAATTGCCTCGGTCAGGAATCTAGTCCTTGGCATTGCGATGCCTAAAATATTGAGTGACTGTTTGGATAGATTGCCCTCGTCAGGAATCTAGTCCATGGCATTGCGATGCCTAAAGTTCTTCACGGTTCATATAGTTTGGGATCTTCCATTGTATTTGTACATTATGAATACCTCCCTAGTTAAGAGGGAGTGTTGGAAAATGTAACTATGTTCGGTCTTCAATAATGTAGTTTATTCGTTATGTAATGTACTTGTCAAAACAATAAAAAAAAAAAAAAAGATTTTTTATTATTATTATTGTGACTTATTAACGCATGGGTTTTGTGCTTGGGTCACCATGTTTTAGGTCAAAGTCCCCATTAAGGACTTCTAGGATTTATTTTGAGTCTATAGAATTATTGTGCATTTAAAGAGACCCTTTTTGAGCTTTTGAATTATGTTAAAAGGTTAAGTATTGAGTCAAATATGAATTATGTAACCTCCACACCATGTTGGCCTGAGGACCCATTTGATCCCACAAGAAGCCTATAAAAGGAAGCACATCGAATTCATTTGGAACATCATTCTCTCATCAAGTTCGAAATCTCTTGTTGTTGGGCAAAAGTTCGAAGTTCCCTTGTAACTGGGAAAAGATGGAAAGTCTATTCTTGGGAAGCCGAAGTGAATGTGATTTTGGGTGAGTCTAAGGAGACAAATAAAATCGAAACTTTGGTGCTGATTTCTCTCCGTTTCTTGCTCTGGATTGGGAGATCGAAGTCTTCTAAGTTGGATTGTTGTTGGAAGCTGTCAATTGTCGTGTGTTGCTGCTCTAGTCGAAGTTGCTGGAAAGAGGTCGAAATTCTAGGAGGCTAACTTGGTGTCGAGAGAAGGTCTGGTCTTGATCTAGGGTGAAGAGTCTCAAAGATTACTATTGAAAGAAAGAATTATCTTGACTGGGTTTTCCCCTCGAGGGGGTTTTTCCCTAGCATGTGCCTACATCTAGGGTCTATTGTTTTTTGTACTGCTGCTTTTGGTAACTTCATGATGAACTAAAGAAAGAAGATATGAAGAATCTTAATAATAAGAAACATCACAAGTAATTATCAAGATCAAGGAAATCTTTACTGCCTTCTGATTTTCTAATAAAACTCGGCCCAAATGATTATAAAATCACCAGAAAAAAGGCTTCAAACTGCCCTATTCCTCCACAAGAAACTTGCTAATAATCTCTCTCAGACTTACAACACCAACATGGACTTTTGAGTCTTGTAACTCAGATTAAAAGTTAAAAGGAAAAAAAAAAAACCTCAACAGCCCTTAAAACAGAGTTGTCCTCTCCACAAAAAGTATGTTGAGTATCTCACTCAACCCTCCTCAAACCAATGAAAACATTCCCTGGAATATTGGCCTGTAAACTCAACCTGAATTCCTTGGACTGCGTACCGACACTCTGCCTGAATTCCTTGGAGTACATGCCTGCAACTTCAGCCAGAAACTCAAGTTTCAAATGTCTCTTTATCATGCATATTCCCTTCCTTGCAATCTTTGCATCCTCCTACCTCCTTTGCTCTCCTCAATATCAGACATGAGAAGAATAATGAATAAACATTTACCTTTTCTTTTTGTCTTCTCTTAGTGAATAGAAACCTAACCCTAGAGATCAAATGGTTGAGATTAAATCTCAGTTCATTAGATCAAGGGTAGAGATCATTTCCCTCTCTTGACCCCTTTTCCCATGTTGTCCCCCTCACTTAAAAACTCCTATTCACTTTAACATGTTTTGTACCATGTGCATTTTTTCTCTCATAAAGTCACTTTTAAAATATAAAAGTCATTTTAATAATAAAAGCACTTTGTACTTTGTCTCCCTAAAGTCACATTTAAAACATACAGTGACTTTATTAAAAAGTACTTAGCACATCTACCACTTCATAAAGTGACTTAACTCCAAGACATTAATATAAGTCATAATCTCTTAGGACAAAAAGGTTATTAAAAGTGTTTTCTTAGGCAAAATGGCTAATGCACTAGGAAACACTTCCTTGGTACCATTTTTCTCAACACTCCCTCTTACCAAGGAAGTTGTTCCCACCACACCAACTTTATCTTTGAAGTGCATATACTCACTCCTTAGCACCATCTTGTCACGCACTACTCTCACCACATCACCACCCAACCTCTCTAGTGGTCTATTCTGTCATTTACTCATGTGCTTCCTTCAAGGTACCATAAAGCCTTCGCGGCTTCCTCCTTCCTGAACAAGTCTCCTGCACAAGTGTGGGAGCCTCATTTCCATCCCCTAACACCTGTGACCCTGATGATGATGCACCTGTGGCTTGTAGTGACCTTGCACTCATAGATCTTGTACTTTGTGGTGTGGCCCCCTACTGAGGAGCTTGTTGCTCTACCTGATCAACCTCTCGAGACCTCCTCATGGTCCTGGTCGGCAAAAACATGAACCTGTAAAGTCTCCCATCACAGACACCTATCACTCTAGCAGTTGCCATGTTAGATCCCACAAAATACATCAACGCCTGTCCATTCCTAAACAACATAACATATCCCCTATCCTCAATACAGGGAACCAATATCAAGTTCCTCCTCAAACCTGGCACATAAAGGACCTATGTCACTCTCAAAGGTGGCAGTGACTCCCTCTAAAAAGATACAGTCCCCACTCGTGTCGCTCTGACCCTGGTGTCATCTCCAAGTACCACCTCCAAGTTTACACCCTCTGTAAGACTCATAAAGTGCTCTGTCACTCCAGTGATATGGCAAGATACTCCACTATCTATCCACTATCTATGAGCCAACCACTCATGGATGTAGCACTAGTGGCTAAACTCACAACTAGTACAAACTCTAATTCAAATCTCGAGGTGAACTCCTCCACCTCAATCAATGCTGCCACATCCTCCTTCTCCTTATTGGGACGCTTGGATGCATACTAACCCATCTTCCCACAAGTAAAGCATCCCACTTTGCTCATATAGTTCTTGGACTTCTCTTCCTCCTTCTGTTGTTTGGCCCCACTTCTGGACATTTTCTTCTTTTTTTCCGTTAGTCGCAAGGGCAAGATTCTACTCCTCATCTGCCCCACCACTCTGGCTGCCAGCCTTAGAACTCCTCTTGGTCTCCTCCTAGATGAAATCATCCCACATCCTCCTCTAGTCTGGAAAATTCTCTTTGGCCACAATGCCATGTATGAATCCATCCCACCACTAAGTGAAACCATTTAATGCGATCCTAACCAACTAGTCCTCAGGGATAGCCTCTCCCACTGCAGCCAACCCTTCCTTCACCTATGAGATCATGGTGAGGTATGAGGTCATCGCGTCAGCCTTGGTATTTCTTAGCTTTTGCCCCGGCCCCCAACACCATCCTATTCTCATTGGCACTCTAGTGTAGTGTGACTAATGACTCCCACATCCCATAGGCAAACCTCTTTCTCATCACATGAAGGAATAGGTGGTCTCTGATGGCATTGAGAATGATTCTCTTCGCTTTTACATTCTTCTTGTTGAACTCGGTCAATTGAGCAAGATCTGTAGGAGGTTGCATGGATTTCTCCACAATGTTCCATACCTCCAACTCCTCAAACAACAGCATCATCTTCTCCTTCTAGGGACAAAAGTTTTATGCACCTACCAATCTACCTTCCAACATTATACCAGTTTCCATGACCCTCACAACCAACACCAAACATTCATATATATCACAAATTTGTGTCACAGTGAGTCAGCCTCTCTCTCAACCAACAATCCTTTGGGTTTGTGAAGGTGTTTTAGGCTTGGTTCATTGTTTACTCACTTGTAGCAGAAGGTAGCTTGTTGGTTTTTCTCATCAACTGAAAGTTTTCCTCAGATATGAAGTTTCCTTTCCCATATCTATAGCTTTCCAAGCTCTGATACCATGTAGAGAAATTTTAAGTTTGGTAGCCCTTCCCAAGTTTCAAAGTTTTGTATAAATATGATACCCACGGTCCCAAACTAGTTGTTGGAAGTGTAACTAATTTCAATCTTCATAATTGTTGTTGTACTCATTTCATTATGTATCTTATGTAACAAACAAAAGAAAAGAAGTAAAGTTATTATTATAAAGCATGGATTTCATGCTCTTTATTGATGGTTTTACAGGTAAAAGCATGTTCTTCATGCTTCTAGGGTTTGTTAGGCCATATAGGATATATTGTCATGAGTCAAGAGAGTCAACAACATGTTTATAAGACCCTTCCAGGCAAAATATATCTTGTGAAAGAAATTATTTTGAGTCTAGAAAGTCTCGGAAACCTCCAAAGTACAAGTCAGCCCTAGAAGCTTCAAGTCAGCCTAGAAAAGGGAATTTGACCCCTTGGAAAGGCTATATAAAGGAGCTATTCGACCTCATTTGGAATACACTCATCAACAAGTTCGATCTCTCTTGAAAAGGTCTGATCTACAGCTCCAAGAGGCAAGGATGATGGAGTGAAGCTCTAGTAGACAAAAGAAGGCAAAGGAAATATTGTTTTTGGGCTCTATTGCTCTCACACGTGAAATTCTAGGGTTACTGCACCTACAAAGAAGGCCGAAACTACAAGTCCAAGTTGTAGGAGGATGAGGTGCAGTGTTAAGTTGCTAGAAGGATAAATATTTTGTCTTGACTTTGTTGGCCTTGGGAGGAGTTGTCTTGCTCTAAGAAAGATCTCTTGAAGAAGTGGACTTGGGGTTTCTGCAGCAGCTACAAGGCCGAAGTTGCAGGACAAAGTTTGAAGGACAAAGTTGTAGCTAGGAGTTAGTTGATGCAAGATTGAGTTGTGATATTGGAAGGGCTAACTTGGTACTTGGAGGAGGACATGGTCTAGGGTTTGGGTCTTTGTGGTCTCATTTGAAGCAGATTCTATAAGAAGAGAAGCGTTTTTAGGTTTTCCCCTTGGAAGGGTTTTGCCCTGGCTTAGAGCCTAAATTATGTGTCCACTGTCTTTATTATTTTTCTCTTGATATTTATTTGATGAACAGGATCTAATAAAGAAACACAAGAAGAAGAATAAAAGTTCATAAGCAAGTATTAAGGTTAAGGAAAATTGATTTAATAAGCTGCTAAATTGCATTTTCCAACACTAGTAACATTGAGATTAAAACTCTTCATACAATTTATTTAAAACACATTTAAGCTACCTCTACAATTTAGCTTCAGCGGATATGAAAAATAAACAAGCCCATGCATAAAAATTTTACATAGTTTACACAATTTCTTTTGGTCTAATGACCCTAGAAAAACCCACAAGGGGAAAACTAGTGAAAGAAGGATTTATTTGCTTTTAAAGAAATTGATTTCACGGCTGAAATAGGACAACTTATCTCTCTTTTTCTTGGTGATGTCTCTGCTCAGTAATACACAGGTATTCATGCCCCACACAGTTGTTAAACACAGTTGTGATATGCCTTGGAACCTGCGCCTAATTTCACTTTATAGTGTCTCGAATTTTGTGCCAAGAATAGCATAAATCTTCTTTGAAATTCGAGGCTCAATTATGAACTTTCCGCCTCCTAGATTCACGTTGAAATTGCACTAAAAACTCGGCCCAAAAGACTGTAAAATCACCAGAAAGGAGGGCTTCAAACTACCCTATTCCTCCACAAGAAACTTGCTGAGAATATCTCTCAAATTTACAACTCCAAGACAAACTTTTGAGCCTTGTAACTCAACCTAACTCTCAAATTACAAAACAAAACAAAAAACAGCATCAACAACACTTAAAACCACAGTGTCCTCTCCACAAAAATTATGTTCATTATCTCACTCAGCGCTCCTAAAACTAGCACAGACATTCCCTGGGATATTGTCTTGTTAACTCAGCCTGAATTCCTTGAACTGCGTACCTGCACTCTGCCTGAATTCCTTGGAGTGCGTCTGTTAGGCCCCTATACTACTAGTGTAACCCTTTATTGTTATTAGTACAAACCCCTTATTATATTGATGTACCCATGTAGTGCCCATATTGTTACTATTGTGCCCCATAAAAGCCCACTATTATTATTATTGTGCCCTTACATTATTATTGTTATGTCGGCTCTGATTATATTATGACCCCTTAGACTCCTATATATAGAAAGGAGGTCTTTTCATTTGTATCATCCAAGAATTGTTAATTGTGTGATGTAAAGGAGGTTGCCCCCTTGAAAAGGCTGAATTTTAAGGCATTCAACTATCTTTTCTATCTTTTTGTGAGCTGGTTCCATAACATTTGGTATCAGAGCTTTGGATTTTAGGGTTTCGCTGCTCCAAATAGGTCATCGTGGAATTTTCACTATAACTTTTCTTCTGCGACATTTCAAAAGCGAAAAAAAAAAACCCATTTGAGAAGAAATCGCACTGAACCTTGGGTCCGAATTTTAGAGCTTTTCGCGCTATATTTACGGAGATATGATCTAAGGAAGTTGGTCTTTTTGCAGACTCCTGAATTACATTCCAAACAGGTTACCTGGGGAAAATCTTCATAACTTTCTCTCTGAGCATCGGATTAAAATTTCGTAAGAAGGTACAGAAAGAGGACGGACTGTAGTTTCTTGTATATATTTTTAAGAGACAAAGGTCTAAACAGTGACACGTGGCACGTCATACAAATTTGCTCTACTGAACTAGTCTATAATCAGGTCACTGTGGGAGATTTGGCATAACTCTTCCTTGGAGAATCCAATTTGGATCAGACTGGTGGCATTGGAAAGAGGACACAGAGGGCTACTGCAGGTCACAACTTCAGACCTTAAAGATCCGAAAGTACAGAGTTACAGTCGTTTCAAGATCGAGCTCCTAAAATCAAGAAAAAGCAAGATGAGGAAGTTTGATGGCAAGGATCCGGTAACTTGGATACTTCAGATGGAGCAATATTTTGATCTACATGGTGTACCACTGCTACAAAAGGTATGTATTGCATCTTCATATTTAGAACCGGATCAATTTTTATGGTATGAAGGACTTTGTTCTCGTAAACAACTTGTTACGTGGTCAATTTTCACAGAGGAAATGATAGCACATTATGAGGATACAAAAAGCAACACCTTCTTTAGAGCAACACCACAACAATTGGAAAGAGTAAAAGGCCTTTGTTACATAGTGAAAAGTAAAATTATGGCAACAAGGAAGTCTACCCCTCACAACTATAAATATGGAAGTGTTGTTTCTTCTAGCCTTCCACAACCTACAGGCGTTACACCACAACAATTGGAAGAAAAAAGAGAAAAAGGGCTTTGTTACAATTGTGATAGCAAATACACTAAAGGTCATAAGTGTGCTAAGAAGAAATTATTTTACATAGAGTATGAAGAGGAAGAAGAAAAGGATCAAGAAACATCAAAAGAAGAGGGTATACGCCAGAACCCAACCTCAGAGAAAGAAGAAATGAATCAGACCATATCTTGTAAAGCATTGGCAAGAATTACCACTCCTCAAACTCTCAAGATAGAAGTACACTAAAGGTCATAAGTGTGCTAAGAAGAAATTATTTTACATAGAGTATGAAGAGGAAGAAGAAAAGGATCAAGAAACATCAAAAGAAGAGGGTATACGCCAGAACCCAACCCCAGAGAAAGAAGAAATGAATCAGACCATATCTTGTAAAGCATTGGCAAGAATTACCACTCCTCAAACTCTCAAGATAGAAGTACATATCAAAAAGAAAAAGGTGCAAGTGAAAGATCACATCAAGAAAGAAGAAATGAATCCAACCATATCTTGTAATTCATTGGTTGGAATTACCACTCCTCAAACTATCAACATAAAAGGACATATCAAGAAGAAAAATGTTCAAGAAGTGAAAGATCACATCGAGCATCAAGAAATGAATCCGACCATATCTTGTAAAGGATTGGAAGAAATTACCACTCCTCAGACTCTAAAGATAGAAGGACATATCAAGAAGAAAAAAGTTCAAGCAGTGAAAGATCACATCGAGCATCAACAATAAGTTCTCCAACTTTTAAAGGATAACGCCACTTTGGTGCAAAATCGAATGAAACAACAGGTAGATCAACATCGTAGTGAAAAATGTTTTGATGTAGGTGATTGGGTATTTTTACTGCTACATCTCAAGCAAGCTATTTATGAGAAGGAAATGTTGGTTGGGAAGACACTTCAAGGTAAAAATGGATCATGATAGTCTTAAATACCTTTTAGAACAACTATTATCTTTAGAAGAACAAAAAAAATGGGTCACAAATATGTTGGGTTATGACTTTGACATCATCTATAGAAAAGGGAAGCAAACTTTTGTTGCAGATGCTCTCTCAAGAAAGGATGAGGATGTGGAAGCATTGTTTTTTGCTATTTCTATTATCCAACCAGATTGGATAAATGAAGCAAGGGATGAATGGAAGAAGGGCGAAGAAGTATGGCCACTTATTCAAAAGTTGCAAAAGATCCCAATTCAAACAATATTATCAGAAATTGAAGAGGAAGGAAAAATCATATTGGAACCCGGAGCAGTCATAGAAACAAGAACCCGATAGCTACGAAATCAATCAATTTCAGAGTACCTCATCAAGTGGAAGAACTTCCCGCTAAAGATTCCACATGGGAGGACAAGAATTTTATACAGAAGCATCAAGAACTACTCAACCGTTGAGGACAACACTTTTTGAAGGAGAGAGGCATGTTAGGCCCCTATACTACTAGTGTAACCCCTTATTGTTATTAGTACAACCCCCTTATTATATTGATGTACCCATGTAGTGCCCATATTGTTACTATTGTGCCCCATAAAAGCCCACTATTGTTATTATTGTGCCCTTACATTATTATTGTTATGTCGGCTCTGATTATATTATGACCCCTTAGACTCCTATATATAGAAAGGAGGTCTTTTCATTTGTATCATCCAAGAATTGTTCATTTGTGTAATGTAAAGGAGGTTGCCCCCTTGAAGAGGCTGAATTCTAAGGCGTTCAACTATCTTTTCTATCTTTTTGTGAGCTGGTTTCATAACAACGTCCCTGCAACTTCTGCTAGAAACCCAGGTTTCAAATGTCCCTTTGTTGTGTGTATTCTCTTCCTTGCAATCTTTGCGTCCTCCTAACTCCTTTTCTCTCCTCTATAGCACACATGAGAACATTTTCCTTTTTGTCTTCTCTAAGTGAAGAAAAACCTAATCGCAGAGATTTAATGGCTGAGATCAAATCTCAGCTCATTAGATCAAGGGTAGAGATAATTTCCCTCTCTTGACCCATTTTCTCATGTTGTCCCCTCACTTTAAGATCTCCTAGTCACTTTAACATGTTTTGTACCATGTACACTTTTCCTCTTATAAAGTCACTTTAATAATAAAAGCACTTCGTACTTTTTCTCCCTAAAGTCACATTTAAAACATAAAGTGACTTTATGAAAAATTAGTTAGCACATGTACCACCTCATAAAGTGACTTAACTCCAAGACATTATTATAATTCACAATGTCATATGACAAAAAGTTTATTAAAGTCTTTTCCTAGGAAAAAAGGCCAATGCACTAGGAATCACTTCCTTGGTACCATTTTTCTCCACACACACACACAGATATATATATATATATATATATATATATTAAGTTGCACGAAATGGGGAAATGGGTATGAGTTTCCGAAACGGGTACAGGGATGAAATGTGATCCTCCCAAATTTTGGAAACGAGGAAACGCTATATATATATATCTTAAGACATTTAAGAAATATGTGCAATCATAAAGCATGCATGATGCATTATGATTAAATTGTCCAGTGTCAATGCATAAACTACAAGTCTCTAAATTTACATCACATTTACTCATGAATGATCACATAATGAAAATAGCAATATCCAAAAGCAACCTTTATTATATATCCAAATTTCAAAATCAGCGTTTATTATATATATGAAGTTGCAAGTACTATAAATACTAAAGCCTAATAGCCTTCAACCTTCATCCTCATCATCATAATCCTCGTCAAAAATAGAAGCAAAAGCATGCTCAACAATGGATGGTGGAGTTGAAGAAGATTATTCACCAATTCCACTTCTAGGCTCTGGGTCCTCAATATTCAGGGCGGCAAGAGAGCTCCAAATCAAGACTTTCTGGATCCATATCCCATTCTTTAGAAGGACCACTGCTATATTTTGGACCCCTATGAGATGCAAGACGAAGGTTGGTATTGTTTACAAAAAATACCATAATAAATATGAAAGAGTCAATAGTTATAAAAAGTACTAGAAACTAGAAAAGGACAAGTAAATATATTATATATTGCTTGACCCTCTTGCCACGAGAAATTTCTAATTTCTTGTCTCGTGCTTGATTGGGAGTCTCCTCCTGCGTAGTCGAATAGTCTTGGTGCTCTTGATTAAATACAAGTTCCACACCCTAGTACCCTAGGTGCTCTTAATTATTTGGAGTCTCCCTTGCATAGAGGCCTTGGTGCTCTTGACTAAATACAAGTTCCACACCCTAGTACATGACAAAATCTAATGGAAACATGCAATCCTGTTAAAATTGGCAACTAGGGCCCAAACTCCACACAGGCCATCTTATTTATGACAGCTGATATTTTTCTTGGATTCCTCTCTCCGAGAGGTGTGGGATTGATCTAGAGATCATCTGATTCCGACATGTACAAATGAAGTTATGAATTTATTTTGATTATGGACAAATTGTCAAGGTCGATCGGTAAACTTATGTAGGCTCAGAAGCCCAACAACCACGTCTATTCATCTTCAACGTTGGCTATAAATACATGATGTCTTAGCCTCATTTGAACACACTCATTTTCACACATCTCTCTCTCTCCTCATTGATTGGGTACGGATTTCTGGGCTTCTCTCACTCCACACGTCCGAAATTTCAGGAGAGCGAAATTTCAAGACGCTGAAATTTCAGTAGACCGAATTTCTGGCCAGTTTGACCAATCGTTGACCAGCATGCATTGACCTCCTTTGATTGCATTTTTGTGAGAGATATATCTGTTTGGAAAAATTGCATTTCTAGGCACAAAAATCGAGGTTAAACGTTGATTGTTGACCAACGTTGACTGTAGCTAGTGTTGACCGCAAGTGGGCTGTTTGACCAAACTTTGACTAGGCTAAATTTCGTTGTTTTGATGACAGTTTTACCTTCTTGTTTGGAGGCCTAAGTTGACTGAAGTTGGCCGATTTGTTGAGGATCAAATCTGTCCTGTTCACCAACGTTGATTGTTTTTGTTAGGGCTCTTTTGTTGCTCTTATAAATTATCAGATTTGTAAATTGTACTATCTCCCTCTATTGAACTATTGAAGACTAAAAGATTTGATCAAGGGTTTCCCCACATTGGGGTTTGTCCCTGGCTGGTGCCACATCTAGCAATCCTTTATAGAGAAAACACTGGAGGAATATCTGAGCAAGTTTTATCTCACTTCACCCAGCAACATTTGGGCTAATATGGCACAAGACTAGCTAACCCCAACTATTTCTGTGTCACCTCTTCTGCCCTTTGCATCAGTTTTCCCGGTTGTTCCGGCAATTCCCGGTAGTTCCGGCTTCTACCCTCTGCTTCAGCTTTCTCGGTTGTTCTAGCAGTTGTTCCCGGCAATTCCGACTTTTGCCCTCTATGTCAGCTTTCCTGGCTTTTACGACAGTTCCGACTATTCCCGGCAATTCTGGCTTTTGCCCTCTGCGTCAACTTTCCCGGTTGTTTTGGTTGTTCCTGGCAGTTCTGGATTCTCACTAACCCTCCTCCCGGATTCTCACTAACACTTTGCTGCAGAATGATCACTTAATTCGAAATCCTCACCAAACCCTGCCCTATGAATCGAATTCTTCATCAATTCGTTCTCTCCGTGTGGTTTTCCAAATGAACCCCAAGCTTCCATTTTATACTTTTCCTGTTGAATCTTCAAAGGCAGAGATTAAGTCTCTAAGCAACAGCTAAGACTAAAACATCACCTTGATCCACCTTCCAGATCATCCTCACTCATATTTTTGATTAATACCCATTAATATTTTAATTTTCCTAAGTTTAGACTTAGGAACCCCATTACAATCCGGGTGGAATTTCAGTAAATGGTTTCTGGGTTCTTTAGAACTCATGTGCCTTAGCCTCTCCACCATTTTTCAAGGCTAGAGCACTTCTGATACTACCAAAAACTAACACCCCTTCTTAGTGAGGAAAGCGCTCTAGCAACAAAGCCCAACTGCATGTTGCTCTGCTTCTGAAGCGTCTCCCTTTTCACACTGTTGTTGTTGCTACTCTACTGCTACCGATGACACTGCCAATGCCACTGTTGCATCTGTACTATAGCTCCCTCTCAAACGCTGCATATACTATGTTGCTAGCACCGCCACTGCTAACACTACATTCATACTGTAACTCAATTGCAAAGAGAAGCAACTGAAAAACATCCAAAATTAGTTGAACTTAACTGTGTTCAACATAATACAATGAATGTTGGAATCTAACTACTGTTGATTCTGACCCTCTGAATCTTCTACGCTGTTGCTAACCCCTGCACTATGCCAAATGCACTGATGCCAACCTTGCTATGTGTTGATCATTCTTTGGTCCCAAGCTACTGCATCTATCCTCCAAACAATCCCTGCATCATCTAACACTAGTTCCATCTCGCTACTGCTGAATCTTCGGCTCCCGTAGCAAGGAATTGATCCAGGAGGTGGACTCCTCAAGGATCCTGCCCACATGTAGTCCTGTCGACTACAGCTCAATATCGCCCCATCTCCCCCATGCAGATGTATGGGCACTCATGGCATACTCTTCCTCGTCAATCTTCGCGGCTGCAACCTTAGCATCATGCTTCTCGCCCTTATCCTTTTGCTTCAAAGGACACTGAGAGGCAAAGTGACCCAACTCGCCACAACTGAAACATTTCACCTTCGAAATGTCCTTCCGCTTCTACTTCTGTTGTCCCTTCGATGTTAGAGCTACGTTTTCCTCCCCCCCTTCATCTTTGAGCCACTACCACTATTGTCGTTGAGGTTGACCTTCACTAGGTCCCTCCTTAACTCCTCCTCTTTAAGAGTCGCCCACATGTCCTCCCATGAAGGTAGTTTTTCTCTACCCAATATGCTTTGCACGAAAACTTGGCATTCATCCGAGACTCCATTCAGGGCTATCCTCACCATCGCAGTTGGATGAGGCGTGGACCCCACTGCAGCAAGCTGGCCTCTAGTGTCCTGAAGACGTTGAAGATAGAGGTTCACCCCTTCTCCCTTCTACATCAAAGTCCGCTGCAACTTCTCCTCCAAAAAAATCTTTTGTTGTTCGGAAGAGCCTTCATACAAAGAAGACAAGGCTTCCCACATCTCTCGGGTTCTATCCTTTCCCTGCAAGTGTGAGACCACATGATCTCGAACTACATTGAGCAACAGCCTCTTTGCCTTCCCCTGCTCAGCTTTGTACTTCTTCTTTTGATCATTGTCAACAGGAATAGCTACAACACTTTTGACGTAGGCCTCGAGATCATATTCCTCTAGAACAGTTAAGATTATGGTCTTCCATATGACATAGTTGGAGACTTCGTCCAACCTGTACCGATCTCTGAGCCCATGCGATCCCATCTCACCCAATTGTCGAACTGACTCCTCTAGTCACTACTTAGCAGCGCTCAACTGCTCAGCAAGTGAGGAATTCAAACTTTCTGGCGGAATATTCTCTAAGGAGAAAATTCCCCTTCTACGTGTCTTTGTTCTTTTCTAGCGGATTTCTCCCCCGGTAGAAACTATGCCCTTCAAGCATTGCGATGAGGCTCTGCGTTACTCCCTCTGCCTCTACAAACTCATGGACTGGAAATCGTACCTATCTGTCTTCTCACTCAGAGAGGGATATCCTCAGATCTACTTCCCAGCAAGGACTACGCAATCACTTCAAGGGGATTCGAATTGTTCCCAAGTACAACTTTTAGCGTCACTGCTCAGCACTGGATCTGCTCTTTCTGTTTCAAAATCAATGCTCCAATACCATGTGAAAATTCCTACCCTCAAGGAACCCAACTGCAGCAAATCTGAATCTACTTTACCTACTTGATTTTTAAATTACATTCATCAGGTTATTCTTCTGAATATTGAAGCAAATTATTTATGCAACCTACACTAATTAAATATTAGATTGCATGAAACAGAAAATAGAGCAAATAACAAGATACATAGGACACACTTATTTTTGGACACAATAGTCCCCGGAAAAATCCAATGCGGGAAAACCGGTGCAGCAACTTTAAGGGTTTTATTATTATGCAGGAGAAATATATAAATACAAATCTAGGATGCTCATCTAGCAATCCTTTACAGAGAAAATACTGATGGAAAATCTGAGTGAGTTTCACCTCACTTCACACAGCAGAATTCCGCCTGATTTGGCACAAGACTGGGTAACCCCAGCTATTTCTGCGTCACCTCATTTGCCCTCTATTGGATTTTGAGTGAGATCTAAAAATCTACTTTCTCCATATGAAATCCAATGAGGGCGAAACCACTCTTTGTGACAATTCCTACCCTCAAGAAACCACTACTGTAGCAAATTTGAATCTACTTCACCTCCTTGATTTTTAAATTACATTCATCAAGTTATTCTTTGAACACTGAAGCAAATTACTTCTGCAGCCTACACTAATTAAATATTTGATCTTATGACAAAAAAAACAGAGCAAAGAACAAGATACATAGGATACACTTACTTTTGGACACAATAGTCCCCGGAAAAACCCAATGTGGGAAAATCAGTGCAGTAGCTCTGAGGGTTTTATTATTATGCAGGGGAAATATCTGAATACAAATCTAGGATGCTCATCTAGAAATTCTTTACAAAGAAAATACTGGCGGAAAATCTCAGTTAGTTTTACCTCACTTCACACAGTAGAATTCTGGTTGATCTAGCACAAGACTGGGTAACCCTGGCTATTTCTGCATCACCTCATCTGCCCTCTACTAGATTTTGAGTGAGATCTAAAAATCTACTTTCTCCATATGAAATCCAATGAGGGTGAAACCACTCTCTATGACAATTCCTACCCTCAAGGAACCACTACTATAGCAAATTTTAATCTACTTCACCTACTTGATTTTTAAATTACATTCATCAAGTTATTATTCTGAATACTGAAGCAAATTACTTCTGCAACATACACTAATAAATATTTGATCTCATGACACAGACAACAGAGCAAAGAACAAAATACATAGGACACTTATTTTTGGACACAATAGTCCGCGGAAAAACCCAATGCGGGAAAATCGGTGCAGTAGCTCTAAGGGTTTTATTATTATGCAGGAGAAATGTCTGAATAGGAATTTTGGATGCTTATCTAGCAATCTTTTACAGAGGAAATACTGGCGGAAAATCTGAGCGAGTTTTACCTCACTTCACCCAGCAGAATTCTCGCTAATCCGGCACAAGACTGGCTAACCCCAGTTATTTCTGCATCACCTCTTCTGCCCGATGCGTCAATTTTCCTGGCTGTTCTGACAATTCCGGCTTCTGCCCTCTGCTTCAGCGTTCTCTACAGTTCTGGCAGTTGTTCTCGGCAATTCTGGTTTCTTCCCTCTGCGTCAGCTTTCCTGGCTGTTCCGCCAATTCCGGCTGTTCTCGGCAATTCCAGCTTTTGCCCTCTGCGTCAGCGTTCCCGGTTGTTCCTGGCAGTTCCAGCTTCTGCGTGACAGGGAACTTTTCTGCTCTGTTGGCTCTCTCTGCCTCTTTGTTTGTATTCTCCAGAAAGTCCTTCTCCCAGATTCTCACTACCCCTCTGTTGCAGAATGATCACTTAATTCGAAATCGTTAGCAAACCCTGCCCTAAGAATCGAATTTTTCATCAATTCGTTCTCTCCGTGTGTTTTTCCAAATGAAACCCAAGCCTCCATTTTATACTTTTCCTGTTGAATCTTCAACAGTCGAGATTAAGTCTCTAATCAATGGCTAAGACTAAAAAATGACTTGATCCACCTTCTATATCAATCTCACTCATATTTTGATTCATACCCATTAATATTTGAATTTTCCTAAGTTTAGACTTAGGAACCCCATTAAAAATATTAATTATTTTAATAAAATACAATCTGGGTGGAATTTCACCAAACAATTTCTGAATTCTTTAGAACTCATGTGCCTTAGCCTTTCCACCAATTTTCAAGGCTAGATCACTTCTGATGCTACCAAAAACTAACACTCACTCTTAGCGAGGAAAGTGCTCTAGCAATAAAGCCCAACTGCATGTTGCTCTACTTTTGAAGCATCTCCCTTTCTGCATAGTTGTTGCCACCAACACTGTGTTGTTGTTGCTACTGTACTACTACCAATGACACTGCCACTGCTGCATCTATACTACAACTCCCTCTTAAACGCTGCATCTGCTACGCTGCTAGCACTACCATTGCTAACATTACATTCGTACTGCAACTCAATTGCTGAGAGAAGCCACTGAAAAACATCTAAAATTAGTTGAACTTAACTCTGTTCAACGTAATACAATGAATGTTGGAATCTGGCTGCTGCGGATTTTGACCCTCTGAATCTTCTGCGTTGTTGCTAACTCCTGCACTGATGCCAACCTTGCTATGCATTGATCAGTCTCTGGTCCCAAGCTACTGCATCTATCCTCCAAACAATCACTGCATCATCTAACACTAGGTCCATCTCGCCATTGTTGAATCTTCGACTCCCGTAGCAAGGAATTGATCCAAGAGGTGGACTCCTCAAGGATCCTGCCCACACATAGTTCTGTCGACTACAGCTCAATATCGCACCATCTCCCCCATGCAGATGTGTGGGCACTCATGGCATACTCTTCCGCATCAATCTTCACGGCTGCAACCTTAGGATCATGCTTCTCGTCCTTATCCTTTTGCTTCAAAGGACACTGAGAGGCAAAGTGACCCAACTCGCAACAATTGAAACATTTCACCTTCGAAATGTCCTTCCGCTTCTGATTCTGTCGTCCCTTCGATGCTAGAGCTGCGTTTTCCTCCTCCTCCTTCGTCTTTGAGCCACTCCCACTGTTGTCGCTGAGGTTGACCTTCACTAGGTCCCTCCTTAACTCCTCCTCTTTAAGAGTCACCCACATCTCCTCCCATCAAGGTAGTTTTTCTCTACCCAATATGCTTTGCACGATAACTTGGCATTCATCTGAGACTCCATTCAGGGCTATCCTCACCATTGCGGTTGGATGAGGAGTGGAGCACACTGTAGCAAGTTGGTCTCTAATGTCCTAAAGATATTGAAGATAGAGGTTCACCCGTAATCCCTTCTACATCAAAGTCCGCTGCAACTTCTGCTCCAAAAAAATATTTTGTTGTTCAGAAGTGCCTTCATACAAAGAAGACAAGACTTCCCACATCTCTTGGGTTGTATCCTTGCCCTGCAAGTGTGACACCACATGATCTCGAACTCCATTGAGAATGAGCCTCTTTGCCTTCCCCTGCTCGGCTTTGTATTTCTTCTTTTGATCATTGTCAATAGGAATAGCTACAACACTTTTGACGTAGGCCTCGAGATCATATTCCTCTAAAACAGCGAAGATTTTGGTCTTCCATATGACATAGTTGGAGACTCCGTCCAACCTGTACTGATCTCTGAGCCCATGCGATACCATCTCACCCAACTGTCGAATTGACTCCTCTAGTCACTGCTTAGCAGTGCTCAACTGCTCGGCAAGTAAGAAATTCGAACTTTCTGGCGAAATGTTCTCTAAGGAGAAAATCCCCCTTCTACGTGTCTTTGTTCTTTTCCAGTGGATTTCTGCTCCGGCAGAAACTATGCCCTTCAAGCACTGCATTGAGGCTCTGCGTTACTCCCTCTGCCTCTGCAAACTCACGAACTCGAAATTGTACCTATCTGTCATCTCACTCGAAGAGAAATTTCCTCGGATCTGCTTCCCGACAAGGACTGTGCAATCACTTCAAGGGGATTCGAAGTGTTGCCAAGTAGAGCTTTCGGCCTCACTACTCAGCACTGGATCTACTCTTTCTGTTTCAAAATCAATGCTCCAATACCATGTGAAAATTCCTACCCTCAAGGAACCCCAACTGCAGCAAATTTGTATCTACTTCACCTACTTGATTTTTAAATTACACATCAAGTTATTCTTCTGAATATTGAAGCAAATTACTTCTACAACCTACACTAATTAAATATTAGATCTCATGAAACAGAAAACAGAGCAAATAACATAATACATAGGACACACTTATTTTTGGATACAATAGTCCTAGGAAAAACCCAATGCGGTAAAACCAGTGCAGCAACTTTGAGGGTTTTATTATTATGCATGAGAAATATTTTAATATAAATCTAAGATTCTCATCTAGCAACCTTTTACAGAGAAAATACTAGTGGAAAATTTGAATGAGTTTTACCTCACTTCACCCAGCAGAATTCTGGTTGATCCGGCACAAGACTAGCTAACCCCAACTATTTCTGCGTCACCTCTTCTGCCCTCTGCGTCAGCATTCCCGGTTGTTCTGGCATTTCCCGACAGTTCTGGCTTTTCCCAGTTGTTTCGGCATTTCCTGGCAGTTCCGGCTATTTCCGGCAGTTCTGGCTTCTGCCCTCTGCGTCAGCCTTCTCGACGATTTCGGCTTCTACCCTTTGCGTTATCTTTCCTGCCTGTTTCGGTAGTTCCCGACAATACTAGTTGTTCCTAGCAATTCCGACTTCTACCCTCTATGTCAGCGTTCCCAGTTGTTCCAGTAGTTCCCTTTGTTCCTAGCAGTGCCAGCTTCTATGTGACAGGCAACTTTTTTGCTCAGCTGGCTCTCTCTGCCTCTCTGTCTGTATTCTCCAGAAAGTCGTTCTCTTGGATTCTCACTACCCCTCTGCTGCAAAATGATCACTTAATTCAAAATCATTAGCAAACCCTGCCATAGGAATCGAATTCATGATCAATTCGTTCTCTCCGTGTGTTTTTCCAAATGAACCCCAAGCCTCCATTTTATACTTTTCCTGTTGAATCTTCAATGGTTGAGATTAAGTCTCTAATCAACGGTTATGATTAAAACATAACGTGATCCGCCTTCTCGATCATTCTCACTCATATTTTGATTGATACCCATTAATATTTTAATTTTCTTACATTTGGACTTGGAACCCCATTAAAAATATTAATTATTTTAATAAAATACAATCGGGGTGGAATTTCACGTAACGATTTATGGGTTCTTTAAAACTCGTACCTTAGCCACTCCACCAATTTTCAAGGCTAGAGCATTTCTGATGCTACCAAAAACTAACACTCCCTCTTAGTGAGGAAATTGCTCTAGCAACAATGCCCAACTGCATGTTGCTCTGCTTCTGAAGCATCTCCCTTTCAGCACTATTGTTGCCACCAACACTGTGTTGTTGTTGCTACTATACTGCCACCCATGACATTGCCACTGCCACTACTACATTTGTACTACAGCTCCCTCTCAAACCCTGCATTTGCTATGTTGCAAGCACTGCCACTGCTAACACTGCATTCGTACTGCAACTCAATTGCTGAGAGAAGCAACTGAAACACATCCAAATTTAGTTGAACTTCACAGTGTTCAACATAATACAATGAATGTTGGAATCTGACTGTTGTTGATTCTGAACCTCTGAATCTTTTGAGTTGTTGCTGACTCATGCGCTGTGCCAACTATACTGTTGCCAACCTTGCTATGCGTTGATCAGTCTTTGGCCCCAAGCTACTGCATCTATCCTCCAAACAATCCACGGCATCATCTAACACTAAGTCCATCTCGCTACTGCTGAATCTTGGGTTCCCGTAGCAAGAAATTGATCTAGGAGGTGGACTCCTTAAGGATCCAAACCACATGTAGTCCTCCCGAATATAGTTCAATATCACCCCATCTCCCTCCTAGAGAAGCGTGGACACTCATAGCATAGTTTTCCTCGTCAATCTTCGCAACTGCAAACATTAGAATCATGCTTCTCGTCCTTATCCTTTTGCTTCAAAGGACACTGAGAGGCAAAGTGAACCAACTCGCCGCATCTAAAACATTTCACCTTCGAAATGTCCTTCTTCCGCTTTTGCTTTTGTCGTCCCTTCAATGCTAAAGCTTATTTTTCCTCCTCCTCCTTCGTCTTTGAGCCACTCCCACTGTTGCCACTGAGGTTGACCTTCACTAGGTCCCTCCTTAACTCCTCCTGTTCAAGAACCGCCCACATCTCCTCCCATGAAGGTAGTTTTTCTCTGCCCAACATACTGCACGAAAACTAGTCATTCATCCAACACTCCATTCAGGGCTATCCTCACCATCACGGTTGGATGAGGAATGGACCCCACTTCAGCAAGTTGGTCTCTAGTGTCCTGAAGACATTGAAGATAAAGGTTCACCCCTTCTCCCTTCTACATCAAAGTCCGTTGCAACTACTGCTCCAAATACTTCTTCCGTTGTTCGAAAGAACCTTCATACAGAGAAGACAAGGCTTCCCAGATCTCTCGAGTCGAATCATTGCCTAGCAAGTGTGAGACCACATGATCTCAAACTCCATCGAGAATGAGTCTGTTTTCCTTCCCCTGCTCGGCTTTGTGCTTCTTCTTTTGATCGTTGTCAACAAGAACATGTATAGCACTTTTGACGTAGGCCTTGAGATCATATTCCTCCAAAACAGCTAAGATTTTGTTCTTCCATATGACATAGTTGGAGGCTCCGTCCAACCTGTCTTAATCGTTGAGCCCATGTGATTCCATCTTACCCAACTGTCGAACTAACTACTCTAGTCACTGCTTAGCTAAACTGCTCAGCAAGTGAGAAATTCGAACTTTCTAGTGGAAAGTTCTCTAAGAAGAAAATTCCCCTTCTACGTGTCCTCTTTCTTTTCCAGCGGATATCTGCCTCGACAGACACTGTGCCCCTCAAGCTCTCATTGAGGCTCTGCGTTACTCCCTTTGCCTCTGCAAACTCACGAACTGGAAATCATACCTCTCTGTCGTCTCACTCAGAGAGAGATTTCCTCGGATCTACTTCTCGGCAAGGACTGCATAATCGCTTCAAGGGGATTCAAATTGTTGCCAAGTACAACTTTTGGCCTCACTGCTCAGCATTGGATCTGCTCTTTCTGTTTCAAAATCAATGCTCTGATACCATGTGAAAAATCCTATCCTCAAGGAACCCCAACTGCAACAAATCTAAATCTACTTCACCTACTTGATTTTTAAATTACATTCATCAAGTTATTCTTCTGAACACTGAAGAAAATTACTTCTGCAACCTACACTAAATAAATATTTGATCTCATGAAACAGAAAACAGATCAAAGAACAAAATACATAGGACACACTTATTTTTGGACACAATAGTCCCCCGGAAAAACCCAATGCGGGAAAACCGATGCAACAGCGCTGAGGGTTTTATTATTAGGCAGGAGAAATATCTGAATACAAATCTAGGATGCTCATCTAGCAATCCTTTACAGAGAAAATACTGGTAGAAAATCTGAGTGAGTTTTATATCACTTCACCCAGCAGAATTTTAGTTGATCCGGCACAAGACTGGCTAACCACAGCTATTTTTGTGTCAACTCTTCTACCCTCTGTGTCAGCTTTCCTGACTATTCCGGCAGTTCCCAGTAGTTCCGGCTTCTTCCCTCTACGTCATCTTTCCCCATTGTTCTGGCAGTTGTTCCTGACAGTTCTGGCTTTTGCCATTTACGTCATCTTTCCTAGTTCTTCCAGTAGTTCACGGCAGTTCCAACTGTTCCTAGCAATTCCGGCTTCTCTCCTCTACGTCATCTTTCCTGGCTATTCTGGCAATCCCTGTTGTTCCTAGCAGTTCTGGCTTCTACGTGACAAGCAACTTTTTTGCTCTGTTGGCTCTCTCTGCCTCTCTATCTGTATTCTCTGGAAAGTCTTTCTCCCGGATTCTCACTACCCCCTGTTGCGGAATGATTACTTAATTCGAAATCCTTAGCAAACCCTGCCCTAGGAATCGAATTCTTGATCGATTCTCTCTCCATGTGTTTTTCCAAATGAACCCCAAGCCTTCATTTTATGCTTTTCCTGTTGAATCTTCAATGGCCGAGATTAAGTCTCTAATCAACGGCTAAGATTAAAACATGACTTGATCTACCTTCTAGATCATTCTCACACATATTTTGATTAATACCCATTAATATTTTAATTTTACTAAGTTTAGACTTAGGAACCCCATTAAAAATATTAATTATTTCAATAAAATACAAATCGGGTGGAATTTCACCAAACAGTTTCTGGGTTCTTTGGAACTCGTGTGTCTTAGCCTCTCCACCAATTTTCAAGGCTAGATCATGTTATGTAAAAATTAGTTAGGGTTATGTAAAATTAGATTAGCTGTAGTTATTAGACAAAAGGGCATGACCAAAGATCATGCCATTTCACCAAGAGGCACCTAAGGTTGTATTTAACCGGGCCTCTCTCTAAAATGCAATCATCATTCAATTCATTATTCATTTATTAATAAGATATTTATATATATTTCTGTTTACCATTGAAGTCAGTTACTTCATCGGGTATCAGAGCTAAATCGTCCTCGACTCACTATCTCCAAGTTTCTTTTACTGTCATGTTTTCACTGCTTCTGCCACCAAGACTTGTCAACATTGCACACAGTCGTCACATCTGATCCGCATTTCCACTGTGTCATCCGCCACTACAAAGAATCGTTCGACGTCCTGTCCGACGTTATCCCTTCACTGCATTTTCCAGTTCCGCTGCTACTGTTCATTCTGATCATATTCCTCTGATCCACTCCGTTATCCACCCCAACACTCCACGCACCGTTCCGTCCACGCACCAACCACTGCACCGATTCCATCGATTGGTGCCCTGCCACCATTCCCTGTCACCATTCCGCTTCGTTGGCCGTGGTTCACTTATAATCAATCTCGTTCACTGATTTCCCTTTCTTCTAAGCTGACATACTTCCGACATGCTACATCCATTCCCCATCGAAAACCTCGTACAAATAGCCACGCTATCGAACAGAACAGTGGTGTCTATCCGTCATTCATATTAATTTTTTCGTTATGTATAGTTATAATATATTAAATAAGCTATATATTATATAACATATGTATAACTATATAGTATATATATAACTATATTATATTAAATTATATAACTATATTATATTAAATTATATAACATATATTATATACGATATATAATTTATTTATATACATATATTATATGGTTTAAAACTATATGTTATTTAATTTGATTATTTATAAGAACCAAATTAAAAAAACCAAAAAAAAAAAAATTAAGCTGGCAGATAAATATACACCCCCACAAACTCGTTCAATGTCAATAATGTCAATGGCCGATTTCAATAAAAGATTGATTGAAGTGGAGAATAAGGTTACTAGCCACGCCGATGATGTCAATAAAAAATTAGCTGATTTCTAGAATAAGTTTAATGGGCACGCTGACGATATCAAGAGGCTTCAAGATACGACAAATCGTATAGAACAACAGATGGGGCAGCACCATATCCAATCAAAAGTGAATCAAAACCAGTCCTTAACATTGTTGAACCTCGTGTGTAGAAAGATGAATATTATACCCGAACAACTACTACAAGAAGATGAAGGAAATCAAGAGCACAACTCATCAGACTCAACAAAATCAACAGACTCGAATAAGGTTACTAGCCACGCCGATGATGTCAATAAAAAATTAGCTGATTTCTAGAATAAGTTTAATGGGCACGCTGACGATATCAAGAGGCTTCAAGATACGACAAATCGTATAGAACAACAGATGCGGCAGCACCATATCCAATCAAAAGTGAATCAAAACCAGTCCTTAACATTGTTGAACCTCGTGTGTAGAAAGATGAATATTATACCCGAACAACTACTACAAGAAGATGAAGGAAATCAAGAGCACAACTCATCAGACTCAACAAAATCAACAGACTCTCAAGAAAAAGTTGAATCTCCAAAAAAATCAGCAACACCCCACCAAGAAAATAGTAAAGCGACTTTTTCAAATAAGCAACTCTAGGATACATTTACCAATCAACATCCTTTTTTCGCTCAACCATTAGTGACATATCAAAAAAGGGCAAAAATTGAGATGCCTAAATTCGATGGAAACGAAAAATACAGTGTTGCATGGATAAATAAAGTAGAAGAATACTTCGAGATTTATGACATCAACGATGATGACGAAAGGCTTAGGCACGCATCCATGAAAATGGAAGGAGAAGCATATTATTGGTATATGTGGTGGAAGAAGATGACAATCACCATCAGTTGGAGGAAATTTAAAGATGCATTCTTTAAAAGATTCCAAGGTGTAAGGGAAGAAGAGTTATTTTCATCACTCATCAAATTACGACAAAAAAGAAGTGTGGATGAGAACACTCAAGAATGGGAAACCTTAGTGACACGAGTACCTGGGTTATCAGAGTCTCGTCTAGTTCAATCATACATCTCCAAACTTAAAACTCATTTACGAGTAGAACTTGACCTTCATGACATTACGTCAATAGAAGTAGCAAGACAAAAAGCAAAAATTGCTGAAAAGAAATTCGAACAGATACTATGGTCAAAACCAGAAAAAGTATATTCAAGACGAAGTATACCCCAGTCCGTGGATTCAAATAATACAAGGTATGTCCCACCACAGCGCCGTGAAGGTGAAAAATCTAATGTGGAAATACAAAGGATAAAAGAAGGCAAATGCAAATGCTGTGGTGAGAAGTGGGACCCCAAACATAGGTGTGCTCAGGGAAAAGAACCAAAGAACCTATATAATTGTAAAGCAACTAATGATTCAAACAGTGAAGTTTCTGACATAGAAGAAACAGAAGATGCCCCAAAATTCTCACCAGAATTAGATGACAGGAGTATCCTGCAAGTGTCACTATCAGCTATGACAGGTATATCACAACCTCAGACTTTAAAGTTGAAAGGACATATCAAGAACAACAACATAGTGGTTCTCATTGACTCTGGTAGCACCCACAAATTTTTAGATGCAACCGTGGCAAAGAGACTCAATATTTTTTTCATTTCCCTTACCAAACATGAAGGTGATGGTCGTTGACGGTAAGAAGATTGAAAAAGTAGGGAAATGCCATAAGGTCAAATTGCAGATTCAAGACTTTAATTTAAAGTCTTCGTTCTTCACGGTACCATTAGGTGGAGTAGATGTAGTCTTAGGTATCCAATGGCTACGAACCCTAGGCACTTATGCTGCCAACCATCAAGTACAATTCATAAGATTTAAATGGGGAGGCCAGAGGTATAAATTACATGGATTCCAAGCACCAGAGAATCAAATTGTATCATCATCTCAGATGATGAAGATAATTCGAAAAGGAGCACCCGCTTATGTAGTACAATGTCACCAAT
This sequence comes from Pinus tabuliformis, assembly GCA_031772625.1. Classification (NCBI taxonomy): domain Eukaryota; kingdom Viridiplantae; phylum Streptophyta; class Pinopsida; order Pinales; family Pinaceae; genus Pinus; species Pinus tabuliformis. The sequence continues at coordinate 236,281,128 of CM062806.1, read as the reverse complement.
TAGAAATGTTATCTGCAAATATGATCAGTAAACAGTCACCAGAGATCCAAGATCTAATTCAGAAGCATGAAAAAGTATTTCAAGACCTGCCTATGAAAATGCCTCCTAACAGGGAAATTGAGCATACAATAGAAGTCAAAGCAAGATCATACCCCGTCAACATCAAGCCACACCGATATCCACATCACCAAAAAACGGAAATTGAGAGATTAATCCAAGACCTTTTAAAGTGTGGGATCATCTCGAAAAGTAAAAGTCTGTATGTTGCTCTAGTGGTATTGATAAGGAAGAAGGATGGTTCATTCAGGGTATGCATTGATTATAGAGGATTGAACAAAATAACAATTAAAAACAAGTTTCCAATTCCCTTTATCAACGAATTGTTGGATGAGCTACATGGCGCAAAATACTTATCAAAATTGGACTTAAGGTCAGGCTACTATCAAATCAGAATCAGATTGGAAGACATACCAAAAACGGCATTCTGAACACACGAAGGTCACTATGAATTTAAAGTAATGCCGTTTGGGTTAACCAATGCACCAGCAACGTTTCAAGCAACTATGAACGAATTGTTCCGTCCACATCTTAGGAAGTTTGTATTAGTATTCTTTGACGATATTTTAATTTACAGTAAAACTTGGAAAGAACACTTACAACATCTAGATAAAGTTCTTACACTACTAAAAAAGCATCAGCTTTATGCAAAAAAAATCCAAATGCACCTTCGGAAAGGAAGAAGTAGAATACCTTGGACACATTATATCCCATGAAGGCGTGAAGGTGGATCCTAATAAAATCAAAGCTATAAAAGAATGGACCAAACCTGTCAATATATCCAAGCTAAGAGGGTTCTTAGGTTTGACTGGATATTACCGAAGGTTTATTAAAAACTATGCACATATAACTGCACCTCTGACAAACCTTTTAAAGAAGAATTCGTTTCTATGGGATGAGGAAGCAGGAAGGTGTTTTGAAAAATTAAAGGAAGTTGTCTAATGCCCCCGTATTATCAACACCAGATTTTTCTAAACCATTTATCATTGAATGTGATGCTTCCGGATTTGGTATAGGTGCAGTGTTAATGCAAGAAGGGCATCCAATAGCTTTTGAAAGTAGGAAGCTCAATAAAAGAGAACGCCTCAAGTCCACATACAACAAAGAAATGCTCGCTATTATGCATGCACTAGCTAAGTGGAGGCAATATCTTTTGGGAAGTAAGTTCTCCATTCGAACAGACCATAACAATCTCCATCACCTCCTTCAACAAAAAACTCTTTCCGAAGAACAACAAAAATGGATTGAAAAAATTGCCACCTTTGACATGGAAATACTACATAAAAGCAGAAAAGACAATGTAGTAGCAGATGCCCTATCCAGGAAAGACGAAGAACCAACACTACTTGCAATCTCGGTTGTTGTTCCTGAATGGCTTAATGAGATTCGAAATGAGTATACCAAGGATCCAGAAATAACAACAATAATCAATAACCTTCCCAACAACTCAAAATTTGAATGGAAGAATGATATTCTATGGTACAAGGGAAGAATCTATATAAATGCAAACTCCAAGTTTAGAGTTAAGATACTCAAGGAGTCACATGATTCACCGTCAGCTGGACATGTAGGATTCTTTAAGACTTACTACAATGCACATCAATCCTTCTTTTGGAAAGGAATGAGTCGCGATATTCAGAAGTATGTAGCAGAGTGTGACACATGTCAAAGGAATAAAAGTGAAAATATTACGACACCAGGATTACTTCACCCTTTAAACATTCCAAATCAAAAATGGGAAGATATTTTGATGGACTTTATCGAAGGATTACTAGTATCTGAAGGCAAGGACAAGATTTTCGTAGTGGTCGACAAACTCACCAAACATGCTCACTTTATGACAATAAAGAAATCATACTCAGCGAAATAAATTGCTGAAATATTTTGCAAAAATATATATAAGTTACATGGTTTTCCAAAAGTCATTGTGAGTGATAGAGATGCCAAATTCAAGGGTAATTTCTGGAAGGAGTTGTTCAACCACATAGGAACCTACCTAAATATGAGTTCCGCTTATCATCCTCAAACAGATGGACAAACAGAGGTTGTCAATAAATGTTTGGAGGCCTACCTACATTGCTACGCTACAGAAAAACAAAATAAGTGGGCTCAATGGTTGCATCTCGCTGAGTGGTGGTATAATTCTACTTATCATACGTCAGCAAAAATGATGCCATTTCAAGCTTTGTATGGATATGAACCCCCAAAATGGAAGGATCTAGCTGTTGTCTAGACAAATCTACCTGCTGTTAAAGATCAACTAGAAGAAACCCAAAAAATCGTCCAAATATTAAAAGAAAACTTGAATAATGCAAGGAATCGTATGAAGCAACAAGCAAACCGAAACAAAACCGAAAGAGAGTTTGAAGTCGAAGAATGGGTGTTTTTCAAGCTCCAACCATACAAACAATTATCCTTAAAACAGAAAGGAAAAAACAAATTGGCACCAAAGTTCTATGGACCTTATCAGATCAACAAAAAGATTAGCCAAGTTGTGTATGGTTTAAGCCTTCCAGAGAAAAGTCGTGTTCACAACGTCTTCCATGTCTCCTGCCTTAAAAGGGCACTAGGCGACCATCAATCAACGCAAACAATGCTTCCATCCCTGAATGATGAGGGAAGGGTCATTCTAGAACCAGAAGGTATTTTATCTACTAGAGAAAGAAAGCTTCGACATCGTACAATCAAGGAATACCTAATCAAGTGGAAGGACTTACCCGAAGAAGAAGCTTCTTGGGAGAATGAATCATTTTGTCAACAACATCCATCGTTACGTATGCTTTGAAGACAAAGCATTATTTCGAGAGGAAGGCAGTGTTATGTAAAAATTAGTTAGGATTATGTAAAAGTAGATTAGCTATAGTTATTAGGCAAAAGGGCATGACAAAAGATCATGCCCTTTCACCAAGAGGCACCTAAGGTTGTATTTAACAGGGCCTCTCTCTAAAATGTAATCATCATTCAATTCATTATTCATTTATTAACAAGGTATTTATATATATTTCTGTTTACCATTGAAGTGTGTTACTTCAAAGCACTTCTAATGCTACCAAAAATTAACATTCTCAAACATCCTGATTCATTTCATGGTAATCTTAAAAATTTAAGTGAAAGGATGAAAATGAAAGAAAAGGAGAATGTCACTCTTACTTTAAGAATTTAACATTACTATGAACTACATATCAACACTAGGGCCATAGGCTTGAACATTAGGTTGCCCCACTCAAAAAAAAATGTTTCCAATCTTCAATAGTTCCCTCTATCACTCTTGAATTGGCATGGAGCAAAGATATAAGAAAAAAAGAAAAAACGAAGAAAGAAATTTCTAAAAGTACAAAAAATAAAATAAAATAAAATAACCGAAAAAACACCACTTAAAGGCTGAAACGTGGTCGTACAACCTGGAAACACGTTTCAGGTCGTACTGGGCCACGTTTCCCCCATGTGAAACATGGCAATACGACCTGAAATGCGTTTACAGATCGTACTAAACGCGTTTCCGTATCGTTTCTGCCCAGAAACAGCCTCTGGCCCAGCGTTTCCTACAACAGAGTATATATACCAAATAACTTGTAGAAGACATGAAAACATGCATATTTGCACATAAATCAAGATAAATATGGCAAGCATTGTACATCAATGATTAATTATTCAAGCATCAATGGTCTAGATTCTAACAATTACAAACAGACATCAAATTTTTAAGCATGTCACAGATAATATAAGGTAAAAAGTATCAAAATTTTAAGAATATAATAGAAAGTAGACATTTAGAAGATAAGACATTTAAATAACTTATATAGCAAGTTAGCACCTGTCAACATGAGTCATGACCGAATAATAACGTTTACAAAATAGGCTACTTGGTCAACACCAACTAAGCAGTATCTTGCTCAAATTTGAGGTATGTTTAGTCTATTTTTGTTGCTTGTGATCTAATAGATAGGGTACTTGTTCTCAATATGCTTGTTACAGGGATTTCCTTTGCAATATGAATGGTGATCAGGAGTCAGGACAGGTTGGAATGAGATATTTCTCCTGATGAGATTTTAACCACCTTGACCTCTATGTAGAATGGCAAGTCCCTAAGGCCAGATAGTTTTTCGTATGAATTCTACAAGTCCATGTGGAATTCCATTGGTGATGATTACAAAACCATGGCTAAGACTTTGGCAATGAGAATTCCATATGTTGCTAGATATGTAGGGCGATCAAAGCAAACTAGCTTTGTACAAGGGAGGTTATTTCTTAACATTGCGGTTCCCACCTAATAGGCTATAGAGTGGGCCCAAAAATCTAGTCAATACTGAGTAATGCTTAGGATTGAATTTGACAAACTGTATGATCAAGTTGATTGATACATCTTGTAGATGTTGTCTTGCTTGGACTTTGGTACCTATTGTGTGACCATGGTGAACATGGTCTTCACCAATGCATTGGAATTTAAATCTGTCACCAACTGTTTGTCTCAGGGAATTGTTCCACATCAACCATTTATCAAGGGTTTCCCTTTGGCTCCATATCTATATGTTTTGATTGTTGATGCCTTGGGTTATATTTCTCATAGGAAACTCATATTGTTAGGCAAGTCAAGGATATTTTATTTTTGGATAGATCAAAGATAGTCTATAACTATTTCGGAAATGACTCCTTACTCTCTCAGGAATATGATCAGGAGTCAATTGACAGGGTTCTTACTGTTGAAAAGTGTAACTAGGTTCGGTCCTCATAATGACATGTAATTGTGATTTTATGTAATTGATGTAAAGAAGAAAATACAATTATTTTTGTAGTACTTGAATCCTGGGTTTCATGATCAAGGAATTTTATTTTAGTTAAGGTTCCCATTGTGAACATTTAGGTTTGGTCATCATGTCATAAAAATCAATTTGAGTCAATGTCATGTATGAACAACCCTTCTTGGGCATGTTACATTTTTGTATAAGTCATTAAATGAATAAGAAGGCCCTCCAAGTCCAAGCAAAGGCATTTACTTCAAGTCAGCTACAAGATAGAATGAATGATCTTCACCAAGGACATGTCGAGTCCCCATCTAACAAGTCAGCGTAAAATCATGGACAAATCACTATATAGGCAGCTCGTATCTCATTTGAAGACAAGTAATTCGGTGAAGGATAGGTCTAAAATTAGGAGAAGAGCGAAAATCACCCAGAAAGAAGTCTCATAGCCAAGGAGAAGAAGGAAGGAAGAGCGAAGGTAATTTCGGGTATGTTTTAGGGTTGTTCTTCTGTCACAAGTGTGAAGAGAAGAGGGATCATCTACTGCAAGAAGGTCAAGAAGGTTACAGTCATACTAAAATAAAATTCCTTGCTCATGAAACCCATGAGACAGGCATTACAATAATAATTTTATTCTCTTCTTTATATCAATTACATAAAAATCACAATAACACATGTCGTTATGAAGACCGAACATAGTTACATTTTTCAACACACATAACAGTGGTACGTTCTCCTATGGTAGTAACATATATGCTACTTGAGACAAAGATATATGCTACTTACAGTGATATGGAGGTGGCCCTATCAGAGGTCTTGTGGAGGGCTTGTGAATGCCTCTTTGATAGATTTGTCTTGTATGATCCAGGGTTGGCCCTAGGACGCCTAATGTGATTGATGTTGAAATACTTGTGTCTCATTATAATTGTACTTTGTATCTCAGTGAAACATTTGATGAAAATCTAAGAAGAAGAATTGGTTCTGGGCTTTCCCCCTTGTGGTGTTTTGCCTTGCTCTCTGACCCAAATCCTAGTAACTCTAATGTGTATGTTTTTCTTCTAATGTCCCTTACTGTTCCACTGCATTGTTAATGTCCTCTCTATAAAATTGCTTATGATAATATGGGGTGAATGTGATGTGAAAAATGTTGAAAAGTTTAAAATGCAATTATCTACAGCAAAGAACTATCTTGGCCTTATAACTTTAACATGGTATTAGAGTTGGGTGGAAGAAAATTCATTGAGATCACCCTCGTATAGACACCTATGATGGATTTCTTGATCAAGTAAGAGTGAAAGAGATGAATATGTTGGAGACCTAAAAGAATGCTAGGGTTCCGAGGAAACCCTAGGGAGACTTTGTTCTTACAAATAAAGGTTAGGGTTTGGAAGAAACCCTAGGAGTAGCCTTGGATTTGGAAAAGGGTTGGGTTCTATAGCATTGGAACCCTAGTGTGATTCAAAATTTTCATGATATGATATGATCAGTGAGAAGTTATTGCATTATTGTTAAAACTGGCAACTGGGGCCAAAGTCCACTTTGGACAGCTCATTTGATGGAGATGATTATCACATTGAATTCCCCTTTTCAAGAGGACCAAAATCGACCTAAAGATCATCACATTTGGATAAGGAGAAATATGTTTTTGAGGTCAAGCCCACATGTGAAAATTGTCAAGGTCTGAACATATCATAATGTAGGCGCATGAAGCCCAACGAAAATATCACTTGACCCCCAACGACTTTCATAGATAAGAGAGACCTCAAACCTCAATTGGCATCATCTCATCTCACACATTCTTCTCTCTCCTTATCTAATTGGTTTGTATAGCTCATTGGGCATCTCTTCTTCTCACACGTTAGCTAGAAAAGGGGACGTATTACAAGGTCGAATTGTAGGATTGTTGCAATGTTTGACCAGCGTTGACCAAGGGGTATTTAATCAAGTTTGACTGTGATTTTTGGGGCAAAATTTCAGTTTTGGAGAGTTGCATCTATTGGCACAAAAATCGAGGTATTCTAGGCACATTGACATGAGTTGACTGCAGAGTTGACCGCAGGGCTGACCGTAGAAGTTCACCAAGTTTGACCATTGTTTTCATGATTGTTTTGGCCTGACTTTGACCACCTTAAAAGGCCGAGTTTGACTGTGTATGACTGAGCTACATTGAGGACAGTTTGTTGTCACTTTGACTAGCGTTGACATTCTGGTTAGGGTTGTTGTCTACTGGAGGAAAATTTTAGATTTGACAAGGATGCTTTGATCATTATTTGGCAAGTCAATTTTGATTTTATTGTGCTCTCTCTCTTTGTTGAACATTTAAAGATAATCAAATATTTATCAACGCTCGAGATTACTTTGAAAGGGATCAAGCCAACTAACCGTTGTTTTCCACTTGGAGGATTTATCTATAAATTAGGAGACATTTGCTTCTCAAACACAGAAAAAAATTAACAAAGCTCTAAGTCAAACTCTGTTGTAATATTTTTCTGGAATTAATGGAAAAGACTTTGGGGTTTATACATGGTGGTGTTCCTCTTCTGTCTACTGGCAATATTTTTTTGAATCATGTGCCTAAACGCTATAATGAATTAATTTTATAAATTTTTCATTTCATTAGCCATCAGTTGGACTATCTATTTGATTTTTGCACAGGTATCTTGCATCACGTATTGGGTTTTAAAAAAGCATTCTAATCAGATAGATATAGCATGTATCTCTAGATCTTGATGGTTTTTATGTGTATATGGCCCCTTTTGAAACTAAAAATTTAATCATAAGTGTGCATAGATCTAATCGAGATTCAAATCTTGGGCGTGAGGTGAAGTCTTTGGTTGGACCAACCAACTCCCAAATCCAGAGACCCAAGAACCCATTGTGTTAAATTTCTGAGATCTATTTGACGATTACTTGTTTTGCAGAGATCTTGATCATGGCCCAAAATTAAAATTAATTTTTATTTACTCATTTATCTCCAATAATATTGTGCTTATTCGATAGATCTTGCTAATAAAAGTTTTTTTCTACTGATTTAGGAGAGGAGTTGTACTCATACTCCTCAGATCCAGTAGATATGTGTATTATTTGTAGATATTTTGTATAGATCTATTAGATCAGATAGTTTTGTAAATAATTTTAGCTTCTAACCCTTGTTTGCAGCTGGGGTTTTGGGGGATTTGGGTTTTATTTTTATTCTTTGTATATATTGGGGTTTTGGGTTTTTTAATTTCATTTGTGCGGGTGGATTACAAAGCCAGATCTGAAGATTGCTAAGGGTTTCAAGGGCTTCAGACCTTAGAAAAAATTTTAGAGGGTTTCTAGAAGTGGATCTAAGCCTAGGAAGGCAATATCTGCCCTCTATTTGCAACCCCAAGATTAAAGCTCAAGATCTGGAAAAGGACGTCAAGATTCAAGGAAATTTGTGATCATTTGAAAACAATTTTCAGATCTGAATAATTTTTTGAATTTCACAAGGGTTTTGGCCCGATATCTGGCCTCCTAAGGCCTAGATCCTCCCTATTCAAGCCTCATTTCATCAACGTTGTCTTCTTTAGAGGCCTCAAGCCCAAAAGGGCTATTTGCACTGAAAAATCAAGGGTTTGATAAATAAAATTTTGCAAACTTAAGATCTGATCCATTAAATTGCAAGCTTGTGAAGAAGTTTTGTTTCTAACAATTTTTGTATGCAGGGATAGTGTCCCCTTTGAAGGGTCCTTACTTGACAGATATATGGATTAGAACAATAATCTATCCCTGATTTTGCCTCCACAACAGATCCGCACTCATTTTGATCGTAATTGTATATATTTCAGGCTGATCTACTCCTGCCATAGCCTCTGTCTGCCCCTCCTATAGTCTGTTGCCCTTTTCCTCCTCAATGTGAAGCCTTGGGGCCTCCAATACCCTTGTCGTAGGCCTATATTAGCCCAATCCCCTCAAAGCAACCCTCCAGCCTTCTCTTCCTGCCTTCCTTGCCTCTTTTGTCAAGCCTTTAAGGCTTCAATCCCTCTGCTGCAAACCCTAAAGGGTCTCCTCCTACTTGCGTTGTCCCTTATCCCATTGTTGTTGCCCCTCCTTTGCCTGAGCGTTGGTTTCCAGGCTCCCTTTCAGCCTTGTGCCTCCTCCTTGGTCTCTCTTCTTGCTCCCTTAGCCATCTTTTCCTCATTGTTTGAGTCATTCTTGATTTCTGGGTTGATAGTTGGTGTCTTGCAGAGATGTTGGTCATCATTCTTGTGTTTGCAGGTGGGTTACATACTAAAGAAGATTGGTGCAAGAAAAGAAGTCCTCCTCAAGGCCTAAGACATATCGAGTTGGAGTTGAAGCCTCATACTTTCAGGTGGGCCAGCCCTCAGAGAAATCGTCGATAAGTGGGCCTTGCTGGTTTGCCATCTCTAACCTCACTGTTTCACTTTCTCCTTCAATAAAATAATCATATTTTTTAAACAATAATAAATGCTCTAAAAATTAATCCACAAATTGCCTCCAACATTAAGGGATTAATTAGATAAATTTGGCACTTTCTGTTCAGCAAAATCTCATTTTTGTGGGACTGCTATCTCTGTTTTAAGCTCTGATTCAAAATAGTGACTTGGGCATCAATGTGAATTTTCATTTGAATGTGCTTTTAAACAATTATGGGACTGTCTAATGCATTTGGCACAAGAGTGATTTACCATTAGTTCGCTGTGTCGGAAAATGTAACTAGGTTCAGTCTTCATTTAATGTATTTGAGTTATCTTGTAATGTACTTGTCAAGAGAATAAAGAAAAAAATTATAATTATTATTATTGTGACTTATTAAAGCATGGGTTTCATGCTTGGGTCACCTTGTTTTAGGTCAATGTCCCCATTAAGGACTTCTAGGGTCACCTTGTTTTAGGTCAATGTCCCCATTAAGGACTTCTAGGATTTATTCCAAGTCAATAAAGTCATTGTCATTTTAAAGAGACCCTCCTTGGGGTTTTGAATCATGTAAAAAGGTCAAGTATTGAGTCAACTATAATTTATGTATCCTCCACATCAACTCGGCCTAGAAGAGATCAAGTCAGCCTAAGGACCCTAATTCAACCTCACATGGAGCCTATAAATACAAGCAAGCCGAAGTCATTTGGAGCACACGCTCTCACAAGAAGTTCGATATCTCTTGTAGCTAGGAAAAGTTCGAACTCTGTTGCCATGAAGCCAAAAGAAATGCAAGTTGGGTGGAGTCCAAGGAGAAGAAGAAAATCAAAATTTTGGTGCCTCTCTCTCAGTTTCGAGTCTTGGATTGGGAGATCGGATTCTTCTAAGTTTCAGTGTTGTCGGAAGTTGCCTGTTGCTGGAAGATGTTGCTTAAGCGAAGTTGCTGGAAAGGGGTCAAAGATCTGGGAGGTTGTCTTGGTGTGTAGGGAAGGTCTGGTCTTTGTCTAGGGTGAAGAGTCTCAAAGAATAATATTGAATGGAAAATTTTCTTGATTGGGTTTTCCTCTCAAGGAGAGTTTTGCCCTTGGCATAGTGCTTACATCTAGTGTTTATTGTTTTGTGTGTTGTTGCTTTGGTAATTGCTTGATAAACTTAACGAAAGAAGATATAAAGAATCATAATAACAAGAAAACATCACAAGTAATTATCAAGAATAAGAAAATCTTTCTACCTTTCTGATTTTCTAACATGGTCTCGGAGCTTTGTTGAAGAAGAAAGAAAAAGGCAATCTCAAGCACTTGATCAAGGAACTATTTAAAAGGATTATCTCAGGGAAGGAGTATACTACATTCAAGGAAGATGTCTAACACAATCAAGGGAAAGAACAAACTTGAAGGAAACTCAAACTACAAATCTTGGAAGAAGAGGATTGACCTCATCCTTGAAAAGAACAAGGTATTAGACTTGGTCAAAGGAAAAGTAAAGAAGCCTATAGAGGATTCTAGTGATGCTAACAAATTCAAATTAAGGGAACTAGAATAGGTGGCCATGACTCTAATGGTAGAAGGAATAAATGACAACCTTGCCCCATTCATAGCTAACATCGATCATGATCACGAAATGTATGAAGCCTTGTCAAAGTTATTTACTATTAAGAACATTGGTCAAGTAGCAAGTTTGAAAAATGAGCTAAGAACCACAAGGATGACTCAAGAAGATATAGTGGCATCCTTCTTTGTGAAGATAGCAAGAATCACTGATGATCTTTTGGCCATTGATGAAATTGTTTCGGACACAAAACTCATGATCACTGCCCTATTAGGATTGCCACCTACTTGGGGTGCCTTTGCTACAGGACTTAAGAGTTGGAAGGTAGCTCCCACCTTTGAAGAACTATGGACTGCCTGCAGTGAGGAATAATTAAGGATCTCATTAGTTGTCAATCCTGAAGGAGTGTCAAATGCCTACATTGCTCAACATAAAGGAAAAAAATCGAAAGGACCAAGGAAGAAAGTTGACAAGTCTAAGGTCGAATGCTATCAATGTCATAAGAAAGGCCACCATACGAGTGATTGTCTCGACAATCCAAGAAACAAGAAGAGAGAAAGAGATGAAGCCAACATTGTTGAAGAAGGAGACTCAAAGAAAGTCAAGCCCGAAGAATCTGACATTAGGGACTTACACTACTAAGTCCTTTGCCTGTAGTGTTAGATATCTTGTTTTATAATTTTGATGTTTGAGCATTCATATGTTTTTAACATGTTTTTGGAAAAGACATTTTCTTTTGTAAGTTTATAGGTATCCCTTAGGCTTTGGAGGGAGCCCCCAAAAACTCCCAAAGATAAGTATCTCATTTCCTTTCGGTTTTTTGGTTTCATGTACTCATTTAGTTTTGATTATATTAAATAATAATCATCATTCTCCAGGAGAACATCTGATATATTCTCAAGGAATATGAAAGAGGACCTCTCAAGATAAGGTTTGTCAAGGAAGAAAGGTATGCTTTAGAACAATGATTTCTTTACAATAAATGTTTATTCATTTGACAATTTGTTACTAACATTGTTGTGTCTAGCTATATTCAATCATATTGATTCTTATTTTGCGTGATTCATCATTTGATAAATCTACCCCACTCCTATTCTTGACTGGTTTTATAGAACCCTAGACAGGTTCTTTGGAAAACCCTAATCTAAGGGTATGCTAATATGAATGTCAAAAACCCTAAACTGCTTAGGGATATTGTGAAATGTTATTTGAAGTTTTATTGATGATGTCATGTTTGGGATTTTGGTATGATCAGGAAAACCTAACTTGTTAGGATTGAATGATAAAGTCTGAAATCCCAAACATTGGAATATTGGTAATTTTGGGTTTGTTATGTTCCTATATTGAAACCCTAACTCATTAGGGTTTGGTGGAATATGTAAGCAAGACCCTTATAATGTCCTAAAAATGATTTTCTTGGTATATGTTTGTCTGTCTGATCCGAACTTAGTTGTTTTATGTCTAACTCTTATTGGTATTGGTGAAGTTGGGTTTGACTAACACATGATATAAAATGACTACGCATGATGATGAAGTCTTAGATATATGAGTTGACCTGTTTGTCAGTGATCGTGAATCCTAGGGTTTGGAAACAAGCTCTAGTCAAAGTTTGATGTTCTAAGATGACACTGTTTGGTAAATCTAGGGTTTTGCGGCTAAACCCTCGTAGTAGTTAAATTCTCTAGTATGTGTGATATAACAATCTGAAAATTATTTATATGATGTTTGTTGAGATTGTGAAAATGAAATTCTAGGGTTTTCGAGTTAAACCTTAGTGGAAGTAAAATCTCTAATGTATGAGATAATGATTTGAGATTTGTGTAAGATTGTTGAAATCAGAGTTTTGGTTGGGATTGTTGTATGATTGAAAATCTAGGGTTTGCAACTAACCCTAGTGGAAGTTGGTCATGTTAATAAGTTGTGATCGTTTTGATTGATTCTCATCTATGAAATCTAGGATTTGTATAAAACCCTAATGGAAAATCTGACATATGAATTCTGAAAGTTGTGAGATGCCTTGTAGATCTATATTTGTTTGAATTGTTTCTAGGGTTTGCTATATGTTGTAGTAAGGTATGTTACACCTTTGAAAGAAGCATTGAAACCCTAGATAGAATGAATGTTGTTATGAAGTAGTCCAGGGTTTATGACAAAGTCCCTAGCAAGATATTGAAAAGTATATATCTCTTGTTTGTAACTAAGTTTGGGTATCTGTTATGTATAACTTTGAAATGCTTCTATGATTCTGATATGGCTAACTTCATGCTTCTATAGATTTGGTTGTACTTGTTATCTAAGTTGTGCAGGTACACAATCTTCAATATGGTGAACATGTTCGTTGATAAGCATGATGAGGATGATGATAACTCTGATGAAATGGTTCCAAGCCATGAAAGATTCTCTGATAACGAAAGGTAGAAGTTGATCTCCCTGAGAAACCCTGAATAGAAGAGATCTCCCTAAGATTAAAAGGGAGTCTGGATAAAGAGTTGCTCCTTGGTTGAGAGGGAGGGCATAGCTTGGTTTTGATTGAAGAATGAATTTCAGAGGATATGTTTCTACATGAGAAGTAGGAAAGGAAAGTGTATGATTGAGGAATCCTCTATCAAAGATTCGATTGTTGGTCCTACTATGAAAAGTTGAGAAGCAACATTAAGTTGTCTGAAGACCCTGGAGGTTTGTATTTGTTTATGTACATGTGAAAGTATATTATTGATTGGGGTTGTGTTTGTACAAGTGAATCTCTCGAAGGATTTGATAACATGTTGGTTACCGATCAGTTTGATTGGGAGAGATTGGTTATCCTTGATCTGTTGGATCTAGGAGTGTTAACGCTTTGTGAGTGAAGCATTGCATGGGAGCACTCTGTGTTCATGTTTAGGTCCCGAAGCTGGAAAAGGTGGTGTTGATTTTAGAGCTCTATTTTGGATACACAGCTAGACTTTTTGGGTTAGTGGTTAGCAAGTAAGCCTGATGGTACCTAGAGGGGCTATAAGCTTGAGTCCACCTTATTCCCACTTAGATAGATTGCCCTGGTCAGGAATCTAGTCCATGGCATTGCGGTGCCTAAAGTTCTTCATTGTTCATATAGTATGAGATCTTCCATTGTACTTGTATATGATGAATACCACCCTAGTTAAGAGGGAGTGTTGGAAAATCTAACTAGATTTGGTCTTCTTTTAATGTATTTGAGTCATCTTGTAATGTACTTGTCAAAACAATAAAAAAAATATTTTTTATTATTATTTCGTGACTTATTAAATCATGGGTTCATGCTTGGGTCACCTTGTTTTAGGTCCAAGTCCCCATTAAGGACTTCTAGGATTTATTTTGAGTCAATAGAATCATTGTAATTTTAAAGAGACCCTTCTTGGGGTTTTGAATCATGTAAAAAGGTCAAGTATTGAGTCAAACATAATTTATGTATCCTCCACATCAAGTCAGCCTAGAAGAGATCAAGTAGGCCTACGGACCCTAATTTGACCGAACATGGAACCTATAACTACAAGCAAGTCAACGTCATTTGGAGCACACAATCTCACAAGAAGTTCAATATCTCTTGTAGCTAGGAAAAGTTTGGAGTCTATTGTCGGGAAGCCAAAAGAAGTGCAAGTTGGGTGGAGTCTAAGGAGAAGAAGAAAATCAAAATTTTGGTGTCTCTTTGTCAATGTTTCATGTCCTCAATTGGGAGATCGAAGTCTTCTAAGTTTCAGTGTTGTTGGAAGCTGCCTGTTGTTGGAAGTTGTTGCCTAGTCGAAGTTGCTGGAAAGGGGTCGAAGATCTGGGAGGCTCACATGATGCAGAGAGAAGGTCTGGTCTTTGTCTAGGGTGAAGTCTCAAAGAATACTATTGAAAGGAAGAATTTCTTGACTGGGTTTTCCCCTCGAGGGGGATTTTGCTCTACCATAGTGCCTACATCTGGTGTTTATTGTTTTATGTGTTACTGCTTTGGTAATTGCTTGATGAACTAAAAGAAAGAAGATAGAAAGAATCGTAATAACAAGAAAACATCACAAGTAATTATCAAGAATAAGAAAATCTTCCTGCCTTTCTGATTTTCTAACACGTTGTTCTCAACAGAAATACCTCAATGTTGTCCTAATTTAATATAAGGCACATGGCATCATAACGTATGAAATCATAACAATAACATAAGGCCTCCTCACTGTTAGCATTCCACATTAAGAGAATTTGAAAACTTTAGGATTGTTTTGGGTATTTGTTAGTTCACTTGGTGTCATAAGAAACTCATTCTTAGCTTACTACTCTCAAGAAATCTTCTTGTTATCATAGGATGTAATTGTGACTCATTTAATGTCATTTACACTTGTTCATGATCTGGTGACAATAATTACTATCTGTGGGAGAGATTTGTTTAATAAGCCATTGTGAAAAGATTGTTAGCATTAGCGTTGTCAAACTTAGATCTGATATGGTGTTTTCCTTAATCTCCTAAAAGCATTTTGTACCAATTGATTTACTCTCTAGAGCACATTCATCTCATAATCTTAGTTAAGTAAATAAATCTAAGAGGTTATTGGATAATGGCATAAGAACCTTGGTGAATAGTGTTTTCATTCTTGTCCATTTGTAAATGATAATTCTGCATTGGCACTAAGAGGTCTAAGCAGAGGAATATCTCTTGGATAATTGGCATTGAGCAATATTAGCATATCTTGGAAGTCTTTGATAATTTTATGGTCTCTTTTGAATGATAATCCTTGGCATCTTACATTGAGAATCATTGGTTAATTGTTATAAAGTGCTCTAATTGTCATTGGATTTCGAGTTCATATTTTAAGTGAATCATTGTGAAGAGCATCTATCTTATTCGTGGACAAATCGTATCTTGTTGGCACTTTAATAAATTGACACATGTTCTTGTTGCTAAGATTGATTTTTTCATTCATTAATTAAGTACTCTTGTCACAAGGCTAATCTCAACCAAAGTACTTAAAAAATTAAACAATCCTAGCTCAAGAAGAGCTCACTTAACATCCGTGCATTGCATCCTAAGCTAGTATTGCATCTTAAAACTTACCTCCAAGCATAATCTTGGATGATAGAGAGATAGAAACACCTTTTCACCTTTGCTTGAGAAGTCTAGCCTTTCTAGTATTTAAAACGGTGACCTTGAAGTCATCAGAGCCACAGTCTTTGCAGCGTCGGAGGCACCAGGTATGTTAGATTTCAAGGAGAGGGATCGTTAATCACACATTCGTGTGCTTCACCTTGACTTCTCTCTACCACTTACTAAAGAGTTTAAACTCAATATAAATAAAGATCAAAGGTCATACTTAGATTAGGCATTTAATTAAACTTAACCAAGATCTTTCCATTTCACATAGGTCTTAGGAATTGCATTTCATATAGGATAGTAATGCATAAAAGTAGCAGTTGTCCATCCGGTACTTGATTTCAAATTTATAGAACAAAAGCGTTGACTCCATAAGGCATTGATCTCAAATATATAAATTCAATCTAATCCTTAAAATCTTGCTAGATTTAACCAAGTGCTAGGCCACTCAACTGTGTCTCCCGGACTAGTTGGTTCCCATCTTGTCCTTCTTCATCTCATTTCCACAGGGTCTACCCCCCACAATCTGTTGTTGGGGTAGAACTAAAACGGAGAGGTTGGGGATCAAGGTGACTGCCCCCGACCTGAGTCATTGTCGCGGTGCCTATACAATTTGAGCGACAACACAGGGAAAGCAAGAAACCCAAACAATATTTTGGGTATGCAGCCTACATGACAAAACTAATAGAAGTAGAGCCATCCACTTTTGAAGAACTTGTCAATCACCAAGGATGGAAAGATGCCATGAATGATGAATATCAATCTATAATGAAGAATGGAGTTTGGGAGATCGTACCCAAGCCTGGAAAACAAATTTGTGGTAACTTACAAATGGATCTACAAGATCAAACATGCAACATATGGAAGTATTGATAAATAGAAGGCAAGATTTGTGGCTAGGGGCTTTTCTAACCAAGAAGGCATCGACTATGAAGAAACATTTGCTTCAACAGCAAGATAAACAATTATTCGTTCATTGGTCTCTTTGGCAGCATCGATGGGATGGAACATCCACCAAATGGATGTCAAGACTGCATTTCTGAATGGCACAATTGATGAGGAAGTCTATATAAAAAAAACCTCGGGATTTGAAGTTAAAGATAGAAAGGCATGTGTTTGCAGATTGAATAAGGCATTATATGGCCTCAAGCAAACACCAAGGGCATGGTATGCTAGGATGGATGCATACCTAAAATTTTTGTTGATCCAAACCTTTATATTAAGGTTGTGAAGGGAGAGTCGGTAATCATTCTTCTGTATGTGGATGATCTTCTCTTAACATGTGTGGAAGCTTGAATTGAAGAATGTAAGAAGCAACTGGAAACAGAATTTGACATGAGGATCTAGGGCTAATGCACTACTATTTGGGACTGGAAGTCTGGCAAGAACATGATGAGATCTATCTAGGTCAAGGAAAGTATGTGATCAAGATGCTAAAGAAGTTTGACAAGATGAATTGCAAACCAATGACAACCTTGATGATCACAAACTTGAAAAGACTAAGCAGTTTTGAATCAAGCCATGTGGATCCTTCCAGGTACAGACTATTGATTGGCTTGCTAATGTACTTGGTGAATGTTAAAGCAGACGTATGTTTTGCAGGAAATGTTCTCAATCAATTCCAAGTGTTGTCGAAGCATGATCATTGGATAGCAGCAAAACATATACTGAGATATCTGCAAGGAACCATCCACTGCTGCCTGAAATATGATAGGAGGAATGATGTCCCCTTGATTGGATATACACATTCTGACTGGGGAAGTAGTGAGCAGGATGGAAGGAGCACTACAGGAGGATGTTTCAGTCTAGGATCATGATCTCATGGACGAGCAAAAAACAAGAAATAGTTGCTTTGAGTAGTGTTGAGGCTGAGTAGATTGTAGCATGTGATGTAAGCAGACAAGCGGTCTGGCTGAGGAAGCTACTATTTGACCTATTTGAAGGACCAATGGACCCTACAGTGATACATTGTGATAACACCAACTGTATACAAATGTCTGAAGACTCTGTGTTTCATGGAAAAACAAAGCATATCAACAAGTATCACTACATACGGAAGCTAGTACAAGATGGGGTGTTGCAACTAAAATATATCTCCATCGATGAGTAGGTAGGCTGACATATTGGCAAAATCTCCTCCTAACAAGAGGCTTCTATGGTTGATGTATCCTCCCTAATTGAGAGGGAGAGATAGGCACATCATTCTTGTCTTCACTTGGGAAGACAGTATGGAGGATTGGGTAAGCATCTGGCATCTGATACTCTTTGAGGATGAGGTACGGCATCCAAGATAAGAGTAGTCATGGAATGATATTCTTTGAGAACTAGCTATCCAAGATAAGAATAGTCCAAGGAAGGTCATACTCTGTGAATACCTGGGAGGGGTATGTACCTTTAGAGACAATGATGATGGTGTCTATAAATCATTGGTCTCGCCAGCATTGTGCTCTGATCTTGTGGAGAGATAGAGTTGTTAGTCAAGGCCTTGCTATATGACAATGTTGGTTGATATGATGCTAAACAAATGGGTTACCAATCTGACTCTTCTTATGAAATCTCTTCAGATTGAGAATGTCCATGTACCATTTATGAATATCTCCCTAGTTAAGAGGGAGTGTTGAAAAATGTGTAACTAGGTTCGGTCTTCATAAATATGAAATGTACTTTTGATTCTTGTAAATTGTAAAATGAAGGAAAATTATTATTATTGTTTTTTTGGAGCATGGGTTTCATGCTCAAGGCATTTTATTTTATACGTTAAGCATCCATTGAGTTCTTCTAGGGTTTGCCCTAGGTCAAGAAGTCAAAAGAGTCATTTTCATAAGTTGAAGACCCTATTCGGCACATTGTAACTTGTAAAGAAAATTATTTTTGTTCTTAAAAGTGTCAAAATACCCTTCTAGACCAAATAGGCCTGGCAGTTGGCAAGTCAACCTAATTTGAGGAGCAACTTCCACCTTAAGAAGCCTGAATAAAGGAGAAAACTCAACTTCCTTGGATCACAATTATTACTCACTCATTCAAGCAAAGGAGGAAGAAGAAGAAGGCAGTGAAGAAGCAAGAGGACGAAGAAGACTTGTCTTTGGGTTATTTCTCTCTCACTTGTGCGAAGGAAGGCTAGGGTTTCTGCAATTGATATAAGGCTTTCTTCTACAGGTTCGATCTTGAACAAGGAAGCGAAACAAGGTCAAGTGAAGGGTACAATAAGCCATCCTCAAGCTCTGGAGAAAGAGAAATCCAAGCAAAGGTCTGAGGAAGCCTTGGGATGCTAGAAGAAGCTCACATGTGTGGCAGCAGCAATTGCAAGAGGGTCGAATATTTCAAATCTGGAGTAGAGGCCGAAATTCTGCAGCTGGGGGTCAAAGTTGTACTACTAGAAGAGATTTGACTAGGTTTGACTTGGACAAGAAAGCACTTGGAGGGTATTGGTTTTGGTCTTGGAATTCATCAATTGAAAAATCTATAAGAAGAGAAGAGATTTTCGGGTTTTCCCCTCAAGTGGAGAGTTTTTGGCCCTAGTTTGCAGCCTATATTATGTGTTATTGTTCTTCTTGTTTTTGGTAATTGTTTGATGATATACAGACATAATAACAAGTAAAGAAGCTAATAATTACGAAAAAGTAAAAAGACATCATAAGCAGTTACCAAGAAAGGAGAAATCACTCTAATTATTGCCCTATAGATTTCTCAACAGACAAGAAATGCCAAGTATGATGAAAGTAATGTTGTAGAAAAACAAGATGAGTTTTATCTTATTTCCGCTCTATCTACTACCTTTCCTCCGGATACGTTGGATCATTGGTTGATTGATAGTGGAGCCTCAAGGCACTTCACTGGATACAAAGAGGCCCTCTCAAACTTGGTTGAAAAGAAGACTAGTCTAAAAATCATACTTGGAGATAATGCAACCTACCTCGTGAAAGGGATAGGTATTGTCACTCTTCACTTGAATCAAGGTCAAACAATTCATCTACAAGAAGTATTGCATGTGCCTGACTTGAAGAAGAACCTAGTGTATATTTCAACAATGGATGATAAAGGCTTCAAGGTAGCATTCATTGATGGAAAGGTATGTATTTCGCAAAGAAACCCTAAAG
Source organism: Pinus tabuliformis (assembly GCA_031772625.1). Lineage (NCBI taxonomy): Eukaryota > Viridiplantae > Streptophyta > Pinopsida > Pinales > Pinaceae > Pinus > Pinus tabuliformis. Next base: position 236,261,209 of record CM062806.1, on the reverse strand, counting down.
ATGCATTTACTCTTAGATTTAGGGTTGATGGTCTCTATCAAGTTGCAGGAAGTTCTTTGGGAGCTTTGGCAATGATACTTCTCTACAATGTGAATTATGGCACCGGAGATTTGTCCACCTACATTAGAAAGCCTTACCTGGGGTAAGGAAGATGTTCACAGGTATGTTCGAGTTTAACATGAACCATGAAGGTGTTTGGCAGAGTTGTGCAGCTAGGAAACATACAAAGGGACCATTCCCTTCTAGTGAAATCCAAACAATCGATATTCTTCAATTGGTCCATTCTAACTTGTCTGGTATGTTACCCGTAACATCATTGAGAGGATACTCATATTATGCAATCTTTGTGGATGACTACTCTCGCAAAACATGGATCTATTTCTTAAAGATGAAGGACGAAGTGTTTAAATGGTTCCATTCTTTCAAAGCATTGGTGGAAAATTAAACAAGGAAGAAGATCAAGATATTAAGGACCGACAATGGAACCGAATATGAATCAAATGAATTCAATGACTTTTGCAAAGAGGTTGGCATTAAGTGGGAGACAATTGTCCCATACACTCCTAAGCAAAATGGCGTTCCTGAAAGGAAGAATCAAACAATCATGAAAGCCACTCGTGCCATCCTCCATGATCAAGGTCTACCAAAGTTCTTATGGGGAGAAGCTGCCAACACTACCATATATGTTCAAAATAGGAGCCTATCGAGCCTTGGATTTCAAGACACCCGAGGAAGTCTTCACTGGTAAGAAACCTGATGTTTCCCATTTTACAATATTTGGTTGTCCTGTGTATTTACACGTGCCTACAGTGAAGATTCGAAGGCGTATAGAATCTATGTGCCTCATCAAAGAGATGAGGATCAAGCTGTGATGTCACCTTTGATGAAGACACTGCCCTTGGGAAAGCCAGAGATCTCTCTATCCCAAGGAAGGACCATGATGATGTTGCAAAAAAACAGGATGAACCTCTAGCAGATGAGCCTATGCCTGATGTAGAAGGCCCAATGGATCTTATTGATCAACCTCTTGGTGATCCCTCTACCTCAAGGAAACGTCCACTGTGGCTTAAAGATACTCTCGAAGATGCTGAAATACATATTGTTCCAAGAGGGACATTTCGTGAAAGTAAAAAGTCGAACAGGTATCAAGGTTATTTGACTGTTATGAGTTCTATTGTTCAAGTTGAACCATGCACGTTCGAGGAAGCCATAAAACACCCAAGTCTGGAAGGATGCGATGAATGAGGAATATGAATCGATCATAAAAAATTATGTCTGGGACATGGTGCCTAGACCTAAGGACAAGTTCGTGGTCACCTCAAAATGGATTTACAAAATTAAACATGCAGTTGATGGAAATGCAGAAAAATATAAGGCCAGGTTCATTGCTCCAAGCTTCTCTCAAAATGAAGGAGTGGACTATGATAGATATTTGTACCGGTTGAACGATATACCACTATCCGATCTACCATTGCTCTCGCTGCCAATCAAGGATGGAGCCTACATCAATTGGATGTCAAAATTGCTTTCTTAAATAGCTCGCTTGAGGAGGAAGTCTACTTGGAACAACCTCAGGGGTTTGAGGTATAAGATCAAATGACATGTGTATGAGGAGCTATGTTGATCCTAATCTATACTTCAAGGTTGAAAAAGGACATGATTCTTATTTTGGTCCTTTATGTAGATGATCTCTTTCTTACTAGTGCAGACCCTCTCATTTATCAATGCAAGAGGGAGTTGACTTCCAAGTTCCAGACGAAGGACCTAGGACTGATGCACTACTTCCTAAGCCTGGAGGTTTGGCAAAAGCCAGGCGAGATTTTCCATTCTCAAGGAAAATAAATTGTGAAGCTACTAAAGAGATGTGTGATGGTCGATTGCAAGTTTGTGTCTACTCCAAACTACAAGAAGTTGTGTGGAAGTGTTGTTGGGCCCGAATTCGCAAACCCTTCCAAGTATAGACAACTCTTAGGGGCCCTAGTGTTCTTGGTAAACTCCCCTCCGGACATATTCTTCAATATGAATACTTTGAGTCAGTTTATGGTTGAGCTCATCACATTCATTAGGTTGTTGCTAAGAATCTCTTGAGATATCTTCATGGTGTTAGAAAATCGGAAGAGCAAAAAGATTTTCTTTATGTTGATAATTACTCGTAATGTCTGTATATTCTTATTAACTTTCTTATGTTCTCCTTTATCTTGGTTCATCAAGCAATTACGAAAACCAAAACACAAAAATCAAGGACACCAGATGTAGGCAATCAGCCAAGGCTAAAACCCCTATATAGGGGAAAATCTAGTCAAAGAACTTTTCCTTCATTAATTCAAAATGAAACAGACCAAGAACTTAGACCATTAAACCTTCCTCCTCTACCAAATCAGCCTTCCAAAATGATTTAGCAACCGTCAATAGCCTCTTCTTGTCCAGCGACTTCAACCCAGCAACAATCCAGAAATTCGACTTCCCAGCGTCAGAACTTTGACCCCCGGCAACAAAATTTCGGCCCAGCAATAGTTTATGAGTTTCGACCCTTCCAACAGCTTAACAGCTTCACACGTGTGAGGGGAGAGAGAGAGAATTTCGACTTCTTATGCTTGAGATGAACCTCCTTCTCCTTCGCTAGCCTTTTTCACCTTCTTCCTTGAATTTTGCACTTTTTACTGCCCCAACAATTGCATATCGAACTTGGTGAGTGAATGCTCCAAATGAGGTCGATTGCTACCTTTATATAGTAGTTTATACCCCTCAGTTTAGGCTGACTCGTCCAGTTTGAGGTCGACTTGGTGGAGGAGGCCTAGAAGACCTAATTTACATGAAAATAAAGGACAAATTTCTTTCTTGACAAATAAATCCGAAGAAGGGTTCTTTACATTATGACATGGACAAGGACACTTGACATGTACCCTATAAGCCTGCAATGGAACCCATGCATGAAACCCATGATTTAATAAGTCAATTTCTGTAATAATAAAATTTCTTTTTCTTTCTTTTGATAAATACATTAAATCATGACTCAAGTACAAGTATGAAGATCGACACTAGTTACATTCTTCAACACTCCCTCTTAACTAGGGAGGTATTCATAATTACAAATACATAGAGGTACATGGAAGATCTTCAAAATAAACTATGAAGAGTTCTAGCACACTCAGTGTTGCAAACTAGAAACCTGAACAGGGTATTCTATCTGGTGGGACTAAGATGGACTCAAGCTTTCAACCAATCTAGGTACCATCAGACTTACTTGCTAACCATCAACCCATGGATCTAGATGTGTATCCAAGGTTGGAGCTCCATGACCAACAACAACCTCCCTCTTCGAGATCTAGTCATCAACAAATAGGCCGGACAGATGTCCTCCCAAGCATCTGACACTAGATGCTTCAACTTTCCTTATCAAACTAGATATATCCATTTGTCCAAGCATGCTTGCAGAGTGTTCAAACTTCTCGTGGAGAGATTTACCTATACAAACACAAACCCCAATCAATAATAAACTTTCAAATATGCAAGTAAACACAAACCTTCGGGGTCTTCAATCATCTTGATGCCATTTAGTTATTTATATTCAAATATTCAGAAGTTGTTCTTCTTTCATTTCTTCAACATCACCAAAACATCCTCAATACATTGCAGATCTATTCATTCTCTGATTTTTACAAGGTATCCATCATGACTATCATACTATGCCCTCCCTCTCAACTGGGGAGATGTACTCTTTTCTTCTAACCATGTTCCCTCTTAACTTAGGGAGATCAACAATTTTCTTCTTCTATAACATTGGAGAAGCTTCAACCTTTCATGACTTCATCAAGATCATCTTGCTTATCATCATCCTTATAGCTTCCTTCATCAATCTCATCATTATTTTTCAATTATGAATATCTCCAACATCTTGAAGATTATGTACTACAAAACTTTTATAGCAAGTACAACCAAATACATATAAAATCATGAGGTTATATAAAATTCTTATAATAGAAGCATCAAAGCATTCGGACTTTAGAAATAAAATAACTAAAATCTAGTTAGGTCCATAATCAGCAAGAGACACATACTAGACTTTAACCTCTTGCTAGGGTTTAGTCATGAACCCTAGACTCCATCTTCAAGACACAAAGCCTTAGATATCATCAATTTAATAGCAATCCAATCATAGTACTATACATCTAGGACTTTTAATATTACTTTTAGAATTGTATGATAGATTCTACTAGGATTTGTTACAAACCCTAGTTTTTATTATCAAAACTAAATCATACAATAAAACAATATCGTTATACCCTAGAATATCAATCTCTACTAGGTCTTTGTTACAAACTGTTAAATTTGGACAACTAGGTCCAAACTCCATGTTCTGATGCTCAGATTAAGAGGCTAATATTTTTGTTGGATTCCTCTTTCTGAGAGGTGTAAAATCCATATAAAAATAGTCTTAATCCGATGAGCAGAACTTATATTTTGAATTTATTATTCTTAATAAATTATATGTGCAAGGTCAGCCAGTTTTGTAATGTAGGCTCACATGCCCAACAGATGTGTCACACACCCTCATTGATGGATATATATACAGGAAAAGTTGGAGAGAATTTGATCACAACACAACTCACATCTTCCTCTCTCATCCTAAAAAGAACGAGCTACCTGGAGGACGGATTTCAGCCACACATGGGAAGGACGAAGAGGATTTTTCTGCTGTTAGGGTTTCTGCTGCTAGGGTTTCGCAGAAGTTTGACCAGCGTCGACTTTGGTCAACGCTTGGTCCAAACAAGCTGAAAACTTGTGGGAGGTTCGATTTTTGAAGGCCGTACTACCTGGCACAAAAATCGAGGTCAAAGGGTTGACCGTTTTGCTGCTGCGTTGACTTTTAGCTTGCTGCCCCTGCGTTGACTTTTCAGGACAGCGTTGACTTTTGTAGAACTGACTTGGGTTGACTCATCTACTGGTTGGAGGGTTGTTGTGACACATGCTGGGCTGGCTGACCAAAGGAGACTTTGCTGGTTGAAGCATCCTGTTGACCGCCGAAACGAACACATACATTTTTCTTGTTTCTGATTTGTCTTCTGTAAGATCTGCTTATATGTTCTATCTGCATTTTGCTTATCTACTTGTATGATCGCTGTGAGAAAAGTGAAATTGCTCTTAGCATAGAACATCTACAAAACTTTACATGGTATCAGAGCTGAGGTGAAGACAAACTCTATCTATAGCAATCATCATCGAAGGAAATGGATTCCTCTAAGCTTGAATTCAGGGAGAATGACAAGCTGACTGGAAGTGATGACTTCCATGCCTAGAAGATGTTATTAGATCTCAAATTAGAAGATCATGATCTCCTAGATCATGTGACAGGGAAGATTCAAGAACCTCCATCAAATGCCTCTGCTGCTGTTAAACACAAGTATAAGAAGGGAGAAATCAGAGCAAAGCTGCTGATCAGGGAATCCATAAATAAGAGTCTGGTTGCCTACATATCTGAACTAGGCACATCCAAGGAGATGTATGACAAACTGATACTTATGTTCCGAGTAAACAATGTGAACCAAGTGCTATTCCTCAAGAACAAGTTGAAGAATATGAAGAAGGGCCGAGACGAGTCTATTCAAACTTTTTTTATGAAGTTGACCGAAACCAGGAACAATCTGCTAGCTATTGGGGAGACAATAGCTGATCGTGAGATGGTTCTCACCGCACTTGGAGGACTTCCATATGAATGGCAAGTATTCACAACTACCATTCTCAACAATAATACCACCCCTAACTTTGATGAGCTTCTGTCTAGATGTATGCAAGAAGAAACAAGGATGAAGGAATTTGATAATGAAAGAAATGCTGCCTATGTTGCTCATTCCCGAAAGAAGAACTCTGGTGGTTCCAAGGACAAAGGAAGGACAAAGACTCAAAAGAAGAAGGGTAAATGTTTCACCTGCCATAGGACTAGACACTATGCTAGAGAATGCCCCTTCCAGAAGAATTCTCCCGATAGTGACGACAACAACAACAACCGAAGGAATGGGAATCAAAGAAATGACAAATCCAAAGGAAAGAGGAAGGCTCACTTTGAAGGAAACAATCCACCTTCTAAAAGGACCAGAAATACCAGGTATGAGGAGTCTAATGTTGTTGATAAAAGAAATGAGTATATTCTAATATCTGCTCTCTCAGCTGCATCTCCGCCCGACACTATGGATGTCTGGCTAATCGATAGTGGTGCCTCAAGGAAGCACTTTCTGACATGGTTGAAAGGGATACTAATCTAGAAATTATCCTTGGGGATAATGCCACTTATCCTGTGAAAGGGACCGGGACTGTGACCCTCCACAAGGACAAGTCCTTCATCTACAAGATGTACTCTATGTACCCAAATTGAAGAAGAACCTTGTGTCTATATCTGCCATGGAAGACAAAGGATTCAATGTAACTTTCTCTGATGGAAAGGTACTCATGTGGAAGAAGAGCTTCAAGGAAGCTATCTCAATTGGTTTTAGAGTTGGTACACTCTACCAGGTTGGAGGGGGTCCGTTGGGAGCTATGACTTGTGATACTATCCGTCAAACCGAACTATGGCACCGAAGATTTGGACACCTTCATTACAAGGCTCTTCCCGAAGCAAGGAAGGTGGTGACAGGGATGCCTGATTTTGGAAATAATCATAAAGGTGTATGTAAGGGCTGTGCTGAAGGAAAACATACAAGGGGACCTTTCCCCTCAAGTGTCACAAAGACATCTGAGATATTGCAACTGGTCCATTCTGATCTTTCCGGTATGTTGCCTGTAACATCCCTGGGGGGATGTTCTTACTATATGACATTTACTGATGACTTCTCTCGCAAAACCTGGATATACTTCTTGAAGAAGAAGGATGAGGCTTTCATGTGGTTCCGTACCTTCAAAGCCTTGGTGGAAACTATGACCGGAAAGAAGATCAAGATTTTGAGGACTGACAATGGCACTGAATATGAGTCAAATGAGTTCAAAGACTTTTGCAGAGAAGCTGGCATTAAGAGGGAGACTACCACTGCATATACTCCTGAGCAGAATGGTGTTGCTGAACACAAGAATAGGACTATTGTGGAAGCTGCCCGTGCCATGCTATGTGACCCGGGTCTTCCAAAGTTTCTGTGGGGAGAAGCTGCAAATACTGCTGTGTACATTCAAAACCGATGCCCTCATTCCGCTTTGGACTCCAAAACTCCCGAAGAGGTTTTCTCTGGTAAGAAACCTGATGTCTCACATTTTAGAATTTTTGGATGTCCTGTCTATTTTCATGTGCCGAAAGAAAAGAGAAGTAAGCTGGATGCTACTGGGAAGAAAGGAATGTTTGTGGGCTACAGTGAGACTTCTAAGGCATATAGAGTCTATGTACCTGGTCAAAGGGAAGTAGAGATAAGCCATGATGTCACTTTTGACGAAGATGCTTCCCTGAAGAAAGTAGTAGATCTTCCTAGATCTAAAGAAAACCATGAAGAAAGACCTGGGAATCTGGAAGAACCCCAGGATGAGACTATGCCTGATGTTGAAGGGCCAATGGACCCTATTGATCCTTCCCCTTCTCTAGGAAAGAGGTCATCATGGCTCAAGGACACCCTCAAAGATGCTGAGGGTCATGCTGCCCCAAGGGGAACATTCCGAGAAAGCAAGAAGTCGTGTAGATACCAAGGGTATCTAGCTGCCATGAGTACTATTATACAATCTGAACCTGGATCTTTTGAGGAAGCCATCAAGCATCAAGTCTGGAAGGATGCTATGCATGAAGAATATGAGGCTATTATGAAGAATGATGTCTGGGATGTGGTCCCGAGACCGAAGGACAAATCTGTTGTCACCGCTAAATGGCTCTACAAGATTAAACATGGATCTGATGGGAGTGCTGAAAAGTTTAAGGCAAGATTTGTTGCCCGTGGCTTCTCTCAAAAGGAAGGAATTGACTATGACGATATATTTGCACCTGTGGCTCGATATACCACCATCCGATCCATCATAGCCCTTGCTGCTACGCAAGGATGGAGTCTTCATCAGATGGATGTCAAGACCGCTTTTCTGCATGGTGCAATAAAGGAAGAGGTGTATGTAGAACAACCTCTGGGATTTGAAGTTCAAGATCGAGACACTTATGTCTGCAGGTTGAAGAAAGCCCTCTATGGGTTAAAGCAAGCACCCAGAGCTTGGTATGAGAGGATGGATAGTTACTTGATGAAGCTGGGCTTCACTCGAAGCAATGCTGATCCAAACCTTTACTTTAAGGTTGTGGAAGGAAAGCCTCTCATTCTAGTGCTGTATGTGGACGACCTCTTCCTGACAGGTGATGACCCTCTCATTCATCAATGTAAGAGGGAGCTTGCTGCTGAGTTCGAGATGAAAGACCTAGGACTGATGCACTATTTCCTAGGCCTGGAGGTCTGGCAGAGACCTGGAGAGATTTTCCTTTCTCAAGGAAAGTATATTGTGAAGCTTCTGGAAAGATTTGGGATGGTGGAGTGTAAGTCTGTGTCGACACCAATGGAACTCAACTTTAAGAAGTTGAGTGGCAGCGCTGCAGGGCCTATCTTGGCCAATCCTACTGAGTATCGTCAACTCATAGGAGCTTTGATGTTCTTAGTGAACACCCGTCCGGACATATGTTTTGCAGTGAATACTTTGAGTCAACATATGGTTGAGCCTCATCATTTTCACTGGGTTGGTGCCAAGAATCTTTTGAGATATCTTCGGGGCACAATAAACCATGGGCTGAGATACACTGCCGGGAGTGATACTGCGGGGATATACTGATGCCGATTGGGCTGGCAGTATGGTGGATCGTAAGAGCACATCTGGATGCTGTTTCAATCTTGGTTCTGCTTCGATCTCATGGATGAGCAGGAAGCAGAAGTCGGTGGCTTTGAGCACCGCGGAGGCCGAATACATTGCTGCTAGTATGGCCTGTTGTGAAGCAGTTTGGTTGAGGAAGCTCTTTAGTGAGCTGTTCCAACATGTGCTAGATACCACTGTAATACTCTGTGATAATCAGAGTGGGATTAGTATGACTGAGAATCCTGTGTTCCACGACCGATCCAAGCATATTGATATCAGGTACCACTTTATCCGGGATATGGTACAGCGAGGCGCCGTAAGGCTCGATCATATAGGAACTGATGAGCAGGTCGCGAATATTCTCACTAAGCCCCTGGGAAGGTCAAGTTCCTAACCTTCCGTGAGAGTCTTGGTGTCGTGGAAAGACCCTATGATGTGGGTCCTGTTGGACGATGAGCTCTGGGAGCTCTGGGGGGCTTTGGGGATAGCTTCTCGGAGCTATAAGCACTCATAATGCTTCTGCCCCACCCTTGTGATTATTGAGCTGGTTCGCCACTCATTTAATCTGTGCCCCATATGCATCCTACCCATTGAGTTCAGGGCTCATGGGAAGTACCTCTCATTTGGCCAATGAGGTGTGGAAAAGCTAGAGACTATTAGCAAAGACTGATGGACGCATCAGAGATTGCCGTACTCTCTATCTAGGATGGCATGGCCCAACCACTTGATCTGGGATCAAGATTTGTGAGGTCTGGGACCTCTGGACTGATTATGTCAGTCGGGGAATGATGTCTTTGTGACTGACCCACTTCTGTTCTGAAATAAAGAAGCCAGCAAAGCAAGTTTCGGCGGGATGACTCACGATGTTAATTGCACTAATAGATGGAGTTCTCCCTAGTTGAGAGGGAGTGTTAAATTTGGACAACTAGGTCCAAACTCCATGTTCTGATGCTCAGATTAAGAGGCTAATATTTTTGTTGGATTCCTCTTTCTGAGAGGTGTAAAATCCATATAAAAATAGTCTTAATCCGATGAGCAGAACTTATATTTTGAATTTATTATTCTTAATAAATTATATGTGCAAGGTCAGCCAGTTTTGTAATGTAGGCTCACATGCCCAACAGATGTGTCACACACCCTCATTGATGGATGGATATATATACAGGAAAAGTTGGAGAGAATTTGATCACAACACAACTCACATCTTCCTCTCTCATCCTAAAAAGTACGAGCTACCTGGAGGACGAATTTCAGCCACACGTGGGAAGGACAAAGAGGATTTTTCTGTTGTTAGGGTTTCTGCTGCTAGGGTTTCGCAGAAGTTTGACCAGCGTTGACTTTGGTCAACGCTTGGTCCAAACAAGCTGAAAACTTGTGGGAGGTTCGATTTTTGAAGGCCGTACTACCTGGCACAAAAATCGAGGTCAAAGGGTTGACCGTTTTGCTGCTGCGTTGACTTTTAGCTTGCTGCCCCTGCGTTGACTTTTCAGGACAGCTTTGACTTTTGTAGAACTGACTTGGGTTGACTCATCTACTGGTTGGAGGGTTGTTGTGACACATGCTGGGCTGGCTGACCAAAGGAGACTTCGCTGGTTGAAGCATCCTGTTGACCGCCGAAACGAACACATACATTTTTCTTGTTTCTGATTTGTCTTCTGTAAGATCTGCTTATATGTTCTATCTGCATTTTGCTTATCTACTTGTATGATTGTTTTGAGAAAAGTGAAATTGCTCTTAGCATAGAACATCTACAAAACTTTACACAAACCCTATAGAATATCAACAATTAGGTTAGCATACTAGTATTTACATATCTACGACTAGCATCTCATATCAATATCCCTTATGTAAACCCAATACACAAACATTAATATTTCAAAGTTAGATATATAATAATTTCATTCAGACTAGGGTTTCGATCAAACATGCGAACATGCACCTAGGGCTTCATTCCTAGGATCTTACCATAATCATTACAAGGGTTTTACCAAACCCTGAATTTCTAGGGTTTCAACACATAGTTTAGACACTAACAGCAAACCCTAAAGGGCTAGGGTTTCTATAAAACCCTAAATATCAAAAGAATAGGAATTCTAGATTTCATTAACAACCCTATTTAAACTAGGGTTTCATAAACAATATTAACACATCCTTAGAAACAAGAGGCTAGTGTTTTATAGTGAACCCTAAGAGTTAAGGTTACACAAGAATGATCAAATAATATCATGAGGGTAGATTCAATCTAATGATTAATCACCCTTAACAAGAATCTTTAAAACTCAAAACCCTACGCATAACGATGTCAGTGATGTAAAGCAAATTTCAAAAGAAGAATGATCGTACCTTTTACATGAATAGAACTTTATAACAAAGTTTATAGTCTAAGACATACCTCGAGTTGTTTCTTAACAAACCTTGTAGGACATCAATTCTTTGAAGGGTTTCCTTTGCAACATAACTTCTTTCATGCTTTAAGTTTATCCTTTGAAGTCTCCTCCACAACCTTGACCATTTAGTAAGCTTTCCTAACGAAGGAAAATATAAATAAAAGGTTATTAGCATATAATATAAACAAATCTTGATATGAAAGGGAAACCAAACATAAGGAGGAGACAAAGAACAATATACTTATCTTTTGGTGAAATGGTGAGGGCTCCCTCTTAATCCAATCTCGAGGGATACCTATAACTCATCAAAATAATTCAAAAATGTTCTAACAAGACATGTTAGACTTGCAAAACTCTAGGAATCAAGACATAAAGGAAAACAATGCAAAACTTAAAATAGAAGGATATGTGAGGGATAGTATTCCCTAAGAGTCCTTGGCAAATAGATCTTTGATCTCGGATTCTTCAGTCTTATTTCTCTTAGGTGGAGCTTCATCAACAACATTCGCATGTTCCCTTTCTCTCTTCTTATTACTTGGATTCTCAGGCAGTGACTTTTATAATGACCCATCTTATGACAATTGTAGCATTCAATCTTTGATAGGTCAACTTTCTTCTTTGGTCACTTGAACTTCTTGAAGTTTCACTTTTTCTTGTGATGAGCGGAATAGGCATTAGAGATGTTTTCTTCTTCATCCTCCTTGTTGTTTACTAACGATACTCGAGCTTCTTCTTGACTACATGCATTCCACATTTGTTCAAATGTTGTTGTATCCTTCCAATGGTTAAGTCTTGACGCAAAGGCACTCCAAGAATTTGGTAGTCCTAGAGAGCAATAATTACCAGCTCCTTTTCTCGGACAACTTCATCCATTGCTTGGATTTCATCTCTGATTCATCTATTGCTTGGAGTTCATCTCTGATTCTAGATATCCTTATAAAGTAGGATGACATAGTGTCGTCTTTTGTCATCTTAATAGTCCTTAATTCATTCTTGAGACTTGTTATTTGACCAATGTTCTTGATGGTGAATAGTTTGGAGACAAGCTCGTACATTTCTTGAGTGGAATGTACATCAGATATGTATGGGATGAGGTTGTTATTTACTCCATCCACTATTAGGTTCATGGCCAAGATTTTCATTTCTCTGAACTTTGATTTTTCTACTTCACTTGATTCATCTGTAGGCTTCTTGATTTTTCCTTGAAAAAGATTCAAAACTTTGTTCTTTTTGAGAATGAGATCTATCCTCTTTTTCTAGGCCCTGTAGTTGTAAGCTCCTTCTAGTTTGTTTTCTCCCTTCATTGAGTTTGACATAGTTCCAGTAGATAATAGACTTATCTCCTTATATGATCCTTTTTCCTTAATGACCTTCCTTTGATATCCTTTTCCTCAATAGATCTTCAGCCTACGTTTTTCCTTCTTCTTCACCTTAACTCTGATACCATGTTAGAAATCAGAAAGGCAGAAATATTTTCTTTATGTTGATAATTACTTGTGATGTCTTTATATTCTTATTAACTTTCTTATGTTCTCTTTTATCTTTGTTCATCAAGCAATTACCAAAACCAAAACACAAAGATCAAGGACACCAGATGTAGGCACTCAACCAGGGCTAAAACCCCTATATAGGGGAAAATCCAGTCAAATAACTCTTCCTTTAGTGATTCAAAATGAGATGGACCAAGACCTTAGACCAATAAACCTTCCTCCTCCACCAAGTCATCCTTCCAAAATGATTCAACAACCTTCAATAGTCTCTTCTTGTCCAGCAGCTTCAACCCAACAACAATCCAAAAATTCGACTTCCCAGCTTCAAAACTTCAACCCCCAGCAGCAAAATTTTGGCCCAACAACAGAACAGAAGTTTCGACCCTTCCAACAACTTAGCAACTTCACACGTGTGAGAGAGAGACAGAGAGAATTTTGACTTCTTATGCTTGAGATGACCCTCCTTCTCCTTCACTAGCCTATTTCACCTTCTTCCTTGAATTTTTCACTTTTTACTACCCCAGCAATCGCAAATCGAACTTGGTGAGTGAGTGCTCAAAATGAGGTAGAGTTGTTGCCTTTATATAGTAGTTTATGCCCCTCAATTTAGGCCTACTTGTCCAGTTTGAGACCGACATGGTGGAGGAGGCCTAGAAGACCTAATTTACATGAAAATAAAGAAAAAAATATCTTTCTTGAAAATAAATCCCAAGGGTTCTTTACATTATGACATGGACAAGGACACTTAACATGTACCCTAGAAGCCTGCAATGGAGGCTTTGACCTATAAAAAATTGACCCAAGCATGAAACCCATGCTTTAATAAGTCAATTTCTTTAATAATAAAATTTATTTTTCTTTCTTTTGATAAATACATTACACATCATGACTCAAGTATAATTATGAAGAACGACACTAGTTAGATTCTTCAACACGTGGCACAATCAACTATGGAGTGAGATACACAGCTGTGAATTTGAGGCTACATGGATATTCTAATGTTGATTGGGGTGGCAATGTGGTGCATAGAAAGAGCACGTCAGGATGTTGCTTGTCATTGGGGACTCCTTCAATTCCATGGATGAGTAGGAAGCAAAAATCAGTTACTTTAAGCACCGTCAAGGCCGAATATATTGTTGCTAGTATGGCCTGTTGTGAAGCTGTCTAGTTGAGGAAGCTCTTCAGTGAGCTATTTGAGCACATATTGGATACCATTGTTGCCTTATTGCGACAACTAGACTGGGATTCGTCTTTCATAGAAGCTTGTGTTCCACGACCACTCCAAGCACATTGACATCAGGTACCACTTTATCTGGGATATGGTACAATGGGGAGCAATAAGGCTCCAACACATCAGCACTGGTGAGCAGGTTGCTAGCATCCACATGAAATCCTTGGGGAAAGCCAAATTCTTAGCCTTCTGAGAGAGACATGGAGTCATGGAAGGACCATCCCAGGAGGATCCCGCTTGACTTGGACATTGAGCTCTGGGAGCTCCTGGGGGCCTGGGGTACTTCTTGGAGCTATGAGCGACCATAGGGTGAGTGGTTCACCTTCCCTTATAGGTGCGTTGTGTACAGGGTGAGTGGTTCACCTTCCCCTATGATACCCCGTGACGATTGACATGTGTGTAGGGTGAGTGGTTCACCTTCCCCTATGATTGATGATATATGCATAGGATGAGTGGTTCACCTTCTCTTGCAGATGCCCCAGCATACATCCTACCCATGTAGTTTGGGACTCATGGGAAGTACCTCTCATCTGGCCAATGAGTTGGGAAAAGTGGATAGGGACCATAGCACTACAGATGGACGCATCGTGTACTGTCATACTCCCTATGTCTAGGATGCATGGTGCTCAACAACTTGATCATTCAGGATCAAATCTAATTGGGGTTCTACCCCTGGAATAACTTCAATTAGTGGAGAGTGGCAAGGTCTTGTAACTCACTCTCAATCAAATCTTCTTCATTGTTACATTAGTGTTCAACAGAGTAGAGACGAGCTGCAGAGATGGTACATGACGACAAGATGGCATCACGATGGATGGATTAGCAGGTAGAATTCTTCAATTCTCCCTAGTTGAGAGGGAATATTAAAATTGAGAAGTAGGGCCAAATTCCACTTTGGACAACTCGTTTGATGGAAATGATTATTGCATTGAATTCCTCTTTTCGAGAGGACCAAAATCGACCTAAAGATCATCAAATTTGGATAAGGAAAATTATGTTGTTGAGGTCAAGCCCACAAATGTGAAATTTGTCAAGGTCGGCCATATCATCATGTAGGATCATGAAGCCCAATGGACATGTCACTTGACCCCCAACGACTTGTATAAATAAGAGAGACCTCAAAGCTCATTTGGCATCATCTCATCTAACACATTATTCTCTCTCCTCATTTGATTGGTTCGTATAGCTCATTGGGCATCTCTTCTTCTCACACGCTGGAAGGATACGAAATACAAGGCCAAATTGCAAGATTGTTGTAGGGTTTGACCAGCATTGACCAAGGGGTATTTGACCAAGTTTGACTATGACTTTTGGGTCAAAATTTCGGTTTTGGAGAGTTGCATCTATTGGCACAAAAACTGAGGCATTCTAGCACACTGACTTGAGCTAACCGCAGACTTTGACCAAGTTTGACTGTTATTTTCATGAATATTTTGGGCTAACTTTGACCACCTTAGAAGGCCGAGTTTGACTAGGTATGACCAAGCTACATTGAGGATAGTTTGTTGCTACCTTGACCAACGTTGACTTTCTGGTTAGGGTTGTTGACTGCTACAAGAAAATTTCAAATTTGACAAGGTTACTTTGATCATCATTTGGCAAGTCAATTTTGACTTTATAAGTTTATTGTTCTCTCTCTCTGCTAAACATTTGATATAATAATAAGAAGAATTGATCAAAAGGTTTTCCCCATCTTGGGGTTTTTCACTGGCATTCGCCAAATCTAGTGTTCTTTTGTCTTCGCTTGTCTTCTGCGTTTTATTGTTCATGTTCTTTCTACAATTACTGTGAATGTGATTTATGGTTAATGTGATTGTTATTGGAAACTAAATTGGAAATTGTCATTAGGCTGCTAAAAAGACATTGAACTAATTGTGCTAAGAACTATATATACCATTGTTAACCAAAATTAACAGTTATTCAGTACCTATGACATATTCAGAGTAACCCTAGTTGGGCTTGTCTCCTACTTAATAGGAGATGGTATGATGCAGATCCAGTGGTCATCTTGTACATTGATAATTGGGCATGTGGCTAGAATAAGGATCTAGAAATGAAGATACAGGTGGTCTTGAAGAGGAAGCATTTCTTCTTTTGCAGACAACATTGACATATGGTTGATGGACAGTGGTGCCTCATGGTAAGGAGGCAAGATCAAGAGGGAGTTGATAGCTTTCTACAATCCTCATTGAAGATAAGTACTTTCTAGACTTATGTTATTTCTTTGTGACATTGTTTTTGTTTAGATTGATTTATCTTCTTAGATTCTTGATTATTCATCCTGCATGAGTAATTGGTTAACCAAATGCTTCTTTCTCTAACTTCTTGAATGAGGGTGTGATTAAGGAAAGTAGATCCATCTTTAAGGCCATCAAGATGAAGAGTAATGCAAGAAGAGTTAGCTCCAAGAGGAAGCTAATGTAGGAGAATGAAGGACACACTCTCATATCTAGAGAAGAAAGACAATAGTGTCTTTTGAATGAAGCTTGCAACAAAGGATTCTCCTGATCAATGTTGCACGAAGCGGGGACGAAGTGGGGACTTTTTTTGGAAGCGGGGACGCGGAAGTGTCATTTTCCAAAAATCTAGGAAGCGAAACGTCTGCTATATATATATTTGCATTTATACTCAAAACAAACATCCCAAATACCAAATTAGTTGTAGAAGACATGAAAACATGCATATTTTTGCATAAATCAAGATAGATATGGCATCCATGATTCCATTGTAGTTACTAGTATGTACATCAACCATCTATATTCTAGCGATTACAAACATACATCAAATTTTTAAGCATATTATAAAACATAAAACATTTAAGCATATCATAAAACATAAAACATAGAGCATATTATGATTTATCTAGCAAGTAAGCAACTGTCAACATTTGTCATGTCCAAAATTCAAATAATAATGTTTACAAAATATGTCACTTGGTCACTGCCAAGACAAAAAAGGTTCAAAATTCAAATTCACAAGCCTACAAGTCTAATGAGCAATCTATAACAAAAGTAGTAAATTGTGAATATATCTACTAAGCGTCCAAAACAGGGGGAAGTGTCCAGGAAGCATCCAAAACAGGCGGAAGCGTGCTTCCGAATTTTGGAAGCACGCTTCTGGGGACGCTTCTTGTACGAATCCGCACGGGACGCACTTCGGGCCTTAGAATCGGGGGGGGGGGAAACGCTTCCTGCAACATTGCTCCCGATAGAAAGATTGCACTGTGCAGAGTCCTACTTCATCATCAAGTACACTTTCATTATGTTTATTTACTTTGCTATTATTGCTCTTGCTCTTGTTTTGGGGTCAACAGGTACATCAGATGGATGTAAGGACCAAGTCCTCAATATCGAGATTGAGAAGGATGTAGAGTCACCCCATGATTAGAGTGGTACTTGAAAATGAACAAGAGCTCAGACCTCGAAGGAAGGATTGCATTCTCCCAAGTTGATGAAGAGGCTTCCTATTTACAGGGAGTAGACTATAAGACAAGAAGTCTCTGAGAACAATATGTCCTTCATGAAAGGACCATAATAGATGACAAAGATGTTTTAGTGTCACATGCTTTCGTGATAAAGGAAGCAACAGTGGCTAAAAGGAGTATGCTTCCATAACAGAGGGTGCAACAATGTCAGATGCTACCACAATAGAAAGCTCGACAGTCATAAGGAATATGCTCTCAGAAGGAGCGGAATACGATAAGATCCTTGTACCTGTTGCCAAATGCACTATTATCATATGTATGTGAAGTTGGCTTCATCCATGATGTACTTAAGAAAGAAGCATACATAGAGCTACCTCAGGGCTTTGAGGTACATGAGAAGGACACTCATGATTACAAATTGAAGAAAGCCCCATATGGACTCAAGCAAGTCCCCTAGGCTTGGTATGCTTGGAATGATGGACATCTGATGTGGATACCAACCTCTCTTCAAGGTTGAAGGTATGTCTTTGATATTTGGTTTTATATGCTAATAATTTACTTCTAACAAGATCATATCATCTCATCGTTCGATACCAGAGGGAGTTGACCTATGAACCCAAGGAGATCCACTTCTTGAGATAAGAAGTGTAACAAATAGATGATGAGGACTTCCTTGTCAAGGGAAGTATGTAGTCAGAGACTTGGCATGATGGATTACACTAAAGCAGTTAAAAGACTCCTCTTCAGATTCGGATGTGGTGGATCCTGTTAGCACTTCGTAAATTCCCTAGGCTGAAAAAGGAATTCCAGAGGTAACCACAAACCACTTCTAAGTCAAAATCTAGCCCTTCTAACCTGGAGAGGGCTCTCTCAGTTGGGTTACTCAATAAATATGATGTTAGGCCAGGTAATAAGCTCAACAAGGTTTGATATTTAGAGGTCTGTTGATGAGAAAAGAGATAGCTCCATTGGGCATGGAGTCATGTCAAATCAGTGTTTGTCCAGTGATACGAGGGAAAAAGAGAGTGTTTCTCCACAGGGGCAAGGTAGCCAGATTTTGTGGTGGGATTTAGTTAAATTGTTGAAGGGAGTGACTATAGAAAAGGTGAAAAACAACACATTAGAGCATCAAACCATGGATGAATTCTAAAATGTTTCTTTAAGCCGAAAACATTGATAACTTGTCAAACTAAAACAGAGCATTATTAAAGATGAATTCTGAATTAAACATTTGGTTTTCCAAGCAAGAAGATGCACATTAAAGGGATGTAAACACAGATAACTTACAAGATCAAAGGAGCACAAAACCACCAAAATTCTGACTCGAGAATCCCTGCAAATCACCTTCTATTTCATTCATTCACTGGCAAAGTTTTCAAAAATACAGTGCACAAAAGTCTTTTTCTCTAATATCAACCAACAGAACCACTTACAATGCTTTTGATATCTTTATACATCATCAAAGATTTGATCTCCTACCCTAGGTGGTCGAATTCATTGACCAAAACCAACTTTTAACTAGATACATCCAAAAACTAGTGCATATACTGAAAAATAGGAACAATTTTCCTTACAACCAATCCAAGCCTAAAACATCACTAACTTAGAATATTGACCAATGAACATTAAACACAGCCCCTAGGATAATTTGTCACCTATTTACATAATCTAAGCCACTGCTAGAAATCAAAAATTCGAAATTTGAAACAAAATGGAGCTGATTGTCCAGAATCACAATGCATTAGGCACACTCGCAGTGCATTAATTTGGCTTCCATGCTCTGTACGGTTGCGGCCCCTATCTGTCAAAAAGAAGCAAATGGGTATGCTTCAAATACCCCTGTGATGGTGTTGGACCTCCTAAACAAGATTCAAAATGCCTACAAACATCCCTTTGACATGTTCCCCACTTTCGCAATGCACTGTCTGTTTTCACAGTGCCTCCAAAAACTGAACACATGGTGACTTTTCCTTAATGTGAAATGTTGGAAACATCAAAATGGATGTTGGAACCTTCATAGAACTCCCTCATGACAGCAAAACTTCCAACTTCACTATCCCACAATTATCAAAATTTATATAAAAAAAGCGCAGCAAGCCCCTTGTTGCGTTTTTGCAAGTTTCATCAAAATTTTACCTTTTCTAATCTCTTGAGCCAAAAACAAAATTTTAGAGCTGGGTTGAGGTTTCCTGCTAGAGATTCACCTTTTTACTAGCCTCTACAAGTAAGTCTAACTTACCTCTCTTCCTCTTCCTTCTAGCTTCCTTGACTTGAGTGAGTTTCTTCTTCACCAACCTGAGTCTTCTCTTTAGGACCAAGTTTTGTACATATAGATTTTTCACCTGCCTATGCAGAGGCAGGGTCCACTTCAATTTGTATTTTTCCTTGTCAAGGACAGGCTCAACAACTTCCAACTACCTAAACACATACAATTTGTCCATGTGATCCTTTTCTGCAAGTTGATCCACCTGTTGTTGTACTCCTTCAAGTTGTTCTAGTAGCTTCTCAAATTCTTTTTGCTCATCAAAAACAATCTTCTTTTTAGGTTGAACAGTCTCCACTACTTGCATTTGTACCTTGGCAGCAAACCTAGTTCTAGGTCTCCTTGACTGCTCTACTACCTCCTTCAACTCTTCCACATCAATGACCATTTTGCCTTTGCCTTTGTCAACATGTGCCAATGTTTCCTTTGATGGCTCTTATTTTCTAGGCTAAATAGTTTCTTGAGACACTTTATGCCTAAGCTCCCTATTCTCCTGCTGCAAGTAAGCTATTGTCACATGGGCCTTATACAACTGATCTTGTAACTCCGCAATTTTCTGGTCCTTTTCATCAATTTTCACTTCTCTTTGTGTGCTCTCTGATTCCATAACTTGAATTGGTGATGAAGGAGGAACCACAGGTAATCTCTTGGCTGCAGCTCTTGTTCTTGGCACCCTTATCACCTTTTCTTCCTCAGAATTGTAGCTTCTTAGAACTTTTCTTTCCAACCAATTTATTTTTAGTCAAAGGTTTCTTGACTGAGCTATGATGATCTTGTAGATAACTCCTTCGAACAGATGAACCATACTCTTACCTGTGTTTTGGCTTGAGAAAGTCCTTGAAATCAACCAAATCAAAATCCATTCATTTGAATCATTACTCTCCACTCAAAGGTATCTCAGTGGCCTCAACTATTGATTGAGCTGAGACTGGAAAAGTCATACTTCCCACCTTTGCTTGTACACCATCAAAAACCCTAGCAAATTCCTTTGTCAACTGCAAATGATATCCCTGAATTCTCTCACAGAATCTCATACACCCTACTTGTTCAAAAGTCATCCTGACGATTGGATCTGCATTGATGGTTGTGATACCATGAGGTTCAAAACGAACAATAGCTCCCCCTTTTTGTTTTTTGTCTTCTAGAGTCAACAAAATTTCACTTTTGCAGCAATGGATATTTTAAGGTTATGAACAGCTTGTTTAGGCAACAATAAAGGTGTTTCAAATCTTGTGACAATGTCTTAAGATACAACACAGCAGTTATACCTAGACTAACAACTGCAAACTACTCAAGCAAACCCTAAAGGCCTCGGAATTTTGTAACTGTTGGCAAGAAATTAAACTAGGGACAGCCCCAGCGCACAAGCCAGAAACGCAGCGCTAAAGAAATTCGACCTCTAAAACACCTTTGAGCATAAATTTTAAGGGAAAAAGCTTTGTTACAGTTTTTAAACCAAGGCAACAACCTGCATGCAAAGGCTCACATGGCAAAAAGGCAAATTGGTAATGAGAAAAGAGGGAAATGTCTCACTATGTGGATTCACATCGGGTTGGGATGAAAACGCAGCGCTAAGAAAGAAAAACCGTAGCGAATTCCAGAAAAGCAGCGACGACAATTTTATTCTTTTTGTAAGCTCTAAACGCTTTGCACTAGTTTTTAAATGCAATTTCATAGTTCTATCATGATTGAAGGACAAAGAGAAAACTAAATTTGCACCTGTGAGGGGATTTTGACCGTCGATATGCGAGAAATTGAGCACTGTGTGGACTTGCAATGCCCCTGCCTCCCTTTCGCAGTGAAAGAAATGGACCTCTAAAGCTTTCTGATGTCAATAATGAAGAGTTGAGTGCTAAGGGATAATAAGGTAGGTTCAAATGATCACCTTGAATGGCCTAGAGCGAGAGTGAACGTGTTGATCGTGATTTGGAGAGAAAATCATGAATGCGCAACATTTTTCCTAAAAACGCAGTGCATTGGGAATTGAAATGATTGTCCTCTAACTGTTATCCCCTGTTGAGCTCATAAGTTATATTTTTGAAATGACATCCAAAATGATGTAAGAAAGCCTTTGAATTTGTGTCACGATCATTACATGATTGCTTTGATGAAGACATTATTTCTAAACTTAGGTGGCCTACTAACTATGACTTAAAATGGGACTAACCAACTCACACTAACTAAGGACTTGTAACATGATTTTTTGTACCATTTTCAAGTGACCAAAGACTTTCCATGATTGCCCTTTGTAAGGAAAAACATAACTTTAGACATTGGCTTCTTAATCAAAATGAAAAGCCTTACATGATACCCAATCTAGACCTAGACCTCTTGGAACAATAATAGTCAAGTGATTATGACTAATATTTACAATTTTGACCTTAGAGACATAGCAAGACTAACAAGACCAAGAATCCTAGACATATCACACTAACAGATCCCACAATAAGCTGGCAGCGAGATGGATCCTGGCTTTGCAGTGTGTACCCCAAGTCAGATGTTAGTCTTTGAAGCATCGAATGGTGTTCTAGTCTCGAAACATTGTGGAGAGGCTCAATTAAATTAATTGATCGATAATTAAAAATGCCTAAGTCTAACTTAGGGAAATCGATTAATTAATAGTAATAAATTGAGAAAGGTGAGAATTCTCTAGAAACTCACACAAATCGACTTGGAGATGATCTCAGCCATCGATTAAGTTTTAATCTTGGTCGTTGGAGTCCAAACTAGAAATTATAAAAACAGGTCAATGGGTAAGATGGAGAAACACACACATCACAATGAGTGACAGCCAACAGCGAGAGTTCCCTGGGCAGTTCGAGTTAGCCAACAACTAGCTCAAGCCAAAGAGAGCACACAGGGCTAAAGAGGGGCGGAGACAGTGATCCGGAGGAATATTTTCCAGTTCCAAAGAGGCAAGAGAGGAGGAAATCTCTAGTAAAGAGCTACAATAGCGGCATCAACAAGGAATTGAAAGGTGTGAAGGAGGAAGACTATGTAGCCCTTGCATCAGAGGGAAAAGCAAAAGGTCCCAGTCAAGGAAATGGCTCGCTGCGAGAGAAGAAGAAGAAAAAAGATCTATCTAAAGATCAAGTGCTTTAGGTGTGGAGAGTTTGGCCACTACGATACTCAGTGTCCTCAGAGGAAGAAAGACAAGAAGGAGAAGCGGGCTCAGGAAGCAATATCCGCAAAAATAGATAAGGTTTCCTCTCAATGGGAGGAACAATTCACCATGTATGCAGTTATACCGCCAAGAGAGAGGTGGGGCGATATCGAGCTTTAGTCCCAGAGTTGCGAAGAGAAATAAGGTCCATCAAAGTAAGCAACGGATAGTGTTTCCTCATGGATCATTACCTTGCTACAAGGGCTCAACGTATTCAATAGCAAGATGATTGGTGTCAGATAATGCAGTCAGTTCCAAAGTGAAAGTTGCAGACTAGTTGCAGTAAGATGTTAAGGAGTGCATAGCAGTGTTGATAGCAGTGCAACAGTGAAAATTTCTTAGTGGAAAGTGCAGAGGCTAGTAGCAGTTAGAGACTCAGGATACAGTTGCAACACAGAGACACAATTGATTTAGTATTTTGAATGCTTCTCTATTGCAGTGGTCGCAATAGCAGCGACAATAGTTGAGAGGGATTGTTAGTTTGGTTACAGTGTAGATGCAGAGTTGGCAACGGTACAGGATGTACAGTGCAGTGTCAGCAGCAGCACATATGCAGCATGGTTTAGCTATGATCAGTGACAGATGAATCAGAGTTAGTGTAGTGGTTGGTGGACAGTAGCAGGCAGCTACATATGTCAAACATCAACAACATGGGAAGATGTTATGGAGACAGAGTTGGAAAACACCTTCCTCACTAAGAGGGAGTGTTAGATTTTGTATCATCGGATGGTATTCTAGTCTCGAAACTTTCTGGAGAGGCAAAAACACATGCGTTCTCCAAAACCTAGAAATCGTTTCTAGAAATTCCACATAGAAATGGCTCAATTAAATTAATTGATCAATAATTAAAAATTGATTAATTAATAGTAATTAATTGAGAAAGGTGAGAATTTGTTAGGTCCCTATACTACTAGTGTAACCCCTTATTGTTATTAGTACAACCCCCTTATTATATTGTTGTGCCCATGTAGTCCCCATATTGTTATTATCGTGCCCCATAGAAGCCCACTATTTTATTATTGTGCCCTTACATTATTATTGTTATGTCGACTCTGATTATATTATGACCCCTTAGACTCCTATATATAGAAAGGAGGCCTTGTCATTTGTATCATCCAAGAATTATTCATTTGCGTAATGTAAAGGAGGATGCCCTATCGAAAAGACTTATTTCTAAGGCGTTGATCTACCTTTTCTATCTTTTTGTGAGCTCGTTTCATAACATTTGGTATAGAGCTTTGGATTCTAGGGTTTCGTTGCTCCAAACAGGTCATCGTGGTATTTTTGCTATAACTTTTGTTCTGCGATGTTTCAAAAGCTACAAAAAAAACCCATTTGAGAAGAAATCTTGCTGGACCGCGCCTCTGAA
The DNA here is from genome assembly GCA_031772625.1 of Pinus tabuliformis. Taxonomy (NCBI): domain Eukaryota; kingdom Viridiplantae; phylum Streptophyta; class Pinopsida; order Pinales; family Pinaceae; genus Pinus; species Pinus tabuliformis. The sequence goes on along the minus strand of CM062806.1, from coordinate 236,237,092 downwards.
TTTCAAATCTTGTATCGCTATATTTTCGGAAATATGATCTGAGGAAGTTAGGGTTTTTGCAAGCTCTAGAATTTCATCTAAAACAGGTCAATCATGGTATTTTCACTATAAAATTTTCGCTACGAAGTTTCAAAAACTAAAAAAAAACCATTTGAGAAGGAATAGTTTGGAATCTCAGGTCTCAATTTCAGATCTTGTCTCGCTATATTTTCGGATATATGATCTGAAGAAGTTAGGGGTTTTGCAGACTCACAAATTACATTCTAAACAGGTGACCTTGGGAAAATCGTCATAACTTTCTCTTTGAGCAACAAATTGAAATTTCGTAAGAAGTTACAAAAAGATTACGGACTGTAGTTTTCTTGCATAGTTTTCAAATCCGAAGGTCTAAACAATGACACGTGACACGTCATACAAGTTCTCTCTACTGAAACATTATATAATCAAGTCATCTTAGGAAATTGGGCATAACTCTTTCTTGGAGAATCAAATTCTGATTAGATTTGCGGGGTTAGAAAGAGGACTTAGAGGGCTACTGCAGGAGACAATTTCAAAACTTTGAGATCTGAAAGTACAGAGTTACAGTCATTTCAAGATCGAGCTCCTGAAATCAAGAAAAGGCGATATGAGGAAGTTTGATGGAAAGGATCCAATAAATTGGATATTACAAATGGAGCAATATTTTGATCTACATGGTGTACCACTGATACAAAAAGTATGTATTGCATCTTCATATTTAGAACCAGATCAATTTTTATGGTATAAAGGGCTTTGTTCTCGTAAACAACTTGTTACGTGGTCAATTTTCACGGAGGAAATGATAGTGCATTATGAGGATACAAAGAGCAACACCTTCTTTAGAGCAACACCACAACAATTGGAAGAAAAAGAGCTTTGTTACAAAGTGGAAAGCAAAATTATGGCAACAAGGAAGTCTACCCCTCACAACTATAAGATGGAAGTGTTGTTTCTCCTAGCCTTCCACAACTTACAAGGGTTACACCACAACAATTAGAAGAAAAAAAGAAAAAAGAAAAAAGAGAAAAAGGGCTTTGTTACAATTGTGATAACAAATACATTAAAGGTCATAAGTGTGTTGAGAATAAATTATTTTACATTGATTGTGGAGAGGAGGAAGAAAAGGATCAAGAAACGTCAAAAGAGGAGTATTACACCAGAAACCAACCCCAGAGAAAGAAGGAATGAATCCGACCATATCTTGTAAAGCATTGGAAAGAATTACCACTCCTAAAACTCTCAAGATAAAAGAACATATCAAGAAGAAAAAGGTTCAAGAAGTAAAAGATCACATCGAGAAAGAAGAAATGAATTCGACCATATTTTGTAATGCATTGGACGGAATTACCACTCCTCAAACTATCAATATAGAAGGACATGTCAAGAAGAAAAATGTTCAAGAATTGAAAGATCACATCGAGTCTCAAGAAATCAATCCGACCATACCTTGTAATGCATTGGAAGAAATTACCACTCCTCAAACTATCAAGATAGAAGGACATATCAAGAAGAAAAAGGTAAGAGTGTTGATTGATTCGGGCAGTACCCATAATTTTATTGATTGTAAGATAGCCAAGGATTGAATTGCTTCCTATATCCAGCACCAGTGTCAAGTGATGGTTGCAAGTGGAGGAACCATAAATTGCTCTGGAAAGTGACATAATATCAAACTATCCATGGGAGAATATGTATTGAATAGCCCAATGCTTTCCATTCCAATGGGTGGTGCTGACGTTTTACTAGGAGTCCAATGGCTACAATCTTTGGATACGATAGCTTTTAATTTTCAAGAACTTTTATTGAAATTTTTTTGGGAAGGAAAGAAAGTTGAATTGAGGGGTATCGAAGGAAAACCTGGAAAGATAATCAACTCTAACAGCATGACAAAGCTTCTAAATAAAGAACAACGGGGTGTAATTGCACAATTATGTTCACTAGAGGATCCCACATTGAAATCATGTATTTCTCCAGATCTCCAAAACGTTTTGGACAATCATTCCAAGGTATTTGAGACTCCCAAAGGCCTCCCACCTATTCATGATCATGATCATGCTATTCATTTGATTCCAAGAAGCGTTCCTCCAAACATCAGGCCTTACAGATATTCATATTCCCAAAGGAGTGGGAACTCATTCAAAAGTTGCAAAAGATCCCAGTTCAAACAGTATTGCGAGAACTTGACTAAGAAGGAAAAATCATATTGGAACCTGAAGCAGCCAAAAAACCAAGAAATCGACAGCTACGAGATAGATCAATTTTAGAGTATCTCATCAAGTGGAAGAACTTACCCGCTGAAGATTCCACATGGGAGGACAATAATTAATACATGAGCATCAAGAACTACTCAAGCGTTGAGGACAACACTTTTTGAAGGAGAGGGGCATGTTAGGTCCCTATACTACTAGTGTAACCCCTTATTGTTATTAGTACAACCCCCTTATTATATTGTTTTGCCCATGTAGTCCACATATTGTTATTATCGTGCCCCATAGAAGCCCACTATTTTTATTATTGTGCCCTTACATTATTATTGTTATGTCGGCTCTAATTATATTATGACCCCTTAGACTCCTATATATAGAAAGGAGGCCTTGTCATTTGTATCATCCAAGAATTAATCATTTGTGTAATGTAAAGGAGGTTGCCCCCTCGAAGACGCTTATTTATAAGGCATTGATCTATCTTTTCTATCTTTTTGTGAGTTGGTTTCATAACAGAATTCTCTAGAAACTCGCATGAATCAACTTGGAGATGATCTCAGCCATCGATTAAGTTTTAATCTTGGTTGTTGGAGTCTCAACTGGAAAATATAAGAAGAGGTCGATGGGTAGATGGAGAAACACACACATCATAGTGAATGAGAGCCAGCAGAGTGAGTTAATTGGGTGGTTTGAGCAAGCCAACAATAGTGTTTGAGTCAGAGAGAGGACACAGGGCTAGAGAGGGGCAAAGACAATGATCTGAAGGAAGACTATCTAGTTCTGGAGAGGCAAGAGAGGAGGCTAAGTCATTTCTCTAGGAGGATGCACAGGGATTGCGCAATGCCTCAGGAAGGCAATTCAATTTAGCTGGAGAGGAGGTCATTTCAGTTTCCAGAGGCCGGGAGGATTTTCCAATAGGCAAGAGAGACACTTCCCCAGTCAGTAGTAGGCAGGACGACTTGAGTAGCATCAATTATGGGTTGAGCGTGTGATAGGTTGCGTAGAGGTGATGCAGAGCCTACGCAGGCAATTTGGACAGCTTGCTTCTCAATTGTCAGTTTGAGTCGGGATTGCTTGGAGACGAGGGTAAATTCCCTTAGGTGATTTTCCGAGTATTTCTCTCAAGGTTGGATAGCAAATTGGGCATCCAAATTTACTATACTCAGAATTCACTACTGCATAATAATAAAACCCTCAAATGTTGCATTGGTTTTCCCAAATTGGGTTTTTCCAGGAACATTTGTCCAAAAATATTTGTGTCAATTTTTATGTGTGTGTGTGCTAGCATTGCTCAGTTCCTATTTTTGCTTCCGCGGTATTTATTTGGTGAAGAAATTGCAGTGTGAATAATTCATTATTTTGCTGTAAACAAAATAAACTGCATAATTATATTTTTCAGTTAGAAGAATTATTTCCAGTTGCTTCATTTCAAGGAATTTTCACACCAGATAGAGCCTAGTCATATGTATTGGGATACTGCAACGCTGGTATTGAGATACCTACATAATACAGTCAATCATGGATTAAGACAGTGTTGTGACTGAAGAGATATGCCAATGCCAAGTGAACCAGGAGTGTTGTGAACAGGAAGAACACATTGAGGTGTTGCTTCAGTATGGGTCTTGCCTTGATTTCCTAGATGAGCAAGAAGCAGACTTCCTTTGCACTCAGTCCAGCAGTGGTAGATCATTTTGCAGCTTATATATTTGAATTGCAAGCAAAGTGGCTTCAAAAGCTATCCATGGGATTGTCAGGCATGGTGCCACTGATAGAGCATTGAGGCTCCAACACAAAGGGAGTGATGAGGCTCCAGCACAGAGGGAGTGGTGAGGCCCTGACAGTGACTTTGTTGCAGAACTAAAGTAGTGAGGCTTCAGCAGATGAACGAATTGCAGACATTCTCACCAAGCTTTTGCCGAAAGTGAAGTTCATATTCTTCAGAGAGCAGCTTGGAGTGCAGGATAATGTATCTCTCCCCGTGAGGGAACACTACTGATCGAGAACACTGAGCATATGCTATCCCTCGTCTTTATGACTAACCATGGACTTGAAAGTGATATGATCACGACGCATAACAGTGATATGTGCTCCTATGGCAGTAACATGTATGCTACTTGAGACATAGATATATGCTACTTACAATGATATGATGGCAGCCCTATCAGAGGTCTTGTGGAGGGCTTGCGAATGCCTCTTTGATATACTTGTCTTGTATGATCCAGGATTGGCCCTAGGAGGCCTAATGTGATTGATGTTGAAAGACTTGTGTCTCATTATAATTGTACTTTGTATCTCATCTGAATACTTTAAGAATATATAAGAAGAAGAAGAATTGATTCTGGGTTTTCCCCCATGTGGATTTTTGCCCTGGTTTCTGACCTAAATCCCGATTTCACTATTGTGTATGCTTTTCTTCTAATGTTCCTTAGTGTTCCGCTGCATTGTTAATGTTCTCTCTATATAATTGTTTATGATAATATGGGGTGAATGTGATGTGAAAAATGTTGAAAAGTTTTACAATGCAATTATTTACAGCAGAGAACTATCTTGCCTTTATAACTTTAACAACCAATATGCACTACTACAGGGCAGAGTGTATTGGTGTACTACTTTGTTTGAGTACGAGTATGACCATTCCCTTGTACATGATGCTTTCTCCAACCTTTGGCATTGCCTATGAACTGGGATACTATTTGTGTTGTTGAAACTATGGCATAAGTTTGTTTTTTGACAATTGATTAGCTCACTGGCTGCTTTTAGTTCTATGTGCTCTTTCACGACCATCTCTTGGAAAAGGGAGCCTTATTGATCAAAAATGCCAAACTCTTTGCATCACACAAAGTATTATATTTATAACTCTATTTTAGAAGCTCTCAGGAAGAGGTTATGAAGTTCATTGTATATACCCTTCCACTTTTGCTTCTTTGATTGAAAATATTTCTCTGCAAATGTAAAACATTTTTCAAATAAATATAATGGAATGGCTAATTTTCAAAATTATATGTGGTTGGATTTACAGAGGCTTAATGGCCAAACTATGAGGGAATGTAGGGCAAGAGGGCGTTTCTGTACGGAAATGAGTACGAAACGCTGAAACGCGTGTGGTACGGCCGTGAAACGCATTTCAGGCCGTACTGCCACGTTTCACGAAACTGAAACGTGGCCAGTACAGCCGGAAACACGTTTCACGGCCGTACGACTCACGTTTCAACATTTTACTTGTGGTTTTTTTTTTAATTTGTTTTCTAATTTATTTTTACGTTATCCTAGTGACTTCTAGTTGCTTCTAGATGCCTGTCTAAATTTATAAAAGTGAATTTTTGCCCTAGTGTTGATATGCAATTCATCAGGAAGTTTGAGGCATATGCAATTCATGGTAATGTTAACAAGTAAAAGTGATATTTTCCTTTATTTTTCATTTTCATCCTTTCATCCTTTTACTTAAATTTTTAACATTACCATGAAATGACTCGGGATGTTTGAGAGTGGTTTCGCCCTCATTGGATTTCATATGGAGAAAGTAGAATTTTAGATCTCACTCAAAATCCAGCAGACTTATCTGTTTTTCAGGATTTCAGGATTGGGGGGATTTCAATGTTTCCATTGGATTTTATCATGTACTAGGTTATGGAACTTGTATTTAATCAAGAGAACCAAGCCCTCTATGCAGGGGAGACTCCCAATAATCAAGAGCATGTAGGGTACTAGGGTATGAAACTTGTATCTAATCAACAGCACTAAGGTCGTTCAACTATGTAGGAGGAGACTCCTAATACAACAGTGGTCCTTCTAAAGAATGTGATGTGGATGTAGAAAATCCAGATTTGGATCTCTCTCTTGCTGCCCTGAATATTGAGGCCGAGTCTGGAAGTGGAATTGGCGCATCATCTTCTTCAGGACTACCATCCACTGTTAAGCATTGTACTGCTTCTATTTTTTATGGGGATTGTTATGATGAGGATTAGTCTTTTGTCTCTATAGTTCTTGCAGCCTTATAGTCTTTATTGTACTTGCAGCCTCATATATTAATATAAATAAAGGCTGATTTTGAGATTTGGATATATAATAAAGGTTGTTTTTGGATATTCCAATATTTTTATTTTCATTATGTGATCATTCTTGAGTAAATGTGATGTAAATTTAATCTTAATGTTTAAATGTAATAAATTATAATGTATCATTTATGCTTTATGATTGCACATATCTATATATATATATATATATTCATGTTTCCCCGTTTCCAAAATTTGGGGAGGTTGCGTTTCGTATCGCTTCCCGTTTCGGAAACTCGTACCTGTTTCCCCGTTTCGTGCAACCTAGGGCCAAAATTATATTTTGTGGAAGCAGAGAACAACTGTATATTTCAAGTACAAGGAGTTGGTTCAAGTGATGAAAGGAAAGGTGATCAGCAATCCCCAATCATGCAAAGCAGCAGAAGAAATATAATTCCAAGCATCGAATAGACAAGTTGTCACTTACTGAAAACCTTCCACATGTACAAGATGCCACCAATGCATGCAATTAGTGAAACAGATTGAAGAGTTTGTTCAAGATATTAGAGCTGGTTGTACTCAAAAATTATATTTTCTCTATGAAGTTGGCAGAGTGAACTCTATCATCGATCATCTACTCAAATTGAAGGATATTGAAGATCAGCTAACCATGATGAGTAAGGAACTTGACAAATATGACATGGTGAAGAAGTGGGATTGAAACTAGCAAATGAATCAATTTATGAACAGTGGGTTGGTTAAAAAGTTTGAAAGCATACATATTTGTGCCACTTGTAGACAAATACTACATTATTATGAGGTTAGAAATATCATCCATGTCAATTAATCTTTAGAGTATCTCAACCATTTGGTGCACAATACATGCATAGCATCAATTATCTAGCAGTTACAAACATATAAAGCTTTAAACAAGATTATAGGAAGCAGTATATGAAGTAGGCTGTAGATTCTCCAACAATTATCTAATGAAGAAATGTTCACAACCTGTAAAACCAACCATGTAGCAGATGTTGGGCAAAAACCAACTCAATAGTCAACATCTTAACTTAAAGCTATGGACCTGTCATTTCTTTTTCAGTGAAACATCAATCCTAGCAGTGCCTCTCCAATTCTAGCAAAAATCATTTCCTAGGCCCTTCAACACCATTTGATTACCTAGTTGCAAGAGGCAGTTGCCATATGTTCTTAATCCTACTAGTGTACACTCTATATAGAAAGACTATACTAAATTTGCATGTATGTTTTTGCCACATATGGGTACATTTGATAATTGCATATTCTACATTGAGAACATATTTAGTCTCTCTCTATCAACGATTAATACAAACCCAATATAGATATAGTAGGTTTAGGAATCTCTTTTCTTCTTTCAACTAATGTTACGAGGATGCGACCTCATTGATACCAACACATCACACCACAAGTTCATTGTAGAGCTCACAATCTGCACATTTCATTTGATAGTAACCAGGACATTTAACAAACTAGGTGGAAACCACAGGCCATGGCTAAACCCTTCCAAACTTTCCTCAGGTTGAAACGGAATCATATTAAAAGCCATAATCACTTACACCCACAGCTACACATTTTGTTGCAACAACACATTCGTATTACCTTAAATATCATGACAAATCACATCACATTGCTCTTTTCCACATTTGGTTACACTCTATAGGCATGCTTGCAAATAACTCGTTTTTGCTCAAAAATTAACTCTACACAACCTCAGCCAGTCCATCTTCTGATTATTTACACTCTGTAGTGAACTATGGAACATCTACGGTGAAGGCATCTAAGGAGCGCCATGGGAGCATTTTGAAGCACCTAAGGAGTGATGGGGAAAAGTCCACAGAGTGCCACAGAAGCACATCAAGAGAACAATGGAAACATCCAGAAAATGAAGCAGAAGCACGAAACTGAAAGGATCGTTTTATTTTGGGTGGTAGTGCTCTCGAAATCATCTTATTTCAGGAGGATGCTCCCACAAAGCATCCATCTGGAGCAACATTGTGTGGAGGAGAAGTGAATTGAATAACAACATGCAATGTCACTTACCACCCACAGCTACACATTTTGTTGCAACAACATATGTCGCATTACCTTAAATATCATGACAAATCACATCCCATTGTCCTTTTCCACATTTGGTTACACTCTATAGGCATGCTTGCAAATAACTCTTTTTTGCTCAAAAATAAAGTCTACATAATCTCAGCCAGTCCATCTTCTGATTATTTACACTCTGCAGTGAACTATGGAACATCTACGGTGAAGGCATCTAAGGAGCGCCATGGGAGCATTTTGAAGCACCTAAGGAGTGATGGGGGAAAGTCCACAGAGTGCCACAGAAGCACATCAAGAGAACAATGGAAACATCCAGAAAATGAAGCAGAAGCACGAAACTGAAAGGATTGTTTTATTTTGGGTGGGAGTACTCTCGAAATCATCTTATTTCAGGAGGATGCTCCCACAAAGCATCCATCTGGAGCAACATTATGTGGAGGAGAAGTGAATTGAATAACACCATGCAATGCAATGATGTCAAAATAACACTCAAACACAGACAACACAGAGAGAAGAGCATGAGATAATATCTGCAGCATTAACTGTCAAAAAGAACTTTCTCCCTAAAATAAGGAGCATTTCCTAGATGGCCTGAGAAGCTACATTTCACTTTCCAAACACATGGTGCAACAATGTCAGAGGTCCCATATATTGGTCATCTAATGAAGTTGATTAAAGTTGAATTCATTCCATCTTGTCTAATGAATACTGGAAATTAATCGTTTATTTGATGCCACAATCATTTAGGTTGCCATTACTAGCACTTTACAAAACTCAGCTGATAGAAATTCAAACTGGCCCTCACATATGACAAAAGATCCATAAAGGCATCTTAAGTGATATATATATATATAAGAGCAATCTTTCACATATCAGCGTTCTAATATTAAAATTACAAAAAAAAAAAGTATTCAAATACATACCTGCTTCAAAACTTCTGATGCAATAACATCATGATAAGGCTCTACTCTAATCTCACTATCCATCCTATCACTCTGTGCGCCACCAGCTCCCAGTTCTTGGCTGCCATCTGTGTTTTCGTATGTCTCTTTAACATCTGCATTTTTTATCCCGCTGTCCACTTCTGAAAGAATTTCTTGTTTGGATATCCCATTCTCAACATGCAAAGATGTATCATCCTCAATGTTATTTGAAGACTCGGTATTTTTTACTTCTTGCCCATTCTCATTAGAAAAGCCCGACATACTTTCACTAGTACTGTCTACTTCTTGCTCTTTATGAATTTCAGAATCCTCTATTTTCTTTTCCTTTAGCATACCATCTGACTCTTCTTGTCCTGGGCGTGTTTCATGAGATTCATAGCTTTGTTTCATTTCCTCTTTAACCTGCTCTTTTTCGTGACTGAGATTGGAACTAATAACATCTTCCTTGCTATGAGTGCTGTCCTCATCTTTCAGGTCACCGTTACCAATAACTTCAGAACCTTTTGCATCACTCTGCTCAGTTTCATCGAGTATAGATGCCTGTTCTCTTTTGCTTCTAATGCTGGGGAGACTTACAAGAACAGCAATCACAGCAAGAACTGCACTACCTCCTAGGAGCAGCTTTAATTGATTTCCAGAACCTGGGGATGCAGGTGGTGGAGCAGAACCAGAAGAAACATAAGGCTTCTTCTCCAAGCGAGAACTTTGAGATCTAGAAAATTTAGATGCTGTTGAAAGTTCTTCTCTTGAAGAAAGGTTATGTGGAAACTGCTCAGACAAATTACAATAATCAGCAAAAATCTACAATACAAACAACAGAAACAATAAACCTTATGTTACTAATTACCACTTAAAAGACAAATGCTCGGTATCAAGCAGAAGATAAATTTGGAAAATCAAATATGTTTGGTACAATACTTCAGAAAGCTGACTGATATTATCAGATTACAAATAGGCACCACTGTCACATGACAGGCTTCGTGCATAGATTTGTCTGTTTTGCCAAATAACGAAGTGTCATAAGACCAAAAATCTTTGGTTAAAATACAATGGGATATGAATGGTTAAGAAAAAAGTAGCCACTGCTTCTCATATGGCCAGCACTCTCCGACTCAAATTGAAACAGTGTATGGATAATAGTAAAATAGAGAAAGCTCAGGTACAACTATATCCAATGCAGCCAAAAGAAACATTCATAAAATTTGGCAAATATGATAATAGAAGTCATCAGAGAAGTTACAGCGGGCTACGTATTTTATGCAGCATTCTCATTTCTGATTACATTAAAAAGTGGTTGCAAGATCTCCATGTTAAGCTATTGAATGTAACCTCATCTTTCTTGCAGAACAATGAAAGTAATCACTTTCACATTAAATTCTGGCCTTGAATTTTCAAAACTAACCCTGAAAAGATGCCCAGATCAAGAATACTATATAAGCTAATTGCAGAAACATGATATTGGAGACGTAGAAGCATACTTGTCCAGAATAAGGGAAAAAAATAAATGTGGCAAAATGAGTACTAACAATTAGTCTGAAATCACAGTTTAAGGAAAGAAAGTTTAAGCAAGCTGTAAATAAGTCAGAAGACTTGAAATCCATCTAAAAAAATATATGCAGACAGCAATCTGCACAATCCAATGATCGCTCAAAAACATCCATTACCTCTTCATCAGGCAGGAAAGATTATCCTCTGCAGTACAATTTCTTACAAAGCTGCCATAGCCAGCCCAAAAGGAGATGGCTGAAAGGAAGAATCCATCAGCTGCAAAGGGACGAATGCCCTCAGTTAGTGGAGACTGAGAAGGCCTTTTCATAGCTGTGTTTTTGCACGTGGTTGACAGATAAACTTATAAAGTCTTTGAGGACAAACCTAGTTTCAACAATTCCTCAAGATTTCACATGTGATGCTGATCAGCGAGATTTGATTGGGAGACCATAGACCATTCCAAGGCTCAAGATAGATAAGATAAGATAAGATAAAAAATAAGATAATTTCAATAATGTACAACAAATGACCATAAAAGTAGGTCATTGGGACTAAAACACGCACGTAGTGTGAATGCAATGTGGAAGTGTTAAAGCAACTCGTAGGTAATGCTGAATGCAAGAGAAAGAAAGTGAAAGAAGACCGCCACAGATAAGTGTCTAGCTAAGCAAATCAATAAGATGACCAAAAGATTATATGGTAATGTCACAAATGCAATGATACAATGGGAAAGTCCAAGAATAGAAATCTGGGCACCCTGGTGCTAAGCAAGAGAGAGATATGGAGATGATGTCAAGGTCTCCTGATGCAGATGACTGAAGGTGAGGGGGGAACTGAGGTATTGGCTTGATATTAGAGTCATCAAGCACCATGAGGGAATCTAGTTGTATGATCCTAGGGGCAATGTAGGAGCAAGGAAGCCCTACTCTCCTACCATCTAACGTCAATGGAAAGAAACTCCAAATGGAACCCCTAGCTACTTCACTCAATCAAGGGGTTAGTCCAATGGGCAAGAGGCACCCGACCCTATATCCATCTAGAGTTGGTTCTCTATCACTTAATATTGTGTGCTTTGAGGCTTGGTCCAGCATTTCCAATCAAGCCTAGAGAATGTTGATTGGTCGCCTAAGGGAGAGGTTAAAAGGAGACCCAAACCTCCAGATAGAACCCCTAGCTACTTGAATCAAGGGGGTGCTCCAATGGGCAAGAGGCAGCCTAACCTATATCCATCTAGAGTTGGTTTGTCTATCCCTCTAATGTTGTGTGGTTTGTGGCTTGGTCTGACATCTCCAATCAAGCCCAAAGAATGATGAGTGGCCGCCTAAGGGAGAGGTTGAGAGGAGACCCAAAGTCTCACAACTCTGTGATTTTCTATACTTTGAAGTTTTGTCGATCACTTATTGCCCTAATCTAATGGAGCACCATGAAAGTATGGGGTGACCCTCTTGGTGGTCACATGATGTGGCAAGACATCCAAGGATTAAGATTTGTGGTTGAGTATCTCCCTAATGAAGAGGGCTAGGCATCTCTAATCACGATAATAAAAGAAAGAGGGGAGGAAGCTCTCCAAGTCCCTAAAGAGGCTCTAGCAACACCCTGTAATCTCATGGTAAGAGGGGTAACCTAAAATAAGGTACATCTCTATCTATAACTCCTCTACATGGCACCCTTGGTAGATCTTATCTAGCCATGAGATATAGTAATTTGTCTCTACGAGGAGTCTATGAGAGCCCACCCAGGTTGACACAAAGGGATCCTAAGCGAGTGGAGCCAATGTCTCCATGTGTATGGGGGACAAATTATGATGTTGTCATGTTTCTTCAAAGGTACTCTAAATAAAAAGGCATCATCGAGCCCAATATCTCCACCAGTGAGGCACAAGTAACTTAGATGTATAATATATAGATATCCTTTATAATGCCCTGATTCACTTCTTATCTAGTCAACAAAGGATAGCCTATAAATGGCCTAGAATATGCCATGAGCATGGTCATATAACGCAAAAATGCCCCCTAAATCAATATCCAGTGAAAAAAGATAAGTAGAACAATGAGTGTTTTAAAGTGGTCCATCCAAAAGCTAAAATGCAAGGAAAAACTAGGAGAAGGAGAAAATTAAAGACACTTAACCAAATATAAATCACTAACGAATATGCTAGGTGAGCTAAACGGATAACCAACAGAGAAAGAAAATAGAAAGGGGGCTCCCTAATTCCTTGTAGAGGTAGTGGTAATGTCCACTAAACTCATAGTAAAAGGGGCAACCATAAATAAGGTGCAACTATATCTCTGACTCATGTAAGTCACAAAAATAGCATATCTTGTTTGGTCACATGATAAGTGATTAATCTCCACTTGAAGTCTATGAGATCCCACTCGAAGCTGACCTAAAGAAATCCCCAATATGTGCATCTAGCATCACCATGTGTATGGGGTACAATCAACAACACCATTCTGTAACTCCAAGAAATGCTCTAAATCAAAGGACATATTCAAGCCCAAACTCTCCAAAAGTGAAGTCCAAGTAACCTAAATGTAAAATCTACAAATGTAGTCTCTAACAACCCATTTCAATTCATGTCTAGTCAAAAGGAGATGGCCTATGGTTTATTTAATTCCAACAAATGACCACAAAAGTAGGTTTACGGGACTAAATGAGTAAACCAAGTGTAATCCAGAAAGTGGTAATGCAAAGCAACTCAAATAACCTTAATATCAACAACAAGAAAGGATCTTAGAACAAAGTTCAAAGACTAACTAGAGCTAAGCAATCATATGTTCTATGATGAATTTATAACATATGTTGTTGTTGTCCATAATTTGGACTACCAAAACAATGAATAGATCTAATATTTTCATTTGATAGTCTTTCAAAACCTATAGATGTCCTCTATGATGGCCCTATTTCACCTCATTTCAATGTTATGAAACCAGCTCACAAAAAGATAAAAAAGATAAATCAATGCCTTAGAAATCAGCCTCTTCGAGGGGGCAACCTCCTTTACATTACCCAAATGAACAATTCTTGGATGATCCAAATGACAATACCTCATTTCTATAGATAGGAGTCTAAGGGGTCATAATACAATCAAAGTCGACATAACAATAATAATGTAAGGGCACAACAATAACAATAGTGGGCTTCTATGGCGTAGAATAATAACAATATGGGGACTACATGGGCACAACAATATAATAAGGGGGTTGCACTAATAATAATAAGGGGTTACACTAGCAGTATAGGGACTTAACATGCCCCTCTCCTTCAAAAAGTGTTGTCCTCAACGCTTGAGTAGTTTTGGATGCTTCTGTATAAAATTCTCGTCCTCCCATGTCGAATCTTCGGCAGGTAAGTTATTCCACTTGATGAGATACTCTAAAATTGATCGATTTCGTAGTTGTCGGGTTCTTGTTTCCCTCACTGCTTCAAGGTCCAATGTGATTTTTCCTTCCTCGTCAAGTTCTAGCAACATTGTTTGAACTGGACGCTTGTCACCTATAACCTTCTTTAAGCATGAAACATGGAAAACTGGGGGAACTCGGGAAGATCCAGGAAGCTCCAATTTGTATTCCATAGTACCAATCTTTTGCATCGCCTTGTAAGGATGATAATAATTTGGTGATAATTTATTATCCTTCTTAGCTTGCTTGAGGGACATTTGTCTATATGGTTGTAGCCGTAAAAATACCCAATCGCCTCCATCAAAAATTCTTTCATTGCGATGTTGATCTGACTGTTGTTTCATTTGATTTTGCACCAAAGTGGGGTCATCCTTTAAAAGTTGGAGAACTTGTTGTTGATGCTCGATGTGATCTTTCACTGCTTGAACCTTTTTCTTCTTGGTATGTCTTTCTATCTTGAGAGTTTGAGGAGTGGTAATTCTTGCCAATGCATTACAATATATGGTCGGACCCATTTCTTGATGGTCAATGTGATCTTTCACTTCTTGAACCTCTTTCTTCTTGATATGTCCTTCTATCTTGACAATTCATTACAAGATATGGTCGGATTCATTTCTTCTTTCTCTAGGGTTGGTTCCTGGTGTATATCCTCTTCTTTTGACGTTTCTTGATCCTTTTCTTCTTATTCACAATCACTATAAAATAATTTCTTCTCATCACACTTATGACCTTTAGTGTATTTGCTATCACAACTGTAATAAAGGTCGTTTTCTCCTTTTTCTTCCAATTGTTGTGGTGTCAACCTTGTAGGTTGTGGAAGGCTAGGAGCAACAACGCTTCCATATTTATAATTGTGAGTGGTAGGATTTCTTGTTGCCATAATTTTGCTTTCAATTTGTCTTGCCAACCTGAATGCCTTCTCCAATGAATCAAGTTCCCAAAGACGAACCTCATGTTGAATGTTATCCTTTAAAGTCCCTATGAAGACATCAATCCTCTACTTCTCTGGAATATCATTTACCCTTATATTCAATTTTTGAAAGTCCTCAATGTGTTATGCCATTAGACCCTTTTGTTTGAGATTTATCAATTGGCTAAAGGTGGTGTTTCTCTTTGTATCCTCATAATGTGATATCATTTCCTCTGTGAAAATTGACCACGTGACAAGTGGTTTACGAGAAAAAATCCCTTTATACCATAAAAATTGATTTGGTTCTAAATATAAGCATGCAATATATACCTTTTGTAACAGTTGCACCTCATGTAGATCAAAATATTGTTCCATCTGTAGTATCCAATTTACCGGATCCTTGCCATCAAATTTCCTCATATCGCTTTTTCTTGATTTTAAGAGCTCGGTCTTGAAACGACTGTAACTCTGTAATTTCGGATCTTTAAGTTCTGAAATTTCAACCTGTGATAGTCCTCTGAATTCGCTTTCTAACCCCGCAAGTCTGATCGCAATTGGATTCTCGAAAAAAGAGTTATGCCCAATCTCCCGCGATGACTTAATTATAGACTGGTTCAGTAGAGTGAACTTGTACAACGTCCCACGTGTCACTGTTTCGACCTTAGGTTCTGAAAATGATACCCAACAAACTGTAGTCTGTCATTTTTTACAAAATTTGAATCAAATACTCCGAGAGAGAGTTATGACGATTTTCCCAAGGTCACCTGTTTGCGATGTAATTCGGGGGCCTGCAAAAACCCTAACTGTCTTGGACCGTATCTAAGAAAATATAGCGAAGAAAAAACTGAAATTCGGGCCCGAGTTTCACCAATATTTCGGCTCAAATGGGTTTTACTTTCAAAATCTAAAACTTCGTAGAAAACAAATTATAGCGAAAATTCCACGATGACCTATTTGAGATGGAATTCTGGAGCTTGCAAAAACCCTAACTTCCTCCGATCATATTTCTGAAAATATAGCGAGACAAGAACTGAAATTTGAACCCGAGATGCAAAACGATTTCGTCTCAAATGGGTTTTTTTATCTTCTGAAACGTCACAAAACAAAAAACAAAACAAAAAAAAAGTTATAGCGAAAATGCCACGAAGAGTCGTTTAGAGCAGCAAAACCCTAGAATCCAAAGCTCTTATACCAAATGTTATGAAACCAGCTCACAAAAAGATAGAAAAGATTGATCAATGCCTTAGAAATCAACCTCTTCGAGGGGGCAACCTCCTTTACATTACACAAATGAACAATTCTTAGATTATCCAAATGACAAGACCTCCTTTCTATATATAGGAGTCTAGGGGGTCATAATACAATCAGAGCCGACATAACAATAATAATGTAAGGGCACAACAATAACAATAGTGGGCTTCTATGGGGCACAATAATAACAATATGGGAACTACATGGGCACAACAATATAATAAGGGGGTTGCACTAATAACAATAAGGGGTTACACTAGTAGTATAGGGACCTAATATGAAGTCTATGAGATCCCACTCGAAGCTGACCTAGAGAAATCCCCAATATGTGCATCTAGCATCACCATGTGTATGGGGGACAAACAACAATGCCATTCTGTAACTCCAAGAAATGCTCTAGATCAAAGGACATATTCAAGCCCAAACTCTCCAAAAGTGAAGTCCAAGTAACCTAAATGTAAAATCTACATATGTAGTCTCTAACAACCCAATTAAATTCATGTCTAGTCAAAAGGAGATGGCCTATGGTTTATTTAATTCCAACAAATGACCACAAAAGTAGATTTATGGGACTAAATGAGTAAACCAAGTGTGATCCAGAAAGTGGTAATGCAAAGTAACTCAACTAACTTTAATATTGACAACAAGAAAGGATCTTAGAACAAAGCTCAAAGACTAGCTCGTAGAAAGACTAACTAGAGCTAAGCAATGATATGTTCTATGATAAATTTATAGCATTTGTTGTTGTCATCCATAATTTTGGATTACCAAAATAATGAATGGATCCAATCTTTCCATTTGATAGCCTTTCAAAACCTATAGATGTCCTCTATGATGGCCCTATTTCACCTCATTTCAATAGGGGTACCTATATGCACATTTTTATTTTTGGTAACACCATTATAATCCCAAAGAATGCAAGTCGAAACCTTGTAGGCCACGTGGAGGTTATGTATTATGGTATCCTAAACATGTTGTGGCCGATCATGCATGGCCCTTTTACACACCACTCTTACGTGCTTTCATCTTGTATAGGATTGGAGGGCTTAGGATGGACCTACCTTGACACATTGTTTAGAGGAGCCATTTATTTTGTTGGGGTAATCACTATCTGTAGGGCCAATCCAACCCATGTCTTGAAGACACCTATGTCATTCCCACATGGTCATCTTTATCAAGTATATATGCATTATCTAGCCTTGGTGTTATATCATTATCATGTTGAGAACTCACATTTTCAAACATTTCAAGTTTCCCAAGGCATTTCACAAATCCCAATGCATAGGATCCTGAGGTCCAAAATCCAACAAAGGCTCAAATTTCTCAACGTAATTTGTACTTGCCATGCCATGTGGAAATTTGGTCAAAATGTCAAGGCATCATGGAGATATCCTTGATCAAAGGGGGGTGTCCTCCTTTTGTGTCACGTGTGGACTCTTTTTAGGCATAGTGTGGTCAATCCTTTGGTCAAATGAGGCATGTAATATATCAAAAGGCATATGCAAATCTTTTCCAAGCAAATCCATGGGCCCAAATTAGAAAATCAAGCAAGGAGTTGGAGATCTACTATTGTGGAACATTAATTAGTGGGGTCACACCACACATGTGGATTAAATAAGGCCATTTGAAGGGTCAAATATGACAATTAGGCCAAGTCAACGAAGAAGAAGGTTAATTACTCAAAATAAGTCAAGTAACCAAGATAAAAGGTAAAAACAAGCAAGTCAAGCCTTAAATCACAAAATCAAGCAAATATTGGACCAAGCGAAGAAAATAAAGTCCATCACATTAAGGAAAGCAAGTTGTTGGGCCTCCTAAGACTTAATTTTCCTCCCAAAAAATTCAAGACATCTTTCAAGGGAATGTTGCACACTCAAGCCAAATCACCCCACCTCGATGTTTGATGTCACTTTGCTTTTGGAGGATTGTGTTACCCATTTTTGGACTTGCAAACTCATTCCCATGTTGCATGATAGCGGTTTGACTTATAGTATGGGCATGGGCTTCATTTGAGACCAAGGTTACTTCGGAGCATGAGCGGAAGCGAGGACCGAGAGCGGAAGCGGGGAGCGAGAGCGAAAGCGAGAATAGGGAGTGACATTTTCAAAAGCTCCCTGTTCGGGAGCAAATCAGGAACAATTTTTTATATAATATATATTTTGGTCCATAAATGTCAACAAAAGCATGTAGATTGATGAATTAGATATAAAAAGACATAAAAGCATGGATTGAACCACATAACATCAATCATCTAGAAGTTATAATATTCAACACCCATGTCCACAAGTTAGTAACATACAACATATCAAGTCTCACGATTCACCAATCCTAAAGTTTCAAGATTTCAAAATTCAAAACATAACATTTATCATCATTGATCACTAAAGTACCATTACCATTACAAAGTAATCAAACGATAACAAAGAATATCTAACATGAAATGAAACGTTTCAACTTTCATCTTTCACGAAGCATCATATTCATAATTCATTACCCATGAGTTATAAATGCCAACTTCAAACTTCAAACTTAAGTTGTCATATATTGCTTATAAAAAATACCATGATAAATATGAAAGAATCAATAGTTATAAAAAGTACTAGAAACTAGAAAAGAAAAGTAAATATATTATCTACTACTTGACCCTCATGCCACGAGAAATTTCTAATTTCTTGTCTCGTACTTTATTGGGAGTCCATCATAAGCAAACATTGATTAAGGAAAGCAAGTCATTGGTCCTCCTAAGACTTAATTTTCCTCCCAGAAAATTCAAGACATCTTTCAAGGGAATGTTGCACACTCAAGCCAAATCATCCCCCCTCGATGTTTGATGTCACTTTGCTTTTGGAGGATTGTGTTACCCATTTTTGGACTTGCAAACTCATTCCCATGTTGCATGATAGTGGTTTGACTTATAGTATGGGCATGGGCTTCATTTGAGACCAAGGTTACTTCGAAGCATAAGCGGAAGCGGGGAGCGAGAGCGGAAGTGAGAGGGGGGAGCGAGAGCGGGGAGCGACATTTTCAAAAGCTCCTAGTTCGGGAGCAAATCAGGAACAATTTTTTATATAATATATATTTTTATATATTTTGGTCCATAAATGTCAACAAAAGCATGTAGATTGATGAACTAGATATAAAAAGACATAAAGACATGGATTGAACCACATAACATCAATCATCTAGAAGTTATAATCTTCAACACCCACGTCCACAAGTTAGTAACATACAACATATCGTGTCTCACGATTCACCAAACCTAAAGTTTCAAGATTTCAAAATTCAATATATAACATTTATCATCATTGATCACTAAAGTTGTAACTTGTACTTGTAACCATTACCATTACAAAGTAACCAAACGATAACAAAGAATATCTAACATGAAATGAAATGTTTCAACTTTCACAAAGCATCATATTCATAATTCATTACCCATGAGTTATAAATGCCAACTTCAAACTTCAAACTTAAGTTGTCATATAATGTTTATAAAAAATACCATGATAAATATGAAAGAGTCAATAGTTATAAAAAGTGCTAGAAACTAGAAAAGACAAGTAAATCTATTATCTATTGCTTGAACCTCAAGCCATGAGAAATTTCTAATTTCTTGTCTCGTACTTTATTGGGAGTCTCCTCATGCATAGAAGAATCACATTGGTGCTCTTGATTAAATAAAAGTTCCATACCCTAGTACCCTAGGTGCTCTTGATTATTGGGAGTCTCCCCCGCATAGAGGGCTTGGTGCTCTTGATTAAATACAAGTTCCATACCCTAGTACATGACAAAATCCAATGGAAACATTGCAATCCCCCCAATCCTGAAAAACAATGATAAGTGGGATGCATATTATGCGAGATCTAAAATTCTTCTTTCTCCATATGAAATCTAATGAGGATGAAACCACTCTCAAACATCCTAAGTCATTTCATGGTAATGTTAAAAATTTAAGTAAAAGGATGAAATTCTCCATTATCTTTCATTTTTATCCCTTTAATTTAAAAATTTAACATTACCATAAACGGCATATCAACACTATGGCCATAGGCTTGAACATTAGGTTGCCCCACTCCAATTACTGTTTCCAATCTTTGATAGCTCCATCTATCACTCTTGAATTGGCAGGGCGCGAAAAAAAAAATAGGGAGCGCGCTCCAGGAGAGGGTTCAAGAGGGCGAGGAGGGGGGGAGTGTTACGAACATAAAATTGTATAAAATAAAATAAACATAAATAAATATAAATAATGAATAATCAAAATAATGATTATTTAAATAATCGTTAGTTCACTGAAAAGGCCCAATCATGAAAGGACACCTGCCTAGGTATATATACAGGGCCTCATTATAACATTCGATCATCCTTGTACATTTTATATATATTAATAAATTATTATTACAAATACCTTTGTGTATCTTTACATTAAAGTCAACAAGCTATAAGTTTTGTTGCTTCGGTGGTATCAAAGCCATGTGAGTCTTGAACGTTATCTGCTGCACAATATGTTGTTAAGTTTTCGCCTTGAGTTCATTGAGCAGTTTAGCAAAATTCGAGAAAAGCTTCAGCAATTAGAAAAATCATGTGCAGAAGTTACAGCACGTCTAAAGGAAATTGATAATAAGGAAGATGAAGCAGTAAATGATTATAGTGTTGAAGATTTTGATGAAGCTAGATCAAGATGACGATCCAAATGAAGTTGATCTTAATGTGGATGAGAATGATATAGATCGAGATGATGATCCAAATGAAGATGATGTAGATGAGGATTATGTAGGTCAAGATGATGATCTAGATGGGGTTAATGTGGATGAGGACTATCTTGAGAGACAAGAAGATGAACAATATCATAACAATGAGGAAGATGCAGAAGAAGGCATTGATGATGACAAAGAGAAAAATATGAAAGAAGAAAAAGAAGAATATTTGGCTTTGAAACAACAGTTAGAGTTGTATGTTGAAAGGGTTCAAGATGTAGATCCACAAGTGCAGAAGTTGGCTCTGAAGAGTATGAGGCAATGAACTCTATGACATCAGTACCCAAACCTCTGAAATTTTTTCGACCTCGCTATGGTACATTAAAAGCATATTATGAAACAATGGCAGATTTTGATCTGAAGAATTACCTGGCAGATATCTTATCAGTTTTGGCTTTAACGATGTCCACAAAAGGGGAAAGGGAAAGTTTAAAGTTTAGGTTGCTTGGCTCCAAGGGAGATATTGGTTCCTGGGGTCATGAATATGTTCGGAATTTTGCTGGAGAAATTGCATAAGAGTACCAGAAGCAGCAGATGGAAGAGGTGCATGTTGATGATCCAATGGATCTGGTTCAACAAATCATCTCTTTTCATGTGAAGCACAATGTGGAACCAGAAGCAGTTGACCTTTTAATGGAGGTGGAAGAGTTAGATATGTTAACTGATCATATTGATGCCACAAATTATAAGCGTACATGTTTGTACTTGACAAGCTTTGCAAGTTATGCTCCAGGACATGATGACATGTTAGTCCTCGACATAGCTTATTCAATTTATACAAAATTTGGAGAATACACAAACGCACTTAGAGTGGCCTTATGTATGCACAACATGCAATATGTGAAGGCCATATTCACTGCTTGTGTAGATCCTCTTCAGAAGAAGCAGCTCTGCTGCATTTTGGCTCGACAGGGAGTGACATTGGAGCTAGCTGATGAAATGACAAATGGCAATGAAGAGCAACAGGAACGATTACAGGAAATAATTAATAACATAAAACTGAGTGAGGATTTTTGGACTCTAGCACGTGATCTTGAGATAATGGAGTCAAACTCACCTGAGGATATCTATAAGGCACATTTGATTGATGGGCATGCAAGTGCGCGTGCAAGTGTTGATTATGCTCATCAGAACTTGGCTTTTTAAGAACAAAGAACATGGGAAAGCTAGTGTTGCTGCCAGTTTGGGTTTGATTCTACTTTGGGATGTTGATGCTGGC
Source organism: Pinus tabuliformis (assembly GCA_031772625.1). Taxonomy (NCBI): domain Eukaryota; kingdom Viridiplantae; phylum Streptophyta; class Pinopsida; order Pinales; family Pinaceae; genus Pinus; species Pinus tabuliformis. Next base: position 236,214,829 of record CM062806.1, on the reverse strand, counting down.
CTTACACAAATAGACAAGTATTTCAGTAGCAATGATAATCATGTGATTGTTGGAGCTTTGCTTGCAATTGGTATTATAAATTGTGGCATCCAAAATGAATGTGATCCTACATATGCACTTCTTGCAGAGTACGTCAGTAAGGATGAGTCAAATATTCGAATTGGGGCAATTATGGGCCTTGGGTTAGCATATGCTAGTTCTCAAAAGGAGGATGTGCTTAAACTTCTTTCTCTTATTTTAGTAGACTCAAAGGTACCTATAGATGTAATTGCCTTCACTATTATATCTCTTGGATTGATCTATGTTGGATTTGAAATGATGAAGTGGCTCAGTCAATTATTATTGCCTTCATGGAGAGAAGTGATTCTGATCTAGGAGAGCCACTTACTCGATTTCTTTGTTTAGGCCTTGGCCTTTTATATCTTGGAACGGAGGAAAACGTTGATGCAACTTTGGAAGTAGCAAATACATTCAATGAGAAAATATCAAGATATTGTCAAGTTAAGTTGGAGTCCTGCGTATGTTGGGACTAGAAATGTTCTCAAGGTACAAGGTCTTCTTGGTCTTTGTGCTAAACATCTAGAGAAGAATGGCAATATAGATTACAGTGGTTGTGTAGGGTACAGTGCAGATGTTGCTGCAACAATTAATAACCCAAAAGAAAGCAGTGGAGGTGATGGAACTGTACCATTTAACTAATTGGGATTTTCAAAAAGCCCTACTGATCATGGGGTTGAGGACAATATTGATTTCTTCAAACTTCCAGCGTTCCATTAATCGAATTTCACTATTGATACTTTACCCGTTGATACCCACAACATAAATGATGACTATACTGATACATGATCATTTTTCGTAGAATCGAAATTCGTTGTTGATTCTTTACTCCTCATTGATAGCCACCACATAAATGATGACAGTACCAATGCTAGATCATATTTCATATGAGCGAACTTTGTTGTTGATTCTTTACCCACCACTGATACCCACAGCGTAAACTACAACAGACCAATACATAGTTAAAAAAAAAAAAAAAAAGGTTGTCATCCTCCCACCGTCAAGCATCATAACCGAGGTCGAAGGGTCAACAGGTGTGAAGTGTGACCCTTAGCGGCAGTTCGTACAGGCTTGGTGTACGTAAAGGGTTGGTCGATATATATATTGCAATACAACATAATTAATAACATTATAGATACCATATAAATTAAATTATTATAATTAAATTTTTTAATTATTATTAAAAAAAGTCGGTATATATAAATAAATAAATAATTATAATAATAATATTATTATTATTATTAAAAAACCAAATTATACAAGCTTGAGCTACCACTGACGTCGAGTTACATATGTCGAGATGACAAAACACAAAGTGAAGAAAATTGTTTGGGGTTAAGGTGAAGGAAACTGCCAACAATAAGCTTTGAGGACAAAGCTTTTGAAGGAAGGGGCAATGTTATGAACATAAAATTGTATAAAATAAAATAAACATAAATAAATATAAATAATGAATAATCAATATAATGATTATTTAAATAGTCATTAGTTAACTGAAAAGGCATGTCTTAAAGACATGCCAAATCATGAAAGTGTTGAAGAAAGTGTAACTAGGTTCGGTCTTCATAATGACATGATCTTTGTAAATGATGTAATAAAAGAGAATAAATTATTTTTTTGTATGTCTTGCTACATGGGTTTCATGAGCAAGAAGTGTCATTAGGTCAAAGACTTCTTCTTGATGTTTTTAGGAAAGTCAAAGAGTCAAGTCCAATGTTGCACGAAGCGCCCCCCCGCCCCCCCCCACGGTTCCAAGCCCCGAAGCGCGTCCAGTACGGAAGCGCCTAGGAAGCTTGGTCGGAAGCGCGCTTCTGAAATTCGGAAGCGCCGCTTCCGAATTTTTTGTCGCTTCCTGGAAATTCGGAAGCGTGGTACGGAAGCGCCACTTTCGAAGCGCCGAAGCGCGCTTCGTACGACGCTTCGGGCGTCGGAAGCGTGGCGCTTCAAAGGAGGAAGCGTATGCTTCCTATACGCTTCCGTACACTTCTGGAAAAGCGTTTAGAAAATCGTTTTTTTTTTTCAATTTTTTTTTTAATTTTAGGTGAGTTTGCTTGCTGGGGGTGGGTCCACCTTGGGTTAGGGTGACAAATGAAGGCAAAACAAATATAAATATAGCAGATGCTCCCTCATGGTAATGTTAAATTCTTAAAGTAAAAGTGACATTCTCCTTTATTTTTCATTTTCATCATTTTACTTAAATTTTTAACATTACCATGAAATGACTCAGGATGTTTGAGAGTGGTTCCAGCGTCATTGGGCTTCATATGGAAAAAATAGAATTTCATATCCTATTCAAAATTCAGCAGACTTAACAGTTTTCAGGAATTCAGTATCAATGGGATTGTGGCATTTCATTAGATTATATCAAGTATGAAGGTATGCGATTAGCATTTAATCAAGAGCACCAAGCCCTATATGTACCCTAGTGTTGGTGGTGTTAATTGTTGAACTCCTTTGTCATGCGGCACGCCCTTAGCAAAAAATTACCTTTCAATCAAGTCAAAATCATCGATCAAGCATGTTAAGCTTTTTCTACCATATTTTAAGTCTTGAATTAGGTAGTTTGATCAAAATTGGGCAATGTTGACTAATATCCCTAGACAATCGAGGTAGAGGCAAAGGCTAGACAAGAGGAGAAGAATCTAGATTCTAGATGGTTGATGCATCTAAATGGTTAATGCTCGAATAATTAATCATTAATGTACAATGGATGTTATATCTATCTTGATTTATGCAAAAATATGCATGTTTTCATGTCTTCTACAATTAATTTGCTATTTAGGATGTTTGTTTTGAGTATAAATGCAGAAAAATATATATATATAGCAGATGCTTCCGCGGACGCTTCGCTTCCTAGATTTTTGGAAAATGACGCTTCCGCGTCCCCGCTTCCAAAAAAACGCTTCCGCTTCGCCCTCGCTTCGTGCAACATTGGTCAAGTCATGTATGAAGGAGCTCTTTATACGCATATGTAAAATGTATTCTAGCCTAGAGCAACCCTTCAAGACCAAGATCAATCCTCCAAAAGCAAGCACAATAAGTCTACAAGCAAAACAATAAGGAGGTCATCATGTTGGCCTCAAAATTGAATTAATTAACTAAATGGCAGTCACGTCGGCTCAATAAATAGACGTGTTGTTTCACACCTTCAAGCCAACTTGCATATATGGACGTAACCACTATGAATACCCAGTCAGGGTCAACATGCAAAAAGGCATAAGTGAACTTGTGTTCTCTCTGAAGTTTTCGGATGGATACAAGGTTTGAGATCCGCATCAAAGAAGGCCGAAACTCCGGTTTGACTGCAACCTCAGATGGGTATAACATGCAAGAAGAAACTTCGGCTAGTCCGACTCTATCACATGGTAATACGCATGATTACAGGGATCAGAAATACGCATGACAAGAGGACGCAATTTTGATGTAACAATGAGTTCAGTGTTAGATACAATCTCAACATACCTGTGGATGGAGAGATACAATCTCGGTATACTTAAGAATTATGTGGCAGCAAAACTATAAGTCAAAAATCTCGGATGAATGACTTTGGATAAGGACAGAGGTACAGGACTTTGATGAGTACAAGGGCTCGAACATATATGTGATCTTAGTAATGATAACAGTAAGTAACTACAAGTTCTCCTCCTCGATGATGACTGTCTCAGCGTATCTATGATGATAATCTCAATGCAAGGAAAACAATGACTGTCTCAGTGTAGTGTTGATCACTATATTTGTGATGGAGAAAATGGGAGATGATACACTCTCTAGACAACTGATCTCTGCCTCGACATAACTATGATCCCACAGTAATATACTTGGCATACTAGACAAGGTCATAATGAAGCTCTCGATGCTTTGATAAAGGCATAGAATCAAGGTCACAGTGAAGATCTCAATGAAGACAAGAGACCTCGTTGACATGATGAAGCAGCAGTAATGAAGATCTCAGTGATGCAGTAGTGATGACCTCAGTGGTGCAGCAAAGATGATGATCTCAGCAATGACGAAGAAGAGGATTGGTGTCTTTGTCTTGGAGTGGCCTAGGAGGTCAAGGGTCATGGTCTTGGTATTCGTCAATTGGAATCTCTATAAGAAGAATTTTGTGTGGATTTTCCCTTCCAAGAGGGAGAGGTTTTGGCCCTAGCAAAAAGCCAAATATCTTGTGTTCTTGTCTCTTTAGTTTTGATAGCAGTTTGATGAATCAAACACATATATTAATTTTAAGAAGAAAATCAAGCTAAGATAAAATTGTAAAAACACTTACAAATTTTTATCATGCTAAGAAGAATCTCATTAATTCTGAATGCCCTAGATTCTTCAACATGGTATCAGAGCGAAGGTTTAGAAGTCAGAGGAAGGGCAGAAAAGAGACATTCAAGGATCAAGTTTCAAGCAAAGCATCAAGGCAAGCTATAGGAATCAAGATCTACATTCAAAAATCAAGACCTAGATCAAAGAAGCAACCTACAACAACAGTCTACAACAACAAGGGTTTTGGAGAACAACAGTCAAAAGATGAAGTGTTCAGATCTCAGGATACATGGCAACAGCTTTGGTGACTCCCACAGTTTCGATCTACAACATACCAGTGATAGTCACTATCTCAGATTGAATCCTTTTCTATAAAGAACACAGTCCTAAAATCTCGGATTCTCAGAACTTAATGATACATATTTGAGGGCATATATAGGAGTTTGAATAGACAATACTCGATATAGAAGCTATACTAATTGATGGGTCTCTATATATCATGGCAAGCAACCTCAATTCGATGTTGCATACTACAAGGTTCCTTATGTAGCCCAATTATATCAACAGTTTGTTGGATATATAAATCAAGATAGCTCGAAGGCAAAGAAGGCAATCTTCCTATCAAGGATCTCATCCAGAGGAAGCATCAATACATCTGCCCCAACTACTACCAACATGATCAAGGTGAAGATTTCATCTTCACAATCAAGTAAGTATCTTTTCATTCTATAATCAAGTTTGATTCTATGACTTCATGATTGCAAGAAGATCTATAGGTTGGATGGGTCATCAAAGGTTCTTGCATGGAATAAGAAGGATTGCCATAATCCTTATGGAGAAGAGAACCCAATGAACATATCAAGGTTTCCTTTGAATTCATAAGAACTCTTAAGGTTCTCTCATTCCTGTGTAGCAAGAAAGTAGTCATAAAAGAGATATATGGAATACCAGAAGATATACTCTCTGAAATGCAGTGAAGAAGGTCATATCACTTAGACTTGATTGAAGGTATCAAAGAATGAAGAAATATATTCATGAGATCTCAATTGGGAGATCTGCGAAAGATGATAAGATAATCATCTACATTCTTAATAAGCAATATGGCAAGCATCCTTGGGACATGGAAGTTTCCTCATTTAACAACTTGTGGTATCTATGCAAGATGGAAAAAGGACAAGTTGTGGACAAAAGTGTTAAAAGTTAAAAGACTTAAACATGTGCAGAAAGGAAAGGGAAGTGTGGTCCTCAAACAAGACAGAATAGTTAAGATTCAATACTATGGGAAGATTATGGAAAGAAGCTCATATCGGCGGAAGGATAAAGGAAGCTGAAGAAAAGGGTCGAGGAAAGAGGGAGTAACAGACCTCTACTATGAGTGAAATGGTGTCCCTCACAAAAGGGTCCTATCATAAGCTCCAAAATCTTTTGCAGATATGACCATGATAATAAGATGCATCGTGGCATCATGGAAGCTGTAGAAACAAGAGCTCGTGATATCACCATGGGAATCATGAAGGACAAAATCCATGGCAGTTGAATATGAAGGATATAGCTCTTGGGAACCTCTTTGGATATTAAAGGAAAGGAAGAAGTCCTCCAGGACAAGGCTCATCATACATCAAGTCAAAAGGGAAACATTTTCCAGATGGGGATATGTAAGATCCTCAAGATTCTCTGATGGAAACCTCAACGGAGGGTTCACTAATCCAGAGAGGTAGCAAGTGGTTCATCAGGAAATCCAACTTATGGAATTCATGAGATGATGGTGTGAGAAATGAAGTAGATCAAGGAATTGAAGATCTAGGTAAAATGAGTGGAAGAAGCCTAGATGACCTAAAGGTAAAATGAGGCATGTATGCTTGTGTTTAATATTGTAATGTCGTGTCATATGGTTGCAGGTAACATGGATCAAGCATGATCAAGAGAAAAAGGATCTCCTCCTCCGAAAGGATGCAGGAAGGCATAAGTCACACTAGATGAAATCAACATAATATGTCCTCATATGAAGTATGAGGTGGTTGACTACAATTAAGGAACTCTGATTGAAAGCTCCTAGGAATGGAATGTGTAAGGAAGGAAGAGATCGTGAAATATGCAACAATAATGAAGGCAATCAACATCCAAAGCATTAGGAAGATTTGACTATGAAAACTCCCAGAAAGATAATGAAGACTCTGATGGAAGTCTGAAAAAATTGGAGACCCTTGACAATGGATATCTTTGGGAGATGTGTTAACATGTATGCAGGATGTTGATACCTACAAGAAGATGTCACTAGAAAAGGCCATCACCAAAAAGTAATATGTGATTTATTTTTTGGTTTTTGACCTCTTGGAGAAAGTTTGGGTATGTGTGCAGGGCCATGGTGAGAAGAGTTGTGAAGGATGTCACAACTATGTACCTTGTGATCTAGAGCAATCACTGTTGAAAGAAAAGTAAAGATAGATGGCCCTATGACGGAAGCCCTAGATGCAAAGCCAAGGAGAATACTTTCCAGGAAAAGAAGGAATGACATGACTAAGGAAAGTGATGGATGGTTGGACCCTACATATGAAGAAATTGATGACATCAAGGTTATGGATCATCAGGCAACAAGAAGACCCTATAAAGTATTGATAATAGAGTCTCTGTATAAGAGGGAGCTCTAGAAGGTTCTTCTCAGTAAAGGAACATGAGTAAGTTTCTGAGTAAAGAGAAACTTGGAACTCATCCCTCGTTAAGAGGGAGAGTTAGACACGACATTCTTGTCTTCAGTTTGGAAGAAAGAATGGAAGATTGTGTAATCATCTAGCATCCGACACTCTTTGAGGATGTGGTAGGGCATCCAAGACAAGAGTGGGCAAGAGGACCAATATTCTTGAGGGAACCCAAGATGAGAATAGTCCTAGTAGGACATACTCGGAGAACACCCGGGTGGGTATGACCCTAAGAGAAACAATGATGATGCGTGTCTATCAGTGATTGGTCTCACCAACATTGTGCACTCTGATCTAAGTGAGAGATAGAGCTGTTACTAAAGGCCTTGCTAAATGAAAAACAATGTAAACTTTGAAACAAGAACTAATACGATTACCTGTTTCGTAGAGGTAGCAAAAAAATTACCCGATTTTGAAAAGTGGTGATGCAAAATACACTTCTTTTTTTCGGAGCATATTTTTGACACTTTAAATAACTTATACGATTACCCATTTTGTAGAGGTAGCAAAAAAGTGACCTGATTTTGAAAAGTGGTGATGCAAAATACACTTCTTTTTTTTCAGAGCATATTTTTTACACTTTAAATTTTCTTATGTATCAAATATAAATATTTGTTTTTAAATGTTAGTGATTTTCATGCTAATTTTGAAACGTGTTGATGCAGCATAACCTTTTTTTTAGAGGGCTTATTTTTCACACTTTAAAATTTATTATGTCCAATTTTTTTTTAAATCGTGATTACTTAACGAATTTTCAAGTTGTTTTATTTTATTTTTTTTAAATGTTGATTACTTAAAAGAACAAATATAAAAAATATATATATATGACAAATTATCTCATAAACCATAAAAGAATTTGGAAAAAAAAACCATAAAATTAAGTAAAAATAGAAAAATTAACAAAAAACCATTATTAAAAAAAAAATTAAGAATTTTTTTTCACTGAGCGTCGTTGCCCTCGCTGCGATCTGCGCAGTCTGAGTCTGGGCGCTGCCCTCTCGGCCGTCTCCGCCCCCGATCCTGGTCCTCCTGACTGCGGGGTTGCTTGGATCTGCTAGGCCTCCCTGCTCCTCGCCTAGACCTCGCTGTGCCCCCTGCACCTGTCAGATCTGCTTGGATCGCCCTCGTCCTGCAGGGTCTGATCGGATCTCCTTCTCTCCGAGCTTGAGATGCCTCGCTTCCTGTTCTTGCTTGGTGCAGATCGGTTTTGTTGATTTGTGCTTTGCCATGGAGGCCCAAGGCTCACCTACCGGTCCCTCGCAAGCTTCACCCCCGGAAGCTGAAGCAGCCTTCTCCTCTCTCCTTGCTTCGCTGCCCAAAAAGAAGAAGCTCGAAGTCTCTAAATTCGTCAAAAGGCTCGACGATGTTCCGGAGGTAAACCTTCCTCCTGAGGGCCCGATCCAGGTTGCTTTGTCCCTGGCAGATCGAGCCCTGGTGGGTCAATTCACGGGCCTTTGGCCCTCGCCAAAATCGACGGAAAACTGGGTCATCAAGAACTGGGTTCCGCTGATCGAAAACAATGTCACCTCCTAAGTTGCAGGAAACGTGGCCCTAGGGGTCGTTTCCCCAGGGGAAACGAAACAAAACGCGTTTCCCCATACCGTACGGCCTGGAAACGCGTTTCCGGTCGTACGGCCACGTTTCCCGAAACGGAAACGTGGCCGTACGGCCGGAAACGCGTTTCCAGGCCGTACGGGCCACGTTTCCCCAAAAAAACAGTTGTTTTTTATTTTATTTTTTTAATTTGTTTTTAAATTTTTTTAGGGTTTCCAGGATGTTCTAGAAACCTATTCTAAAGTTATAAAAGAGCAGTTTGTCTCATTCTCTCATCACACTATTCAGCAAGTCGTTTCTCTTGGAGACTGGCAGTTGTTTCAGCTAGGGTGTTTTGAGCAGTGAGCAAAGTAGATTTCAGCAGCAGGAGAAAGAGATTTCAGCAGCAAGAGAAAGAGATTTCAGCAGGAGATTTCAGTAGCAGCAGATTTGGCTCAGCTACAACCATATTTCTCCTCTTTTCTGGCATTTCGGGGTAGTCTCAGCCACAGATAATTAATTTGGGTAAGCCACATTCATTTTTTTAGTTTTTTCTTACTATTTCTTCAATTTTTCTAGGGTTTAGGCAGCGAAAAATATGAAAAACGTTTTTTATTGATAGATTTGTTTTTTAAATTTATTTTTGCAGCAAATTTGGCTCAGCTACAGCCATATTTCTCCTCTTTTCTGGCATTTTAGGGTAGATTCAGCCACAGAAAATTAATTTGGGTAAGTCACATTCATTTCTTAGTTTTTTTCTTACTATTTCTTTAATTTTTCTAGGGTTTATACAGCCAAAAATATGAAAAACGTTTTTATTATTTACAGATTTGTTTTTTTAATTTATTTTTGCAGCAATGGCTTCCAGCCAAAGTGCAGCTGCAACTTCAAGCCCTAGGGCCAACCCAAGGGCTGAATATTATCCTCTTTGGAGTCATGTGACGAAGCTTCAAAGATGTGGAGGTGGTGGCTCATGGGAATGGCGATGCAATCTTTGCAATAATACGTACAAGGGCTCCTACCCAAGAGTGAAGGCTCATCTATTGCATGAAGGAGGACAGGGGATTTCAGGTTGCACAAAAACATCAGATCCGTTGGTAAGGAGGGCATATCAAAGAGAGCAAGATGAGGCGGATGGTACTAAGAGAAGGCATGATGACCTTACTCAAGCTCCATCTAACATTGAGCCAAGGATTGTAGCTGAAGCAAGAAAGAGGAGAGCTGGTCACACTCAAGAACATGAACAACCAGCACCCAAAAATACCAGAGGCCCAGGGGCATCCCATTCAGTTCAGGGTAGCAGAATTGCTAGATTGGTGAATGTGCAAGCAAGAGAAGAAGTTGATTCCAGAGTAGCTAGGTGCATTTATGCATGTGGTATCCCATTCAATGTTGTTCGCTCTCCTTACTGGCAAGATATGATAAGGGCAATTAACAAAGCTCCTCAAGGGTACAAGGGGCCCAACTATGAGAAAGTCATAACCCAGCTTCTCAAAAATGAGAAGGAACTTGTGGAGGACATTTTAGCTCCAATTCGTTCTTCCTCGAGTAGCTCTGGGGTTACCATAGTCTCAGATGGTTGGACAGATATGAGGCACAGACCATTGATAAATATCATTGCCACTTCCCCCAAAGGAGCAATGTTTATAAGGCAGAACACTACTTAGGAGAGGTGAAAGATGCACAGTTCATTGCTGATGTTCTTATAAAAGCTATTGAACAAATAGGGCCTAACAGGGTGGTGCAAGTTATCACGGATAATGCACCAGTTTGCAAAGCTGCAGGTTTAATTATTGAGGGGAGGTATGACCACATCTTTTGGACACCATGCATTGTCCATATTCTGAATCTGATCTTAGAGGAGATCGACAACAAAGTTTCCTGGATAAAGGAAGTCACAGGGGAAGCAAGGGAGATTATCAAATTCATCACCAACCACCACCAGTCTCAGGCCATATTTCGAGAGTACTCCAAATTGGAGTTGTTAAAAGTTGCTGAGACAAGATATGCCTCAAACTTCGTGATGTTGCGTCGCCTTGTTGAGGTTAAGCATGCATTAGTTTCTATGGTGGTGAGTCAACTTTGGATTGAGTGCAGACAAGCAGATTCAGAGCGGGGATCTATGGTGCGTAGATTGTGCCTTGATGAGGATTGGTGGAGCAAGGTAGATTTCTTGCTAAAGTTCACAACCCCTGCATTTGAGCTTCTCCGGAGTGCTGACACTGACCAACCTTTCTTGGGAGAGGTATATGATGGCATGGATTCCATGGTTGAGAAAACTATGGATATCATTTCGCAGGAGTCTCCACAACTTTTGTTTGTTGATGATCATTTTGCTGGTTTGATCAAGAAAATCATTGTTGACAGGTGGAACAATTTCAATACACCATTGACACTTTAGCACATGCTTTGAACCCCAAATTTTATGATGAGGAGCTTATTGCTAAAAGCAATGGGAAGAGGAAGGCACCCCATAAGGATAGAGAGGTGGCTACTGGGGTGAAAAAAGCACTTATGAGAATGTTTCCTTCTCGTCTACATAGGGAGGTAAAGGAGGAATTTGCCAGTTTTGCTGCAGGAATAGATGATTATGCAGATATATCAGCTTTGGAGGAGAGAAGCACCATGAATCCAGTTAGGTGGTGGATTTGTCATGGAGCAAATGGTGTACATTTGCAAAGCCTTGCCATTCGTATTCTTTCACAAGTGGCAAGCTCTTCATCAGCAAAAAGGAATTGGAGCACTTAAGGTTTTATTCATTCTGTGAAGCGCAATAGGTTGGGCTCACAGAAAGCAGAGGATCTTGTTTATGTGCACTCCAACCTTCGCCTTGCATCTCGTAGGGGTCCAGAATACAACAGTGGTCCTTCTAAAGAATGGGATGTGGATGCAGAAAATCCTGATTTGGATCTCTCTCTTGTTGCCCTGAATATTGAGGACGATTCTGGAAGTGGAATTGGTGCATCATCTTCTTCAGCACCACCATCCACTGTTGAGCATTCTGCTGCTTCTATTTTTGATGAGGATTGTTATGATGAGGATTAGTCTTTTGTGACTTGTCTCTATAGTTCTTGCAGCCTTATAGTCTTTATTGTACTTGCAGCCTCATATACTAATATAAATAAAGGCTGATTTTGGATTTTCCAGTTCCTATATTTTTATTTTCATTATGTGATTATTCATGACTCATGAGTAAATGTGATGTAAATTTAATCTTAATGTTTAAATGTAATAAATTATAATCATATAATGTAAATGTATCATTAATGCTTTATGATTGCACATATATATATTAATAATTTTTAAATATTTTTAATATATATATATATATATATATATATTCGCGTTTCCCCGTTTCCAAAATTTGGGGAGGTCGCGTTTCGTATCGCTTCCCGTTTCGGAAACTCGTTTCCGTTTCCCCGTTTCGTGCAACTTAGGTCACCTCTTATTTTCTGGGTAGAGGCTTCTTCCTGTTTGAGTTCAACACAAAGGAGGACAAAGACCTGATCTTCAGGAATGGGCCATATTTCATGGGACCTCAGGGTCTCTATCTCAACAAATGGACCCCTGACTTCGACCCGACCATGGATGTCCCAACGGCGGTCCCTGTCTGGGTTCGGCTCCCTAATCTTCCAGTGCATTGTTGGAACTGGGAGTCCCTCAAGCACATAGGGAATACTCTGGGAAAATTCATTGATAGAGCAAACAACAATGACCAGTATGATTGCGCCCGAATCTGTGTCGAGGTAGACTTAGAGGTGGGGCTTCCGGAGGCCATCAAATTAAAGGTCGGCAGTTGGACGCACGTGCAAGTGTTGGACTATGAGCAACTTCCTTTCAAATGTCGAAAATGTCATATCTATGGCCACTTTGCAAGAGGGTGCCCGAACAAAGGGGAAGCAGAGAAAGGTAAGGAAGAGGGCTGGAACCAGGTCAAGAGGTCAAAGGCATCCCAAAAGAAATCTGGGGTACATGGCCCCCATCCTGCCTCCACCCAGAATGCTCCCCCGCCAAAAAGTCAAGAAAACAGGTATGTGGTCTTAAGCTCCGCTGAAGAGACTCCCCAGGAAGAAGATAAGCAAGATAATCCACCAGAAAAAACGACTTCAGCAGATGCAAGACCTGAAGAAAGCGCCACGGCAAGAAACAAGGAAAAGCAAACAGAAGCATCCGAGGAGGAACATGACTCGGAGGAGTCTGAGGAGGATGGAGAAATAGGAGACATGCAGACATCGGTCAGAAGATCTGCAAGAGGCCGTAAATCTGCTAGAGAAAAGAGAGATCAGGAAACTTACAAAGACAAGCTTCAGGGTAGTCAGCCCACTCTGGAGAAACTCCTTGGAAAAAATCCGAAGACGACCAAAAACCAAGTGCAGGGTTCCAAGGGAGCCCATCATCATAAAAATAAATGATGAAGATCGTCTCCTGGAATTGCAGAGGAATGGGGAGCAAAGTGAAAGAAGAAGCAACGAGAAGCCTTATAAGAAGAGAAGCCCCAGACATTCTTCTGATTTAGGAGACCAAAATGGAGGACAAGGAGTTTCTCCAAATCAGTAAAAAAATTTGGAAAGGAAGCAGCGGACATGCAGTTTCAGCACGGGGAGCCTCTGGGGGTCTGGGCTCCCTCTGGAATCCTCTCAAGTATAGGCTGGTCACCGAGTTGCACAACACCCACTGGCTGTTTTTGAAGCTCCAGCCTTTGGACTCGAGGGAGGCAGTCAGCCTTTTCAATGTCTATGTTCCAACAAATATAGGGGAGAAAAGGGAGTGCTGGGACTCCATCAGACAACTGTCGGAGTCAGAAAATTTGGAAAACATCATTGTGGCAGGGGATTTAAACCTTACCATGCGCATGGAGGAAAAGCGAGGAGGAACAATCATAAGGGATCCTGCAAGGGAATGGGTGGAAGACCTCATGCAGGACTGGGATCTGCTCGACATCCCTCCAGAAAATGGTAAGTACACCTGGTCTAACAAAAGAATAGGTCCTGGTCATATTGCTGCTAGACTTGATAGATGCTTGGTGCAGAGTTCCTTTCTTCTGCTGGGCTTAGAATCCAGATTGCATATCCTCCCATGTAGCGCTTCTGATCATAAGCCCATTTTGCTTGAGATGTTGGGCCACAAAGATCTTGGACCCATCCCCTTCAGATTCAACCCTCTTTGGGTTAAGGAACCAGAGTTCCTGAAGCTGGTTCAAGACTGTTGGATTTTGCCAGTGAAAGGTTCCCCTTTCTTCATTTGGGAAGAAAAACTTAGAAGATTGAAAGCGGTCCTTAAAACTTGGGCCAAATCCCTTCCCTCCCCTGCAAAAGAGAGAAAGCAGGCCCAAGACAACCTCGCCCACCATCATGCTCAAAGTGAAGATGCAGAAATCACTAAAGAAGTTCTAGACAAGGAAGCTTAGCTCCAGCGAATCTTCCATAAAGTCTGCCTTTCGAAGGAAGAGCATTGGAGACAGAAGTCTAGGAGTTTATGGCTTAAAGCAGGAGACAGAAATTCTGCCTTCTTCCACAAACAAGCTCAAGCCAGAAAGAGCTTCAATTCTATTGCAGAAATCAAAGATGGCAGCTCAACTCACAAAGACTTTGATAGCATAAAGAGAGCAGCTTTCAATCATTTTCAAAACCTGTATAGAGAAGAGGGAGTGACGGACCCAAACTCTAAATTCTTGGAGGCGGTTCCTCCTAGGATCTCTCCTTCAATGAATCAACAGCTCGAGGCGAAGATCTCTATACAAGAAATAAAAGATGCTCTCTCCGACATGGAGCCTGACAAAGCCCCGGGCCCGGATGGCTTCACTGCAAGATTCCTTCAAACCTGCTGGCAGATTGTGGAGAAAGACCTCTACAAAATGATTTTGAAATCCCAAACTTGCCAGAAAATTGGGGGCAGCACCAATTCAGCTTTCCTTGCCCTCATCCCCAAGGAAAAGGGTGCTAAAGAATTCAATCGGTTCCGCCCCATCTCTCTTTGTAATATTGGATACAAACTAATCACAAAGGTCATTGCCAACAGACTAAAAGGCATTCTTCCAGCCATCATCCCGGAGAACCAAGGCGGATTTGTTCAAGGGAGACAGCTTGCTGACAACTTCATCTTGGTTCAAGAGGCGATTCATTCGAGCCAGCTTCGCAAAGAGAAAGGTATGGTAATTAAATTAGATTTAGCTAATGCTTTTGACCGGGTTAGACTTAGCTTTCTTTGGGAGGTCCTGAAAAAATTTGACTTTGGAATGGTTTTTTTAAATTGGACCCGTGCTTGTATTGCTGATCCTTGGATCGCCCCTCTTGTGAATGGGAGAGCAGCTGGTTTTTTTAAAGCCTCAAGAGGGCTTAGGCAGGGTTGCCCCCTCTCTCCGCTCCTCTTCGTTCTTCATGTTTCTGTCCTGAGTTTCTACCTGGATCAGAAACTGGTTGACCAAGAGATCTTGGGGCTCAATATAGCAAGAGGTGTTAAAAATGTTAATCACACCCTGTTCGCGGATGATACCCTCTTGTTAGGGGCTGCCTCCGCCAGATCTGCTTCAAGTTTCAAGGAGGTCCTGGACGACTACAGTGAAGCTACAGGCAGCAGCTTAAACAGTGGTAAGTGTAAAATCTTTTGTTGGAATATTTCGACTTCCACCCTTTCTACCATTTCAAGAATTCTGGGCTTTACTGCTTCCCTCAACTGGTCCTCCTTTACATATTTGGGCCTCCCCATCTTCCGTAAATTGGCTTACAGCAGAGATTGGGTCCCTCTGTTGGACAAATTTAAGGCCAAAATCCAAGCTTGGGGGTTTTCATGGCTAAATCTCACTGGCAAAACTGTCCTCATCAAATCCGTTCTCTGTAGCCTCCCCATTTTTCAATTCTCTGTAATTCTAGCCCCTTCAGGCATCATAAAAAAAATGGAAGCCTTCATTCGCAAGTTCTTCTGGAAAGGGGGCAATCATAATGACAGGAAAATCCCTTTGGTAAGTTGGGAGAAAATTTGCAAGCCTCAGAGCGAAGGAGGCCTTAACTTCAAGGATCTCAACCTCCAAAACATAGCCATGGGAGCCAAGATCTTCTGGAGAGTCATTGGATCACATCCAGGCTGGGCGCAAAGAGCTCTTTGGAGGAAATACTTCAGGGGAAAGAGAAAGAGATGTTTGGACGCCCCTCTACCCACCACAGGCTCGCAGCTGATCAAACTTTGCCAAAAAGCAGTCCCTTTAATCAGAGACAGAGCATATTGGATTCCAGGAAACGGTAAAGAATGTAAGATATGGGAAGATAGCATTATGATGCATCCACCCTTATCGTCTCACAATTCTCTTCAATCGCTGCGTTTGTGGTTGGACAACGCAGGCTGCAACACACTTTGGGACATCTCGCAGTGGGAAGGCAGAACATGGTTGCGCTGGAGACTCCCACCCGTCCCTCCTGAGCTGTCTCAAGCTCGCGATCTGCTCCTTGCCTTGCTAAACGGGATGGCGCCTCTGCGCGTGGGTAAGAAGGACGCCCGAGGATGGGGAGCCGCCCCAGGGCTGTACACGGTGGCGCAAGGCTACAAGAGTCTGCAGGATCGTCCTTATGTCCCCCCTAACCCAGCTGTTTGGAACGGGATCTGGAACTTCAAATCCATGCCCAAGGTCGATTCTTTTTGCTGGTTGTTATGCCACAGAGGGATTTTAACAGCTGACAGATTGCAGAAGAAAGGTTTTCATGGCCCCTCCCGTTGCCATTTATGCTGTGACAGTGAGGAGAACGCTCAGCATATCATTCTGGACTGTAAATTTTCAAGAGAAATCTGGCAAGGACTTCTGAGTTACTGGAAATCTGAATTCACTTTGCCCATGTCTATATCAGACCTTTTTGCAAATTGGCGGAATTACTACCCTGAAACTCTCCCAAAAAACGAAAAATTCATAGCAGCATGGCTCTCCTTGCCGAAATTCGCTTGCTAGCAGATCTGGCTCGAGCATAACAGAAGAGTTTTCAGGGATGAAAGTCTTAACTCACAGGTCATCATCATCAAAACAAAATGCCTTTGGAAAGAAAGTCTTGGGGATTATCTGTCGGATCTGAATCTGAGCCAGCATGACTTAGATTGGGGTGCCTCGATGGACCTCCATTTCTCAGGCGAAATTAGGCACCACAAGGCCATAAAAGAATGGCAATTCAGGGGGAAGGAGAACGAACTGTCGGATTTGCTTCTCAGGCAATCCAGATTTTCTTTGTTCTTCGACGGAGCAGCGAAAGGCAATCCTGGATTGGCTGGGGCAGGAGGAATTATAAAAAATAAAGAGGGCATAACAGTGGCAAAGTTCGCTTGGGGATTAGGGCAGTCAACCAGCATGCAAGCTGAAGCCTTGGCACTTCTGCAAGGTCTTAAGCAAGCAAAGGCTATGGGTCTCTCAGAAGTCAGCATTATAGGAGATTCTCAAGCCATTATCAAAGTCTTAGTAGAGGATTCCTCTCTTGTAGACATTAGACTGGCAAGAATCATTTCAAGAATCAGAACCTTGATGAAATATTTCCGGACTACAACTTTCCTCCATGTTTTGAGAGAAAACAATAAAGATGTTGATTTGGAAGCCAACAGGGCAGTTCCTCTTTCCGCTGGCTGTCTCTTGGCAGACGAAATTGAGAGCTGGGATTCCATTCCATAACGATTGTCATGTTTTTCTGCATTTTGCTGAATCAGTTTGTTTGTCTATTTAAGATAGGGAAAATAACAGAGATAGACTCGATAGTCTTGAATAAATCTCGCGGGTACCCAGGATTTGGGACCTTTGATCAGCTAGTGGAAGAAAGTTTAAGGGCTATGCCCGACCAAATGTAACCGGTGAAAGGCATTTTGGCCAAAGTTTAATATAATCCCATACCCGTTCTTGTTAAAAAAAAAAAAACTAAAATATACTCAAATTACAAACAAAAAAATTGAAAATTTAGAAAATATATATATATTTTCAAATTTAAAAAAAAAAAAAAATATATATATATATATATATATATATATATATATCAAAAAACATTTAAAATTTAAAAACAAATATCTATTTTTAATTTAATTAAAAGAAAAAAAAAAAACAACAACAACAACATTTAAAATTTTTATTAAACCCTATATTTTTTATTTAAAAACAAAAAAAAAAAAAATTAAAAATATATATATGTTTGATTAAAAAATAAATAAACATTTAAATTTTTTTAAATAAATATTTTTTATTAAAAACAAAAAAAAAATATGCGCATATTTTTTATTTTTTTTAAATAAACATTTATTTTTTTTTAAATATACTTTTTTTATTTTAAACATTTAAATTTTTTTAGGTTTTTTAATAACATTTAAAACAAAAAACAAAAAACAAATTATACTAATTTAAAAAAAAAACATTTCAAAACAATTTTTTTTAAATATTTTTTATTTAAAACAAAAAACAAAAAAACATTATATGCATATTTTTAAATTAACTTTTAATTTTTTTTGAATATAAATTTTTTTATTTATAGAAAAAAACAAAAAACAAAACAAAAAAATTTTGCACGCACTCCGCCGCCCGGCCACAGGTGGAGGAGCTGCATGTAGCCTCCTCTGCCTCCTCTGCCCAGGGCCACGCCACCACGGGCGGCCAGGTGATTCCTGAAATCGCCTCACCGCCACCCGTGGTGGCGCGGCCCTGGGCAGACGGGCTGCCAGAATCGCCCCACCGCTCGTGATGGCACGACCCTGGGCGGAGGGGCTGCATGCAGGCCTCCTCTGCACAGGGTCGCACCACCACGGGCAGCGAAGGGCGTGCGGAATTTTATTTTATTTAAAAAAATTAAAAAATAAAACAAAAAAATAATAAATAAAAATTAAATTATATTTAAAATAAATTCATTTTAAAAAATGCTTATAACTTTTTTTTGTTTTAAATAAAAAATATTTTTTTTAAAAATTGTTTTTAAATGTTTTTTAAAATCAAAATATATATATATATATATATATATACTTTTTAAATAAAAATATATGGTGCTTTGATAAAGGCATAGAATCAAGGTCACAGTGAAGATCTAAATGAAGACAAGAGAACTCGTTGACATGATGAAACAGCAGTAATGAAGATGTCAGTGATGATGACCCCAGTGGTGCAACAAAAATGATGATCTCAGCAGTGACGAAGAAGAGGATTGGTGTCTCGATCTTGGAGTGGCCTAAAAGGTCAAGGGTCATGGTCTTGGTATTCATCAATTGGAATCTCTATAAGAGGAATTTTGTGTGGGTTTTCCTCTCCAAGAGGGAGAGGTTTTGGCCCTGGCAGAAAGCCAAATATCTTGTGCTCTTGTCTCTTTGGTTTTGATAGTAGTTTGATGAAGCAAACACACATACTAATTTTAAGAAGAAGATCAAGCTAAGATAAAATTGTAAAAACACTTCACAAATTGTTATCATACTAAGAAGAATCTCATTAATTCTGAATGCCCTAGATTCTTCAACAGAAATGGCACCTGCCTAAGTATATAAGAAGGGCCTCATTGTAACATTCAATCATCCTTGTACATTTTATATATACTAATAAAGTATTATTACGAAATACCTTTGTGTATTTTTACATTAAAGTCAACAAGTTATAAGTTTTGTTGCTTCAGGGAGGGGCGCTCCCCCGCAACCCTGTTTGAGACATTGAAGGTTAATAACTTAATAAGCACTATTTGGAGTTGTTTTGAGGGTGTCACCCCCTTTGGAGGATTTGATCACCTCTTTTATGATGGTTTCAAGCATAAAGCTAATTATGTTGTGGAGGACAAGTCAAATCACTATTTTGGGAGAGGGTTTCAATCTAGCTATTAGAAAGAAAATTATATAAGGCTAGTCCCTCATCCCATTTGTGTGTTGGGAAAATGTAAGATCGTGTACCATAATAAGAACTTCATTTGGTGCAAACAACTTCTCTTGTGGATTGGTTTTTCTTTCTCTTTCTTGTTGGCCATTGCTAGATATTGTTCTTTCATATGATTTTTGCAAATTTTCCAAATTACACAAAGTGAATCAAACAATTGAGGGGCTACATAGTAACGTGGAAGAGGAGAGTTAAAATTTTAGGCCTCACCTTCTCTTGGTTTCTCCTTCAAGGACAAGATAAGATCTCTCCTAAATCCATAGCTGACCCATTGGTTTAAGGTATAGAGGGAATCGCTCCTAGTTGAGTTTGCTACCCTATATAATCTTAGACAAGAGTGAGGGCGACTAGTCATAGACTCAGAAGTCACTTTCTTGTCAAAAAATACAAGGCAGATTTAACCTCACCACTGTTTTATTCAAAAATCCAAAACTTTTTCCAAAATTCTATTTATATAAAATCTAAAAATATAAGAATCAAAAAAATACAAAAACATTTCACTAACTTAACCTCAATTTTAGATTTTTCAGTTAGTGCCATCACTTGGGTTGCACCTAAATCTTATCCAATTGCCCCAATGAAATTATAGTTTGTTTGTCTTTTGTATGAAGGCTGATTTGAAGCAAATCAAGCTGTTGTACAAGCAGTTTATAAGCCTGCAAATTCAATTTAGAGCAACAGATTTGTATGGTAAGTGAAACCCTCTCACAAGGGCTTGAGGCTAAATGTACATATCTTCATATCATTCAATTCTTCATTTTTGGGCTAACTTGACATTTTTAAAAGTGAATAATCAATTTCCCACTTGCTAGAAATTAATTTTTTGCATAAAGGAAATCTAAGTATTGACCTTGTTACATATTTCATCCCTCTTCATGAGTGATATTTTCAAAATTTGAATAATTTTCATATTACTCATTATCAAATGTTGGGCTGCTCATTTTATTCATATTTCATTGCTCTAAGATTTCCACCCAAGAATCTCACCTTGTTTGAGCATTTATGGGCTTGTGGGTCCCAAAAGGGAATTTAACCTGTAGCTTCAGCATTTTTCTACTGTATTGCAGGCCTGAAGTTGCACAACAGCAAAAAAATGATCCATTTTCAAGGTTTTTCATCTCAATCTTGGTAAGGGCTCTCAACGCTCAATTATTGTACTATTTCTTGATTTACTCTCCATAATTAGAGTGTTGCTTTCTTGTTGGTCTACATTTTCTGCAGTAAAACCTTCAATTCAGGAATATCTTTAAAATTAACTCCTAGACTCCAACACCCAAGAAGTAATATCAGGCATTGGTTCTACTAACATGTGTTGGAGGGTACTTAGTGTGGGGAATACTCCCTACGCTCTGTAGGAATTGGCCTAAAAGGTGGGGACTCGTGCCGAGGTGACGATGGGCAATTGCCTTGTGTGATGCCAAATTAGCGTCTCGTGAGGACCTTAGTGTTGATTTGGGGTAGTATCAGATATGCTCTAGCCACGAAAATTGGTGGAGAGGCTAAGGCACATTAGATATCCAATACTCATAAAGGGTTTGGGCAGATTCTAAACAGTTTGGGAGATATTAAAATAATTAATATTTTTAATGGAGTCCCTAAGTCTAAACTTAGGGAAAATAAAATATTAATATGAATTAATATAAAACTGTGTGAGAATGGTCCAAAAGTCATGGATCAAGCCAGATCTAATCTTAGCCGTTCATCAGGGACTTAATCTCAACCATTGATTTGTCAACGAGAAAAGTATAAGAGGAGGCTTGAGGTTCACTTGGAGAACACACCAAGAGATCAAGATTTTGACTTTTTGGGGCTAGGTTTGCTGAGAAAGTTGAGAGAGTGATCAGAGTTACAGCTGAGAGGCAGTGATACAGAAGCTGAGAGGCAGAGATAGCACCAGGAGGATCAATGTAGTAGCAGGAGAGAGGGACGTAGAAGCAGCCAAGGGTACACACAGAGCCAACCGGGGCTCACGTAGAGGCAGCCAGGAGTTGCGCAATGCCTCAAAGGGCCAGCGTGGGTGACGCAGAGGACTAGAGGGCTAACGCAGTGCCTCCAGAGGCTGACGCAGGCCAAGCCAGAGTGACGTTGGGCTAACGCTGGGCCAGAGAGAGGCTGACGCAGTCCCTAGAGGCTGACGCTGGGGTTTCGTGGGGCAGATTGGAGCTGTCGGAGTGTTTATCCGGGTTTCAGCCGGAATATCTACTTCCGAGTAGAGAGGTACTACTGCCGAGATTTTTCTCTGTTGGGTGAGCCAGATTTGGCACCCAAATTGTATTCTGAAACTGCTTAATAAATCAAACCCTCAGATAGCTGCACTGGTTTTCCTGCATTGGGTTTTTTCGGGGACATTAGTCCAAAAACAACAGTGTCACTTATGTGCTTGTTTCTATTTCCTTCAGTTGATGATCTATAATGTGTTGAGCATGCATTTGTATTTATTTCCAGTATTTACATGGTAAATAACTTGTTAATTAACAGAACAAGTAGGTAGGAATAAATCAGTAAAGTGCATGAAGGGTTTCTAACATGTCAGACTTAGAAATTCCAACATGGTATCAGAGGGTGGTTGCAGATCACAGGAGAACTGAGGACATCAGCCAAACAAAGCAGCAACAGCAGAAAACAGTGGTCCCAAGTGACAGAAGTTGTTCCTTGCAGAGTGGTTTTCCTGCATTGGGTTTTTCCGGGGACATTAGTCCAAAAACAACTGTGTCACTTGAGTGCTTGTTTCTATTTCCTTCAATTGATGATCTATAATGTGTTGAGCATGCATTTGTATTTATTTCTAGTATTTACATGGTAAATAACTTGTTAATTAACAGAACAAGTAGGTAGGAATAAATCAGTAAAGTGCATGAAGGGTTGCTAACATGTCAAACTTAGAAATTCAAACATGGTATCAGAGGGTGGTTGCAGATCACAGGAGAACTGAGGACATCAACCGAACAAAGCAGCAGCAACAAACAGTTGTCCCGAGTGACAGAAGTTGTTCCTTGCAGAGTAGCAGCAATGAAGAGGTGACGCAGTGCCTGCGTCATCAAGATTGAGCCAAGAAGAGGCAGTGCAGAGGCTGAGGGAGGTAAAGGCAGGCTCACGCAGAGCCACGCAAAGGCCAGGAGGGCTAACGCAGTTGGCTGAGGAGGTTGATTTGCCAGTGCCGGGATTGCGCAAAGCCTAGGAACTCTAACCTTCAGTTTGCTGGGGTTTAAGAGGTTGTGGGCAAGTTGCAGAGTGGAGCTGGTGGGTACTGTAGTCAGAACAATACCTAACAGGGCAAGGCCAAGGTAGAAGGAGTTGGTGCCGAGGCAGATTTCTAGCCAAGGAATCCGGATCAGTGTTGTTGTTGCACAGACGATCGAAGAGGGGCAACTTAACGTTTGGCAGAAGGATTTCCAAGTGGGTAATCGGGACTAAGAGGGAGTCAAGAAGAGAACTTCCAGACGAGAAGTAGAGAGACTCAACAAGAGTCGAGCCGAGAACTTCTAGACGAGAAGTGGAGAGACTCAGCAGGAGTCGAACTGAGAACTTCTAGATGAGAAGTAGAGAGACTCAGCAGGAGTCGAACCGAGAACTTCTAGACAGGAAGTAGAGACTCAGCAGGAGTCGAACCGAGAACTTCTAAGCAGGAAGTAAAGAGACTCAACAGGAGTCGAACCGAGAACTTCCAGGCAGGAAGTAGAGAGACTCAACAGGAGTCGAACAGAGAACTTCCAGACAGGAAGTAGACTCAACAGGAGTCGAAAAGAGAACTTCCACACGGGAAGTAGACTCAGCAGGAGTCAAACAGAGAACTTCCAGACGGGAAGTAGAGAGACTCAGCAGGAGTCGAACAGAGAACTTCCAGGCGAGAAGTAGAGAGACTCGGAGGAGTCAACAAGAAGAGCAGAGAGATGGCCATGAATGGGCTGAGGGATCAGGACAGGTTGGATGAGGCATCCAACTTTGTCATTTGGAAGGCCAGGATCCTTTCTGTTCTATGTGCCATGAGTGCACACACACCACTTGAGCAGAAGTGGGGAGACATCAAGTTATAGTCAGGCGGACTACAAGCAATGAGGGGCAAGATCCTCGAGGTACCCAGCCTCTTGGATTAGACCTTGCTATGGGAGCCCCAAAGAGGAGTAGCAGTACTGGCGATGTCAGTAGAGACAGATGCAGATGGAGAGACAGAGGGAGCTACAGTGCAGGATTCCCAGGACAGCGGGAGGCTAGCAGGCTAATGTTGGACACCTAATCCTCAATGGGTTAGTGTGGAAGCTGAATAGACCAAAGCAGTCCAAGAGACCTTGGGATCTGAAACCCAAGAGTCACATAATGTACTATAAATGTATATCTCATGTTAATAAAAAAATTGTATTGCA
The DNA here is from genome assembly GCA_031772625.1 of Pinus tabuliformis. Taxonomy (NCBI): domain Eukaryota; kingdom Viridiplantae; phylum Streptophyta; class Pinopsida; order Pinales; family Pinaceae; genus Pinus; species Pinus tabuliformis. Next base: position 236,191,076 of record CM062806.1, on the reverse strand, counting down.
TGATTTATCTTTCATATTTTCTCTCGTTCCCATGTGTGTTTAACATGGTATCAGAGCAGGCGTATTCCTGCCCTGCATAATTAATGTGAGCCATTTGTCTTATGGCCTTTCTGTGCAGTCATTTCTGCCATCAATTCTGCATCTCAGGAATATTTTCTCACGAATATTTCTTCAGCTAAATGTTAGCTGCTCCTGACACTGCCAGCGCTGTCCAGCGATGTCCAAGTGGTTCTGAGATGTCTGTCTGTCATTTTTATTGACTGCGCCCTTTGTCATATGCGTTTTTAAGTAAACGCTAAACGCTGTGGATTTTCAATTTGTCATATGTCAGCTTGTCATGGATTTTCAGTTTGTCATGGATTTTCAGTTTGTCATATGTCAGTTTGTCATGGATTTTCTGCCAATTTTATAACCGCCCTCACTCCTCTGACATAGTCCTACTACGCTGCTCTGCTACGCTGCTCGAATTGTGCTAAGACTCTGAATTTGGACTGTTGGGCTTCCATATACAGCGCTGGCCTCCATACGCTGCCCTCTCCACGCTGCTGGCCTCATAAACGTTGTACGTTAAATTTCTTCATGAATAGCGCTGGTTCATGACTGACAATGCTGAATGGTGTATGATGAATCTGCGTTGCACTGGCCTGACATGCTGATGAGGGTTGTTTGAACGCTGCTGTATATTAAATCATAGCAGTGTCGTTTCCAGTTTTAGCGCTGAGGCTGACATGCCACCATCGATGAAGGTCCAGCTCCTGGTATGCCAATGGTATGCTTATGATTCAAGTTTGAATGCGTTATGAAGTTGAATGCTCCTGTTGAATGCGTTATGGATCGATATTGAATGGTATGCGTAACGCTGTCCAGTGGAATCATCGTTTGGTTCATTGAATGGTTTATTGAACGTTGAATGGGCTCTGCGGTTTTTTGGTATACACCGGTTTTGTATATGTTTCTCAATCGATAGGAGAGCCTTCAGTGAAATGTATTCCGGAACCCTATTTTTCAGTGAGCGACAACGAATTAAAGAGAACTGATCATTAGTATCTTCGGGAAGTAGCGAAAAGACTGAAGACAGCTTGTTGTCAAGAATGGCATTCGAACTGATGCCCTTTCGAACAAGTGCCTGAAATTGTGCCTTAGACCAACTCCGCCGCCGTGACCGGTCTTGGGTCAGCAATAAATGCTCTCCCCAAGAATTGAACTTGTAACCTTTCGTAAACGTTCTACCTCTTAGCTGCGAAAGTAAGGGCTAAATCCTCTGGTCCGAGCATTATCTATTTCCATTTCAGGGGCAAATTGCACAAAGCCATACCCGTTTGATCGTCCACTATCACGATCGACTATCATGCTACCTCTTTCGACCGCCCACTATCACGATCGACTATCACACTAATTTCAAGGATTTGGCCACAGAAGAGAGTTGTCTGCCGAGGCGTGCTGGCTTGATCTGCCTGCCAGAGAAAATAGTGCTTTTGGCGGTGAATTATATCAGTGGAAAGGTGTAAAGTTTTGTAGATGTTCTATGCTAAGAGCAATTTCACTTTTCTCACAACAATCATACAAGTAGTTAAGCAAAATGCAGATAGAACATATAAGCAGATCTTACAGAAGACAAATCAGAAACAGGAAAAATGTGTATGTTCGTTTCGGCGGTCAACAGGATGCTTCAACCAGCAAAGTCTCTTTTGGTCAGCCAGCCCAGCATGTGTCACAACAACCCTCCAACCAGTAGATGAGTCAACCCAAGTCAGTTCTACAAAAGTCAATGCTGTCCTGAAAAGTCAACGCAGGGGCAGCAAGCTAAAAGTCAACGCAGCAGCAAAACGGTCAACCCTTTGACCTCGATTTTTGTGCCAGGTAGTACGGCCTTCAAAAATCGAACCTCCCACAAGTTTTCAGCTTGTTTGGACCAAGCATTGACCAAAGTCAACGCTGGTCAAACTTCTGCGAAACCCTAGCAGCAGAAACCCTAGCAGCAGAAAAGTCCTCTTCGTCCTTCCCACGTGTGGCTGAAATTCGTCCTCCAGGTAGCTCGTACTCTTTAGGATGAGAGAGGAAGATGTGAGTTGTGTTGTGATCAAATTCTCTCCAACTTTTCCTGTATATATATCCATCAATGAGGGTGTGTGACACATCTGTTGGGCATGTGAGCCTACATTACAAAACTGGCTGACCTTGCACATATAATTTATTAAGAATAAGAAATTCAAAATATAAGTTCTGCTCATCGGATTAAGACTATTTTTATATGGATTTTACACCTCTCAGAAAGAGGAATCCAACAAAAATATTAGCCTCTTAATCTGAGCATCAGAACATGGAGTTTGGACCTAGTTGTCCAAATTTAACAAAAGGCAATTATTTGTTGCTGTCTGAAACTAATTTTATCGGCAAAGATTTGGCGAGAATTGTACTGGAGTCTTGAGCGGCGATCTTCTGTCGTTTGATCAAACCCTGCGGATTTTTGGACTTACTTGAGATGTGCTAGAGCTTTTGACTGCGAAGGGGACTTTGAACTCCTTAAGTTTTTCCAGTGCTGCGATGCTTAAAGATTGTGCGAGTTGTAGTTGGGGAGAGGGTAAGAGCATAAAGAATGATCTAGCCCCAAGGCTACAAACTTGTATTTTTTGTGGTTGTTTCAGTTGAACAGCATATCACTATACCTGTGCTTGAAATCTTAATGAGTATAGACTATTGGAAGTGATGTTTGGTGATGTACCTCTGCTATAGAGGGTCTCAAACTTCCTCATCTCATTGGATGTGTGGCTGTGAATATATTGAAGACACTCCATATTTATTTCTCTGTCTTGGAGCTGAATACGTTGCATATATTATCACTGTGGTGTTTTCTCTGTAATGATGGAGCTTCTTTGATGTTATAACACTTATCTACAGCCACTGTTCTTCCTAACATTTGCTGGTATATTCTACTTCAGATCTCTGTTATTAATAGAGTTGATATATCAGAGGTATATGTAATCCATTCCTATAGTTGAAGTTCGAATTTCAAAGAAGAAAGAAGTCATTTAGTTGTGCATCCATACAAAGCGTATCTTGGTATACCTGAGCATTTTAAGGGTGAAACATATCTATTGTATCTGTGTTGGAAGGACTTTGAGCCTCTCATTCTTGCTAGACACAAATCTGTTAGTGATTGGCTAAATTCCTAGCTGGAATCTCTGTATTTTGAGGGCAGAATACATAATAAAGCCCTGCTGAAGTTTTTAACACATTGCATATGGTATTCGAAAGTGAAATCACTCAGATTTCACCGTAAAGGTTGAAGACAGAGTTGGGAGTCGATTTTTCCAGTCATATCAAGAGCCAAGGCACTGCCAATAAAATAGGAACGATTCTCCCTCACTCTGCTGGTCGAAATCTCTGAAGCAGAAGTTGGGTTGAAGAAGCAAACGCAGTAATGAAAACCAACCACCATTAGTACGAATTCCATGGAGAATAGAAGGGACGAGTTTCTTATCTTGTGACTGGACGAGTTCTCCTTTACAGTGGGATTGAGCTACTTTAGTAGGAGGTTGAAACACCTGTTAATAAATTGCTGGAAGCTTATAATGGTCAAGTTATTCTTCTGAGTGTGAAGAGGGAAGCATTTACACCATTCCAGAACCGTGGTCACTGTCTTTTATAGCTGAATGAGCCACTAATAAAATCTGGGCCAAGTTGTTGTAGTTAACTGTGCATTGGGGCTGCCTGTCATCATGATTTGGGGTTTACTGTTGACTGCATAAAGTTTCGAGTTGTTGCTGGTAATGTTGGAAGAGCCACGATCCTTATTTGAGTTGCCTTAAGCTGATTGCACCCTCTATTAATTGCTGGTTGAACAAGCTGCTACAATCTGGAAGTCTGGACTGAGATTTAGTGCCTGGGCAGTATACTTCCCAAGCTGATATTCCTCTTAGTGGGATGCAACGGATGCATATGGTATTAGTTGAGTGCCTTTTGAATACCTTCGGTGAAGTTTTTTACATCATTGAGGTCATTTCCAATAAAAAAAAAAAGAGGGGTTGAGATTCTTGGGTTTATTATTGAAGGAAGAGGTCGAGCTACCCTTGTGTATATTCGTGGAGTTTGAGCCGTGTCTCCATTGTTGGTATTTGCGGATTTTTTATTCTTTTTGCTTCCATAAGGGATATAGAGGCAAGTTCTATAAAGTTTGAAGGAATCAGCTACGTAACTTAATTTTTAAAAAAAGTCTAGTCAGATGTGAAATTTCTACAGAATTTAAAGAACAGAATCTCTGAAAGTCTGGTATTGGACAATGTATTTTTCAAACTGATATTCTTAATTTTTGAAATCTTCAATAGCTGGGGTTTGTCTAGACTTACTATAGTCTCCACTAGGATTGTTGAGTGCTCATTTCTTTGTTGAGACAATGGCTAGATTTGATGATGTATTAGAGTTACTGAATACACTAATACACTCCACTATTGGTGGGAAGGTAAATGTTAGCAAAGACACTCTTTGTGACATTCAGACCTGCCTGCATGATGCACAGGAAAAGATCGATTTTTTGCAGCTTGAATCACAGCTACAGCAAGAAGAGCTACATCAAAATAGACACCATTCTGAACCTGTTTTTGTTCAGAACATTGAGACAACCACCCATCAGCAGCAGGTTAATAATGTTACAGTTCATTCAAATAAAGCAGCAGTTGTGTATGCAGATGCAGAAACTCAGTCTGCACTTCCCAAGCCCATCATCAGACCTTGGGAACAGCTTGTCCACAACAAGCACAAAACTGGTCTTGGATATGACAAGGACTTGTCCTTTCATATTCCAGACTATGCCAAGCCCATTCAGTTTCAGAGTGTTGGATTCATTCATGACAGTTCAGCTGCTCCTCATGACAGTTCAGCTTCAGTTGTTCCAGACTCTACCCCTCTTCTACAGCAACAACAAAAACAACAGATCGTGAAAGGCCAACACTGTGATCGAGTTGGCCATTTGAAAGATCACTGTTTTGATCTTCAACCATGTAAGCACTGTCATAAAACCAGTCATTCTTCACACAGATGCTTCAGAAATAAACGTCCTGCAAGAACAAAGATTCATCTTGGATGGATCGCTTCTTGGCAATGGGCATCAACAGCCAAGAAGATATTCCAAACACATGTCAGAACTTGTTCCAGAGTATTGAACAGTCTTGCAGCTGAGTTTTCTCCATCATCTCACCTTGTATCTGACAGGGGGGAAATGATGGTCATCTACAAGCTTCAAAGTCACATCAAGCGAGCCTGAGCCACAACCTGCCACACCAGTTTCAGAGTTGTAGCCAGAGACAAAGATGCCCGTGAACATGCCTTCAGTTGGCAATCTGGGACACTTCCTCTAGCAGAAGACTTCAGCTTCTTGCCAGTTTTGGAAGCATTCCTGGAACAAAATTGAGAACACTTCCTCTAGCAGAAGACACCAGCTTCTTGCCAGTTTTGGAAGAGTTCAGGAATTGCATTAAGCATTCCAGAGTTGTTGGTCATCCTTAAACCATCACAGGTTGAGACTTCCCTTTTCAGGTTGAAGTTTTACCTTTTATGCGGGGTGAGACCTCCCTTTTATGGTTGAAGGTTTCCCTCTTTAAAACAATAGGATCACTTCCTCTAGCAGAAAACTTCAGTTTCTTGCCAGTTTTGGAAGAGTTCCGGGAACTGCACTAAGCGTTCCAGTGTTGGTGGTCATCCTTAAACCACTGCCCTTTATACCAACATTTCATAGAGCACATTCAGCCTAGTGCTGCCATGCATTTTTTGCACATTTTGCATTACAGCTCTCTTCTTGGACTCATACATAACCCTTCGGATTAAGGGGGGGAATGTTGGACACCTAATCCTCAATGGGTTAGTGTGGAAGCTGAATAGACCAAAGCAGTCCAAGAGACCTTGGGATCTGAAACCCAAGAGTCACATAATGTACTATAAATGTATATCTCATGTTAATAAAAAAATTGAATTGCATGTTTTATCTTTCATATTTTCTCTCGTTCCCATGTGTGTTTAACAGGCTACAACAGTGTGAGAGGCCCGGGAGTGTTGCACCAATGCAAGATGGCATAGATAGGTGTGCAACGGTGCGACATGCATGGAGTTGTTGCAACAACACAAAAGTCAGAGAGGGAGCACTTGTCAGCGACAGAGGGAGTTTCAGCATCAAGGGTGTCTCTAGGTTGACAGAGATGTCAGAGTTGGGAGATCTGTTACTTACTTCTCAGTAACTGAGTTGCAGTGCAGCAATTAGCAGTGGTAGTGCTATGGGCAGCACAATGCAGCATGATGAGAGGGGTTGCGGTGCAGATGCAGCAGTGGCAGTGGCAAGACTGTGGGCAGCAGCACGGATGTAGAGGGAGTTGCAACACGGATGTAGCGGTGGCAGTGGCAGGGCCATGGGTAGCAATACAGGATGCAGCAATGCAGAGGATGTTGGGCAGCAGGCCTAGCATCAGCACAAGGACCGATGCCAGACGATCAGAGTGATGCTCAGTGAGAAGTATTACTAGAAGTAGAGCATAGTCCTCGCTAAGAGGGAGTGTTGATTTGGGGTAGCATCAAATGTGCTCTAGCCACGAAAATTGGTGGAGAGGCTAAGGCACATGAGATCTCCAATACCCAAAAAGGGTTTGGACAGATTCTAAACAATTTGGGAGATATTAAAATAATTAATATTTTTAATGGAGTCTCTAAGTCTAAACTTAGGGAAATATAAAATATTAATGTGAATTAATATAAAACTGTGTTAGAATGGTCCAAAAGTCATGGATCAAGCCAGATCTAATCTTAGTCGTTGATTAGGGACTTAATCTTGGCCGTTGAATTGTCAATGAGAAAAGTATAAGAGGAGGCTTGAGGGTCACTTGGAGAACACACCAAGAGATCAAGATTTCGACTTTCTAGGGCTGGGTTTGCTGAGAAAGATGAGAGAGTGATCAGAGTTGCAGCTGAGGGGCAGTGAATACATAAGCTAAGAGGCAGAGATAGCACCGAGAGGATCAGCGTAGTAGCTGGAGAGAGGGATGCAGAAGCAGCCAAGGGTTCATGCAGAGCCAGCCAGGCGCTGCGCAGTGCCTCAGAGGACCAGCTTGGGTGACGCAGAGGGCCAGAGCACTGACGCAGTGCCTCTAGAGGCTGACACAGGCCAAGACAGAGTGACGGTGGGCTAACGCTGGGCCAAAGAGAGGTTGACGTTGGGGTTTCGAGGGGTAGATTGGAGTTGTGGAGCTGCCGGAGTGTTTATCCGGGGTTTCAGCCGGAATATCTACTTCCAAGTAGAGAGGTACTACTGCCGAGATTTTTCTCTATTGGGTGAGCCAGATTTGGCACCCAAATTGTATTCTGAAACTGCTTAATAAATCAAACCCTCAAATAGCTGCACATGTTTTCCCACATTGGGTATTTCCGGGGACATTAGTCCAAAAACAACGGTGTCACTTGTGTGCTTGTTTCTATTTCCTTCAGTTGATGATCTGTAATGTGTTGAGCATGCATTTGTATTTATTTCCAGTATTTACATGGTAAATAACTTGTTAATTAACAGAACAAGTAGGTAGGAATAAATCAATAAAGTGCATGAAGGGTTTCTAACGTGTCAGTCTTAGAAATTCCAACACTTAGTGAGACCTGCTAATTTGGGCGATAACAGGCCTAATTCAATTCTTGCTAGTCAACAAAACATGACTTGGAATTTATTAATGTCCAGTGAATGACCACGAAAGTAGGTCAATGGGACTAAAAGAGTACACCCACTATAATACAAAAACTTCAAGTGCAAAAGCAGCTCCAATAATTATGCTACCAACAACAAGAAAGATCTAAAAACAAAGCTAAACGACTACCTTAGGGAAAGACTAGCTTGATCTAAAGATTAGGCATCTTAAGCCATGATATGTTCCACAATGAATTTATGGCATCTCTTATTGGAATCCGTCATTCTAAATTAGCAAAATAATGAATGGATCAACACATTGGCAAAAATACCCTTTAGAAGGCAGACTTGGAGGGCCGAGACCTAGAGCTGAAGGGCAAGGCAAGTGTTAGTTATTCGTTGTGGGTTAAAGAAGGCCGCAGGGTGGTTAGAAGTTCTGGCATGCCCAGCCGCTGCCAAGACAGAAGGGGTTGAGGCTCAGATCAGATAAGCCCAATGTTTTAAAACTCTGACTCCGACTCGGCCAAGGGTCGACTCCGACTCGATATCGACTCGGCAGGCTCGATTTCAATGACTCGATCGTTGTAAAAAAATACATTAAATATTTAATTTTTTTTATTACCAAAAAAAAACATAATTTTAAAGATTTTCATTCATGTTTCCAAACACACAGGATTAGAATATAGATAGAAGACAACATATGATCAAAGTAGGCTCATGCATATATCCATTATATCAAAATGGCATCCAGTGCACTATCCAAATTTCCAATACATACATAATGATGATATAGAGATCAAAATAAAAACACATAACCAAGGAGGCTAGAAATGGCCTCTGCAACAAAAGTAAATTGTGACCAGTACTACTAGCTACTGCTAGAGGAGCCAAGATCATCTGGCTCAACCTCTGGATCAGAGTCAGACAGGCCAGCCAATGGCTCCTCCTCATCATCATCTCCAACTGCAACTGTAGAAGTGGTAGCACTAGCAGGCTGTATAAGAGCTTTTCCTTCAGCTGTGTATAGGCCTCCTTTACTACGGCTAGGTCTCCCTCTAGGATAGAGAATTAGGGCCTTCTTTGATCTGCGTCTAGGGCTTCATCATCTTGACCTCTCTTGCCACCAAAACCCAAAACAAGTGGAGAGAGATCATGAGTGAAGTGAGTGTAAAATGACTTGAAGACCTCTTCTATTTATAATAAAACGTTGAGGACAAGTGGGGGTAATTTGGTTGCTGGCCGACCTTGACGAATTGTCACATAACAAGAATAAATTCATATCACCATGAATACATGTCAGAATCGGATGATCTTTAGATCAATCCTACACCTCTCGATGAGAGGAATCCAAGAAAAATATCAGCTGCCATAAATAAGAAGACCCACGTGGAGTTTGACCCTAGTTGCCAATTTTAACAGTCTCCACACAATAAGTCCTTCTCAAGTGTGTGTGTGTGTGTGAAGCCTCTCCTTAGACTCTCCATTTATATTTTTCTCTTGGGGTATCTTAGAAAAACTCTAGATCTTTAGGGTTTTCGCTCTCTTGCCCTTAGAATAAACAATTAGTTTCTTTAGGTCCCAAACCCCACCTTGAGTTCTGAAACCCCAACTTTGGGTAACTTTCCCAACCAACTACTTTTGGTGGGTTTTCCGTTCTCGGAAATACCTTCCGAGCTACACAAAATTCCAACATTGATATGAGATAGTAATAGATGGGCACCTCCTATATTGTTCAATATTTAGGCATCCATTTTATGTTGAAAGCTTCCCTTACTTCCATATGGAATTGGTCGTATCCAAAATTAGATGCCCAATGAAATGCAGTATAAAAACTTCATTTCTATCACTAACCCATATCAAGCTTATTAAAAGATTATGTCATCTATTTATATTTACATTTATATTTATCATTCTTTTATTGTTCAACATTACCCCATTCCAAATATTTTGAGGGCTCACATTTCTGACACCATCTCCAGTTCAGAAATGTTACTCATATTCAAGCTTCATACAACTTTGGTCAAAAACCCATTTATAACTGTCATTGCAGTTACACTGTTATGTATCAAATTTATTTTGATTCTGCAATTACATTGAAGACAGTTTAATCTGATCCTGAACTATCTTACCACATTAGTCTATTTGTGAATATGCAGCTGTTCCTCTGGCAGCTTCTTATTTTGTCTTTATACTACCTTAAAAACTTGCAAAGTTCTTAGTCAGTAACACCACTGATAAATAAGCACGGCAATGATGGTATTGAGTAAACTTTTATGGTATATACTATAGATAACTTCATCAAGCGTGTTAAAATTTAGACAGGCTAAGAATCAAACCCAGGATCAAGTGCGTTAAAACATGGACAGGCTACTAAACCACTGACTGAGTCCTTGAAATGGGATAGCAATAGATGGGGACAACTTCAATATTTTTCAATATTTAGGCATCCCCATTATGTTGAAAGCTTTCCCTACATGACATGTAGAATTGGTTGTTATCCAAAATTAGATGCCAAATCAAATGCAGTATAAGAAACTCATTTCCATCATTGGTCCATATCCAGCTTGTTAAATGGCTGGTTACGTCATCTAATTATATTTAAATTTATCATCCTTTTATTGTTCAACATTACCCCATTCCTGACATTTCGAGGGCTCACATTTCTGACACCATCTCCATTTCAGAAACGGTACTCATGCTCAAATTTTGTGCAACTGTTCTCAAAAATTCATTTGTAACAGTCATTGCAATTACATTGGTTAATTACATTGTTATGTAAGAAATTTATTTGATTCTTAAGTTACATGTAGACATTTTCATCTGATTCTGAACCATCTTATCACATTAGCCTATTTGTGAATGTGAAGCTGCTCCTCTGACAACTTCTCATTGTGTCTTTATGCTACCTTCAATTCTCGTGAAATAGTTAGTGGATAACACGACTGATAAATAAGAACTTCAATGTTGACATTGGGTAAACTTGTATGGCAGAGCTACTATTTCATGCAATAGCAAAGTACACATGATTTATTGCTAGTGTCGCTGGTCACCTTCGGAGAGGAATTAACTTCATCGAGTGTGTTAAAACTCGGACAGGCCAAGAACTGAACCGAAGACTTAACGCAGCCAATGGGATGCTAAACCATTGAGCTACATGCCTGTTTCACAACAAGAAACCATGTTTGAAGTATGATTGATATTCCAATAACCCATAGTCAAGCCAACCGCAGCCCTGATACCGAGTTAAAACTTGGATAGGCTAGGAATAGAATCCAAGATACTCCCCCGGCATGTGGGCTGCTCTACCCCTAAGCTATGTGCCCATTTCATGATGGCTAACTAGTTTGAAAATGCCGATTACAATTTCAATAGAGTGCTGAAATTTAACAATATACAAATGACTTTAAGAAGGGAATTTAATTTTCATTAACATGTACCTGCGCTATTTGATCTAACATACATTTAGGGTTTTTGAATCTCTCCAGTTTCTACGGAGATTTTGGAAGAATTTCGTGAGACGATGGAAGGGAATTTTCAAAGTTTGGAGAGGCTTGTCATGTCTGCTTATGTCTAGAAGATCACAAATATTTGCGTTTTCCAGGGGTTTTGTTCTTTGGCAATATTTGCGTTTATTATCCAATGTCAGTAGACAACTGGCGAAGTTTTCCACATTTTTTCAGGAGACGATTAACTGCACATCTTTCCAACCAAAAGAGATTGCCCTTATGGGATTCCACCAAAACTGTTCAACAATCCGGCAACGGGTTCGAATCCCGAATTGCTAACAGATGCACATACAAATTACTGAAAGCCTAATCGCTTACAGAACTCAGCTTCGAGAGCAGTTATTTTACAAAATAAAACTTAGGTTTAGCACAATCTAGGGCCAACCGACAGGAAAACCGTCGAAGAAAGCCAAATACTACGGTTTAAGCATAGGAAGACCAGTATTCTTCTTATTACGAGAGTCTGAGAACCTCCATCAGCCCTCGTCTTTATGCTTATAATGGACTTCCAAACTTAAAGAAGAGAGAATAAGAATGGAATTTCGAGGCGTCTAACCTGACGGAGCATTGCCGGTGCATAATTGAGTCCATAGAAACGAGCAAATCCAGCTCCATTTTTCCTAAGGCTCTGCAGAATCAAACGCATTCTCGACAATCTCCAAATGAAACGCGAGTAGACAACACTCAACAGGTACTGTATTCAGTGTTGCAAAAATGCATTCAGGTAAGCGTTGCCATTATATATAGCCAAACAAACCTTCTTTAGTATTATTCTTCATTTTAACCTTTTAATAAAATAATGTCTCATGTTGGCTAGCTGGTCCTCTGGGTCCTGTGTTTCTCGTGGTTTGTTAACCGGTGAGGCTATGTTTCGGGTAGTGTAACAAATATTTTGCTGTCATTATGTTTGTTATGTTTTGAACGTGAGTTACTAGGATGGAGATGCTATGCTTAGGACTTAACTTTTAAATTAAATTAAGTACAATGAGCTATAGCTTGTTTATGGAGGGGAAAAGATCAATTTATCCAGGCATACCAACTAATTTATTTCAGTTTAGCCATGTAATTTTTAGAATTGTTATTTAAAATGTATTACTAATAATAATAATAATACGGAAGTTAAAGATGTAAAGGGATAGAGATTTTTAACATAATTTTAATATAAAAATTTTGTGATGAGAATTTTGTTATAAAATGTAATATTAATATAATTTTTTTGTGATGGAGAGTTTTGTTATAAAAATACAATATAGTTGGGATTTTTGGGGATTAAGTTTATATAGAGTATTTTCAAATTTTGTTTAATGTGTTTTTCATTAGTATTGGGAATGTAAAAATACTAATTTTGATTAATATTAATACCTAATTGAGTTTATACAGAGTATCTTCAAATTTTGTTTAGTATGCTTTTTATTAGTATTGGGAATGTAGAAATACTAATTTTGATTAATGTTAATATCTAACTTTTTGCAAGAAAATGCTTATAAATACACTGAATAAACACATCCAACTTATCAAATCTGGTATTATTTGAAAATTTTGGGAATAAATGATCTAGTGTTACAAAGATTTAATTCACAATTATGTAGAATAACAATTATAAGTCTGCACTAATATGATTTCTTAACGAAAGGATGATTTCTCTTCTCTTGAAAAAGTGTGCACTAGTATTCCAACCAATGGTTGATGTTCAACACAACATCCATAGATAAATTAATGTTCTTATTAGTCCAATTATTAATGACTTAGTTAACTACAATGAAATATTAGATATAAGTAGAGAAATGATATATTGTGAAAAGACTAGCTTGTTTAGTTAAAAACTTGTAAATGTACATAAGTTTATGAGTACATGTACCTTGTAAGGAACCACGTAAATTAATTTATGTTGCTAACAATGTCCACACATAACAATAGTTATTTACAATTCCTAAATAGCTATTAAATGTTTACAACACTCCTGCTCACTGCCTAGATGATTCAATCAATCATACGCTAATATTGATTCATTGTCCTGGGTGAAAGTCTTACCAATTTTATCAACCTTAAACAAGTTGAGTTGTTGTATATTAATAGATCTTTGATGGATGATCAAAGTGAACCATGTCAATGATCATTTATCATTGGATCTTTTGTAACAACTCCATGACATTTGATTGGTGTCTAATTGACTAAATGATAGATTTTGACTTGGTCTTCTCTAACTCAACATTATATGGCACTTATCCTTGTCATGACATGCCATTATTAATTCTTGAATTAGCAATGATTGTACAGAATAACATGCTCACTTGTGTGCTTGCATTAGCTAATCATGCACTAAGTTCCATCCAATGCTTGCTCAATCATCACTCCAATCAACTCATGCTTCCATGTTGGAGCCCTAGTTTTCCCTTGTTTTTCAGCATTCTCTTTTAATGGAAAAGTGTCACCCCTCATACAAACTTTATGGCCCAACTTTTTACTAAGTGCTAGTAAAGAGCAGAGTTCAATAGAAAACAAATCTACAAGTGCCATGAGACTGCAAAATTCGAGTCAACAATTCTACGAAAGTCTAAATACACAAAGCGTGAGAAGTCAACTCATATGTCTTATGTGCATGTCTCTACAAATGCAAACTCTTTTGTATGAGAAAGTTATAGCTAGCAAATTATGGGGTAAATCCTGGAATCTTTTGTAACAACTCTGATTACTTGTGTGAAGATTGTAATGTTGTAAAAAGAGAGCTCTCACAAGGGTGTTAGGAGGGGGAGGGGTTTTGATTAATGTCGAAGGATATATGGAAATCAAGTTTACTTGGGGATTGAGACAAAAGTCGAATAACTTGGCATAAATGTATGGCCTTTACATGGGGCTTCAATTTGCCAAGAAGTGTGAAATTTCATCCATTGTTATTGTTGGGGACTTCCTCATTCTAATTCACTACCTCCACTCAATAACCCTCCCTAAGCACAATCTTCTTGAAGCCCTTCTCTACCAAATTAATGGCCTCCTCAAAACCATCCCCTCAAAATATTTTTTCCATATCTTGCGAAGGTAGAATCAAGTGGCAGATGCACAAGCAAATCTAGCCTGCCAGTTGGAAGAGGGGAATGCGAGGTAAATGGCTCATCATATTGGAGAATAATTCTATGAATCTTCAATATACAGCTTAGAGACGGACAAGGCGTTGCATGGACAATTGATCTCCTTAGCATTATTTGCATTTATGGCTACAATTTCCATAGTCTTTGGAGTTATTTGGGGAGGCCTCATTGGTTTACTTCTCTTGGGAAACCAACTCGGTGTTTCACCCACCGTAGGATTTCACATAGAATCTCAATCAAAGCGTAGCAATCAAATCTTAGGAGGGACCCTTTGACATCGTTAACGCCATCAAAAATTACCAACCTAGAGGCCAAGTATCTATGTCAGTTGGTCTTTCTGTGTGGCGTGATTATTAAAGCAACTCAAAGACCCTCCCTCTTTCATCGTAATGTTAGCATTCATTGCAACAATTGTGTCAATTTCAAAATGGACCATGCTGGCCCCTTCCTGTGCAAATTTTTCCCTCACTCTCCAGTGATTAAGCACGAGGATCTCAATGACCTTCACTAGCATATCCTCTTCCTTTCAAATAGAATTTTAGAGCTGGAAGAGAAACTTCACAGCCAACAAAGCAAAACAACCATGCTAGAGGAAGAAGTAGATTAGTTGTGTCGTTGTCATAACGACCTGCAAGTGGAAATCCAAGATCACCTTAACAAAATCAATTCATTGGAAGAGGAAATGAGGATTCTTTGCATGGGCAACAAGCTAGTCAACAAACCAATTGCACCCATGAGGACAATAGGAGCACAACTAGTTGTGCCCCATAAGTTCCATCTGACAAAATGTCGATTGACCCCCCTGTTTGAGTGATGACTGTACCATGTAAATGCATTTTGTTGTGTGGTTGATTCTACAAAA
The DNA here is from genome assembly GCA_031772625.1 of Pinus tabuliformis. Taxonomy (NCBI): domain Eukaryota; kingdom Viridiplantae; phylum Streptophyta; class Pinopsida; order Pinales; family Pinaceae; genus Pinus; species Pinus tabuliformis. The sequence goes on along the minus strand of CM062806.1, from coordinate 236,175,971 downwards.
TCTATAGCACTAGGAATTTTGGTTTCGACTCTAGCTATGGTAGAGATAAATGTCTAGAAGTAAATTTTGATTGTATGTTCTTTGTATTTGGAGAAGACTATGTTATCTTAGACTGATTGTAAATTCCCCTCTTTTCCAGTTATGATTAGGGCGCAGATTTAATAAAAAACTATAGTCATTATTGTCAAAAAAAGAAAAAGAGATCTTAGTATTTGCTGGTTGTTAGTTGCACGCTGGTGGTTTTCATGTGTTGAGTTTTGAGTTAGGTGCTCTATTGTGAGTTTTATGCATGATAAGTTATGTCGTATTCATAATTCTATGAATACAATGGAGACTAGTTTTATTTATATCTTTGTTTCCATGATTTATCTTGTTGATCTATAATATGTGAATGTGATCGATGTGTATAATGTTACTTATGTTAGTTCAGGTGAATGTGATTACAAGATAGGCAACAAAGTGCATAACCCCACTCAATGTTTAATAGTCTACACCTTAATCATATGGCATCTATTATATGCAGTGTGGATCAAACCTCTTTCCTCTTAGAAGGTTGAATATGTCGGTGCATTAGACTACATTTAGCTTGTATTGGACACCTTTTGTGGACCTCAACTTTGTCACAGAGTCAACAACATGGCTTATTCCTCACAACTTGACTAATGGGAAATAAATAAGACATGATGAATGTTTGAGAAGTTTGAGAGTCAATATTTGCAAGAAGAAACATGAATCTAAATGTCAGTGAATTGTCTCCATAAGAGAGGATGCCAAGATTTAAAGATATATATTTATTTGAGTGCCTACATGAGATTTTATGGGTGGAATGTCGAGCAAAGTTGTACAAATGGATCTAAAGATTCATGAATAAGTATTGACATTGGCATTCATAATCCAAAATTGAGTGGACCACCAATTACCTATTATAGGCCAAACATCGTGACCATAATTTGACCTAGGCAATTGATTTTTGTGCCAATATTTAGTGCAAGGATATGGTTTAGGTAGTGATGGAATATCATTTGTCCTTGACTAAGGCACTTTAATTCTTTAAGAAAAAGGTTGCACAAAAGATTAATTAAAGAAATGTCAATGTGGATAAAAACATTGATGGTGAATTGTCCCAAGGGGGTAGCTCAATTGGTGATCGAAGTGATGTGAAGATGTGCAAAATAAGAGATCCAAGGTTTAATCCCTCGATCATGACTCAGTCTACAGAGAGGAGGACAAGTCATAGGGCCCCAAATTTATAGCGGTAGTGGCTAGAATCAACCTTGTGTCATGCGAGTACAAGATTGGCCAAGTTGTCAATTCCTATGTGTTACAAAAAAAACCATTGATGATGAAATGAGGCATGTTATTAAGCCTCGCTAAGATTGAAGGGTAAACCTTTCATGGGCGAGAGGAACAATAAGAGGAGATGATGGGAAAGTTAGCATTATAAGCTACTTGAAGGTTTGGTGATAGTAAAGGCAGTAGACTTTAAAAGAGAATGACATAAGTGATAAAAAACACATGTAGAGATAATAGAGAAATAACAGTGAGAAGAAATGGAAAAGATATAAGGGATATGGTCCTAAACTACATCTATGGTGTGGGGTGTTGTAGATGATAATTGAAGTACACAAAGGAGATTTAATCGACCCTTGTAGTGAACATCAAGAAAGGGTGGTGTTACAAAGAAACTAGGAGTGTGTAAACATGAAAATAACTTATGAGGAAGCAGGATGGTGATTGCTTAGCCATGCAAGGAACACAAATACTTAAGCCATAGGCTCGAAGTTGTAAGTAAAGCTTATTGACCTAGGCATTACTGCAAAAGTTGAGGAAGAGTGGAACTAAGAAGAGGCATTCAAAATTGCTTTTGAGTTCGTGTTTCCATGGTACTCTAACCCCATAGATTGCCATACCACTTAAAAATTAGGTTGCAATGGTAGTGAATTCAATCCATCCTACATCTTACGCCATTCTAATTTTTAAGTTTGTTAAGGTTTCATGACAATAGCTGAGAAAAACATAAGTGAGATTATTATGGTTCAAGTAACCCCACTACAATGGTTGAAAATAGTGCAAGTGTTACCTCTTGAGGGGGACGAAAGTTGTGTTCAATGTTATATAGTGCTTTAACTCTTGTTGTAGAAATAATAACATTGATACAATAGTTAAGTCCCAATGGATTTATGTTAATACAAATTCATTAACGAATGGTGCATTACAAGGAAAAGACCTTCTAGCAAAGGTTTCTGTGAAATCCCCTATAAAAATACCCCCAAAAATTGTTTGTAGCGAAGATGGGTGGGCGAATGTTTTAGTGGATGTTTTTTGGACAGTGCATCTACAATCTACAAACGCATTAAATAACACAACGCATCGGTGCTTGAATAATTGATAGCACCAGAAAAAAAGTTTAACTTCGAAAACATTGTTAGTGTTATATACACCTGAAGCATCGATGCCCTTCATGTAGTGAAACGGCCAAGTGGATACCAAGAAGGAGCATCACTATAGTTTTAAAAAAAATTGCTATGTTATTTTCCAATGATGCACTAGTATTGTAAATGTATTAAAATGCCCTGGGGTGTCTTCTAAAGAGCACCACTAGGCATTTTTTTTTAAGAGCGGTGCTATAGTCAAACAAAGCACGTGTGGTGCATGTATTAGAGTGCACCATTATAGATTGTTTTAATTACAAAAAAATAAGGTGTTCTTGGATATCTTCCACACCGGAGAGATTATAGTAACACACTGGAGGAGGGTTAAAAAAAAACCTCTAGGTCGTAAATTTCATTTTTACCATCTACAATCTTCGAGAGCTCTAAAGCACCAGTGCCACTCTTGCTTCATGCAAGCGCTATAATGACGGTGCTTCTCTTGCTCACCATCCTTTCGTACCATGCTCATTGCCTAACTTTCCAATTTTTTCAAACCATGGTAAAAAAAAAAAAAATTCTCCATTACATGTCAATAATGCCTCCCCGACAAGCAAATGCAAATGCCTAGGTAATGTCTATGTTTCTCTCTAATTTATTTCTTTTACGGATTAGAATTGCAAATTAGCTTAAAAATTACATAAATCCTTGTGCAGTGCACTCGGTATGTTCGACTCACACCGATAGTAGTGCATCTTGTAAATTTACAGGGTGCATCACAGTTCAATGCTTGAACATAACGCACCACAACTGTTGCGTTGTGTTTCGTACATGAAAACACATCGAGAAAGCTATAAATTGTACATCGTCACATACAATTTTTAGGTTATGTTCAGTACGTTTATATTTACCAAACACACTGCAAAAAAAACATTTAAAAATATAGTTATAGCTCGGTGTGTTCGATAACCTAAACGTTATGTACTAGTGCAAAAAGGTTACATGTGCATACCGGTGCATAAGAGTGACGCACCATGATGAAAACTTAAATTTGTGAATCAACAACGGTGTGTTATTTGTATGTGTGCACCGATGTCAGTGCGGTTGTGTTTGACAGTGCACTGGAGCCGATGCATGACTGTGTTTTGGGTGCACCGATGATTTTTATTTATTTTTGAATTGAGAGTTATGTTTTCATATTTATAAATACATTTTTCATTTAATTAAAAAAACTGTATTTTATATATGAGGTTGATGTCTTTTATATGTCAATCATGTAGCAAAGGCATCAACAGAGGGAGCAGCAGCAGGAGTAGGAGCAAATGGCGGACCAATACAATATGGTCTGACCATGGGAGGTCAAAGAGAGGGAGAGGGATTTATACCCTCACCCTATAACTGCAACGACTCGAGTGCTCTTAAGGAATGTAAGCCTCCTCAACTACTATGAGGAGGCTACATCCCTAAAGACGCACTTTGTCTTATTGGCACATCTGATCCACTGATGGAGTACCTAGGAGTAGGGTCTCCATGTCGATCCTGGGGCATTGTATAGGCCCTCTAAGGAGGATATATACTTTATCACTGACCTATCTAGGAGAGGAGAGGATTTTCCCCAGTTCCCTGATGTCCCCCATGGGGTTGCAGCTAAGGGTTAGCTTGCCTACACTCAAAGATATGTCGAGCCTCATGCAGTCCATCCAACAAATTTTTAGGTGTGTGGTGGACAACTACGAATTTCTTCTTTTGTTGCATAGGAGGTTAGGTGTCTCTCATTATTATTCACCACCATTGCACACTTTAGTAGTGATTGGTAGCGCATTATTTGCCCTCTTTTTTATTATGTTGATTCTTTGATTCAGGCACCACATTATATCATATGGTCTGCCCTTTTTTTGAGGCAGTTTACATGGCTTTAGATAGATTTTGTGCGTTGATACATGGGAGGGTGACCTTCCCTTTTTCTTTAGATATTTTTTGAGAGGTTTCCAGAGACGAAGCATACATTTGATGGTCGCCCTCCTAGGTGAATCATTGAGGTCTGAATGCGCATGTGGGGGCAGATGATGCTTAAGAGGGGCCTCCCGGAGTATCCGACCAGGATTTATGCCCATGCACTGACGCTACTGATCAGTGAGGATGACCATGTGTTTATCTTATTGTTGTTTATGTACGAAGGGATTCATTGGAAACAATGTCCCAACATCCTCTTCACACTGATTGACCCTCGAGATGATAGAGGTAATATTAGTGTTTTCTTTAAATTAATCTAGTTTCATCTTATTGTTTTAATTAATTAGAATAAAATTTATTCTAGCATGTTCTTTAACTTGTTTTATTAAATTATTTCATGAAATTGTTTAATTATTGTTGTGTACTATATATTTTGTAAACATCGACACATTCGAAGGAGACATGCCTCCTCCCCCACCAAATGGAGGGGATGAGGAGACAGGTGAGGCCTAAGAGGGTGAGGCACATCCTTAGGGGGCGTAGGGATGGTTTGTGATTTCAGATGGACTACTATGATGGATTGGCCAGATTTTTGGTCAAGGAGGGAGTCCACCATGTGAGGCTCAAGTTATCAGCATAGATCTTAGGTTTGTGGATTTCTATAGGGATTATCAACGCGAGATGATATCCCTTATACGTCATATCGTCAGAGCTAGTAGGCTACTGGTAGAAATGAGGGATGCAAGGCATGCAATGACGAATACGTCAGATGAGGGTGGTGATCATGATGATGAGGGTAGTGATCATGATCATGATGATGAGAGTGGTGATCATGATCATGATTATGAGGGTGGTGATCATGATGCTTCTGGTAGTACTACCCCATCAGATCATGGTCATCAGGGTGTCGGTGATCCTTCTGGTAGTACACCTCCTCCTTAGTTGCCTGATGATGAGATGCCAGAGCTAGAGGATGTGCCTTATGTTTCTCTTGACAAAGCAAACCAACCACCTCCTCCTCCACCTCAAAGTTCGCTAAACCGCATTTAGGCAGTAGTTGACCATCCATCGTCTTCTACTGCAGACCAGCCACCTCATCCTCCATCTCAGAGTTGTTGAGAAAAGTGTAACTAGGTTCGATCTTCATAATGACTTGTAATCATGACTAATATAAATGATGTAATGAAATAAAATAAATTTATTTTTGTATGCCTTACTACATGGGTTTCATGAGCAAGAAGTGTCATAGGTCAAAGACTTCTTCTTGATGTCTTTAGGATTTGTCATAATGTCATAGAGTCAAGTCATGTATGAAGGAGCTCTTCATGAGCCTATGTAAAATGTATTCAAGCTTAGAGCAGCCCTCGAAAACCAAGCTCAAGCCTCCAAAGCAAGCACAAAAAAGTCTGCAAGCAAAACGATAAGGAGATCCTCATGTTGGCCTCAAAATTGAATTAAATAACTAAAAAGCAGTCTCATCTACTCAATAAATAGACATGTCAGTTCACTTGTTGAAGTCGGATCAAATATGGAGACAAACCACTATAAATACCCCGTCAAGGTATCCGCAAAAAAAAGAAGAAAAAAAGCATAGAACTCATTTTGTCTCTGAGATTTCGGATGGGTATGATGAGCAGGCATAGGAATTTCATATATACCTCTGCACTTCAGATGGCACAGTCTCGAACAAGATATAATCTCAGGCAAGTGAAGGAGCACAGTCACTTCGGATTCTCCCGAATGGATATGGGTCTAAGATCCACATAACAAGAATACAAGTATCCTTGCAACTTCAGATGGGTATGGGATCTTGGATACCTTTGTAACCTTGATGGTATCTTGATGATGTTGATCTTGGTGGAAGGATAACATCACAATCACTATTTTGTTGGAGATTAGAGTGAAAGATCTCGGTGCATGGAGAACACAATCACTGTCTCAGTAAAGATCATAGTGCAGAAGAAAAATGCAGTCTCTGTGATTTCTAAAGTACCTTTGTAATGAGAAGGGTCTTGAAGTAACACTCCTTATCTCGGCCTACTCTCTAGATACAGTCACAATCTCGGTACAATTATGAGAAGGATTCCAGTATACACTTTGTTCCATGAACACAGTCATGACCTCGTCATAATGACTATGTAAGGTCATGATCATAATCAATATCTTGGTGATGATGCAGCTATGATCTAAGTGCAACAAAGTGCATCTATAGAGAAACAATCATGTTTTCAACGGATCTAAGTATAGCTCTCAATCATGCATACGAAGATCGATCTCATTGCCATGATGATGACCTCAGTTAAGGTGCAGCAATGGTGTTGCAACAGTGATAAAGATCAAGATGGTGCAGCAGTGATGACCTCAATAGTGCAGCAAAGATAATGATCTTAGCAACGACACGAAGAGGATTGATGGCTTGGTCTTGGAGCGGCAGAATAGGTCAAGGGTAATGGTTTTGGTATTCATCAATTGGAATATCTATAAGAAGATTTTTTATTGTGTGCGGGTTTTCCTCTCAAAGAGGGAGTTGTTTTGGCCCTAACAGAAAGCCAAATATCTTGTGTTCTTGTGTATTTGTTTTTTATAGCAGTTTGATGATGAAAACACGCACACTAATAATAAGAAGAAGATCTGGCTAAGATAAAATTGAAAAAAATACTTCACAAATTGTTATTATGCTAAGAAGAATCTCATCAATTCTGATTGCCCTAGATTCTTCAACAGGAGTTCAACAGACGTTGAGGTAGTAATTGATCATCCATCATCTTCTACTGCAGACCAGGCTGGCACTACTACATCTATTGTATCAGATATTTGGTTGCAGTTATTTGACTTCTCTCTCTCTCTCTCTCTCTCTCTCTCTCTCTCTCTATATATATATATATATATATGGTGCATTTTTTTGTTCATGTTTGTGTACTTAAATTATATGTTGGTGTCGATGTGTATATTGCTAGGTGTTGTTAGATATGCTTATGTAATGTGCTTGTAGACAAATGTGTGTGTGATAGACGTTATTTGACATGAGATGTATATTAATTTTAGGATGTGTGTGGTGATGATGTTAGATTACAATGTTTGTGTTTTGTTAGATGTGATCACGATGATGATGCCCTGTTAGATTATTAAATTTGTGTACTAGCTAATGATGTTTATATGTGCTAGAGGTGTATATAATTAGATGATAATAGTGAATTCAAATGTGCATCTTAAATGATGTTTATGTTTGTTAGATGGTTATCATCATGATGCTTATTTTTATAAAATGATATTTATTATAGATTACGTATTGGTAAACTTATATCAAACTTTTATATATAAAATTACATGCAAAACGACTTACTTTAAAAAAATGCAAAGATATTTTTATAAATTACAAAATTTACTATGTTTGAAACTATGATTGTAAAATTACGATAAATATTTTTCTATTGCTTAGATTGTAACAACCCTCGTGAAAATTCCATATAATAAAATTAAATAAAGGCAAAATAATAACCACAAATGATGGGACACTTATTCCAAGCTAAATGTTGGGTAGAATCCTAGTGATGGGGATCACTTGTGATTCGTTATGGCTAAGGAAATTGGCAAATGCAATGGCTAAGTCTTTGGAAAGGAAAAATGTCAATTTTGGCACATTTATTTATGAAAATAATGGAAATTATGATAAAAAGGTGGTGAAAGGTCACACGTTTGCAAGTGAGGAGGAGAATGAAGGAAAATAATGGAAAATGAAGAAAATATAGGCCTTAATCATAAAAAGGCTTATGAGGATCAATTGGTAATCTTTTGCTAGTTCAGTTTTGGAGCTCTCTCATACTCTTGGATACTTAGAATTTTTCTTGGAGCACTCTTGGTGGGTGTGACATACTTGTATTCTTGGAGCAAGAAGGCAAAGGAAGAGTAGGAAAGTTTAAGAGGACATCGAGATCAACAACTACATCACATTTGCTTGCACATACCGAGTTGCATGTATAATTTCTTCACTAGTTTTGGCAAACATGGCATATGCGTATGGATTCTTGGTCATGATTTGTCATTGGCATGGAGGATTGTGTGGATTGACAATGGATTGCCTATCCTTTCCATTTACTGGATAGACATGGTGATTGTGGGTTTATTTTAATTGTTTGTTTTTGGTTGGTTCTCATGTTTCCTTAGCTTGGGTTGAGTTATTAGTTCCTGGAAGCCCTAGTTTGACAAACACTCTTGAAGCCCTGTGACAACTTGGATTGAGTTACTAGTCTTGGAAGTCTTGGTTGGACAAATGCCCTCGAAGCCCTTGGTGGTTTGAGTTACTAGTCCTGGAAGCCTTGCTTGGACAAACGCTCTGGAAGCCCGACGATAGTTGTGGGTTGAGTTACTCGTCCTATAAGCGTTGGTTGGAACAAACGCTTTGGAAGCCCTGGAAGGCTTGGATGGAGACCAAAATGATGATGGTTTTGTGATGTCCGACCATGAGGTGGAGTCACTGTTTTATGGTTTGAGGTGGATGGTCTATGGAAGCCCTAGATGCGTTTTGATTAATGTGTTCTATGACATCCCACATTCATTCTTGGAATATGGCACGGAGGTGAATGACCGAAGAGAGATTTGGCTTAGCCATTCTACAGTCGGGTAGAATGTAGAAGTCTTGTCCCGGGTTTGGATTTTGCATCATTAATGAAAGGTTATTTCTCCTTGTATTTATATGAGCATTTTGATGGATTATATGTGGTCTATATATATGTACTTTCATGATTGTTTTTGTTGCTATTATGTTGGTTATGTATGTGTTTTATAACAGCAGCCCTATGTGGCTCTCATCATGTTTTTACTTGTAATTGAATGATCAATGTATCTATGACCTAATTGATGGAATGGAAGTTGATGTGTTGAGGCATCAATGGTTCTTAGCGATTCTCAGTGAAGTATGAGACCCCTATGCTCAGAATTGTTATTTACACATCTTGATTACATATTCGTGATATGTTTGACGAAATCCTTGTCATGGCTAGTAGGTGTCCAATCAAGGTCTTGGACAAGCATTTGGTTTAATACTGTCATTTCCATGTTATTTTATTGATCTGAAGAGATGACTTAATTATTGGCAGTGACCTGGGCTCTGGGCCTAAAAAAGTGGCTCAAACCCCAAAGTTGTTGGCATAGCACTGGAAATTTAGTTTCTGGTCACTGGCAGGCAAGTTTGTGAGAGCAACTTTGGGTTTCTAGTCGCCCTCATGCCTATAACATGAGACCAACTAAGGCTTAAGTTATCCAAAAGTTCAGTGGGACCTAAGGGAAAGTTTTCTAAAGTATTGGATTGGTTCTTGAGGGTCATGTAACTGATGTTAAATGTATGTATGGAGGTCGAATCATATCATAGTGGCCTCTCGTCGCATATTTACCTCGGTTGACCGGTTGCTTGGGTAGATGTGGGAGGAGGGTGTTACAAAGTGGTATCAGAGTATGGTTCACCCCTCAGATTGAATGTGCTATGTGTCGGTCATGCATGCATGTCAGTTGCATATGTGTCTCTCACACTTGCATTCCACGTGCTTGTTGCATTTGCATGATGTTGTTCATGGTTGTAGTGATGTCATCGTCTGAAATTTGAGGTTGTTGTGGTGGAATGCAATGTCGTGAGTGTATGACTAGTTACATGTCGATTTATGTCACTTACACATATCATTGTAGTATTTTTGGTTGCAATATTGCTTGTTGGTTACATTCTTGTATGCTTGGTTACATGTATCATTCTTGCAGGTTTGGTTTCAAGTATCGTTCATCCATGCTTGATCATATGTGTTTATGCATATGTGTGGATGGTTATGCATCACTTATTCATGTTCATGTTTGCATGTGGTCAAGTGTATAGTGACGTAATGATGGTGGTTGTCGTGCATAAGGTCGTGGTGTGTGTTGTTGTTGAGGTCATGCATTGATGACTAGACCCTAACTAGAATGACAGTTGCATGGTCATATGCTTATGTTTTATGTTTATATATGTTGTCATGATTATGTTATACATGTATCATGTTGATTTGTTGATCTTGCAGACAAGGTATCCTCCCCAAGATATACTAAGGTATGTTGGTTTATTATGATTTGGTTTAGCTGACATGATACACCTCGCGGGAAGAAATATCAAATGGTTAGCAAGATGGTTGACTACAAAGACTATCCCTATGAATCTAAAGAGTGGTATGGTGTTGGGAACTCTTACGATTTGGCAGTTACACTAAGAAGCTTAAAGGAAGAAATAAGGAGTTGTAAGGTAGATAATGACAGAATCATGCAGGCACATGAGAAACAAGAAAAGGTAAATGCATTAATATTTCAGAGTTTGTCAGATTTGCAGCGACAGGGACCACGTCGAATCAGCTATGAGTAGGAGGATAGAACTAATGGGGCATACAATAGTCATTCGCATGGTGGTCACAAGTCAGATAGAGATGACATAATCAAAGATGGCAGATGGTTGGACACTCCAGATAGGAGAAGGGATAGCCATAGATATGATTCTAGTATGGTTTCGGGTAATCACTATGATCATCATTGGTATCATCCTTATAGGAGAAGTGATAGGGGATATTTTCCAGATGAGTTTAAGAAATATAATCCACCAACATTTGACGGAGAGATGAAGAAACCACACGATGCAGAGGCCATACAAACCATACAAAAAAATGCCTCTCAAGCAAATAAACAAACAAATAAATGTCCCTCAAGCAAGCTAAGAAGGATAATAAATTATCACCAAAGTATTATTGTCCGTACAAGGTGTTGCAAAAGATTGGTACTATGGCATACAAATTGGAGTTTCTTGCATCTTCCTGAGTGCACCCAGTTTTCCATGTTTCATGCTTAAAGAAGGTTATAGGTGAAAAACTCCCAGTTTAAACAATATTGCTAGATTATGATGAGGAAGAAAAATCATATTGGAACCTGAAGCAGTCACAAAAACAAGAACTCAGCAGCTATGAAATCGATCAATTTCAAAGTATCTCCTCAAGTGGAAGAACTGACTCGCTGAAGATTCCACATGGGAGGATGAGAATTTTATATAGAAGCATCAAGAAATACTCTAGCGTTGAGGAAAACAATTTTTTGAAGGAGAGGGGCATGTTAGGTCCCTATAATACTAGTGATTCCCCCATTACTATTGTCATTGTAGCCCCTTATTGTTATTTTTGTGCCCCAATTTTCCCCACATTGTTATTATTGTGCCCCATAGAAGCCCATTATTGTTATTGTTGTTCCCTTATATTATTATTGTTATGTCAGCTTTGGTTATATTGTGACCACTTAGACTCCTACATATAGAAAGGAGGTTTTGTCTTTTGAATCATCCAGGCATTTTTCATTTGTGTAATGTAAGGAGGTTGCCCCCTCAAAGAGGCTGATTTTGAAGTCGTTTACCTATATTTTCTTCTATTTTGTGAGCTGGTTGCATGACATTCTTTAGGTTGCATGACTATTCAGAGAACATGCAAGTTAGAGTGGCTACATTATGTCTCAAAGGTAAAACATAAATTTATTGGGAAGATGTGAATAATGTCAAATTCATTCATGAGGAGGATTTGAATTGGAGTGAGTTTCAGTGGCTATTCAAGAAGAAGTACTTGTCAGAGAGATACTTTGATGACAGAGCAAAAGAATTTTATCAGCTAAATATGGATTCCATGACAAATAATGAGTACACTAACAGGTTCTTGGAGTTACTAAGGTATGTGCCTTATCTCACAGAGGAAAAGGCCACGATTCAGAGGTTCATTAGTGGGTTACGATTGCATTTAAGTATAGAATCGAGTTTGATGAGCCTAGATCATTGGAGGAGGCCATTTAGAAGCTAAGGCATTAATATGAACAATCGAAGCGCATAACTGAGAATAAGCCAGAATCGAGAGGTAATGCACATAATAAAGGCAAATGGGACAGAAAGAGAGCAAGGCCTTAGGATATAGGTAACAAAGAGAATGTCGCACCACCTAAGAAGTTCAATGCATCAGATAGAGGACAGGGATTCCGATCAGGAGAACAGAACAAGGAGACAGGCTGGAAGCCTATAGAGTGTTGGACTTGTGGCAAGGATCATCGCAGGAGAGATGTTCGTAGAATCAAGGTGTTAGATCTTAGATATACAGTGCGCCAGAGGCATGGAATTTTGGGTATGTTGGTCATAGTATTCCGTGTATCTATGCAACATTGGATAATAAACAGGCAGAGCATCAGGCATCTATCATTGAGATGGATGGTAAGATTTGTGATCAAGTTATTTCTATTTTGATTGACCCTGGATCTAATTATATCTATGTTAGTCCTGACTTGGTGGAAAAGTGTGGTTTGAGTAAGGAATTGCATGCAAAGTCTTGGTTAGTGCAGTTGGCTACAGGTATAAAGAAGCAAGTTCATCATTGGGTAAGAGCTTGTGCATTTTATTTGAATGGTATGTCTACCGCAACACATTTGAATGTATTACCATTTGGTTCATACAATATGTTGTTGGGCATGGATTGGTTGTATCTTCATAGAACCAAGGTAGATTGTTATGACAAAGCTATTGAGTGTGTTGATGACAATGGAGAACCAAGAGTCTTACAGGGTAAGAAGAAAGCTACATCAGTTAGGATGGTGATAGCTATGCAAGCAAAGCGTAATCGTAGGAAAGGGTGTAAGTTATTTACTGTGCACTTTTATAATGATAAGGGTAATGAAGTTGAGGATGCATATGTGTTTAGTAGGTACCCAGTTTTGTTGTAGTTTCAGGATGTATTTCTAGAGGACATTACAGAGTTGCCACCTCACATGGAGGTAAACTTTTCTATTAAGTTAGTGCCAAGTGTAGCGCTAACATCAAAAGCACCTTACATGATGAGCACACCTAAGTTGGTTGAGTTAAAGGTTCAAATGAAGGAAATGTTGGGCAAGCGATACATTAGGATGAGTATATCACCATGGGGCACACTAGTATTCTTCGTGAAGAAGAAAGATGGTACTCTCAGATTATGCATTGATTACGGACAGTTGAACAAAGTGACTATTAATAACAGGTACCCTTTGTCGAGAATTGCTGACTTGTTCAATCAACTGAAGGGAGAAGTTGTGTTCTTGAAGATTGACTTGAGATCCGAATACCATTAGGTATGCATCAAAGAGGAGGACATTTACAAGACTACGTTCAGGATGAGGTATGGACATTATGAGTTCGTTATTGTTCCATTTGGCTTAATTAATGCTCCAGATACATTTATGTGTTTGCTGAATAGTGTGTTGCATCCATATTTGGATAAGTTTGTTGTTGTGTCCATTGATGATATACTGGTATATTATAAAAATGAGGAAGAGCATGTCAAGCATTTAGCAGCAGTGTTGAGGTTGCTAAGGGAGCTTCAGTTGTATGCTAAGCTCAACAAATGTAGTTTCTTTCAAACTGAGGTACATTACTTGGGGCATGTTATCTCCAAGGAGGGAATTGCAGTAGATCCAAAGAAGATAAGGGCCATCATGGAGTGGGTAGCTCCTAAGAGTGTGGATGAGGTGATATCTTTCATGGTTTTGGCAGGGTACTATAGGAGGTTCATTAGCAAACTTCTCGCCTATTGCTTATCCTATCACATCATTTCAAATGAAAGGAAAGAAGTTTGAATGGACAGAGCAGTCTGAGGCTAACTTTGAACAACTCAAGTAGTTGTTGACACATGCACAAGTGCTATAGATTGTAGATCTCGACAAAGAGTTTGTGGTATGGATAGATGCTTGCAAGAGGGGGCTTGATCTGAAAATGGGGCACTTAGGCTTCTTGTCTAACTTGCAAGGACCTCTCCCACTTCCAAATCTTAAATATTCCCAAGTCTTATTGATTAACTAATACGGAATTAAATGTGTGCTTGACAATATAGGTGTATGCTTATGTCTGTTTTTGAACTGTTTATGTGTTGTGAATTGATTTGCTTAAATTGATATATAAATACATATAACAGTGAATAATTGCAGCAGTAAAACAAACACATAAAACAACAATTTAATTACGATTTCACCCAAAACTCTTGGGCTATGTCTCTGTGAGCTCTAGTCAACTCAACTAGGCTCTTTGGGATTATGGCAAAGTCCTTTCTACAAGCTCTTGGCTCAACTCCACTATTTTACATAGAAACAATGGGTTTAGACACCATTTTATCCTTGGCTCTTGAATCTCTCGACTTTCTGGCTCTCGACTCTCACTCTCGCTCTTGGCTTTGGCTTTCTATGTCCTTTTAGCTCTCTAGGATCTTACTTGACCTCCAAGTGACCCCAAAAGCTGCTCTGCGCATTTGCTTTTGCTCCCTCAACCTCTTTTTGCTTAAGTCTACTCTCAATTGAGTTCTCTCTGCTCTCTTTCGCCTTAGCTTCCACATTTTTTATTTTTTATTTTTATTTTTTTTTATTTTTTTCCGTCAATTGGACCTCTGGCTTTCTTTGAGGCATTATTTTGGATTTTTGGTTTCCTCAGCCGTTTCCCTACATTCAATCATGCCCCTCGACTCTGTGGCTTCTCTGTGCTATCTGTCTGACTAGCCATCTAGCTCTGCAGTTATGTGGCTTTCAAACTCCTCATCGTCTGCCAAAAACACCCGCTTGTAGCATGGAATGATGATCAAGAGCTATTACAAGGGATCTAGGTTGTTTTCCAAGCAATAAGCCGAAAATAGGAGAAAATTTCAATACACAGAGATTTCTGCAAAATACACTATCGGGTGCATATTTCGGACGTAAAATTCCATCCAATCGCCCCTAAAATCCCTATTGGGTCCACCATTAGGCAGCATATCGCATCGCATATGTGTTTTTGGAAAAATCCCAAATACACGGGAAATATGTGAAAATCTGAATTTCTGGATTTCAACTTTTATATGATCGGGCTTTGAAATCTCATCGGGTCCGCCTTTTTATCGGCATCGGGGGTCTTTCCCTTGCCTCATGGCATCGCCAACACCGATCTACCAATTTCGGCGATCCCAATGTCGCTTAGCCGGGGGTCCCGCCTTAAGTCCCATGCCATCGCCGATCTGCCGATTTCGGCGATCACAATGTCACTCGGCCCGGGGTCCCGCCTTAAGTTCCATGCCATCACTGATCTGCCGATTTCGGTGATCGCAATGTCGCTCAGCCCGGATCCTGCCTTAAGTCCCTCCTTCGATGCGATTTCCCTTTTTAACGGTTTTTTTTTTTTGCCCATTTTAGAGGATTTTTCTTCTTTTTCTAAAGAACATGGGGCATCTTCTTTCTGTGATAACTTTTGCATCCTAAGTCCATTTTTGCCCATTCAAGTTGCAGTGGATTCAGAATGAAAAGACCTCTACAATGGGGCTATTTCCAGGAGCTTCCTTGGACTTTCATTTTCCTCTATGGGGAACACTTAGACTTAGGAGTCTATCCAAAAATTCATTTTGGATCATGCCTTCCCACTAAAAGAACTTTTGGTCTCCAAAAGACTGATGTATTGATCTAACAGTACATGAGAGTAACAACACCCTCTTCTTTCAGCTTCCATACACTTGCATTGCATGGTGCCTCTGAACCAAAGTCTTTGACCACTTCTTGGATATGCTGGTCCTCCTAGGGAGAACTGCCTTCCTTCTTTCCTTCCTACAGAACTTTTGATTAGATGGTCACAGAAGGTAGCTTGAACTTTTCTGCCTTGATCATTGATCCAAGGTGGCTCAAACAAATGTGAAGTACACCTGCTCCACAAACTTTCATTTATACCTGTTTGAAACGTTGTCAACAATCAATTGTTAACAACAACAGAAACACAGACAACAACTAGATGGCCTAAACTCTTACTTCAACAAAAGAAACAGATTTCACATCTTGTGAACACCTCCATGTCCTACATCTATATACAAATGATGGACTAGACAACAAGCCCACAAAACATGCCTTTAAAACAAATGACCCTTCAAGTCAAGCATGTAGAAAAGGACCATTAGGACTCTTTTCAAAAGATGAAACATTTCATCACTATCTCCATCTTGGAGACCAAGTCAACTTTCCTCAAGTCAACATTGCATCACATGCATGTCAAAGCAATCAACCCTGCAAGTTAATTACACATACATGTTCAAATACAAGGAAAACATCAACATCCTTGTGTTCATGCACATCATGCTTATGCATGCATTTCATCCTTCAACTTTCACTTAAGCACACTGTACTTTCTAAGCTGAAATGAAATATAATGTTGCAGCAACAAAGTGAGTCTCCTACTCAACCTTTTTCCATTCACCTTCTTGGTAGAAACCTGCAACTTGCATCTCATCAACAAAGAAATGCAAATAGATGCATCAATAGACATGCAACCTTAATTGGAAAAGAACTCTAGCCATTTCTTACCAATCTAGTTCAAAGGTCTTTCCTTTGTCTGCACATCAGCATCAACATGTGAATCATTATGAAGCACATCATCCATGGAAACTTCATTTCCATTTCTGCCATCTTCTCTTTCCACTTTCTTCAGCTTTTGTGGAAGCATTGTTCGATTGAGAGTCCAACACCTTTCAGTAAGATGCCCTTGCTTATGGTAGTAAGTGCAACACATGTGCATCCTTTTGACAACATGATTTGCCTTGTCCAATGGACCTTTGGCTTTTTGCTTCTTTTCCTTCAAAAGTTTCATGTATGTGGCCATTCTCTTCCAACATCTAGAAACATGATGGTTATCCAAACCACAAAAGGAACATGCAATTCTTTTCCCATATCTATGTGAAAATTTATCATGCTTTGCAAAATCAAAAGGAAGATGCTTAGAACCAGATTTATACCTGCCTCTTTCACCTTTATTGCCTTCACGAGGAGGTGAAGCAAATCAAGAAGTGACTCCCTTTGGAACACCATCAATCTATTCAAGGCTGTTAGATTTTCCACAACTCTCTGGTTCAAGTGTGTGCTTCTAAACACCTGCATTCTGCAAGTGATGTTTCAAGCCATTGTATTCCTCCTAAATACAATTTTCACACTTCTGAGGTAGAGGACATGAAATGAAACTCCTTCTTGGGATTGTTTCAATGGCCTTCATGGCAGCTTTAGAACTCTCTCCATAAGACTGTCCATAGCCAAGACCCAAATACTCAGGCCTTTCCTCAACCATTATTGGTTCAACAATACATTGTGCATGCTTTCCCAAGCCCTTTCCTTCATAGCCTATCTTGGACATTAGCTTGGAACCTATGCCTCTAGTATGTTTTTCAAAAGAACCAATATAAGCATTCTTATAGGAATTTGAAGACAAACTGGAATGGTTTACCTCTTCATCAAGCTGATACTTGACCAAGGCTTCTTTGGCAACAAAGAGTTGTGACTCCAACTCACGCATCCTCTTCAAGTTCATATTTGCAATATGAAGTTGCCTCTCCACTTCCTGCAATCTGTTAGAAAGCAACTGCTTCTCTTCCTTCATAGATTTCAACTGCTCTCTAAGTATGTTGCTCTTTCTTCCATCCTCATACATTTCTCTCACCTTGTCTATCATGATGAACAAGTCTTGCTTCATGTCTCCATTAAAGAGTCTTGTGATGGAGGAGGCATTTGAGGATACACTTGTAGAACTTGTCATTATGCCAATGAACAAAAGAACTTCAAACCAGATTAATAAAGAGCTTATTTAAGCAACCTGTTGCAGCAAACCTCTTGTGCTTCAAGGATTTCTTTGAGGTCCTTTGGGATAGAAGAATGCCTTCAGCTCTTCGTCCTTCTTGTCCTTCCTGGACTGAGCTATCAATAGCTTTCCCTTCACCTCTGCAAATTCAAACAATAGTCAGTCTGCAAACAAGCATACATCAATCAGACAATCAATCCTTGTGTTGGGTCCCTATAATACTAGTGATTACCCCATTACTATTGTAGTTATACCCCTTATTAATATTGTTGTGCCCCTATTGCCCCCATATTGTTATTACTGTGCCCCATAGAATCCCTCTATTGTTATTTTTGTGGCTTTATATTATTATTGTTAGGTCGGCTGGATTATATTGTGACTCCTTAGACTCCTATATATAGAAAGGAGGTTTTGTCATTTGAATCATCCAAGAATTGTTCATTTATGTAATGTAAAGGAGGTTGCCCCCTCGAAGAGGCTGAATTCTAAGGCGTTGATCTATCTTTTCTATCTTTTCTTGAGCTGGTTTCATAACATTTGGTATCAGAGCTTTGGATTCTAGGGTTTCGCTGCTCCAAACAGGTCATCGTGGCATTTTCGCTATAACTTTTTTCTGTGACGTTTCAGAAGTCACAAAAAAAACCCATTTGAGAAGAAATCGCGCTGAACCTTGGGTCCAAATTTCAGAGCTTTTCACGAGATATTTGCGGAGATATGATCTGAGGAAGTTGGTCTTTTTGCAGACTCCTGAATTACATTCAAAACAGGTGACCTGGGGAAAATCGTCATAACTTTCTCTCTGGGGATCGGATTGAAATTTCGTAAGAAGGTACAGAAAGAGGACAGACTGTAGTTTCTTGTATGCGTGTTTCAGATCCAAAGGTCAAAACAGTGACTCGTGGCACGTCGTACAAGTTCGCTCTACTGAACTAGTCTATAAGCAAGTCACTGTGGGAGATTTCACATAACTCTTTCTTGGAGAATCCAATTTGGGTCAGACTTGTGGCATTGGAAAGAGGACACAGAGGGCTACTACAGCTTACAAATTCAGAACTAGATGATTGGAAAGTACAGAGATACATCAGAGGCAATATCGAGCTCCTACAAAGTGAAAAAAGGTGTGTAGATTTTCTTAAATTTTTGCTTAAGCTTGGTTTGAAAATTTATTTTGAAGGAATTCAAAGGGCATAGTAGAGCATTATTATCGGTAACTGATGCCCCGAGGAAAGAAAATGCAAACACCTAGTAAGGAACCTGAAAGCTCTAGCATGACTCATGAAGAAGAGGAAGAAATGCAACATGATATATCAAAATTACAAGACCAAGTGCAACAACTGTCCCTTGCACAAAAAGGAACAGAATCTAAGATGGATGGTTTAAAGAAAGATGTAGAAGCTAAGATGGATGGTTTAAAGAAAGGTGTAGAAGCTAAGATGGATGTTTAAAGAAAGGCGTAGAAGCTAAGATGATTGACGTGGAAGCTAAGATGGATGATTTGAAGATAGATTTGAAGACAGACATGGACGAATTGAAGATAAATATGAATAAGTTGCTACAAGAAATGGTCACTAAGGGTGAAAGGGTACTAAAGGAAACTCATGATGAGAACAAAAGAAATGTTAATCATGATTCCATAGACGCTAATGTTGGATCGAAGACTCACCATATTCCAAAAATCGATATGAGGAAGTTTGATGGCAAGGATCCCGCCACATGGATATTACAGATGGAGCAATTCTTCGATCTCAATAATGTGCAAAACACACAAAAGGTACGTATGGCAACTTTATATTTGGAACCAAATCAGTTTGTATGGTATCAATGGCTTTGCTCTCGTAAACAATTTATCACTTGGGCAATTTTTACGGAAGAATTGATAGCACATTATGAGGATACAAAAAGCAACACTTTTTTTAGCCAATTGATAAGTCTCAAACAAAAGGGTTCAATAATGGAGCACATTGAGGAGTTCCAAAAATTGAACATAAGGGTAAAAGATATTCCAGAGGAGCATAGGATTGATGTGTTCATAGGGTCTTTAAAGGATAATATCCAACATGATGTTCGCCTTTGGGAACCTGATTCATTAGAGAAGGCATTCAGGTTAGCAAGAAAAATGGAAAGCAAAATTATGGCAACCAGGAAGCATACCACTCACAACTATAAAGACGGAAGTGTTGTTGCCCCTAGTCTTCCACAACCTATAAGGTTGACACCACAACAATTGGAAGAAAAAAGAGCAAAAGGGCTTTGTTACAGTTGTGATAGCAAATACACTAAAGGTCATAAGTGTGCTGAGAAGAAATTATTCTACATAGATTGTGAAGAGGAAGAAGAAAAGGAGCAAGAAAGGTCAAAAGAAGAGGATATACTCCAGGAACAAAGCCTAGATGAAGAACAAATAAATCCGACCATATCTTGTAATGCATTGGCGGGAATTACCACTCCTCAAACCATCAAGATAGAAGGACAAATCAAGAAGAAAAAGGTAATAGTGTTGATTGATTCAGGAAGCACCCACAATTTTATTCATTGTAAGGTAGCAAAAGAATTGAATTGCTTCCTATATCCAGCACCAGAGTGTCAAGTGATGATTGCAAATGGAGGAACAATAAATTGCTCTGGAAAGTGCCATAATATCAAGCTATCCATGGGAGAATATGTATTGACTAGCCCAATGCTTTCCATTCCAATGGGAGGTGCTGATGTTGTACTAGGAGTCCAATGGCTACAATCCTTGGGTACAATAGCTTTTAATTTTCAAGAACTTTTCATCAAATTTTCTACGGAAGGAAAGGAAGTTGAATTAAGGGGTATTGCAGGGAAACCAGGAAAGATAATCAGCTCTAATGGTATGACAAAGCTTCTAAAAAAGGAGCAAAGAGGTGTAATTGCACAATTATGTTCGCTAGATGTTTCCACATTGGAATCATCTATTTCTCCAGATCTCCAAAAAGTCTTGGACAATCATTCCAAGGTATTTGAGACTCCCAAAGGTCTCCCACCTATGCGTGATCATGATCATGCTATTCATCTGATTCCAGGAAGTGTTCCTCCAAACATCAGGCCGTACAGATATCCCTATGTCCAAAAGAGTGAAATTGAACGTATGGTTGCAGAAATGCTAGAGGCTGGTATAATTCAACCGAGTCAAAGTTCTTTCTCTGCTCCAGTAGTATTGGTGCACAAGAAGGATGGATCATGGCGCATGTGTCCGGATTATAGGGAGCTCAACAAGCTCACTATTAAAGATAAGTTCCCCATTCCTGTCATTGATGAATTACTGGATGAATTGCATGGATCAATTTACTTCACCAAGTTGGATCTTCGTTCAGGATATCATCAAATCAGAATGAAGATTGAAGACATTCCGAAAACAACATTTAGAACTCATGAGGGTCATTATGAATTTTTGGTCATGCCTTTTGGCCTTACCAATGCACCTTCAACATTTCAAGGTTTGATGAATTCAATTTTCAAACCATTCCTTAGAAAATTTGTGTTAGTATTTTTTGATGATATACTAATCTACAGCAAGTCTTGGAAGGATCATGTTGAACATGTTGACAGGTGCTACAACTATTGGAGGAGAAACAATTATATGCAAAAAGATCCAAATGTTTCTTTGGAGTCCAGGAGGTGGAATATTTGGGTCATATTGTATCTCATGAAGGAGTTAAGGTAGACCCTAGCAAAATTAAAGCCATTAAGGAATGGAAAATCCCCACATCCATAAAGCATCTGCGAGGATTTCTTGGGTTGACAGGGTATTATCGCAAGTTTGTTAAGAATTATGGGAGAATAGCAGCACCTCTAACAACATTATTGAAGAAAGATGCATTTTCATGGACTCCGGAAGCAACAAAGGCCTTTGAACATCTTAAAGAGGCAATGTGCCAAGCACCGGTCTTAGCTACACCGGACTTCACAAAAACCTTTATTGTGGAATGTGATGCTTCAGGAAATGGAATTGGTGCTGTTCTAATGCAAGATGAAAGACCCATTGCTTTTGAAAGTCGTCCAATCAAGGGAAAGTTTTTAAGCAAAGCTATTTATGAGAAGGAAATGTTGGCAATACTCCATGCACTTAAGAAATGGCGACCCTACCTAATGGGAAGACACTTCAAGGTAAAAACGGATCATGATAGCCTTAAATACTTTTTAGAACAAAGATTATCCTCTGAAGAGCAACAAAAGTGGGTCACAAAGATGTTGGGTTATGACTTTGAAATCATCTACAAAAAAGGGAAGCAAAATGTGGTGGCAGATGCACTCTCAAGAAAGGATGAGGATGTGGAAGCATTGTTGTGCGCCATTTCTATTATCCAACCAGATTGGATAAACGAAGCAAGGGAGGAATGGAAGAATGACGAAGAAGTGTGGGCACTTATTCGAAAGTTACAACAAGATTCCAGTACGTCTGATACATTTAGCTGGCAAAATGATTCGTTATGGTACAAAGATCGCTTATACCTCTGTAAGAATTCCCAGCTAAAACAAAAGATTCTTATGGAATTGCACACTTCTCCCTTAGGAGGGCACTCAGGATTTTTAAAAACTTACCACAGGGTTAAGAAGGAATTTTTTTGGGATGGCCTTAAATCAGATATTCAAAAGTTTGTGGCGGAATGTTTGGTTTGCCAACAAAATAAAGTTGAAACAATTAAGACACCGGGTCTATTACAACCTTTATCCATTCCAAGCCAACGTTGGGAGGAGGTTTCAATGGATTTTATCACAGGTTTACCCAAGTCTGAGGGAAAGAGTGTCATCATGGTGGTAGTTGACAGACTTACCAAGTATGCACACTTTTGTGCATTATCACATCCATTTAAAGCCAGTACAGTTTCTACTGCATTTATGGAAACAATTCAAAAGCTACATGGAAACCCAAAGATTATTGTAAGTGACAGAGATCCCATTTTCACTGGAAATTTTTGGACAGAATTATTTTCTTGTCTTGGTACTCAGTTAGCTCATAGCTCATCTTATCATCCTCAATCTGATGGGCAAACTGAGATAGTAAACAAATGTTTGGAAGGATATCTTCGTTGCTTTGTATCTGATAAACAGACACAATGGGTCAAATGGTTGCCTCTGGCTGAATGGTGGTATAACACTTCCTTCCATACAGCAACAAAAATGACCCCATTTATGGCACTTTATGGGTATCAACCACCATCCATCACATCATATTTAAGAGAAAATTCTAAGGTTCAGGCAGTGGAACATCACATCGAACATCAACAACAAGTCCTCCAACTCTTAAAGGATAACCTCGTGTTGGCACAGAATAGAATGAAACAACAGGCAGATCAACATCGCAGTGAAAGAAGTTTTGATGTAGGTGATTGGGTATTCCTACGGCTACAACCATATAAGCAAATGTCCCTCAAGCAAGCTAAGAAGGATAATAAATTATCACCAAAGTATTATGGTCCGTACAAGGTGTTGCAAAAGATTGGTACTATGGCATACAAATTGGAGCTTCCTGCAGCTTCTCGATTGCACCCAGTTTTCCATGTTTCATGTTTAAAGAAGGTTATAGGCGACAAGCTCCCAGTTCAAACAATATTGCCAGAACTTGACGAGGAAGGAAAAATTATATTGGAACCGGAAGCAGTCACAGAAACAAGAACTCGACAGCTACGAAATCGATCAATTTCAGAGTATCTTATCAAGTGGAAGAACTTATCCGCTGAAGATTCCACATGGGAGGATGAGAATTTTATGCAGAAGTATCCAGAACTACTCAAGCGTTGAGGACAACACTTTTTTGAAGGAGAGGGGCATGTTGGGTCCCTATAATACTAGTGATTACCCCATTACTATTGTAGTTATACCCCTTATTAATATTGTTGTGCCCCTATTGCCCCCATATTGTTATTACTGTGCCCCATAGAATCCCTCTATTGTTATTTTTGTGGCTTTATATTATTATTGTTAGGTCGGCTGGATTATATTGTGACTCCTTAGACTCCTATATATAGAAAGGAGGTTTTTTCATTTGAATCATCCAAGAATTGTTCATTTATGTAATGTAAAGGAGGTTGCCCCCTCGAAGAGGCTGAATTCTAAGGCGTTGATCTATCTTTTCTATCTTTTCTTGAGCTGGTTTCATAACACCTTGACTGCCCAAAAACCTTTCAGACAAGCAATCTTTGCTCTGTCAATCAAGCATTCTGATATAACCTTCTTTGAAGGTGGGGTTAACCAACCTCAAGCTCTGATACCACCTGATCCGAAAATGGGGCACTTAGGCTTCTTGTCTAACTTGTAAGGACCTCTCCCACTTCCAAAGGTTAAATATTCCCAAGTCTTATTGATTAACCAATGTGGAATTAAATGTGTGCTTGATAACATAGGTGTATGCTTGTGTCTATTTTTGAACTGTTTATATGGTGTGAATTGATTTGCTTAAACTAATATATAAATACATATAATAGTAAATAATTGCAGCAGTAAAACAAACACATAAAACAACAATTTAATTAGGAGTTCACCCAAAACTCTTGGACTACGTCTCCGTGAGCTCTAGTCAACTCAACTAGTCTCTCTGGGATTATGACAAAGTCCTTTTTACAAGGTCTTGGCTCAACTCGACTGTTTTACACAGAAACAATGGGTGTAGACACCATTTTATCCCTGGCTCTTGAATCTCTCGGCTTTCTGGCTCTCGGCTCTGGCTTTGGCTCTCGGCTCTCGGCTTTGGCTCTTGGCTCTTGGCTCTAGCTTTGGCTTTCTGCATCCTTTCAGCTCTCTGGGATCTTACTTGACCTCCAAGTGACTCCAAAAGCTACTTTATGCATTTGCTTTTACTCCCTCGGCCTCTTTTCGCTTAAGTCTGCTCTCAATTGAGCTCTCTCTGAGCTCTTTCAGCTTAGCTTCCTCCTTTTTTTTTTTACGTCAATTGGCCCTCTAGCTTTCTTTGAGGCATTATTTTGGCTTTTTGGTTTCCTCAGCCGTTTCCCTGCGTTCAATTATGCCCCTGCGGCTCTGTGGCTTTTCTGTGTTGTCTGTCCAACTGGCCATCTGGCTCTGCGGCTCTGTGGCTTTCAAACGTCTCATCGCCTGCCAAAAACGCCTGCTTGTAGCGTGGAATGATGATTAGGAGTTGTTACAAGGGATCCGGGTTGTTTTTCAGGCAATAAGCCGAAAAATAGGAGAAAATTTCATTACATAGAGATTTATGCAAAATACATTATCGGGTGTGTATTTTGGATGTGAAATTCCATCCAATCGCCCCTAAAATCCATATCGGGTCGGCCATTAGGCAACATATCGCATCACATATGTGTTTTGGGAAAAATCCCAAATACATGAGAAATATGTGAAAATATGAATTTCCGGATTTCAACTTTTATACAATCGGGTTTTGAAATCTCATCGGGTCCGACCTTTTTATCGGCATTGGGGATCTTTCCCTTGCCTCGTGGGATTGCTGACGCCAATCTGCCGATTTCGGCGATCGCAATGTCGCTCGGCCCGGGGTCCCACCTTAAGTTCCGTGCCATTGCCGATCTGCCGATATCGGCGATCGCAATGTCGCTTGGCCCGGGGTGCCGCCTTAAGTTCCATGCCATTAGCGATCGCAATGTCGCTCGGCCCGGGGTCTCGCCTTAAGTCCTTCCTCCGATGTGATTTCCCTTTTTAAGGGGTTTTTTTTTTTGGCCCATTTTAGAGGATTTTGCCTCTTTTTCTAAAGAACATGGGGCATCTTCTTTCTGCAATAACTTCTGCATCCTAAGTCCATTTTTGCCCATTCAAGTTGTAATGGATTCAGAATGAAAAGACGTTTGCAATGGGGCTATTTCTAGGACTTCCTTGGACTTTCATTTTCCTCTGTGGGGAACACTTAGACTTAGGAGTCTATCCAAAAATTCATTTTGGATCACGGCTTAGTGGAGTCCTTATGCAGGATGAACAAGTGGTATGCTGTGAGTCCCAGAAACTAAACGAGCATGAGAAGAACTACCAGACACATGATCTTGAGTTGGCAGCGATCATACATGCATTGAAGATGTGGAGGCATTATTTTCTTGGCAGGAGCTTTGTACTTATGAGTGATCACACTAGGTTGAGGTATTTGTTTGACCAACCGAATATGAATTCTAGGCAGGTTAGATGGTTAGCCACGGTCAACTAGTTTGATTTTGAGATCAGGTACATCAAAGGTAAAGAGAACAAGGTGGTAGATGCTCTTAGCAGACAGGTACAGGTAAATCCCTTAGCAGCTATAAGCTCATATGGGACAGACTTACAAGATAGGATCTTGCAGGCAGGTCAACAAGATGTCAGGTATATGGAGATTGTGCATAGGTTGCAGCAGGGTATAGGTACATGTACATGTGATAGTACAAGTACAGGCACATGTACAGATATAGGTACAGGTGCAAGTGCACAGGGTATGGATTATTGTCTTACAACAGATGGGTTAGCCAGGTTCTGAGACAGGATATATGTATTAGATAATAGTGAGCTCAAGAAGGTGATATTGAGGGAGTTTCATGCGAAACCTTATTCAGGTCACCCAGGTTATCAGAAGACACTGACAACGGTGAAGAGATTCTACTATTGGCCGAATTTGAAGAGGGATGTAGCAAATTTTGTGTGAGGTGTTTTGACTGTCAGCGAGTGAAAGTAGAGTGTAAACATCCAGGTGGACTGCTACAACCAATCACGATTCCAGACTATAAATGGGAGGTTATTTCCATGAATTTCATCATAGGGTTGCCGAAAACAATGAAACAACATGATTCCATCATGGTCATTGTGGACAGATTAACAAAGTTTGCACACTTCATTCTAATGAAGTCTA
Organism: Pinus tabuliformis; assembly: GCA_031772625.1. Taxonomy (NCBI): domain Eukaryota; kingdom Viridiplantae; phylum Streptophyta; class Pinopsida; order Pinales; family Pinaceae; genus Pinus; species Pinus tabuliformis. The sequence continues at coordinate 236,149,213 of CM062806.1, read as the reverse complement.
CATTCTTCGATAACGATGCGACACAGGAATTCATTGGAGATGTAGTTAGACTACATGGTGTTCCAAAGAAGATTGTGCCATAAAGGGATGCGAAGTTCACTTCCAAGTTTTGGAAAGAGTTATTTGCAGGTTTCGACACAGAGTTGGCCTTCAGCACAACTTATCATCCACAGATAGATGGACAAACAAAGAGGGTCAACATGATATTGGAGGACATGTTGAGGATGTATATGATGCATCAACACCAGAAGTGGGAAGAGTATCTCCCTTTGGTAGAGTTCACATATAATAACAGTTATCAAGAGTCATTTAGGATGAGTCCTTTTGAGGCATTGTATAGGCAGAGTTGTAACACTCCCATCAGTTGGAGTGATCTGGTTAGCAGGGTATTGATTGGACGAGATATGTTGGCAAACATCGAACAATAAATGCAAGTGATCAAGAAGAATATAAAGGCAACACATGATAGGCAGAAGAGTTATGCAGATAGGAATAGGTTGTTTAAGGAGTTTCAGGTTGGGTAACAGGTGTACTTGCGCATCAAACTGAAGAAGAGCTCCTTGTGGATTGGATCATGTGCCAAGTTGGCACCATAGTTTTGTGGACTTCAGTATCACTAAGAGGATTGGGCTAGTAGCCTATCAACTTGCACTACTTCTGACAGTGAAAGTCCATGATGTTTTCCATGTATCTTTATTTAAGAAGTACGTTAAGGATGTTGATCATGTGATTAACTAGTCTGTATTGCAGGTGGAACCCGATGGAGAAATCTAGTTGGAGCCTCAGTGTATATTGTAGAAAAATGTGCTCATGCTCTAGAACCGAGCAATCGATAAAGTTAAGGTGCAATGGAAGCACTTTGGGCCCGATGAAGCTACATGGGAGATGGCAGATCAGATGCGGCCTATGTATCCTTCCTTGTTTGCCTTTTGAGGCAAAACAATTTTGGCTTGGTGTTTTGGTGTGATTTTTGTATATGCTTTGGTATATGTTTTGATGATGTTGGGTTATGTACATATGTATGTGGATGTAAATACCACCATGACCTATGCTATAAAGCTCCAATAAGCAATATGGGTGTCATGTCATTATGATGTTATGTCGTTATGTTTTCATGCTTGTTTTCTTTTCAGCAGGTTGATCATTGTAAATACTGCATCGAGCTAAGTTATAGAGCTCCATCGACAGTATATATTTTGCTTAAAACAATTTTGTGGTTATAGGTGTTATTGAACACCGAGGATGGTGTTCCCCCATGGGGGAGGGTTATGTAACAACCCTGGTGAAAATTCCATGTGATAAAACTAAATAAAGGCAAAATAATAACCACAGATGATGAGACACTTATTCCAAGCTAAATGTTGGGCAAAATCCTAGTGATGGGGATCACTTGTGATTGTTTATGGCTAAGGAAATTGGAAAAGGAAATGAATAAGGCTATAGAAACGTAAAATGACATTTTTTGCACATTTATTTATGAAAATATTGGAAATTAGGAGAAAAAAGAGGTGAAAGGTCACAAGTTTCATGTGAGGAGGAAAATGAAGGAAAATAATGGAAAATGAAGAAAATAGAGGCCTCATTCATAAAAATGCTTATGAGGATCAGTTGGTAACATTTTGTTAGTTTAGTTTTGGAGCTCGCTCATTATTCTCTCTCTCTCATACTCTTGGAAACTTAGAGTTTTTCTTGGAGCACTCTTGTTGGGTGTGGCAAACCTGGATTCTTGGAGCAAGAAGGCAAGGGAAGAGAAGGAAAGCACAAGAGGACATCGAGATCAATAATTACATCATATTTTCTTGCAGGTACCGATTTGAATGTATGATTTCTTCACTGGTTTTGGCATGCATGGCATATGCATGTGGATTCTTGGTCATGATTTGTCACTGGCATGGAGGATTGCCTGGATTGATAGTGGATTGCCTAGCCTTGCCATTTCCTGGATAGCCATGGTGATTGTGGGTTTATTTTCATTGTTTTTTTTGTTGGTTCTCATGTTTCCTTAGCTTGGGTTGAGTTATTAGTTCCTGGAAGCCCTGGTTGGAAAAACGCTCTGGAAGCCTTGTAACAACTTGGGTTGAGTTACTAGTCCTGGAAGCCTTGGTTGGACAAACACTCTAGAAGCCCTTGGTGGGTTGAGTTACTAGTCCTGGAAGCCTTGCTTGGACAAACGCTCTAGAAGCCCGACGACAGTTGTGGGTTGAGTTACTAGCCCTATAAGTGTTAGTTGGAACAAACACTCTTGAAGGCTTGGATGGAGACCAATCTGATGATGGTTTTATGATGTCCGACCGTGAGGTGGAATCATTGTTTGATGGGTTGAGGTGGATGGCCTCTAGAAGCCCTGGATGAGTTTTGATTGATGTGTTCTATGAGATCCCACATTCATGCTTGAAATATGACACGAGAGTGAATGGATGAAGAGAGATTTGGCTCAGCCATTCTATGGTCGAGTGGAACGTGGAAGTCCCATCCCTAGTTTGGACTTTGCGTCATTAATAAAAGGTTATTTCTCCTTATATTTCTATGAGCATTTTGATGGATTATATGTGGTCTATATGGTTTTACTTTCATGAGTGTTTCTACTGCTATTATGTAGGTTATGTATGTGTTTTATGACAACAGCCATGTGTGGTTCTCATCATGTTTTTACTTGTAATTGAATAATCAATGTATCTATGACCTAATGGATGGAATTCCAATGGATGTGTTGAGGCATCAATGGTTCTTAGTGATTCTCAGCTAAGTATGAGACCGTTATGCTCATAACTGTTATTTACACTTGTAGATTACATATTCGTGATATGTTTGACGAAATGCCTGTCATGGCTAGTAGGGGTCTAGTCAAGGTCTTGAACAAGCATTTGCTTTAGTACTGTCATTTCCATGTTATTTTGCTGATATGAAGAGGTGGCTCAATTATGGGCAGTGACCTAGGCTCTGGGTCTGGAAAAGTGGCTCAAATCCTAGAGTATTTGGCATAACACTGACAAATTTAGTCTCTGGTCACTGGTAAGAAAGCCTGTGAGAGTAACTTTGGGTTTCTAGTCGCCCTCATGCCTATATCATGAGAGAGACTAAGGCTTACGTTGTCCAAAAGTTCAGTTGGACGCAAGGGCAAGCTGTCTAAAGTATTGGATTGGTTCTTGAGGGTCCTGTAGCTGATGTTGAATTTCTGTATGGTGTGTTTTCGTCGTTTCCACTTCCTTAATATGACTTAGGAGGTTGAATCATATCATAGTGGCCTCTTGGCGCATGTTTACCTCGACTGGCCAGTTGCTTGGGTAGATGCGGGAGGAGGGTGTTACATAGATAGTTCATTCATATTCAATGTAGCTTAATTAGTAAATATTTCAATACTCAGAAGGAAAAAATAATTAAAGGTAAAATAATGTAGTTAGTTCTTAATAAGACAAAAATGTGTAACTCATTCAATTTATAATATAAAATATTAATAATCATATATTATTTAAAAATACAATTTAACCAATTCAATACTGGTTTATAAAATAGAGTCTATTGTTAAATTTAAAAAAATTAAGTCATAATTTTTTATAATTAATTAATATATATATTACTAAAGTTATGAGATTTTCAAGCAATTTAAATTTAATGTTTATAGCAACACTACCAATTTAAATTAGAAAAATTTCTCTCTAAAGATGAGGATCAAGAAATGTAAAATAAGGCTTGTGAAGTTACTTGTAGTTGGGGATTTGCTCTATTGGAAGCTCTCCCTTAAAAAGGCAAGTGAACTTTTTTGTTGTAATAAAGATATAACATTTTGGTGTTATTTTGGCTGTTAATTTGCTATTGTATTGGTTTAAATTTAACTCTTTTTAATAATAAATATGAGTTAAATAATACAAAAACGATACTATATTAGATTTAAACTTTTGACAAATAATATATTTGATTATTTCTTAATGAACAACACAAAAAATTAATTTTTCGACATACTTATCACAAGATAGTCACTAAAATTCATGTTTTCACATTTCTACTAGCTAATATTACATCATGCTCACAATGATAAAGACATGCCTACTTTTAATAATTTACTTATAAATACATAAAAATAGATATTTATTTTACATAATCTAAATAGGAAAGAAAAATGCATCACCAAGTCTTCTATTTTTTTGTCGATCAAAAGCACTGTATTTATATTACCATGGAGAAAACAAGTAAATTCAAATTTTCATAAGCTCTTCTTGCCTCATTCCAACCGGATTTGTTGTCAAGGAGAGCTAGAACATAAAGCATAAGATTTAACAATTGACACCTTATTTATGGGGCGCTATGAAGCCATACAAGCCAAAAAATTGACAAAATAAGCAAACAAACTATCAATGGCATATCGATGTGGTGGACATAGATGGTGCATGGTCAAAGCTACTAGCGAATCCTGTTTCTCATGCATGTGATAGTCAATTTGCTCTAGGTGGGCGTCTAACTCTTGCAAGTGTTCATTTGTTTGCCTATGGCTTCTGCGAACATTATTTAATTGTTCCAGACTTTTCGACATAGTGAATTATATGTTGTTCATATAGGCCACAAATTCATTTTGATATTCATATCTATGATCTCGGAGGATATCCAGGTTGGCCTGGATCCCCCTTAATTGATCAACAAGCAATTCTAGGGAAGAGGGTTGAGCAACACGACCAGGAGAGAGAGTTGGGTCTTGTGCTAGCTCCTCCTCCATGTCCAGACTGGTTGAGTGTTCATCACTAGAGGATGAGGCGCCACACACATGAGCAGTTGGATGGCCATGTTGTCCACCCCCTCTGTGGGGTCTTCCTCATTAACGTGACATACATGTAGACGAAAGAGGTTCCCTAGATTGGACAAGACCATAGGCCAATTTTCCCTCAATATCACCACTTAACTGCAATATCCAAATTACCCACCACAAGACAACACTACAGCAGGGAGTTGATTAAATTATACCAACGCATCAGGACCAAGCTTCCCCTGACCCTCCAACACTATAGAAAGGAACAAACTTGGAAATGGAGGTGGGCCCCAAGACTTTACAAAGCAAAACACACGGAGCAGAGTCGAGAACCTTAGAGACCGCTGAAGGCCAACAACCTTGACTGACAAGGCCTTACAATACATACATACAGATGCTCAATTCCACCCAATTACCCACCCAAGCTCTAAACCAAGTCGATCTGGGGCCGCATAAGAAAAGGGGAGCCACAATTGACCACAAACCCACAAAGAAAATCCTAGATAACTCCTCAAAGGGGCCTGAGACACCAGGCTAAAATATCCAACTGACTTACACCACCAAAAACCCACAAAAACTCTTACCCAAGTCTCAACCTTATCGCCTTTGATAATTACCAGATTGCGACAGAGTTGCCACCCTCTCACAAAATTAATAGCCACGACGAGACCAACAGAAAGAGAATTAAATACAACCAACAGACACCAATGGGGGAGGTAACACATCACCCAAATTGGCAAACCCTTGGCAGCGCCGCCAACAGAGAGAGAAGATAACCGACGGATGAAAGAGCAATGACCCAAAAAGGAGACAACCACCTTAAAAGTGGTAGCTCTAGACCCTAATAGACCTGGGTCCCAGACGAAATCCCGAGAGAAATACCACATGTAGGGGTAGACTAATGCATTTTATCCCTCACCACCCTGACCTTTCGACTTTCGCCGCAGGCCTGGATAGCAAGCGTGACCGTCATCACCTTCCACGACGTCGCTTCTCATAAACCAACATAACCAAGAATTCACATACCACAACCATATAATAATACTTTTAGCTTCCTTCTTGAGAAGCATCCTTCACCAAGCAATGTTCCCAACACCTACCCTCCTTATCATCTGAATGGGAGATAGGTGGTTGGGGGTGGGGATCCTAAGGCCCCCTCAACCAAGGGTCGGTTAACCCCATCGGGGGATCACTAAGTCTATTTGAAAGTCAAACAAATGCCTCTTAATCACTATCACATTATTTATCATTTAATTCTTAGCCATAAAATATGTATCAATTCAACTTTTATTTATAATTACCATTGAAAAGAAAATTCAAAATTGTTCCATTATCCATGAAGAAAAGAATTAAAACCTCTCATGCATCCATGTAATCCCATATTTTTCTCTTATGACCCATAATAATATGTATTCAATATTTTATACATGCATAAGACCTCCTTTTAGTTTACATAATGTTGCAAAAACTGTAATTTAAATATAGTAAACATGACTTTACCTCTCATGTCAAGAATCTAATCTTACATATTAATACATAATTTTTTCATTGTTAAAATCCTCATAGAGTTGTCACTACATGATGATTTACATTGATTTTGAACTTAACAAGAAGAAAAAACATGTGAACTGGTTAATAAACCAATAAGTATTTAAACTGAGACTAAACCTTCAATGTTATTTATAAATTCATTATTTTCTTCTCGTTTTCCTATTTGAGAAGGATTGTGACCTTGAATCCTTATTATCATAGATATTGTACACAATTGGAAATACTTAGTTTTAAGTGTAAAAATGTTTCCACTACAAAAAAATGTGTAAAAACATTTGTGAATCTTACCAATTATATTATAAAATGCCAACAAGATGAATAAAAAAAAATATAATTAGCGAAATAAAGAAAACAAAAACATACAATAATAGTATAAATCATGAAATAACACAAGTACATATCACTCTCTATTGTCATCACCCTGATTATCTTATTCACTTGGCATGATAACACTATTGTTCTCAAAAATATGTTTTGATCTAGGGTTGTGTCTTAATACAAACTACCAATTCCTATCCAACACATCTGGGTAAAAAAACACCTAGTTGCAGTATTTTGGGAAAACATAAGGCTCCCTAGCTTCATGCCACATCTTTCTAGAGTTGATAGATATCAACCCACTATCATGATCTTGCTTTACATTATTCTGATCAAAAGTGTCCCACCACTTGCACCTTAAAATAACACATTGGAATAAAGATAAGTCCACATGAATGATCTCTTGTATCCTTCCAATGTAACCTAACGTCACGTGCATTAGGTTTTGAGCGTGGTGGATAGCACGAATAGATTGGTCGAACTTGACTTCCACTCCACAATCTTGTGTCATGCATCCATCATCGACATCCTTCATGCGAAAATGATGTCCATATGCCCACATAGATGGGAACAAATGCACCTATAAAAAAATGAAAAAATCATAGTGTCATGTGTTTAATAACCCGAAAATAATTAAAAATAAATAAATAAATAAATAAATAAATAAATAAATATATATATATATATATATATATATATATATATATATATATGTTACAATTCAAAGGTGTAGTATGAAGTTAAAATTGTATATAAATATATGATAATTACCAAGGTTTTGCACCCAATCCCTATGTTTAGTGTATCCTCTTCAGCATGTGGGTAATGACTAGATGCGCCATATTTCTCTCTGACTTGATAAGCAACTCAACTACCAGGGCATGTCATTAGCATATTTTCTTTTAAATGATCAGGGTAAGGCACGCTTCTACCATTCAACCATTTGAATTCTTTCTTGTCATTGTCCCATCTCCTCCTCTTATGTTCGTACAATGCAACCCACGGTTGCGTCACTTCCATATTGTAAAGAATGAATTTGTTGATGGCTTCAATTTCTGAATTTGCTGATGAAATCAAAATATATAGTATGTATGAGATCAAAATATGCATTAGTATGACGTTCAAAGTGAATAATTAGTGTGGCATCGTCCCAAATCACCGCACCTAGTGTGTTGTCGATCTGCTTGATGTACTCATTGGCATAATAGAAAGACTCATACAATATATACCCCTTTGTCAGAGACCCCTTCGGTTTTTCCCTTTGTCAAGCAAAACCTTTCAATTTCTTCTTGTACCTCTCTAAGAAGAACATCCAACAATAAGAAACCACCCCAACTAATTCGACCTCACCTACTAGGTGAATTAGAAGAGGAACCTAAAAGTCCATGAAACTCGTCGGCAGTTCCTTCTCAAACATACAAACAATCTCAACTATCTCTTGACGTCGTCGTGGAATGCTAGCCATATGAATCTCCTTTTATGTGATTCAACGTACAAATGCAGTAATTTAGATATGACATGTTGATTTTTTTGGGGGAAGTCATTGTTTTCACACCCACGTACGAGCAGAGGATAATGACAGTGCAAAAAAAAAAACAAAAACAAAACAAAACAAAAACAATTTTTTTTTTTTTGACATACATACTCCTATAAGGTTCAAACAGTCATGCAATTTCAACCTCGACAAACAATCTTCCACAATGAAGCAACGTCGTAGTGAAGACCCATATAAAGAAGGCACCCTCACACTCATTATAACTTCCTTTTCCAAAGAAAGATCATCTTTCTTTAAAATCCGTGGGGCATCACCTTCTTTGAAAGACCAAGAGGGATCGACCTCTCCTCTAGTTTCTTGTCTTGGCCAATGTTTCTTTTTAGTTTTTGAAGAAATAAGATCCATCCTAACAACCAATGTGTCATTATTGCAGGCCTTTGGGTTCTCTTTGGTTTACCATTGAAAGTAGACATTGCTCTTCTGTAAAGGTGTTCTTCTGGGGGGAATACCTTGGAATAGTCATACATTAGATTTCATAGGTGGTTGGACCACCTAGCCTTCAAAGAAGGTCCACAACATTCACATCCATGATACCCTTTTGTTACAAGACCTACGAAATTATTGTGTACAGGTCGACAAGTTATCGATCACGAAGATCAGAGCAATTGCAACAAATTAAATTAATATGTGAAACAATATTCTTACACATATAAACAAGTCAATAAAAATGTAATTTACCAAAGCAAACTCCTAAGCCTGGATAATCATGTATGGTGTAAGCACATATTCCATACAACGTAAAACTCCTCTATGTTGTGATGGGTCTTGATACATCATACACATGTATCCCTTCCCATAATTCCTTCAATTCATTTACCAATGGTTGTAAGTAGACATCCATATTCTTCACTTGTCTTCTACTAGGGACTATGAGAGCCAACATAAGATGTTCATTCTTCATGGACAATCAATGGGGGATATTGTTATTTATCACTACTACAGGCCAAACAAAATAGTTGGTGTTTTGGAGGGAATATGGGTTGACGTCATCCATGGCTATGCTGAGTCGTAGACTTCATACTTCATCCTTGAATTTTTCAGGCCATGTATCCTCTATATGCTTCATGGTTATTGAATCTATTGGGATTCACATAACTCCTAAATCACTTCTGTGTGAGGCATGCCATCCCTGCAACATAGCTAATTCTTTGCAACGAAAGAGTCTTTGAATCCTTGGGGTTATAGGCACGTGCCTCAATATATTTTGAGGAGGACCATGTGATTTACCCTTTTTTTTTAACTACGGTACCTATCATGCCCACATTTCAGACATTTCCCTTTGTCTGGATATTCTCCTCCATAGAGAATACAATCATTCAGACATGCATGATATGATATGTACTCAACAACAAAACATATTCAATAACTGATTTGCCTCTATGCAGCTACCCGACAAGACATTATCACTCGGAAGAACCTTATCTCTGAATAACCTGCAGTTAGTGCGAATATAATTGTGCAATGTCAATGTTTAACATTCGTAAAATCAACCATTTTTAAGGTTGATTATGTGACAAGTTTTCTCAAAATATAAGGGACTTGACTGATCATGCAGGTGAATTACCTAAATATTGTTGATAAACATGCATTCGACTTGCCAAACTTTGCTTTCAAGTTGTACAATAATATCGTTGTCCCCAACTTAGTAGACTTTGACTTGTCATCAGGTCCAAAGGGAGGGGTAGTGGAAGCAGATTTCAGGATTTCAAATAAGGTATCAGTGATATGAGCATCATCCCCTAGCTCATCGTTTTGGAATGCATCTAATAACATTGCCTCCATGGCAGTCGTATCCTGTAAGTAATCATCCATACCACCCTTTATTTGATTGCTTCTATTCTCAAATTGTGATGAAGAACTACTATTTTTGTAGTCATTCCTAGTTGGTGAATCTGGACGTAGTGGGAATTGAATAGGTGGTTGATTGAACCATTCTTTGTATGCTTCCTCTTTGAGTCTTGATCTTAATGCAACCTTCTCTTGATTTGACATTGTAGTGGGGTGCATTGGAAGATCATAGGTGGGTCGCTCATCATCACTAGAATCCTAATTTGAAAAAATATTTAACGTCGTTAGTACAATATCAATGATATTAGTAGGCACGTCAATGTTATTAGTTGTTGAAATTACATTATACCAAACAATTATTACCATCATTGATCCAAGATTGCGTCTAGAAGATGCCATGTTCCAATTGATAGGGTGAAGAGGTTGTCCATTTTCATCTACCGATTGCTTATGATATGATGCTCTTGATAAGAGCTTCCGATGTTTTTGAGATGGAAGAATATTTTTTGCATATGAACTCGATTTTGAATAAGGATCCTTCAAATTTGGATATATTTTTATTCAAATTGTCATGTATTAAAAAGAATAAATTCAATTAGATAATCAAAATATAAATAAAATATGAACTTATTGGAGATGGAAAGGGAGAACTCTGTGAAGGACTTTGATCAACAATATAGAATGAACTAGAATTTGAAGAATTGGCCATTTGATATTATTGAGATTTTGTCCCCGCATTCGAGAAAAACCAGAAATAAAATTTTGTGTGGATATCTAAAACTAATCTAAAAAACGATATAACCATAAGTTGAATTTCAATATAGTTTTCAAACCATTTTTCAAAAATAAGGTGACTTTGAGAGGAAAATGTATACTATGAATTATTGTAATTCATGTGGATGCGCCCTAAAGGATAATTTGAGATTAATATGCCATTTTACATCAAAATAAAAATTCAGATAACTTTTAAACCTTGTCGGTGCGCTTATTAGAACAAATCATAGCGATGTGTTTAAATAATACCAGCATTGGGGCATTCAAATAATACCCGCACTGGTTTCCGACATTCCGATATATATATATATATATATATATATATATATATATATATATATATATATATATATATATATATATATATATATATAGAATGTATTAACACGACCAAGAAAGGGAACCCTAGGTCATTGAATTTGCTTTACAAGAGGGAAATTATCATGGGTTGAGTAGATTTATGCCACCATAGAACACAAGGGTTGCATATGGTGTATGCACCCATTAAGTTCCAATGTTATTTACTTGGTTGTCTATGTAATTTTTCTTGCTTATCACTTTGCATTGAAGTGTTTAGTAAATAGTGTTAGTAGTGTTGGCATTGATGTCAAAGGGTTATGAAGGCTAGTACATGGACTTAGATTTAAGAATAAGTGAATTCCCCATTGAAGAAGTGACAGTGACTTGACAATAGTTTAAAATCATACCAACACTGTGACATAAGCAATGTTTTCATAAACAATGTATGTTTTTGTTGTATCTCTTACAACAACCCCAAAATTTGACCTACTTGAAATTTTGGAGACCCCCCATACTTATCTGCCAGACCTTTGTCTATGTCAGATCGAGGTTTTATACTCTTGTTACTTATCACTGTTTCTTCTAAGACTTGGGAGGATTCTAACTGGAAAGGTTTCAATTTAGTTCTTCTACAAGGTCACTAGCCACACTACGATTCCATAGCCTTAGCCCAAATGTCGCGACTTGCGACCTTCCCCTTCCCTTTATATCTCCTTTTGCCTGAATCACAAGGTCATATTTTAGTGTGTGTCGTTAAGTCGCACTTGAAGAGATCATTCTAGATTTGTGACCTAGCGACCTATATTACTCATTGAAGGTTTTTCTAAACTACAGGTTGCTAAGTCACATAATTATTACCCTTCATTCTTGTGACTTGACCTAACTTGCAACCTAGCGACCTCACATGAACCTGTCATACACTAAGTCGCATAATCGCTAAGTTGCACCTTAGGTAGTCTCTTCTCGTGTGACCCCTCTCAATCTGTGATCTAGCAACCTTATTTCCCACATGAGTGGCCTTTTCTATATAACCCTCGCTTCTCATTAATCTTTCACACGGTTGTTCGAAGCACTGAAGCGGACGACTTTGGTGACTTAGTGGACACACAAATTCTCTCCTCCAGGTAAGTTACCCTTCACCTTCCCCTGTAATCATTATTTTTTGACATCTAACCTCCTCTTTGGTGTTGCCCCTGCATCTTCCATTTTGTCCAAATTTTATCTCCCTCACCCGCGCCTCTGCAAATTCCAAACCCGTAAACTCTCTAAACTCATAAGCCCCTCACCATTCATATCTCACTCGTTATGTTCTGATCCCATCCCATATACTTAGCACCCCCATTATCCCTCAAATCCTTGCCACAAATACATATCTCCCTTATTGAACGATTTGGCAACTTGCCCTTTATCCCTGTGCTATCAGCGCGTCATTCATGGGGCGTGCGCATAAACTCTTTTTCCCTCGTCCTTCATCCTAATCCTAACACTTGTTATTTGGTGGCATTGGAGATAAATTGTTTCACCGATCTCTCGAGATCCATAGACCTAAGAGTTGGATTAAACCTCCCAAAATGACAGTCTCAACCAACAACCCCTGCTTTACCCTAAGTCATAAATGACAACTTTTCTATGAAGTCACAAAATCACGGGTAAATAGAGCATGAACATTGCGACCACCCCGACTCAATGACCTTGTGACCCTATCATTCCAACGACATTGCAACCTCTGTCACAACTTACTCTCTAATCTCTCCTCAGAACCCCATATGTTGCAAGGTGGAAAAGTCGTGCAAGGGATTAAATCGAAACCTTGAGACCTCGTTACCTTGTTACCAAGCGACTTCCAAACCTGGCGACCGTGCAACCTCTAATCTCTTCAAGGTATCAAGTCATGAAGTTGTCATTCCTTTGGTTGTTCACTGTTGTGACCCCTTAACTAGAGCGACTCCACGACCTGTCACACTTGTGACCTAGTTGTAATTCCTACCTCTCATGCCTCTGAGACCCAATTTTGTATTTGACTCTTATCATTATTATTCATGCCATCACTTTCATCTTGGGATCATCTATTTGAAATTCCAGGTCACGTCGATCTAGACTGCATCTCTATATCATCCTTCTCTAGAGAGATGGCACCACTAGTAGTCAAAGGTTCCCGGAAAAGCGTACAGAGCTGGATCCAAAGGGATTGTAGAAAGTTCACCTCCACCACCAATCTACACATATACAACTTGGAATATCAACAAGAGCACCAAACTCTCATGGTGGGATATTTATTCATAATTCTCAAACAAAGACATACCTAAAGGCCAAGAATATTTCATTATGTACATCAATGTCAAAAGGTATTGGTTGCACAAAATGGTCGGTACTAACACCCGTCGTCACCCTGAAACATACTAGCAAGCTAGTAACAAACCTCTACCCATCCCTCTTGTATCCACTCACCGTCCCTCTTTTAGGCCACCTTTTGGCGACACTTCTTTGGATGATGCTCAACCCCCTCCACTCGGAGATGCTCTCATTTAAGAAGATACACCTCTTCAAGAAGTTACATATGAACAACTAAGAGAACTACTCCCTATTTCTTGTCAATTCGCTAAGGCCCTAAAATGTATACCTGCCACTCTCTTTCTTCCTCAGGTCTATGCAACTAATATCCACCACACCCATAAGGGTGTCCTTGTAGGTTTAAATCAGAACTTGATTAACATTACTTTGGATGATTATGTGGAAGTTGTCGAAAGAATTTCAATCTAAGGCTTAGAAACTTCACTGGGTCAAATACATCGAAGAGGACATTGAAGAGGTTAAAAGGCTGAGGTTTGAAGGGAATATTCGAAACTAAGTAAACTTGCACAATGAAGGAGAGCCCCGAAATGAGAGGATCTTAGGCTTTAGAGGACTTTGAGGAACCTTAGAAACCTTAGAAATTTCAGAAATCGGGGAAACCTTAGGGTCATTAGAAGAAATGAAGGAGAAATTCCACACACTAGTGAAGGCTCTAGGTTTGGTTCTGAAATTGATGAGGAAGACAACATTAATCAAGTGGTCTACCATCCACCCAAATCTAACCGAGGTCATATTTTGGCCTGGATGGCTCAGTATCCTTTGGATATCTGGGTTCAGCTTCATGATATGCCTCGACACCCTAAGAATCACCTCCCAAAATATGACCCCGAAAAGGAGACAACGACTAAAAGATCATATTAGTGATTTTTATTTGGCTTTGTAAATGATGAGGGTACAACATGATGATGTTGCTTATAGGCTTTTCCATGACACTCTAGATAATAAAGCAGCCACTTGGTATCACTCCCTTCTTATAGTCTTTATTCGAGGATAAGACACCATCCATGCTTCTTACTGAGCTTAGTTTTTTAAACTTGGGTAAGAAAGAGAAGGTCAAAGACTTCAACCAACAATTCAATACCATCTTGAACAAGTTCCTAACTGATGCCTCTCTTGGTGATTCAATTGTTGTCGATTATTATGCTAAGGCCTTACCATGTGACATTGCCATGTTTGTGAAGAGAAAAGAAAAGGTCACTCTAGTTGAGAATTTTTTAGAGGCACTTGCTGTCGAGAAGAATTTAATTTCAGTAGGAGCTCTCGAGCATGGCACACACGAAGGTTCTAAGAATGCTAGTAAGAAAAATTTAGCCTCATCTAAAAAATCCCATGATAAATTCCTTCTTGATTTCAAAGCCTTAGCCAAATCCTTGAAGCAATTGACTAACAAAGTTTCTAAGCTTAAAAGGAAAACAAATGAGAGTTCATCAGGTGACAAATCTTACAAACCATTCTTTAAGAAGAATAATAATCCTCCTACAAAGTCAGCTCGGAGTTCTAATGCAAATTTTAACATCGAAGAGCTTGGCATGGAGAACTACTGCACTTTTCACTAAGTTTCCCGTTAAGAGGAGACATGTCCATACTGGATACATAATATGATGGTTGTGGTGACAAAGGTGCTCGAAGATCAGACAATTGGTTAAGAAAATCGAGGATCAAAAGATGTCAAAGAGGAAGCCTCTCCTCTGGATGATAATTAAGGCTCTCTTTTTATGGCATTTGAAGTCATTTGGGGAGGTGAATTGAAATTGATTCATGAAACTTATCTTGGGAAGCTCCTCCCCCCTAAACACTGAAAATGTATAAACTAAGGAGGAAAGGTCTGGTAGTACAGCCCACACTAGAAGAAAAGAGGAAGGCACTATTAAGAAGGATCTTGCCTCCAAACAATCCTCCACAATCTTCAACTTTAGTTCCTAAAAATCCATGAGGACAAACCTAAAATATCTCTTCAACAAGTTGTAAAGTTAACCCAATACTATCAAAACCCTTGTTAAGTCTTCACAACCTACTTCTAATACTCAATCTTTTAAAGAAGAAACCATGTCTTCAGATATGGGATACAACATTGTTGAAGACATTAAGATGACATGAGCTAATATTACACTTTATGAACTTGCTAAGATAGCTAGCCAATGGAAGTTAATTGTCAAAACCTTTATTGTCGTATCTCCTTCCAGTAAGTCTTCTTCCTCCTCAAAAGGCACCTCTTAGGGTCAGACCAAAACTTTGGTTAATCTACAGTACATTGTCAATGCTAATTCTAAGGGTTTGACTCCTTTGTTTCTCTTAATTTCAACATCTTTAATTACAATGTACACAATTGTCTCGTTGACTATGGCGCATCCACAAATGTCATGCCCTTATCAGTTTGTAAGAAATTGAACATTAAGCCATAAAAGACAGATGCTAAAATCATCCAATTAGATAGGTCTCAAGACCCTGCTGTCGGAGAGTTAAACAATGTAATAATAATATTATCTTCTTACTCTAGAGTGCATCAATGCATATATGTTGTGGTTGCTTACATACCGAGGCATAGAAATTATTGCTAAGTAAGGATTGGTCCATCAAACTTCAGGGATATTTTGCTACATATTGGTTGCACATATGGCTCCCTTACAAAGGAAAGAATAACCAAATCAAAGTAAAAAACGAGCCCTATATGAAGCATACAGTTACTGAGATGGAAGCACCCAATGAACTTATCAAATTCACTTAAGAGGAATTGGGAATGTGTTTCTTGGAGACAAACATCATGTGTTATGAAGCCTTGCAATCACCCATTTCACTTGATATGTAGCTAGAACTCCTTCCTTACCCCTCTACTGATAATGAATCTTGTACTTTAGATGCAAAGAGTTGTAGTATATATATTAATTGAAATGGTATTTGGACTATATATTATGATGTGGCTAAGACTCAAGATGGGGTTAGTGCATATTGTATCCTAATGGATCCCCAAGTTTTTAATTTCTTGTAGGTTAGAATTTTAGTGCACTAACAACACTGCAGAGTATGAGGCATTGATCCTTGGAATAAATAAGGCTATCGACCTCAAAGTTGAGTGTTTAAAGGTGATTGGTGATTTTGAAATCATCACAAGGAAGTTACAAAATACTACTCATTGTTTATCACTACATCTGAAAAACTATCAGCAAGAGGTATGGTGCCTTATCTCTTCTTTTAACACTTTTGGTAGTAAGTTAGTTCCTAGAATTAATAATATTGCTATCGAGACTCTAGCTAATGCAATAGGTAGGTTCACACCATTGAGGGATGGTTCTTCTATTGAAATTATCTATAAACTTGTTGTCTTGGATAGTGTAACTAATCTTTGTGCTTTTAATGATCATCAACATATAGTAGACTTCATGGCCAACATAGTTGTATTCAAAGATGCGACAATAGACGAAGAGGAAAATGAGAGAACCTTATAAGAGGAGGTAAACACACGCAAGTGAAACCCCATGCCCAAAGGTGCTATTACGTTGGAAATTTTATTTGTTTTCCAGAACTGGTTTCAGGGATCCCTAAACACTAAAACCCAAAGTTCCACATTGTCACACGAGCAAAGTAATCTTGGGACAAAAGCTGATTCAAAGTTCATCAATCTCGGTACGTGTTTTTCTCCTCTGGAACAAATAACATTTGTTGAGTTATTCAAAAGTTACTGAGATGTTTTCACTTGGACATATGAGGATCTCAAAACATATGACACTCACATCATTCAGAAAGTGATATATATAAAAGATGGGGTCAAACGTTTTTAGCATAAGTTAAGGAAAGTACATACAACTTTAGAACCTCTCATTCAAGAGGAGTTGAAAAAGTTATTAGACACACAAATCATTTTTAAAGTCAGACACTCTACCTAGGTCTCTA
This sequence comes from Pinus tabuliformis, assembly GCA_031772625.1. Classification (NCBI taxonomy): domain Eukaryota; kingdom Viridiplantae; phylum Streptophyta; class Pinopsida; order Pinales; family Pinaceae; genus Pinus; species Pinus tabuliformis. Next base: position 236,131,949 of record CM062806.1, on the reverse strand, counting down.
ATCTAGTTCTTGTAAGGAAAAAGTTCGAAGATATTCAACTATGCAACGATTTTTAGAATCTAAACCTGGCCTTAGATAAGGATAACTACCCTATCCCCTCTATGGAGCAAATTTTGCAAATTGTTTCTGGATCTGAAATGTTTTCTTTGCTCTACGGATTTTTTTGGATACAATCAAGTTTTAGTAGCCAAACTTGATCGACTTAATATGACCTTCATAATGAAGTTGGGAACATTTGCCTTTTCACGTATGCCCTTTGGACTCACTAATGTTGGAGCTATCTTATAAAGGGAGATAAACATTACTTTCAAGGGGCTTATTAGTCAAAGTGTGGTAGTATATTTGGATGATATGACAATGTTTTCGAAGAGGAGATCAAATCACCTCCACCATCTAAAGCAAACTTTTGAATGTTGTAGAAAGTACGGGATATCACTCAATCCTAAGAAGAGCATATTCATTGTATTTGAAGGTAACCATCTTGGGCATATAATAACCAAGAGTGGTATCACCTTTGATCCTAAAGATGTGAAGGCTATCGTGCAAATCCCCCTTCCTAATGGAAAGAAGGTTATGCAGTGCTTCTTGGGCAAGATCAATTTTCTTTGTAAATTTATTTCTAATTTTCATGAGGTAGTGAACCATTGTAGACCGTGATAAATAAGGACTCGAGATTTTAATGGAACCAAGAAGGGAAGGAAGCTTTTGATCGTATCAATAATGACATCGTTGAAGCCCCTTCTATTTACAACCCTAATTTCAGTAAGGATTTTATTTTATATACCTTTGCTTGAGATTCGTCATTGACTGTTGTACTGACACATAAGGATTGTAAAGGTGACAAGAGGCCCATATCATTCATGAGTACTAGTATGCAAGGTTCATAACTCAACTATTATGACATGGAAAAACATGCATATACAATTTACAAAGTCATCAAACACTTCTGACATTACATCCTGCAGAATCACGTGACAATGTTTGTACCTCGTCCAGTTGTAAGTTAATTGTTTGTCCAACAGAAATTGGGTCAAAGGTGAACTAATTGGATGCGATTCCTCTAGGAATATGACCTAGAGTTCAAGCCTTCTCACACAATTAAAGGATATGGGCTATGTAAACTGTTTTTTTAAGCTTACAACTAGCCAAACAAATAATTGGAAGGACAAGATCAAGAAATTGAAATGTACTAGAATGATTTGGTGCGTCATCTTGGTATACTGATATGAAGCAAAATTTAGGACAAGGGACCTTGTATCCTGTCTTGTCTGCGTAGAAAGGAGTTGTGAGGCTTAAAGTTGCATCTTATCAACTAGTCCATGGTAATATGTTTCATAAGCACCACAATGGTGTATTACTCAGATGTCTAGAATCCGATGAAGCTGAAAAGGTGTTGAATGAGCTATATGATGAGCTGATAGGTGGGCATTATTCAGGTGAGACTATAGTGCACAAGATCATGAGAGTCGGTTTCTATTGCCCTACCTTGTATAAGGATGCCCATGCATATGTGTGAAAATGCTCTATCTATCAAAAGTGATCCAGATGGAGATCACAGTCAACTGCGCCACTGCAACCTATAGCAGTTGAATAATCTTTTCACTAGTGGGGGATAGATGTCATTGAGGAAATCATGCCACATTTGTCAAAATAGCACATGTACAACCACAAATTACTTTACGAGATAGGTGGAAGTTGTGACTTTACGTTAAACCAATGACTAGGAGGTAATTCATTTCATTAATTAGAACATCATAACCAAGTTCAGTGTTCCTATCTCCCTCGTATTTGATAATGCTACTTGTTGGGTCTCCAAAATGTCATTCATTTCACCCTCTTTTCTTTCACTTTGCTTTAAAATTTACCATATTCCGTGGCTCCGTAACCATGCATTGAGACCATCTTCATAACCAATTATGGGTTTAGACACATTATTTTCCAATACATTGATTTTGGTATTTTTAACATGGTTAAAAATTAGAAAAATAACATGTAATCACTTATATATAAAAGTTGGATGAGTTTTGTGACATGTGTAGGCATATTTGAAGATTTCAGCACAATCATATTTGGCCTCTGAGTTTCAAATTCGAATTTCCTCTTCAAACTCTTGAAGATTTGAGGTCATTGATCAAGCACAATTGATGAATAAGAATCATGGAAGTTTTCATAAGTGTCTCCTATAAAAGCTAGGAGAGATTTGCGAGAAGATTTGAAGAGATGTTAATTGTTAGATGTCAACACATGGTTGTAACCACATGAGATATTTGTTGATCTAGGAGAGATTTGTGGATCTACATTTATGAATTAGTTATCTTAGTATTTGTATAAACATGAGTGCCTTCTCCTCTCAAAAGGGTGTGAAAAGTTTGGGAGCTATGCTCATGCTTCAGTGTATAGTTTTGGATATTAAGGATTGGCACTATGATTATGATTGATGTAATGAATGCCTTTGTAATTCACTTTGATATGTGTAATGCCCTCCTCCCACATCTACCCAAGCAACCATCTAGTCGGGGTAAACATGCGACGAGAGGCCACTATGATATGATTCGACCTCCAAATTCACCTTAAGGAAGTGGAACCGATGGAAACACACCATATAGACATTCAACGTCAACTTTAGGACCCTTAGGAACCAATCCAACACTTCAGACAACTTGCCCTTGGGTCCCACTAAACTTTTGGACAACTTAAGCCTCAGTCGCTCTCGTGTTATAGACGTGACAACATCCAGATACCCAAATTCGCTCTCACAGGCTTGCCTGACAGTGACCAAAGACTAAATTTGTCAGTGCTATGCCAACGTCCCCAGGATTTGAGCCACTTTTTCAGGCCCAAAGACTAGGTCACTGCCCATAATTGAACCATCTCTTTAGAATAACATGGAAATGACAATACTAAAGCAAATGCTTGAATGAAACCTTGACTAGACCCCTACTAGCCATGACACGCATTTCGTCAAACATATCACGAATATGTAATCTACAGATGTAAATAATAGTTCTGAGCTTAAGGGTCTTATACTTAGCTGAGAATATCTAAGAATCATTGATGTCTCAACACACCAACTTCCATTCCATCCATTAGGTCATATATACATTGATCATTCAATTACAAGTAAAAACATCATGGAAGCCATACACAACCGCTATCATAAAACGCAAACATAACCAACATAATAGTAGCAGAAATACTCATGAAAGTATAGCCATATAGACCACATATAGTCCATCAAAATGCTCATATAAATACAAGGAGAAATAACCTTTGATTAATAATGCAAAATCCAAACCCGCGATGGGACTTCCATGTTCCACCCGACCGTAGAATGGTTGAGCCAAATCTCTCTTCAGCCATTCACCCCCATGCCATATTCCAAGCATGAATGTGGGATCTCATAGAACACATCAATCAAAACTCATCCAAGGATTCCAGAGGCCATCCACCTCAACCCATCAAACAGTGCTTCCACCACCCGGTCGGACATCACCAAAACCATTAGGAACTTGGTCTCCATCCAAGATTTCTAGGGCTTCTAGAGCGTTTGTCCCAACCAAGGCTTCCAGGACTAGTAACTCAATCCACAGATGCCACGGGGCTTTGAGAGCGTTTGTCCAACCAAGGCTTCCAGGACTAGTAACTCAACCCACCAAGGGATTCTAGAGTGTTTGTCCAACCAAGGCTTCTAGGACTAGTAACTCAACCCAAGCTGTTACAGGGCTTCTAGAGCATTTGTCCAACTAGGGCTTCCAGGAACTAATAACTCAACCCAAGCTAAGGAAACATGAGAACCAACTGAAAACAAACAATGAAAGTAAACCCACAATCACCATGGCTATCCAGGAAATGAAAAGGCTAGGCAATCCATTGTCAATCTAGGAAATCCTCCATGCCAATGACAGATCATAACCAAGAATCCACATGCATATTCTATGCATGCCAAAAATAGTGAAGAAATCATACATGCAACTCAGTACCTGCAAGAAAATCTGATGTAGCTGTTGATCCTGATGCCCTCTTGCATTTTCCTGCTCTTCCTTTCCCTTCTTGCTCCAAGGATACAAGTATGCCACACCCACCAAGAGTGCTCCAAGAAAACTTTATGTCTCCAAGAGTATGAGAGATAGAGAGATAGAGAGGGAGAGAGAGAGAGAATAATGAGAGAGCTCCAAAACTAAACTGACAAAAGGTTACCAACTGATCCTTAGAAGCCTTTTTGTGAATGAGGCCTCTATTTTCTTCATTTTCCTTCTCACATGCAAACTGTGACCTTTCACCTCCCTTTTCTCCTAATTTCCATTATTTTCATAATTAAATATGCCAAAGATGCCATTTTTCCTTTCCAAAGCCTTAGCCACTACGTTTGCCAATTTCCCTAGCCATAAACAATCACAAGTGATCCCCATCATGAGGATTCTACCCAACATTCAACTTGGAATAAGTGTCCCATCATCCGTGGTTATTATTTTGCCTTTATTTACTTTTATTACATGGAATTTTCATTAGGGATGTTACAAAACCCTCCCCCTTGGGGGAACATCGTCCTCAGTGTTCAACAACACCTATAACCACAAAAATGTTGTAAGAAAAATATATTGCTGATTGATCTTTATAACTTAGCTCGATACAATATTTACAATGATCAACCTTATAAGAAGCAAACCAACATGAAACATAACAACATAACATCATAATGACGTGACACCCATACCGCTTATTGGAGCTTTATAACATAGCTCATGGCGGTGTTTACATCCATATACATATGCACATAAACTAAAATCATCAAAACATACACCACATCATGTACCAAAACCACACCAAACACTAAGCCAAAACTTCTTTGCCTCAACTAGAAAACAAGGAAGGATACGTGGCCCGTATCTGATCCTCCATCTCCGATGTAGATTCATTGGGCCCAAATTGCTTCCACTCCACCTTAACTTGCTTGATTGCTCGGTTCCGGAGCATGAGCACCTTTTTCTGCAATATACACTGAGGCTTTGGATGGAATTCTCCATCTGGTTCCACCTACAATACAGACTAGTCAATCACATGATCAACATCTTTCACATACTTCTTAAGCAATGACACATGGAAAACATCATGGACTGTCACTGTCGGAGATAGTGTAAGTCGATATGCTACTGGCCCAATCCTCTTGATGATACTGAAGGGTCAACAAAACTGTGGTGCCAGCTTGGCACATGATCCAATCCATAAGGAGCTTTTCTTCAGTTTTTTGTGCAAGTACACATGTTCCCCAACACGGAACTCCTTGAACAACCTATTCCAATCTCCATAACTCTTTTTCATATCTTGTGCTGCCTATAGATTCTTCTTGATTACCTGCATTTCCTGTTCCATGTTTGCCAACATATTAATCCAATCAATACCCTGTTAACGGGATCACTCCAACTTATGAGAGTATTGCAACTCCGCCCATACAATGCCTCAAAAGTACTCATCCTCAATGATTCCTGATACCCATTTCTGTATGAAAACTCAACCAAGGGGAGATACTCTTCTCACTTTCGTTGTTAATGCATCATATACATCCTCAACATGTCCTCCAATATTTTGTTGACCCTCTCTATCTGCGGATGAATAAGTCATACTGAAGACCAACTCTGTGCCCATACTTGCGAAAAACTCCTTCCAAAACTTGGAAGTGAACTTCACATCCCTGTCTGACATAATCTTCTTTGGAACACCATGCGATCTGACCACATCTCAGAGGAATACTTGTGCTACATTGCGGGATTACGATAAATCTTGGTTTTTATTGATGAGGGTGAAGTGGTTTAGCCTCGGTATGCCCTAGTTGAGTTCTTTGGTTTGAGTCCCACATTCATTCTTGGAATATGGCACAGGGGTGAATGGTTGAAGACAAATTTGCCTCAACCATTCTATGGTCGAGTGGAACATGGAAGTCCCATCCTTGGTTTGGTTTTTGCATCATTAATGAAAGGTTATTTCTCCTTGTATTTCTATGAACATTTTTATGGATTATATGTGGTCTATATGGCTGTACTTTCGTGAGTATTTCAATTGTTATGCTGGTTATATGTGTGTTTTATTACAACTATGTATGCCTCTTAGCATGTTTTTTCTTGTAAATGAATGGATATTGTATCTATGGCCTAATAGATGGTAATGCAACAAATGTCATTAGGGAACAATGGTTCTTAGCGATTCTTAGATAAGTACAAGATCCCTATGTTTAATTCTGTTGATTACGCCTGTAGATTACATGTTTGCGACATGTTTGAGGAAATGCCTGTCATGGCTAGTAGGGATATGATTAAGGTCTTGTTTAAATTATTTCCTTTGCATCATTGTTTTTGTGTTCTTTTACTACTCCTAAGCTATCATTCCATTATGGGCAGTGACCTGGGACCTCGGCCTGAAAAAGTGGCTCAAATCCCGGGGTCGATGGCATAACATTGGCAAATTCGGTCTCTGGACACTGCAGGCAAGCATGTGAGAGTGACTTTGGGTTTCTGGACATTGTCATGCCTATAGCATGAGAGAGAATGAGGCTTAAGATGTCCATAATATCAGTGGGAACCAAGGACAAGATGTCTTAGTGGTTGACATGTCTCCTTAGGATCCCGTTGTTGATGTGGATATGTTGGTTGATGTGTTTTGTCGATTCCACTTCGTTAAGGTCACATAGGAGGTCGAATCTAATCATAGTAGCCTCTCGTTGCATGTTGACCCCAGTTGGCTAGTTACTTGGGTGGATGTGTGAGGAGGGTGTTACACTGTACCTATACCATCACCTGTACAAGTACCTGTGCTCTGTTGTAACTTGTGCCCAATATCCATATATCTCACATTCTGTTCACCTGTCCGCAAGATCCTATCCTGTAGATCTGTCCCATAAGATCTCATAGTTGTAAGTGATTTACTTGTATCAACATGCTAAGAGCATCAACCACTTTGTTCTCTTTACCTTTGATATATCGGATCTCAAAGTCAAATTCACTGATCGTAGCCAACCACCTAGTCTGCTTACCATTCAGATTCAATTGGTCAAATAAATATTGCAAACCACTGTGATCACTCATCAATGTAAGTCTCTTACCTAGAAGATAGTGTCTCCACATCTTCAATGCATGTATAATCGCTTCCAACTCAAGTTAATGTGTGGGATAGTTATGCTCGTGCTCATTTAATTTTCGCGACTCATAACATACCACTTGTCCATCCTGCATAAGGACTCCACCAAGTCCTCTCTTGCAAGCATCTGTGCATACTACAAACTCTTTGTTTGGATCTGTAATCTTTAACACCGATGCATGTGTCAACAATTATTTGAGTTTCTCAAAACTAGCCTCAAACTCCTCTGTCCATTCGAATTTCTTACCTTTCCTCTGCAATGATGTGATCGGAAAAACGATCTGTGAGAAGTTCCTGATGAACATCCTGTAATAGCCTGCCAAACCCATGAAATATCTCACCTCATCCACATTCTTAGGAGCTACCCACTCCATGATGGCTCTTATCTTTTCTGGATCTACTGCAATTCCCTTCTTGGAGACAACATGCCCCAAGTAATCTACCTCAATCTAAAAGAAACTATAGTTGTTAATCTTAGCATACAACTGATGCTCTCTCAACAACCTCAACACTGCTGCTAAATGTTCGGCATGCTCTTTCTCATTTTAGAATATACTAGTATATCATCGATGAACACAATAACAAAATTATACAAATATAGACGCAACACATTATTCATCGAGCACATAAATATAGTTGGAGCATTATTTAAGCCAAATGGAACTACAACAAACTCATAAGCCCATACCTGGTTCGGAAAGCAGTATTGTAAATGTCTTCCTCTTTGATGCGTACTTGATGGTATCCCAATCTCAAGTCGATCTTAGAGAACACTATTGCTCCCTTCAACTAGTCGAACAAGTCATCAATCCTCGATAACAAATACATGTTCTTGATGGTCACTTTGTTCAACTGCCCGTATTCAATACATAATATGAGAGTACCATCTTTCTTCTTCATAAACAATACCAGTGCGCCCTATGGTGATACACTTGGCATAATGTATCCCTTGTCAAACATTTCCTTCAACTGCAAAACTCAACCAACTCAGGTGTGCTCATCCTGTAAGGTGCTTTTGATGCTGGAGTTGCCCCTAGCACTAACTCAATAGAAAATTCTACCTCCCTGTGAGGTGGCAACTCTATAATGTCCTCAGGAAATACTTCTCAACACATCTGCATCCTCAACTTCCTTACCCTTATCACTAGAAATGTGCATTGCAAACAATTTACACCCTTTCTTGCAACTACGCTTCGCTTGCATAACTGTCACCATCCTAACGGATGTAGCTTTCTTCTTACCCTGTAAGACTCTTTGTTATCCATTGTCATCAACACACTCAATAGATTTATCATAACAATCCACCTTGGTTCTATGAAGATACAACCAATCCATGCCCAACAACATATTGTATGAACCCAACAGTAATACATTCAAATTCGTTGTGGTGGGCATACCATTCAAATCAAATGCATAAACTCTTACCCAATGATGAACTTGTTTCTTCATACTTGTAACCAACTGCACTAACCAAGACTTTGCATGAAATTTCTTACTCAAACCACACTTATCAACCAAGATAGGACTAACATAGCTATAATTAGATCCAAGTTCCATCAAAATAGAAATAACTTAATCACAAAGATTATCATCCATCTCAATGATAAATTCCTGATGGTCTGCTTGTTTGTTATCGAATGTTGCATAGATACATGAAATACTCTGACCAACATCACTAATAGTCTGTGCCTCCTGTGCAGTGTATATCTAAGGTCTAACACCTTGATTCTGCGGACAATCTCTCCTGCGATGATCTTTGCCACAAATCCAACACTCTATAGTCTTCCAACCCGTCTCCTTGTTATGTTCTCCTTATCAGAATCCTTGTTGTCTATCTGATGCATTGAACTTCTTAGGTGGTGTGACATTCTCCTTGTTACCTGTATCCTGAGGTCTTTCTCTCTTTCTATCCCATTTACCTTTTTTCTTTGCATTATCTCTCCAATTTGGCTTAGTCTCAGTTTTGTGCTTCTATTCTTCATAGCAATGACTTAGCTTCCAAATGGCCTCCTCCAATGATCTGGGCTCATCGAAGTAAATTCTATGTTTAAAAGCAACCAGTAATCGAATAACGAATCTATGAATCTTAGCCTTCTCCTCCTTGAGGTAAGGCACATAACTCAACAATTCCAAGAATATGCTAGTGTAGTCATCATCTATCATGGATCCCATCTTTAGCTCATAAAATTATTTTGCTCCTAAAATTATTTTTCTCTGTCACCAAAGTATCTCTTTGACAAATAGTTCTTCTTGAATAGCCGCTCAAACTCACTCCAAGTCAAATCCTCCTCATGAATGCATTTGAAATTCTTCACATCTTCCCACCAAATGTCTGCTTTACCTTTGAGACTGAATGTAGCCACTCTAGCTTTCATGTTCTCTGAATAATCATGCAACCTAAAGAATTTCCTCGTGCCTCTACATCCTACAGTTTATTCATCTCTCCCTCAAATGTGGGTGGCTTTGATTTCTTAAATTCATCTGGAAAATATCCCCTATCACTCCTCCTGTAAGGATGATATCGATGACTATCATAGTGCTTATCTGAATCAGAACTAGAATCATACCGGTGTTTATCCCTTCTCCTATCTGAAATGTCTAACAATATTCCATCTCTGATTATGTCATCTCTATCTGATTTGTGACCACCATGTGATCTATTACCATGTGCCCCATTAGTTCTATCCTCCTGTTCATAGCTGATCCAATGTGGTCCCCGTCGCTACAAATATGACAAACTCTGAAGTATCACTGCATTTACCTCTACTAACTTTTGTTGTACCTGTATGATTATGTCATGATCTACCTTACAAATCCTTATTTCTTCGTTTAAGTTTCTCAATGTAACTTCCAAATCGGAAGAGTTCCCCACACTGTATTTCTCTTCGAATTCATAGGGAGAGTCTTTGTATCCAACCATCTTGCTAATGATTTGATATTTCTTCCTGCAATGTATATCATGTCAGCTAAACCAAATCACAATAAACCAACGTACCTTAGTATAGCTCGGGGAGGATACCTTGTCTGCAAGATCAACAAATCAACGTGATACATGTATAACATAATCATGACAACATATAGAAACATAAAACATAAGCATATGACCATGCAACCGTAATTCTAGCTAGGGTCCAGTCATCAATGCATGACCTCAACAACAAAACACACCATGACCTTATGCATGACAACCACCATCATTACGTCACTATACACTTGACCACGTGAAAACATAAACATGCATAAGCGATGCATAAACATCCACACATATGCATAAACACATATTATCAAGCATGGATGAACGATACTTGAATCCAAACCTGCAAGAATGATACATGTAACCAAGCATTCAAGAATGTAACCATCAGGCAATATTGCAACCAAACATACTATAAGGATACATGTAAGTGACATAAATAGACATGTAACTAGTCATACACTCATAACGCTGCATTCCACCACAACAACCTCAAGTTTCACATGACGACATCACTACAACCAAGAACAACATCATGCAAATGCAATAAGCACATGGAATGCAAGTGTGAGAAACACACATGCATGCATGACCAACACATAGCCCATCCATTCCCAGGGGTGAACCATGCTCTAATACCACTCTGTAACACCCTACTCACACATCTACCCAAGCAACCGAACAACCGGGGTAAACATGCGACGAGAGGCCAATATGATATTATTCAACCTCCTAAGTCACTTTAAGGAAGTGGTACCAATGGAAACACACCATACAGACATTCAACATCAGCTTTAGGACCCTCATGAACCAATCCAACACTTCAGACAACTTGCCCTTTGGTCCCACTAAACTTTTGGACAACTTAAGCCTTATTCGCTCTCATTATATAGGCATGACAACGTAAAAAAACCCAAAGTCACTCTCACAGTCTTGCCTGCCAGTGATGAGAGACTAAATTTGTTAGTGCTATGCCACCATCCCCGGGATTTGAGCCACTTTTTTCAGGCCCAAAGCCCAGGTCACTACCCAGAGTTGAACCATCTCTTTAGAACAGTAGAATAATATGGAAATGAAAGTACTAAAGAAAATGCTTGAATGAATCCTTGATTGGACCCCTACTATCCATGATAGGAATTTCATAAAACATACCACGAATGTGTAATCTACAGGTGTAACTAATAGTTCTGAGCATAGGGGACTCATACTTAGATGAGAATCGGTAAGAAACATTGGTGTATCAACACATAAACTTCCATTCCATCCATTAGGTCATAAATATATTGATCATTCAATTACAAGTAAAAACATGATGGAATCCATACACAACTATTGTCATAAAACACAAACATAACCAACATAATAGCAACAAAAATACTCACTAAAGTACAACCATATAGATCACATATAATCCATCAAAATGCTCATCTAAATACAAGGAGAAATAACCTTTCATTAATGATGCAAAATCCAAACCCAGGATGGGACTTCCACGTTCCACTTGACCATAGAATGGCTAAGCCAATATCCTTTCATCAATTCACCTCCATGCCATATTCCAAGCATGAATGTGGGATCTCATAGAACACATCAATCAAAACACATTCAAGGCTTCCAGGGGCCATCCACCTCAACCCATCAAATAATGATTCCACCACCCAGTTGGACATCACCAAAACCATCAGCATATTGGTCTCCATCTAAGCCTTTTAGGGCTTCGAGAGCATTTGTCCCAACCAAGTCTTCCAGGATTAGTAATTCAACCCACAACTGTCGCTCATCTTCCAAAGTGTTTGTCCAACCAAGTCTTCCAGGACTAGTAACTCAACCCATCAAGGGCTTCTAGAGCGTTTGTCCAACCAAGGCTTCCAGGACTAGTAACTCAACCCAAGCTATTACAGGGCTTCTAGAGCGTTTGTCTAACCAGGGCTTCCAGGAACTAATAACTTAACCCAAGCTAAGGAAACATGAGAACCAACCAAAAACAAACAATGAAAGTAAACCCACAATCACCATGGCTATCTAGGAAATGGCAAGGCTAGGCAATCCACTGTCAATCCAAGCAATCCTCCATGCCAATGATAGATCATGACCAAGAATCCACATGCATATGCCATGCATGCCAAAACTAGTGAATAAATCATTCATGGACTCGGTATCTGCAAATAAATCTGATGTAGATGTTGATCTTGATGCTCTCTTGTGCTTTCTTGCTCTTCCTTTGCCTCCTTACTCCAAGAATCCGAGTATGCCACATCCACCAAGAGTGCTCGAAGAAAACTCCAAGTCTCTAAGAGTATGAGAGAGAGAGAGAGAGAGAGAGAGAGAGAGAGAGAGAGAGAGAGAGAGAGAGAATAATGAGAGAGCTCCGAAACTTAAATGACAAAAGGTTACCAAGTGATCCTCATAAGTCTTTTTTATAAATGAGGCCTTTATTTTCTTCATTTTCCATTATTTTTCCTTAATTTTCCTCCTCACATGCAATCTGTGACCTTTCACCTCCCTTTTCTCCTAATCTCCATTATTTTCATAAATAAATGTGCCAAATATGCCATTTTTCCTTTCTAAAGCCTTAGTCATTGCCTCTGCACATTTCCTTAGCCATAAACAATCACAAGTGATCCACATCACTAGGATTCTGCCCAACATTCAACGTGGAATAAGCGTAACATCATCTATGGTTATTATTTTGTGTTTATTTACTTTTATTACATGGAATTTTCACCACGGCTATTACAATATGGTTGTCCCTTCATGTTGAAATCTGGTGTTTGATCAATAGTTTTCTCAAATTTTAACCTCTCATGCAATTTAGAATGGCCACCTAATGAGTATGAGATGCATTTTAATGTTTCAATTTTTTTAAGATAGATTAGTTTCTTTTATAATTTATTTTAATTCTTTTAATTAAATGCATTGTTCACATTCTTTTATGTTCATTTAGTTAGTATTATTTTGCACGTCAAGCATTATTGCTTTCATGTCATAGACTCATTGCTTTTCAATTTGTTTGCTTTTAGATTCATAGATAGTCATGAATGATTCTAATTTGACAATGCACATTAGTAATTTCAATTGATCTCTCACTTCTTTCAGAATATGTTGTCTTTAAATTTCATAGATTATGAATTTAATGCTTTCTTAGTATAGGATTTGTTGCTTTCTAGATTAAATTTACTTTCAAGTCTTTACTTTCAAGTCTTTACTTTCCAGTCATTAGAATAGATTTAATTTCATGTTGATAAGATAGATTTACTTTCTTGTTGATAAAGATAGATTTACTTTTAGGTCATTAGAATATATTTATTTTCATGTTAATAGAGTAAGTTTACTTTCATGTTAAATGTAATTTCAATTTCATAGATTAAAAGATTTCTTTCCGAGTTTCGAATCTGATACTTTTGAAAAAGAAAGTGTGTACATACTCATCTTAGACATTTTTCATGAATAGGTTTTATTTCAGTCTTGAAACTTCTTTCAATAGATTAGAGTTTCCTTTTGAAATATAAAGTTGATTCCTAACATATATTGTGCAAGTATACTTCTAAAGTTCATGAACCACGAGTTTGATAATTTAATGACAAGTAATATCACTGGCAATTAAATTACCCAACACTACTTATTTCTCATAAAACATTTCGCTAATTACCAACCCAAAGGTAATGGCTTAGTTGAGTCCACTAATAAGAACCTAATCTATATCATTGAGAAAACCTTGTTGTCACAACAAATAAATTGGCACAATTCTTTGACCAATGCCCTGTGGGTTGACTGTGTTACACCAAAAACATCTCTCGGAACTTCTCCTTACTTCTTGGTTTATGGGGAGGAAGTAATCCTGCCACCAAACTTGTACCTACCCTCCCTCCAGTTATCACAAGAATCTCGAGGTCCACCTTGTCCTACCATGCAAAATTGAATTGATACCTTACTCAAACTTGAGGAGGAGAAGTAGAAGGCCAAGGAGAAGTTTGTCATCCATGAAAATTGAATCAAGAGATGGATCAATAAGAAATCTGCTGGGAGTAACAAGTTTAACGTAGGTGACCTAGCCCTGAAATGGGATAAATCCCATGAGGACAAAGGCAGACATACCAAATTCCAAGCCTTGTGGATCAGACCTTTTCAGGTTAAAGAGAGACTTGGCCAACATACCTATCGCTTACAAACCCTATAAAGGAAGACCGAAACCCTTCCTGTGAATGACTAAGACTATAAATTCTACTTTACCTAACAGCTCTTATAGTTGCCCACTCTCCCCTGTACATATATTTATTTTGCCTTTTATGTTTTCAGTTTTGCATTTAGTTTAGTCCCTCACATCCCCTCCATATCATGTGCATCGTAATATACTCGTTTATGAATAAAGGCTTTTAGTATGAATAAAGCACTCTCGGACATCCCCCTGAACCATATGTATTCCAGAGTTGAGGTAGCCTGTACATCAATGGCTGCATTGTTCACCTTTTGTCTATGATCGGTCTCAACAACCTTTAAAGACAAAACCTTACTGAGGTGTAAATATCGAGGAAGGTAGGGAACCTTGATTATCCCATAAACCTTATCTTAACAACAAGACCCTTGCTTTTGACTTGGTTTCAAAGGTTCAAAGTTGGTTTTACACCCAGTGACTTGAAAGGGAGAAGGAGAACTTATAATGGGAAAACTACTTTTGGGAAAAATAATTAAGTCTCTCAAAAACCAGAAACAACCTCCCTTATCTTAACAATAAGACCCTTGCTTTTGACTTGGTTTCAAAGGTTCAAAGTTGGTTTTACAGCCAGTGACATGAAAGGGAGAAGGAGAACTTATAATGGGAAAACTACTTTCGGGAAAAATAATTAAGTCTCTCAAAAAGCAGAAACAACCTTCCTTGCACATAAAATAAGTTGGGATACCTCATCCATCCTAGAAAAACAATTGCCTAATAAATGATGCTAATGTGCACATAAGAAAATAAAAAAATGAAGTAAAGGATTGAGAAAAGCTCCCTACGTAGAGAGGTGATGCATAGACTCCGTTGAGGCACTGACCATGCTAGCTGGAAATAGAGCAATGTTTACGATTTCTAGGAGTAACTCTTTCAGGGTTTTGACCAGACTCACTGGTAGCAGAGCAAGACCAAAGGTTTATAACACACTACCGAACATTTTAATAGCCCATGCATTATTTTCTAGATCTCTGTCGAAGTTATTGGGAACATTCTTAGTTGGTGTGTTAAGTAAGCCCAGTCAAAGTAGTAACATGCTTATAACCAATATTAGAGGATAAATTGGAAACATTAGTGGGACCCATAATCTTAGGATGACATGTTCACAAGGCCTGACTTTTTTTCAACAGAGAACAAGTAGAGACTCTGAGGTTCTACTAGTGAATTTCCAGTTGTTGTAGTTGCTACAACAACCCCAAAATTTGACCTACTTCGAAATTTTGTAGACCCCCTCATACTGATCTTACATACCTTTGTTTATGTTAGTACAAGGTTTCATACTCTTGTTATTTATCAAGGTTTCCTCTAAGACTTTGGAGGATTCTAATTGGAAAGGTTTCAACTTAGTTCTTCTTCAAGGTCATTAGTTGCACTATGAGTCCATAGACATAGCTCAAATGTCATGACTTCTGACCTTCCCTTTATATCTCCTTATGCCTGAATCACAACTTCACATTTTAGGATGAGTCGCGAAGTCGCACTCGAAGAGATCATTCTAATTCGTGACATCGCGACCTTACTACCTAACAACATACACTGCTCATTGAAGGTTCTTCTGAACCATAGGTTGTCAAGTCACATAATTATTACCCTTCATTCTTGAGACCCGATCTAACTTGCGTCATAGAAACCTATTGTAGCGACTACAACAACCCTCCAAAATTTTACCTTCGCTTCGTTTTGGAGCCTCCCTCCTTAAATCTTAGCAGCTTGTCTTGCACTGCTCAGGTACTTGTGCTTTCATTTGAATTTATCTGTCACCTTACAAATTGTGTTCACTTACTTTCTTTTCTCTCTAACCACAAGATGACCCTCCATGGCTTGGTTGATCTAGTTCTTGCACTGCCTTGGCAAACTGCACAGTCCTAGAGGGAAGCCAACCTTGCTCTCAGGAATTGCGCAGAGCAGCCCAGCAGTGAGCCTTGCTCTCAATAATTGTGCAGATTAGCCCAACAGTGAGCTTCGACTCTAGAATTGCGCAGACCCAGCTGACATGTTGCCTTCATCTCGGAAATTTCGCAGAGCAATAGAGGCATCCATAGCCACTCAGCCCAGGAATTGTGCAGAAGCATTCCCTCAGCAGCTGTCTGATGCATGTGCCGGGAGGTTGCCCGGTTCCCTCCAGAACAACATAATTTCTCCATGCGTGCATAGAAACCCTTCCTGGAAAATAAAAAAGCAAAAATCATCCCTAAAAATAGGGATCTATTTTTAGCAATGGGAGTTACACTTGAGCTAATTTTATAAAAATGCTGCCACTTGTCGCTTTTTCCTAGATTTTTGGCATGTGTTTCATAAACCCTAAATTGATCAAATCTATTTAATTGATGCCACCAGAGCTCATTCACACACTCGATATTGGAGCTCTGGCATTCTTGAAGCATCTAGGATCCTTTGGCATGATCAACATAGTTTTTCCGGGTAAGTTTTTCTTTTCAGGTCTTTTGTTGTTTTTTCTGTCACATTTGTTTTCATGGCTTGTGTGAGTGTTGTTTTACATGTTTTGTTGAATGACCAATGAAGTTTTAGTTTGTTTTAACTTGTAGAAGTGTTGTTTCAAGTTTTTCATTGTCTTTCTTGAGCGTCACATGCATGACCCCATTTTTGCACTAACGATCGTCGTTGCAGCGACTCTCCCCACCAACTTCGTTATTTGTCTGTTTTACTGATTTCTGCACTTTTTTTGATTGCATGCATGGCCATCCACTCAAATATGCACCATCCTTTTCTCATGCATTCGAATCTACTCATTTTCAAGTAACCCTTGATCAGATATGGGCTACCTTGGCTCAGATCTAATTCTTCTCGACATGCACTACGCATCTCTGGAACTCAAGGTTCTTCCTTGGCTCTAGGAATTGCGCGGAGGCTGCGAGTGATTGGCTCTAGCTGTGCTCTACACAGTTCCAAGAGATAGTCCCCAATCTTGCCCACTTTTATTGCGCAATGCACAGTCCCAGCCAACATCAAGCCAGATTGAAGTTCGAGTCCACAACAAGCCACACAGGACTGCAATCTGCACAGTTCCAGTCATCAGTACCTCTCACTGGCAGTAGGGACTGTGCAATGCATAGATCAAACTAACAGTCCCTCACCTCTGAGAGTCACAACTAGGCAATCTTGCCTAGTAGTTGCCCAGTTTGTTGCATGATCGATCCTTGAAGTTAATTTTATTTTTAAGCTGACATTTGCTTGTCATGAGTGTCCGCTCTATCTCTAGGTACATCAGTTGTTGAGCAGCTTCTCAGTAGTACAGGAAGCATGGTTTCCAAGAGAGCTAGATCAAAGGATACTATAGAGAGAAGTACTGGAGATGTAGCTGAACAGGTGCCAATGAACTTGCCTATCTGTGTAGACACGCAGCTGTTCGAAGAGCAGGACACGAAGATTATATAGCAAGAAATAAAGGACATATTTGCAAGCAGTTTCAAGGAAGATCTGGAAGATCAACAGGTCTATGTCAACATCCACAAGTCAGGCTTGTACATGGTTACATGTAGGTACCTCGCCTTCCCGTGCATAGATATCATTCACTGGATTGTCTCATATACAGATCCCGAGACAATGACATTGAGCAGTACCATTGGAACACAACTTGCCACCTTTAGGACGGAAAACTACCATCATATGTATCACTTGCCGCAGTCGGTGAACTACATGGATGCACTGTTCTTCACTCCTAATAGAAATATGAATACTAGAGACATCATGAAGCATTGAGTAAAAGAGCCATCAAATTTCAGAGCGAAACCCAACTAGGTCTACAAGATGAAGTCACTCAGGAAGGTTTACCAACTCTTGGTCATCTTTGCATGCCACTTGTATGGCCAAGAGAGCATGGAGACCTTCCCACAGAGTTGGGTGGTTATGGTGGAGTAGTACGCAAATGAAGGAAGGTCATTCAACTGGTCTGACATGTTGGCTATTCAGTTGAAAGTGCATGTCTCTAATGCGCGGAGTCCTCCTAAGGATGAGTAAGCAATATTCTTTATGTCCACGTACCTGCTTGATGCAATCTATGCCCAACAACAGTTCCTTGGCATGGGTTGGAAATGGACACCATCAGAGGATGTTGTGAAAATCTATTGCAAGTTGCTCTCTGAGTGCAGCTACCAAGGAGTCATGGCGAGGTTGTTTGACCACTTCATCGCCCTGCTATACAATATTATATTCGAACTAGATCCACCTTGCATGTCCTAGGAAGTGATGCAAACATTGCTTAACATTTCAGGTTGGTATGCCTCCCTCGATGACAACTTCATCAGGATGTTTGGCGCAGAGAAGCCTCTGCATGACCTACTGACGTTTTCCACAGAAAATATGGTCATGCAAGAGGTTGCATACCACATCTTCACAGGGTTATCAACAGGACTGAACAAGAGCAAGAAGGCACCATGGTCTACGCTTCCTTTGTGGATTGGGTTGTACGAGATTCGTACCTTGAAGCATGCGGATGCCGAAGCCAAGGACTTGAAGAAGTTTAGGTTCGACACTAAGAGTTTCAATCCGTATAATCCCCACTGCATACGTAAGAACCACTATGCGAAGGGTTATTACCCATGGATCCATGGGGCATGTCATTGGCCAGAGGAAGATCCTTGGAGGTATTGATATAACTCCTCTAGGCTCAATGAACCGGTCAACATAGTTGTAGAATGGAAAGTAGCACTGCAGGCAGCAACACCACAAGAAGCAACAACAACAACAGCAGTGAGCATTAAACCAATGCAAGACAAAGGCATGAGGAATATTTCCTAGAGCGCATAGGCTAAGTAAAGATACAAGTTCAGAGAATATTCTCTTGTTGAGAAAGTAGCTTTGGAGATAGAGGCAAAGAGGCGACAATGAGAAAGGAGAGTAAAATGGAGGAAGAGAGAGAAGAAAAGGTTGGAAGATGTAGAGAGGAAGTTGCAGGAAACATAAAAGACGCTGAAAGCAGAGCAAGAGCTTAGGAGGAGAGAAAGGGAAGAAAAACAGAAACAAGAACAAGAGGAAAGACAAGGTGCACTGACTTAGCAAACTGCGCCTATACATGTTGAGACAATAGAGCAGCTTGCAAATGAAGAAGAGGGTTATAAGGTGCAGGTTTGGGAACTCACTTAGCAAGTTGAGTAGATGGTTGAGGCAACAAACATGGAGATGGAACAAGAGCCATAGGATGAAGACACCAATCTCATTATGAGAGCATCCGAGGTCACACCACAGTCTCTGCCACCTCCAGAATCACAATCGGTCTTGAGCGAGCAAGGAGAGGTTGTCCTCCTTGATGATGATCCAGAGATGGATGCATACAATCTGTCATTCGATAAGTCACAACACAATATTGTACAAGCACGTAGAAATCAAATCCCGGATGATCACACATCACCTGCGCAAATAGAAGAAAGGGTGATTGTATCAGATGTTAGAAGATGTCTAACTACCATGGATGAGGATTCTCAGGCTTATGCAGAAGCCATGAGTTCGACGGTCAAGTTATGGATCATAGAGAATGATCGAATGGCGAAGGACTTGTAAGAGGGCAGGAAAAGAATGGAGTAGTCCGCAGGATCCGCTATGGCATAAATGAAGAAAACAATACTTGCAGGGATATCAACTTTGGAGACCACCGTGTGGATGTTATATAGAATATTTGTCACCGTGCATAAAGCAATTGTCCATCTATACGATTTTCTATAGTAGTTCGCAAAGACAACCCAAACTCTCAAAGACATCCATGTTGCCATTGCGCATGTACAAGAATGGACAATGAGGTATAAGGGGGCCCCGCTTTACTTGCATAAGATGATGAAGCCACAGGTAGAGCTAGACAAAGCACAAATTTAGATGTTGATCTAGAACTATGAGCAGCTCCCTCCACTCATCACCAGCATTGAGGCTTCCTATGCACGATTGTACAGGAGTTTGGATGTCATAGTGAGGACACACATGATCCCTTCCATCGGAACCCTCACTCAAGCCATGAGGAAGAACCAAGTCATGCTGGAGGTTGATGGGTGCATAGATCAGTTGATGCATGAAGCCACTAGTGATGACTTGTAGCTGAGCACAAAGAACATGCATAAGTACATCAGTGGTCCAACCACACTCAGGACAGTGCTGTGCATGCTTCAGGATGAGTTGGATAGAGGTTTCAGAACCATATACCCGGAAGCCATGGAGGTGAGAGTCCGCTTCGATAAATACATCACCAAACAGTACAGGGACATGATAACACAGTACCAAGATTGGTTTTAGTTTGTCACCGAAGATCACCGCGAGGAGGTTACCGAGTTGGTCTTTCCCTAAGACCCCGAGTGATGTTGTTTGTCTTGTTAGGCTAACTCAAGCCTATTTTTGTCCCACATGGGTATATGTGGAAATTGTATTATTGTAAATATGTTGTAAGTGAAATTCCAAGTGTCACTAGTGGAATGTAAACAATCACTATGTAATGTGAAGAGTCATGAGGGTAGTCCAAGATTCAAAGGGGAATTTCAAGGGTCACCCCACCCTTTTCTATATATAGAACCTCATAACTCATAGTATGGGCTTTTGGGAGCCAATCATTTGGCTAGGCATTTCTTAGAGAAGGCTTGGAGAGTATTGTGACGAGCCTTGGCTTCTCCACTATTTGGGCTAGTGGCTACCAATTGGTGTATGTATGGATGGAATAATATATAACAGAGCCATCATGTTTTCATGCATATGTTTTTATTGTAGTTGGACTATTCTAGTTGCTTTAGCAATGTATTTAACTTACACATTTGTGTATGAATTATTTTGTATGAAATTGTATGAATCTTGTTGCAGATGTGTTGTTGGTTTAACCAGTCACTTTGATTTGTGTATTAGTTTGCTTTCCAGATTGTGATGTCTTTCCACTCGTGTGTTCCTTCGAGGCTGTGTACTATCACAGGCTTCTAAGGGACACACTTCCTTTTCCCCTCCATGTGTTAGAACCCCCATGCATCTTACTTGACTCACTCCAAGTTCACACACTTTCTTCGACAAAGTTATCATACTTACCTTTGCACGCTACCACAGTCAAGGCATTACTTTACTACCCACTCCTAGGACTCCTACTCAAAACGGTATGAGGTCTAGTTGGGACTTCTTACCAGGGAGATCCTGTGACATGTTTGCAGGTCCAACACCGTCAACAAAACCTCACATGGACTTGTTATGCACTAAGTCTCTAGGTCACACCTTAGGCAATCTCTTCCCGTGCGACTCCTCCCAATCTATGACCCAACGATCTTATTTCCTACATGTGTAAGATTTTCTATATAACCCTTGTTGCTCATTAGTCCTTCACCTGGTTGTTTGGAGCGCTGGAGCGGACAACTTTGGAAAACTGGAGGATGCATGACTTCTCTCCTCTAGGTAAGTGACCCTTCACCTTCCCCTGAGATCATTAGTTTTTGAAATTTGTCCTTCTCTCTAATCTTGCCCCTGCATTTTCCATTTCCCGCAAATTTCACCTCTCCCTTGCTTGCGCCTTTTCCAATTCCAAAACCATTAACTCTCTAAACTCCCAAGCCCCTCACCATTCATATCTCACCTGCTACAATCTTATCCCATCTAATCTACTTAGCACCCTCATTATCCCTCATATCCTTGTCACATATACCTATCTCTTTTACTAAACGATTTGGCAACTTTTCCTTCATCCCTATGTTGTTGGTGTCTCATTCATTGGGTGTGCGCATACACTCTCTTTCCCTCTTCCTTCACCCCAATCCTAAGACTCATCCTTTGGTACGATTGGAAATGAATTATTATTTTTATCAGATTTTTCCTCTATTCTGTTAAGTGCAAAGCAAATATCTTAATTTGAATTATTGTATGTAAATAATCTTTAATATTCTTTAATCCAATTTGCCTCATCCATGAGTTGATACTTGGTTCTAAAATTGAACGTGAGTTATGCCTAATTTGTGGTGATCCTAGCCTAATTTAATAATTAATGTTATTAAGTGCATCATCCCAGAAGCCAGGACTACATGAGCACCAATAAGCTAGCATAGATATAAAAACATGAAAAATCATTTAAAACAGTGTCACAATTCTTAGTCTTAGTATTCAGAAAATTTTCTCTATAATATCTTGAAGTGTAACCCCCTTGTAATTTGGGAGCAATGCTCCTCCCAAACAATATTTTATTTATACTTGCCATACATGCAATTTTTTTGGCTATAATTGATATTATGGGCTTAGATTATCAACCATATATTTGATACTTTGAGAATTAGATAACAGATCACTACATAGTGAGTAGAACATGGAAGTTTTCACTTAGCTAACATGATTTTAGAATCTAAAACAAACAGTGATTATTTAACTAGCCAGAACAAAAGTAGCCCCAATTATGGATTTCCCTTGTCTTTATCATGTTCATGAAGCTCAAACCTTTTGTAATTTCCTCCAACAACATGGTTACATCACCATTTCCTTTCACATAAGGTTTGAAAGACATTTTGAATTTTCATCACTGAAAATGGGTTTCTTGATCAGGCTATCTACCTCCTGCTTAATTCAGTCCTCTATGAACAAGGCCTATTTCTAACATTTGAATCCTTTTGAAAAGGGTGCATTGAACATTCCCCATGTCACCAGGGTTACTACGGACGAAAATATAAATGTTAAAACTATAATCATCAAAAATTCTAAAAGGGCTTGTAGGGAACTACCAAGCAAAAGAGAGAACAAATTTTGAGCCCTGGGCTTTTCCAACTTAAAGTCAAAATAATGGATATAAGGCAAGAGGCTGCAAATTTATAGAAGCAAGAAAGTCCTTTGTCACAGTTAGGTTGGCATTTGAGAAATTGGTTTGATATGGAATCAAAAAGGTATTTATGGAAACACTCAAGGAAAGAAAAGTTGGGAGAAAAGTAAAACAAAATTTGTGCGAAAATTAATCTCTCATAGCTTGACAGAAGTGGTAGAGAAAAGATTAATCTCTCCTACCTTGACATAAGTGGTGGTCAATATCAACACTTACAAGAACTTTGTGGTGGAATATTATCAAAACTAATAGAGGGATATGCAAGAGTGTACAGTAAGAACCTTGACAAACACACCCACTGAAGCTTGCAACATTGTTTGCAAGAAGAGAAAATTATGTTACCTTTTTCCAAACATGTAATTTAATATATTACAGTTTAATGAATATGTTTCCCTATTATCATATATGGTTTCATACTTTAACAAAAAATTCGCCAAGACTTCACAATGTTTTATTATTCAGTGAAATATTTGTTAAGATCTTACAAGATTTTATAATTCAACGAAAGCTTCGCCATGATTTTACAAGATAATATAATCTGGTGAGATATTCGCCAAAAAAATTATATATACATAGTATATTATTGATAAAATATCCTTCCATTTTTCCTCTGTATTATGGGGATTCACCCATTTATTATACATATAAATTTAGGGGGGTTCTTAAAATTTTCCCTGTCGGTCAGACTTCAAATCTTCCTCTAGGCTTCGCATGTGTGGAAAAGCATAGAAGAGAGAATATCTGAACTGAATCTGTCAAATGAGGAAGTCAAATTATGTATTTACATTTTTCAAATGGGTGACTTTTGACCAAGGGTCACACCCTTTCATGTTGGGGCCAGCTTGATAGTTTGGAGCCTACATAAAGCCAAAAAATTAAAATTTTATTTTAATTTCCATAATTCTTCCAAGTCAACTTAGGAGGCCTCTTGGCATGCGGGAATACCTCCCAATGCTACACAAATCAACACATATGTGGTTGGTTTTCACAAGCACTCATAATTTGAAAACACTTCTCAACATAGATTTATGAATCAACAACATACCTCCTAGCTGAAAAATCAACCACAAATTGAGGAAGAGATGAATAAAGACATGGCTAGAAGCATTTGCTACAAAAACTTGTCGCTTGTGTAATTTAGGACCACAAAAAAGTGATAAAATGTTGATTTTGTGCATACATAATCACCAAAATATGAACATAAAGGTGGGCAATTTTTTTTTAAATTTTCACCCTTCAAAGACAACCCCAAATGATGAAAATAATATGCAGGAAAACCCATAAAACATGGATGGAAATCATGATGAGAAGGCTCTGATAAATCTACCCTGAATTTATTAAACAAGTTTAAAATGAATGAGTGAAAGTAGGTCTAAAAAAATTCTGAACTTCACCCGTATTCATTAGCAACACAAGGCTAAATTTTTTTGCTTGGACTAGTGCTTGTGACCCTCATGGGAAAGGGTCATGATTGATCATAGACACTAAGTTATGCTCTTCCCCCTTGTTTAAGCTCCTAGGGAGAGGAAATGAGTCAGAGAGCTCCTAGGTTTGAGGGAACTCTGGACAATAGGATAGTGTGTGATCCTTACTCCTTGCAGTAAGTTGAATCTCTCATAATGTCATTGTATGGTGTGTGTGTGATCCTTGTCACTTACGACAAGTTGGGTAAATCCCCCTACTATCAAGTCTAAGACTTGACAGAGTATACCCCGCATGCATCCTACCGATAAGTTGGGATTATTGGGATTCCCACCCTTCTAGCCAATGGGTGAGGAGACTTGAGTGTGTGTGCGTGTAGAAATTCTATGTAGATTCAAAATTACTCATGTAATTTAAGAAACATAAGACTCAAATGTACTCTACTCATAAAGAAATTCATGATCAAGAAAGAAAATCATAAACATGCGACATGATTCAACACATACATAGAGATTTATCTAGGGGAAAGAAACTACTCAAAATCCATTCCTATATGTATCGTGTTAATTAGAAAATAGAGAAGTAATACAATGCTTTCTCAAGCCTGAGCAACCTCTACGCTAGTATAGTCTATCTCATTGCTTCACAGGCTGACCTTGGCCAACACTTAGCCAATTTTCTAGCCTTCCAAGCTTCTACTTCCTTACGTTGTTCAATGAGGAACTAGGCCCCTATTTCATAAGAATTTTCCTCCAAGGAATTGTGCAATTCATTAAGGCTCTTCCTCTAAATGCATGCACCACCTATACACTTCATAATAATCTACAATTGATAGTACACTTCCCTTGAACTCCAATTTCAACGGGGTAACTTGTTTTCTCCACATGCATGAGCTAATTGAGGTTGATTATTAGTTAACTAGTTGATCACTAAGTTGTGACTAATTACACACCCCACTACTAGACCCTCCACTAGTTCCTCCAACAGTTGGAACTAGTTTAACTGACCATAACTCAATTTAACTGATTTAAATTGTTACAATTGAAATTAACTCAACCTAGGCTCCTAAAATTTAGGAATCACTGCACACAACTAAATTTCATGCCCCTAAATTGAATTAACTAAGCTAACTGAGTGATAACAACCATGTCACCTTATTTAACTCATCCAAGTTGTTTGTTGATGTGGAATTTTGAATTTTCTCTCTAGTTTGACCAAGGAAAATTGAACTAAATTTTGTTGTTGTATTTTAAACACTCCCTCTTAGTAAGAAAGGGATTCACATCTACCCCGATCCAACACCTTTGGAATATACTAAATACAACACTTCCTTCTGCTGCTGATGCTACTGCAACATCTGCAACTAAGAAGGATACATAAAAATAAAATTGAATCAATTTGCACTGTCTATTGGGAAAAATGTGTTGTTGTTGACTCTACTACTAAACCTCATGCTCTGCTATCAACACTCCTCTGAACTCCTCAATATTTTATTGAAATTGATCCTAGGAAATAGAGAATAAATGCAATGCTTACTGAAGCCTGAGTGTTAGGTCCCTATAATACTAGTGTATTCCCTTATTATTATTGTCACTGTAGCCCCTTATTGTTGTTGTTGTGCCCACATTGTCCCCATATTGTTATTATTGTGCCCCATAGAAGCTCACTATTGTTATTGTTGTGCCCTTACATTATTATTGTTATGTTGGCTCTAATTATATTATGACCCCTTAGACTCCTATATATAGAAAGGAGGTCTTGCCATTTATATCATCCAAAAATTGTTCATTTGTGTAATGTAAAGGAGGTTTCCCCCTCGAAGAGGTTACTTTTGAAATCGTTGATCTATCTCATTCTTATATTTTGTGAGCTAGTTGCATAACAATTGGTATCAAAGCTTTGGATTCTAAGGTTTTGCTGCTTCAAACAGGTAATCGTGGAATTTCCTCTATAACTTTTTTTCTATGAAGCTTCAGAAGCTGAACTTAATACCCGTTTGAGGCGAAATCATGATGAACCTCGGGACTAAATTTCAGATCTTGTCTTGCTATATTTTCAGAGATATGAATTGAGGAAGTTAGGGTTTTTGCAGGCTCCCGAATTCAATCTCAAACAGGTCACCTTAGGAAAATCATTATAACTTTTTCTCTGAGCATCAGATTGAAATTTCGTAAATAGTTACAAAAAGAGGACGAACTTTAATTTTCTATGTATCGTTTTCATGTCCGAGGGTTGAAACAGTGACACATGACACTTCGTACAAGTTCGCTCTACTGAACTAGTATATAATCAAGTCATCGTGGGAGATTTGACATAACTCTTTCTTGGAGAATCCAATCTAGATCAGACTTGTGGGATTGGAAAGATGACACAAAGGGATATCACAGGACAAAATTTTAGACATTGGAGATACGAAATTGCAGATATACAACAGATTTAATATCAAACTCCTACAAAGAGAAAAGATGTGTGTAGTATTTAAATTTTTTTTGCATAAGTTGGTTTGAAAATTTTGTTTTAAGTGATTCAAAGGGAATAGTGAAGAATATTTATCATTACTTGATGCCTCGAAGAAATAAAATGGAAACACCTAGTAAGCAACCTGAAAGCTCTAGCATGCATGACTCATGAAGAAGAGGAAGAAATGCAACATGATATATCAAAATTACGAGACCACGTGCAACAAATTTCACTCTTACAAAAAGTAACAGAAGCTAAAATGTATGGTTTAAAGAAAGGCGTGGAAGCTAAGAAGAATGGCGTGGAAGCTAAGATGGATGGTTTAGAAGTAAACATTGAAGATTTGAAGAAAGACATGGAAGGTTTGAAAGGAGATTTGGCAAAGTTGCTACAAGAAATGCTTCCTAATGGCGAAAAGGTAGTAGAGGAAACTCATGATGAGAACAAAAGAAATGTTAGTTATGATTTCATAGACTCTAACATTGGATTGAAGACCGATCATGTTCCAAATATCGATATGAGGAAGTTTGATGGCAAGGATCTTGTAACATGGATACTACAGATGGAGCAATATTTCGATCTCCATAATGTGCAAAACACACAAAAGGTACGCATTGCGACTTTATATTTGGAACCCAATCAGTTTGTATGGTATCGATGACTTTTCTCTCGTAAACAAATTGTCACTTGGGTAATTTTTACAAAAGAAATGATAGCACATGATGAGGATACAAAAAACAACACCTTTTTTAGCCAATTGATAAATCTCAAACAAAAGGGTTCAGTGGTTGAGCACATTGAGGACTTCCAAAAATTGAATATAAGGGTAAAAGATATTCCAGAGTAGCATAGGATTGATGTGTTCATAGGGACTTTAAAGGATAACATCCAACACAAGGTTTGCCTTTGGGAACCTGATTCATTGGAGAAGGCATTTCGGTTGGCAAGAAAAAATTAAAAGAAAAATTATGGCAACAAGGAAGCCTACCAATCACAACTATAAAGATGGAAGTGTTGTTACCCCTAGCCTTCCACAACCTACAAGGTTGACACCACAACAATTGGAAGAAAAAAGAGCAAAAGGGATTTTTTACAGTTGTGATAGCAAATACACTAAAGGTTATAAGTGTGCTGAGAAGAAATTATTTTACATAGGTTGTGAAGAGGAAGAAGAAAAGGAACAAGAAACATCAAAAGAAGAGGATACACACCAAGAAAAAACCCTAGAGAAAAAAGAATTGAATCTGACCATATATTTTAATGCATTGGCTGGAATTATGACTCCTCAAACTATGAAGAAGAAAAAGGTAATAGTGTTGATTGATTCAGGCAGTACCCATAATTTTATTCATTATAAGATAGCGAAGGAATTGAATTGCTTCCTATATCCAACACTAGAGTGTCAAGTGATGGTTGCAAATGGAGGAACCATAAATTGCTCTGGAAAGTACCATAATATCAAGCTATCCATGGGAGAATATGTGTTGAATAGTACAATGCTTTCCATTCCAATGGGTGGTGTTGATGTTGTACTAGGAGTCCAATGGCTACAATGTTTGGGTACGATAGCTTTTAATTTTCAAGATTTTTTATTTTTTATTTTTATTTTTATTTTTATTTTTAGAAGGAAGGAAAGGAAGTTGAATTAAGGGGCATCGCAGGGAAATCAGGAAAGATAATTAGCTCTAACAACATGACAAATCTTCTAAAGAAAGAACAACGTGGCATAATTACAAAATTATGTTCACTAGAGGTTCCCACATCGAAATCATCTATTTCTCCAGATCTCCAAAAAGTCTTGGACAATCATCCCAAGGTATTTGAGACTCCCAAAGGCCTCCCACCTATTCGTGACCATGATCATGCTATTCATTTGATTCCAAGAAGTGTTCCTCCAAACATCAGGTCTTACAGATATTTCTATAACCAAAAGAGTGAAATTGAGCGTATGGTTGCAGAAATGCTAGAGGCTAGTATAATTCAACATAGTCAAAGTTCTTTCTCTGCTCCAATAGTATCGGTGCACAAGAAGGATGGATCATGATGCATGTGATCGGATTATAGGGAGCTCAACAAGCTCACTATTAAATATAAATTTCCCATTCCTGTCATTGAGGGTCATTATGAATTTTTGGTCATGTCTTTTGGCCTTACCAATGCACCTTCCACATTTAAAGGTTTGATGAATTCCATTTTCAAGTCCTTCCTTAGGAAATGTGTGTTAGTATTTATTGATGGTATTGTTGAAAATAACAACAAGAAATGCTAAAAATAGAACCAAAAATATTCCAATTTTAATTTATCCATGAATTAAAATTCGAATTTAGTCTCACCAGATGCTTGAAAAAAATTAATTAATTCATCATGGATTAATTAGTTGGAGAAATTCAGGTTAGAAGTCTTTCTGAAGTCATGCAACAATTATCCCTTAAATTAAGGAGATTATCCCTTAATTAAGGAAATAAGATTGAGTTGTATTTGAGTTGTAATTAGTTAACTTAGTTTACTGAGTTAAGTCTAGTTAAATTAATTCCAAACTATTTGAGGAATTAATAGAGAGTTTACAGTCAGTTGATGCATGCATGCACTCAACAAGTGTATTCTAGTTAACTAATGATTTACTCATCCGCGACTCATGCATGTCTATTATGAGAAAGATCCATGTGAGATTAAATGCAGGGACAATGTACTATCAGTTGCATGTGTTTGCCTATAAAGAAAACACAAGCATGCAATCAAGGCATAGGTTCCTTGAGGATTGCGCAGTTCTGACAGGGTGTGAGATCAGTGTGAGTGATCAGTGTTACACTTGGTAATAGTAGGATCACCAGGGAAAACTGCGCAAGGAAATAGGAGGCTTGGAAGGCAGAGGAGAAAGCTTGTGAGAAGCCTAGATTGCCTGTGAGCATCCAGGAGGATTGTACTGAGAGCCGGCTAGCTATGAGAGCTAAGGCTTTGTGTAATTATGATGTATTTCCACCTTGTATGATAATACAGATAGTGGGCTTTTTAGCTGAGGCTTTCCCCTGAGTTTTTTCTGTGTTTCATGTGCATTGATTCTTCTTCTGGTTATATGTGTTCATCTTGATCTTGCTCAAATATTTTAAGCTTCCACAAAGTTGATAGTAGAAGTAGGTTATAGTATTTTGCTTTGGTATATTGCATTATCGAGTTAACCTGTAACAAATTCTCTACATGGTCTTAGAGCTAGATCTGTAGAGACCAAAATTTCTACATGGTATCAGAGCAAAGGTTATCAGAGCTGTGAACAGTATACCGAGAAGAATTCGAAGTTTGAAGTTCAGGGTTGCAGGTGCAAATCGAAATTCTGATCATACTTCAAAGTTAGTCAATGGCGTTCTATGGCTTGAGACTGGAGTATCCCTTGGATGGTAGCTCGAATTACATAGCATGGAAAGATATAATGGAGTCTGTATTAGAAGACATGGTTTGAAGGATTTCATTGATCAAGAAATCCCAAAGCCAGCTTCAACTAATGCACAAGAGTTGGCTGAATGGAAGAAGTGTGTGGCGAGGGTGAGACGGATCATCCTCGAGGGAGTTCGAGACCATATTGTCTTGCGTCTCCACAGGAAGGATACTCCATATTCAATGTGGAAGACATTGAAGCACCTCTACTAGAACAATAGCGACCAAAGGAAATTGGCGCTCAAGGATAAGATTTGAAGAATCAAGATGGACAAGGTCGATACTATTTCCACATATTTGAACAAGCTCACCACCTGCAGAAATGAGCTTGGTAGTGTGGAAATAACTACTGCCAATGATGATATGGTGAGCCTTGCTCTCCTTGGCCTTCCAAAGAGCTGGAATAACTACCAGGACTCTGTGAATGGAAGGGAGAAACTGCCGGATTGGGAACGACTGTGGTCGGATCTTATCTAGGAGGAGATCAGGAGGAGCACATGAGACGGGTCTTCATCCAAGGATGATGATGAAGAAAATTTGGCCTTAGCAAGTAAGGCAGGGAAAGGGAAGGGAAGGTTTCCCATTCCGAAAGGAATTCTTCTCATGGAGGGAAGAAGGGTGACAAGCCTAAAGTGAGATGCTTTAATTGTCATGAGATGGGACATTATGCGACTAATTGCCCATCGAAGAAGTCCAAGAAGGGATTCTCGGAAGGATCAAAAGGTGAGGAATTAGCCTCTCAGTTCGAAATGGACTTTACCTTCATCGCATGCATGGTGTCATCGATGGATGGTTGTGTTTGGTATCTTGACAGTGGAGCCTCATTCCACATGACCGGTGATAAAAGTTTATTCAGTACCTTGGAGGAGAAAGACCTTAAGAGGCAAATAGAGATGGGTGACGACGAAATGTATAGTGTTTCAGGAGTGGGCACGGTTGCTTTTTAGAGGGAGCATGGACCTCCCATCACCTTGACTGATGTGAAGTATGTGCCAGGACTGAAGAAGAACTTGGTATTGATCGCGATGTTAGAGGACAAAGGCTATGATGTGTTTTTAGTAAGGGAAAGGTTTTCCTTAGAGACATCACCATGAGATAGGTGAAACAGATTGGTTCACGGGCTGAGAACCTGTATGCTCTTAAGATTCAAGATGCATGCAAAGCTTTTAGGAGCAAGGCAAAGGTTAGAGACTTGGTAGCTGAGAGGGAGAGTAAATTACCTCTCAACATGCAGCCCGGAAGAAGTCCCAGAAGCAACTTCAGGAAATTGTGGAGCACCCACAATTAGAGAAGCTGAGAGGAGACCGAGTGGAGGCATATAGTCATGCAGAGACCTCCAGTGGGGGGGAATTTCGAGCCAAGCGGGCAGAGGGATCACATGCAGCCATACCTCTAGGTGTGAGGTGGGGCAATGTGAAGTGATAGTCCCAAGAATGATAAAATTTGGCGGGGTCCTTTGCGAGGTTTATCTCATGGATCGTACCTTGCTACAGGAGCCCAAAGTACATAGTAGTGGGAGGAATCAATAAGATTGATGCAGTTAGAGATCAAAGTGACAGAGGCTAGAGCAATCAGATATTGAAGAGCACATACAATGATTGACAACAGTGCAGAAAGGCAGAGTCAGCAGAAGCGCAAAGTTTTCAATTGACAGAGGCAATAACAGTCAGAGACTTTGATGACAGATGCATCACACTAATTTAGGTTGGATATTTTTTGTTTCTGGAGTTGCTGGAGCAACAACACTAGAGAGAAGTGTTGCATGCATAACATTACACGATCGGGATCGAGTTGAGTTCCTTTCTGGTTGAGAGGGAGTGTTGAAAATAGCAACAAGAAATGCTAAAAATAGAATCCAGAATATTCAGATTTTAATTTGTCGTTGAATTAAAATTCAAATTTAGTATCACTGGCTGCTTGAAAAATAATTAATTAATTCATCATGGATTAATTAGTTGGAGAAATTCAAGTTAGAAGTCTTTTTGAAGTCATGCAACAATTATCCCTTAAATTAAGGAGATTATCCCTTAATTAAGGAAATGAGATTGAGTTGTATTTGAGTTGTAATTATTTAACTCAGTTTACTGAGTTAAGTCCAGTTAAATTAATTCCAAACTGTTTGAGGAATTAATAGAGAGTTTACAGTCAGTTGATGCATGCATGCACTCAACAAGTGTATTCCAGTTAACTGATGATTTACTCATCCATGACTCATGCATGTCTATTCTGAGAAAGACCCAGTTGAGATTAAATGCAGGGACAATGTATTATCAATTGCATGTGTTTGCCTATAAAGGAAACACAAGCATGCAGTCAAGGCATAGGTTCCTTGAGGATTGCGCAGTTTTGACAGGGTGTGAGATCAGTGTGAGTGATCAAGGCTACACTTGGTAACAGTAGGATCACCCAGGAAAAACTGCATAAGGAAATAGGAGGCTTGGAGGGCAGAGGAGAAGGCTTGTGAGAAGCCTAGATTGACTGTGAGCATCCAGGAGGATTGTACCGAGAGCTAGCTAGCTGTGAGAGCTAAGGCTTTGTGTAATTCTGATGTATTTCCACCTTGTATGATAATACAGATAATGAGGTTTTTAGCTAAGGCTTTCCCCTGAGTATTTTATGTATTTCATGTGCATTGTTTCTTCTTCTGGTTATATGTGTTCAGCTTGATCTTGCTCAAATATTTTAAGCTTCCACAAATTTGATAGTAGAAGTAGGTTATAGTATTTTGCTTTGGTATATTGCATTATTGAGTTAACCTGCAGTGGATTCTCTACATGGTCTTAGAGCTAGATCTGTAGAGAGAAGAATTTCTATAGGTATAATAGTCTACAACAAGTCTTGGAAAGATCATGTTCAACATGTTGACAGAGTGCTCAAACCATTGGAAGAGAATTTTTTTTATGCAAAAACCTCCAAATGTTTCTATGGAGTACAAGAGGTGGAATATTTGGGTCATAGTGTATCTCATGAAGGTGTTAAGGTAGACCCTAGAAAAATTAAAGCCATTAAGGAATGGAAAATCCCAACATCCATAAAGCATCTGTGAGGATTTCTCAGGTTGACAGGATATTATTGCAAGTTTGTTAAGAATTATGGGAGAATAGAAGCACCTCTAACAACATTACTGAAGAAATATGCATTTTCTTGGACTCTAGAAGCAACGAAAGCATTTGAACATCTTAAAGAGGCAATGTGCCAAGCACTGGTCTTAGCTACACTAGAGTTCACAAAAACCTTTATTGTGGAATGTGAT
Source organism: Pinus tabuliformis (assembly GCA_031772625.1). Classification (NCBI taxonomy): domain Eukaryota; kingdom Viridiplantae; phylum Streptophyta; class Pinopsida; order Pinales; family Pinaceae; genus Pinus; species Pinus tabuliformis. Next base: position 236,098,306 of record CM062806.1, on the reverse strand, counting down.
GCCTCGAGAAATGGAATTGGTGTTGTTTTAATGCAAGAAGAAAGACCCATTGCTTTTGAAAGTTGTCCAATCAAAGGAAAGTATTTACACAAAGCTATTTATGAGAAGGAAATGTTACCAATACTACATGCACTTAAAAAATGGTGACCTTACCTAATGGGAAGACACTTCAAGATAAAAATAGATCATGATAGTCTTAAATACCTTTTAGAACAAAGATTATCTTCAGAAGACCAGAAAAAATGGGTCACAAAGGTGTTGGGTTATGACTTTCAAGTCATCTACAAAAAAGTGAAGCAAAATGTTGTTTCAAATGCATTCTCAAGAAAGGATGAGGATGTGGAAGCATTGCTTTGTGCCATTTCTATTATCTAACCAGATTGGATAAATGAAGCAAGGGATGAATGGAAGAATGATGAAGAAGTGTGGGAACTCATTAAAAAGTTGCAACAAGATCCCAGTACATATGATACATTTCGCAGGAAAAATGATTCGTTATGGTACAAAGATCGCTTATACATCTCTAAGAATTCCCAACTCAAACAAAATATTCTTCTAGAAATGCACACCTGTCCCTTAGGAGGGCATTCAGGAGTTTTAAAAACTTACCACAGGGTTAAGAAGGATTTTTTTGGGATGGCCTTAAATCTGATATTCAAAAGTTTGTGGTGGAATGTTTAGTTTGCCAAAAAAATATAGTTGAGACAATTAAGACCCCAGGTCTATTACAACCTTTATCCATTCCAAGCCAATGTTGGGAGGAGGTTTCAATGGATTTTATCACAAGTTTACCCAAGTCCGAAGGAAAGAGTGTCATCATGGTGGTAGTTGATAGAATTACCAAGTATGCACACTTTTGTGCATTATCTCATCCATTTAAAGCCAGTACAATTGTTATTGCATTTATGGAAACAATTTAAAAGCTACATGGAAACCCAAAGATTATTGTAAGCGACATAGATCCTATTTTCGCTGGAAATTTTTGGACAAAATTCTTTTCTTGTCTAGGTACTCAGTTAGCTCATAACTCTTCTTATCATCTTCAATTTGATGGGCAAACTGAGATAGTGAACAAATGTTTGGAAGGATATCTTCATTGCTTTGTATCTGATAAGACAGACACAATGGGTCAGATGGTTGCCTCTAGATGAATGGTGGTATAACACTTCCTTCCATACTGTAGAAAAAATGACCCCATTTATGGTACTTAATGGATATCATCCACCGTCCATCACATCATATTTAAGATAAATTCTAAGGTTCAAGTAGTGGAAGATCACATCAAGCATCAATAAAAATTTCTCCAAGTTTTAAAGGATAACCTGACTTTGGCACAAAATACAATGAAACAACATGCAGATCAACATCGCAGCAAAAGAATTTTTGATGTAGGTGACCAAGTATTTCTATGACTACAACCATAGAAACAAAAGTTCCTCATGCAAGCTAAGAAGGATAATAAATTATCACCAAAGTATTATGGTCCGTACAAGGCGTTGCAAAAGATTGGTACTATGGCATACAAATTGGAACTTCCTGCATCTTCCCGAGTGCACCCAATTTTCCATGTTTCATGCTTAAAGAAGGTTATAGGTGACAAACTCCCAGTTCAAACAATATTTCTAGAACTTCAAGAGGAAGGAAAAATTATATTGGAACCTGAAGCAATCACTGAAACAAGAACTCGACAGCTACAAAATCGATCAATTTCAAAGTATCTCATCAAGTGGAAGAACTTACCCGCTGAAGATTCTACATGGGAGGATGAGAATTTTATACAGAAGCATCCAGAACTACTCAAGCGTTGAGGACAACACTTTTTTTAAGGAGAGGGGCATGTTAGGTTCCTATAATACTAGTGTATTCCCTTATTATTATTGTCATTGTAGCCCCTTATTGTTATTGTTGTGCCCATGTTGTCCCCATATTGTTATTATTGTGCCCCCTAGAAGCCCACTATTGTTATTGTTGTGCCTTTACAATATTATTGTTATGTCGGCTCTGATTATATTTTGACCCCTTAGACTCCTATATATAGAAAGGAGGTCTTGTCATTTGTATCATCCAAGAATTGTTCATTTGTGTAATGTAAAGGAGGTTTCCCCCTCGAAGAGGCTACTTTTGAAGTCGTTGATCTATCTCATTCTTCTATTTTGTGAGTTGGTTTCATAACATCGAGCAACCTCTGCACTAGTATAATTTATCTCACAGCTTCACAGACTGACCCTAACCAACACTTAGCTAATTTTCTAGCCTTCCAAGCTCCTACTTCCTTGCACTGTTCAATGAGGAATTAGGCCCCTATTTCATAGGAATTTTCCTCCAAGGAATTGTGTAGTTCATTAAGGCTCTTCCTCTGACTGCATGCACCACCTGTACACCTCAAAAGAGTCTACAAATGATAGTACATTGCCCTTGAACTCCAATCTCAATTGGGTAACTCATATTCTCTGCATGCATGAGCTAATTTAGGTTGATTGATCATTTAACTAGTTTATTAGTGGGTTGTGTCTCACTACACACCCCACTATTAGAACCTCCACTAGTTCCTCCAACAGTTGGAACTAATTTAACTAACCATAACCTAGTTTAACTGATTTAAATTGTTACAACTAAAATTAACTTAACATGGGATCCTAAAATTAAGGAATCATTGCACACAACTGAAGTTCACGCCCCTAACTTGAATTAACTAATCTAATTGAGTGATAAAAACCATGTCACCTGAGTTAACTCATTCAAGCTGTCTATTGATGTGGAATTTCGAATTTTCCCTCTAGTTTGACCAAGGCAAGTCAAACTGAGATTTTCTTGCTTCATTTTCAACAGTGTGATCCTTACCATTTATGGTAAGTAGTATCTCATTCAAGTGATGGGATGCAAGTGTTCTATTACTTGGTTCTTAAGGATCGAGGTGGGAATATTGGCAGACAATAGGATAGTATTTGATCCTTACTTGTCATGGTAAGTGGTATATCATCTATTGGCATTGGATATAGGGTTGTAGAGTTATCTTCCTTATGATAATTCTTCTTCTTTAGATTGATAGTGTTCAATAGATGAGAAAATATGAGATATGATATGATATGACAACGACGACGATGAGATATTTGAGATGAGACTTATTATACCGTCAGTAATTCCTCCCTAACTAAGAGGGAGTTTTGAAATTTGGTAGCTTAGGGAGAAATTCACTCCTTTGGGAAGCCCTTCTCACCCTAAGGAGATCCATATTACCCTTGGAAAAATATAATTTTCACACGGGAAAAATATTATTTTAATGTTGGACCTTGTCACATCAAAAAGTACAAGTCAGCCTAGAAGGGGAAATTCATCCTCCATAACCACGTATAAATACATCTAATGTGACATAACTTGGAGGCATCACACATCACATCATCTATTCATCTGATTAGTTCATACAAATCTAAAATTGTAGGACAGAGTTCACACGTGCGAAGGAGAGAGAGAGAGAGAATATGTTGACCAACGTTGACTTATGTTTTTGGGACTGTTTGACAAACATTGACTTAGATGGTTTCGACCTTGTTTGACTAATTTTTGGATCTGTTTGAAATGTTGAGTTGACTGGGAGGTTGACCAATTTTTCAATGCACATTGACCAATGTTGACTATAGTTTATGGGATAGAGTTTCTGTAGGTCAAACTTTGACTTTGACCAAAATTTGGGGGGATGGATTTTGGGGCTATTTTGACCAATTTTTACCATGTAAGGAAGGCTGCATTCTTTGACAGGTTGACCAAACGTTTTCGAGCACTTTGACTATGGACTGGTTATGGCACCGTTGACTGCTATTGACTTTGGCATAAATTATGGAATTAAAGTTTGACCATATTTGACTTTCTCTCTCACATTTGGCTGGATCTTGGTTGGTTGGTCTGACTAGTCAAGCCTTTGACCTTTGACTCATTATTGATGTACTTGGACTATGTTTCTCTATGTTGAACATTTGAAGAATTTGCAAAGGGTTTCCCCAATGTGCAGTTTTTCCCTGGTCTTTGACTAAATCTCTTTGTATTTATTGTTCTTGGTTATCTTCTATTATGCATTTGGCTTATTATTCTATCTACAATTACTTATTGACATTGGAAGACTGAAAATATACTAGATAATTTATTTCTATTGCAAGAATTGTTTTTATAAGTGATTGTTTCAGCATAAAACATTGAAAAATTAACATGGTATCAAAGTTGAGGTGAAGACAAGTCCAATAAGACAAGATCAATCCGCCTTTGAAATTATCTTATCTGTTGAAGATCACTTAACTTGGTTAGGATGTCTACCTCATACTTCAAAATTGAAGATAATCTGAATGACTCATTTAAATATGATGTTTGGAGAGCTAGGGTTGATTTGACTTTAGAGGAGAATGATGTTTTGGAATATTTTGAACGAAAGGTAATTGGTCCTTTGGGAAATGCATATGTTGTTGTTAAGTCCAAGTACAAGAAAGGTGAGGTCAAAGCTAAGAGAATTATTATTGATTTGTTAAGAGATCATTTGATTACTTATGTTGCAAAATTGAAGAAGTCGAAGGAAATGTATGATAAGTTGGTTGGGATGCATAAGATCAACAACTTGAACCATATTCTTTCCTTGAAGAATCAAATCAAGGACCTCAATATGAACAAGGGGGAGACTATGTAGTCATACTTCATGAGGATATGCCAACTCAAGGATCAATTGTTGTTTGCTAGATAAATCACAAATGATAGAGGGTTGGATCTAATTGTCCTTGGAGGTATTCTACCAATTTGGGACATTTATTGCCGCCATTAGAAACAATGATAGGTTCCCTTAATTTTATGAACTTATGGGAAAGTTCACTCAAGAGAAGACCAATATGATTTCTAGAGGGAGAATTCAAAGGAATGAAGAAGGAGAACCTTCTACATTTTCTACTCAAGACAAGAAGAGGAAAGGAAACGAAGAGGAAGACCATCTAATTCAAGAAAGTATGCTCCATCATTAAAATATTCTAATAGAAGATTAAAAAGAGTTCTATGCTATAATTTCCACAAGCATGGTCATTATGCCCAAGACTGTCCGAAAAATAGAAATGCTTCAAGATCCAACAACAATAATCATGGCTTCAACAACAATAGGTTCAATGATAGAAGAAGAAGAGAAGATTCTACTTCCTTTGATGAAGGCCATCGTCCTCCCAAGAGATCAAGGAACTCAAGGTATGAAAATAATGCAATTTCTACTCAATCTGAATACTTTCTCAATGTTTCCCTTTCTAGTTCCTCTCCCCGAGATTCGTTTGATATTTGGTTGGTAAATAATGGAGCTTCTAGACACTTCAGTGGTTATCATGAACTCATCTCAAATCCAGTTGAGAGGGAGACAAATTTGAAGATTATTCTTGGGGACAATTTTACCTATCCTGTGAAGGGGTTTAGTGTTGCTTCATTTCATTTGTATTATGATGAAATCATACATATACAGGATGTTATATATGTGTGGGTATTGTAAAAGAATATTGTATAAATATCTACCTTGGAGGACAAGGAAATGAGAGTTTCTTTTATAAGAGGAAAGGTCCTTACCTAGCCAATGGAGTCTCGCTTGAGGGATGTCTTCACTTTAGGATCAAGAATTGAAGGCCTTTATAAATTCAATGGAAGACCAATTTGAGCATTGGTTCATGATAGTAATCATCAATGTGAGATATGGCACTAGATATTCGCTCACCTTCACTATGAAGCCTCGCCTAAGGTGAGAAGGATGGTTTCTAGGATGCTCGAGATTTGTATAGCTCTTGAAGAAGTTTGTTTGGGATGTGCAAGTTGAAATAAGATGAAGGGACCATTCCCTTCAAGCAGGAGTAGGACTAGTGGAATACAACAACTCATTCATTCTGATATATGTGGACCTATGTCAGTGACTTCTCTTGGTGGCTATCTATACTACATAATCTTTGTGGATGACTTCTCTCGTAAGACATGGATTTTATCCTTGAAGAACAAGGACCAAAAATTTGATATGTTCAAGGATTTTAAGGCCCTGATAGAAAATCAAACATGGAAGAGAAACAAAGTCTCCAAGTTTGATATTGGAGGGGAATTCATTTCAAACAATTTCATTGAATTTTGCTACAAATCGGGAATCAAGAAGGAGACTATTGTACCTTATAATCCTGAGAAAAATGGAGTAGTTGAAAGGAAGAATAGGACCATCATCAAAGTTTCCCAAGCCATGTTTCATGATCAAAAGTTTCCAAAATTTATATGGGGTGAAATTTTTAACACAACAACCTACGTTCAAAATAGAACTCCTCCTCAAGCCTTGGGTGACAAGACTACTGAAGAAGTTTTCACAAGTGTAAAGCTTAATGTTGGAAATTTGAGGATCTTTGGCTACCCTATTTACTTTCATGTGTTGAATGACAAGAGGAAGAAGGTAAAAGTTTTGAGAAACAAAGGTACATTTGTTGGCTATTATGAAAATTCCAAAGTTTATATAATATATGTGTCTGGTCAAAGTAATATAGATTTTAGAAGGGATGTGACATTTGATGAAGATGTTTCCCTTGAGAAAGAAAGGGATACTCCTCTCCCTACCAATGTTGGAAGAAGGAAAGATGACTTGGATGTACAAGAAGACTCTTTGATCCCTGAGTGAGATGTTGTTGATGATCCCATGGAACCTATAGACCCCTTGGATCCCCCTCTGTGTGATTCTCCCACCAGGAAGAGACCACTATGGCTTCATGACACCTTACAAGATGTTGAGAGACACGTTGTTGCAAGAGGAACCTCCAGGGAAAGAAATAGGCCATGACAATATCAGGGATATGTTATAGCAATGAGAAACATGATACAAGATTAACCACACACTTTTGAAGAAGCAATAAAAGAACAAGAATGGAAGGATGCCATCGCTCAAGAATATGAGTCCATAATGGTATTTTGTGTGTGGAAAGTGTTTCCAAGACCCGAATGAAAGTTTGGTGTGACCTTTAAATGGTTGTACAAGATTAAGCATAGTGTGGATGGAAGTATCGAGAAATACAGCGCAAGATTTGTGGCTAGAAACTTCTCCTAGAAAGAGGGAGAAGAGTATGGTGAAATTTTTTACACCAGTTTCCTGCTACACTACCATTCCATCCATTGTTTCTCTTGCTGCTAGCCAGGGATGGACACTTCACCAGATGGAAGTGAAGACCACATTTCTACATGGAATTCTCAAGGAAGAATTATATGTTGAACAAATACAGGGCTTTGAGGAGCATGACAGGAAGACTCATGTGTACTGGCTGAAGAAATCCCTTTATGGATTGAAGCAAGCCCCCAGGACTTGGCATGCCCACATCTATAACTACTCTATGAAGCTTGGATTTACAAGAAGCAATGCTAACCTAAACCTATTCTTCAAATTCATCCAAGGTATGTCCCTGATTTTAACATTATATGTCGATGATTTATTATTGGCAGGTGGAGAGACTCTTATTCTCGAATGTAAGAGGGAGTTGACCTTTGAGTTTGAAATTAAAGAACTTGGATTGATGCACTACTTCATGGGCTTAGAAGTGTGGCAGAGGCCTGGTGAGATTTTCCTTTCTCAAGGGAAATATGTTGTCAAGCTTGTGACTGCCTAGATTTACCTTAGGCTGAGGAAGGTAGGATCCAGGACCAACATCAAACCATGCTTAACCTGGTAGCTAGCCTTACCAGGTTGGGAGAGGGCTCTCTCCGGGTCAATCTCAGCAAAATATGATCACTAAAGGCTTGAGATGAATGATATAACTATTGATCTTAGGCTAGGTATGTGTGCAAAAGTGTTTGATTGAATAAAATGATGTTTTTGTTGGCTCAGATGGAAAGGTAGATTTTGGGTGCGGGGATTGAGGCTTAGTCTTGCAGAGATCTCAATGGGGCAAGGTAGGCAATTGTTTTTGGCACTTCAATTCGAGTGAGATGGAAGGATTAGATAGGTGAGGAGCTGAAGAGGGCAAGGAAAGTCATGGATCCTCTCCAAACAGCTAAAAACATCAAGAAACTAAAGCAAACCTCAAGTAGAGCACTGCAATTTCAATGGATTCTACTTACACTCTTGTTTGTTTAGTTAAGAAGAAACAAGATAGAGAATGGCATACATAACACATAAGCAAATTCACAATTACAAAAGAAATCACTGTACCAAGACAAATTGCCACATGGATCCCAAAGAGTGCTGTAAACCCTGGTCTCAATTCCTTTGCCAAAATGCTGATATGAATGTACAATGAAGCTCAAGGCTTTCTCAAAAGTCCAACCATGCTAATGACTGAAAAAACATAAGATATAGGCAAAAAAAAACTCATCCTAGCCTCTAGGGGTCGAGCTGACATGTTTAGGAGCTGTTTCAACTAATTCTAAACTAAGAACTAGAAATCAGGCAACAGAACAACATGCCTCTGGAAACTAGGAAACTGATTCATTCAGTTTCAAACAAATTTTTGATAGATGAATCTACCTCCCTAAGTGAAAATTAGACACAATTACATCAAGATCCATAAATTTTCATTAAATTACATCACAAATTTGACATTAAGAAGGTGAAAAAGTCAAACTGGCAAAAGCTAGGCGAAAAATAGAGTATACTTGGTCAAACTGGCAAAATTTTCCCTATGCGCCGTCCCTGATTTCTCTATGCGTAGCGCCTGTTTGGAGCCACTTTTGAAGGCCTTCCCGATGTCCAAATTCGCTCCAAGTGTGCTTGTTGGAAAGGTCTGCCTGTCTACTTTCCAACCCAAGTGAAATTTTTCAATTTGGCCTCCATTTGCCCCTCCAAAATTTAGTTCTCCCAACACTTCTTCTTGTGTGTCAAAATAGGGGTAGTAAGGTCATTTTTTGAGTGTTTTTGACCTTTTTGAGGGCTCAAAACCTATCAAAATTTCTTGGCCATTGGTAGGAAAGCATATTTTTCCATGCCAAATCCAAAAATGCTGAGTTTTTATCATTTGGAGGCTCCCATCAAAAGCGAGCGCCAGGTGGCGCGGCACGTAGGGTAGAAAATCTGTGTTTTAGTCCAAAAATTTCAAAAATGCAAAAAGTATCCCAAATTTTTTGAAATTTGGGCTGAGTCTTCTCCATCAAGTGTTGTGATGGGCCAAGGAAGCCTCAGCCAAGATTTGAAGTTTATCTTGTGCTTTTTGCCTCCTCGATGCCCTTTTCAACTTTTCTTTCAAGCTTCTGATTCTTGCCTTGCAACTCATATTCCTCGCCATGTAATGGTAGGCCACACACCTCAACATTGTTTTCTCCCTATTGGCCTTCTCCAACATCCTTTCCCAAGTGCAAGTTTGTCCTCTCAAGCCAAGATGATGGACGACCACAATTTTAATGAGAGCAAAATGGTAAATACTGTTGAACTGCTGCTGAGGAGTCTTGTGCTGTACTAGGGTGGTCATCTTCTCAATGTTTCGGCACATGAAGTAGGGGAGGTTCATCATCCTCACCCTGGTAAAATGCATCAGCAGCCTGATATGATAAGCATATAAACGGGAAAACCGGCCCTCACAGCTGAAATACTTCATGATCAATTTCATCAAAGGAGCATAAGAATCTTTGAGGTACCGGAAAGGAAATACTCTGTTGAGTTGTCTCAAATAGCCAGGTTTGATGTATGGTTCATAATGCTACCAGTCAATTTGCTGCCTCTTGTTCCATTGCTCTCCAATGTTTGGAATACCGGTTGCTAGTGAAATAGATTCTGGTGTTAATGTGAAAGTGACACCAGCTAGAGTGGCTTGACCATCATGTAAATGCAACACAAACAAACGAGCCAACTCATGATGAAACTGAATGCTAGCAACCTTCTCACAAAATTCATAGTAGGACTGGTGCTGAAAACAAGTGATGGCAAGAGGGCAGGCCTGTAACTCAGCAAGAGTGGTTGGTTCTTCTCGAATATGCTTGCCACCTCTATGAGGCCTCCTGGGTGCATGTACCTCTGTAGGTGAGTCACTATGTGTCTCCTCTTCATAATCATATGAGGGATCAGATGCCATTTCTGCTAGTGGATGAACTGTCTTGGAGCTGCCTTGATGAGAAGTAAGTGATTGTGATGTTTTTTGACTTTTATCACCAAGGGAAACAGTGATATGAGGGACTGTGGAGGGAGGAAACAGTGAGGGATTTAGGGACTGTTGGGGTAGGGTTTAGTTAAGGGAATAGGGAATTAGGGAATAATTTGGGAGCTTTTGGTATGGGACTAGGGTTTGGGAATTTGTATTTGGGTTTTGGGAAATGGGAATTGGGGATATGGGATTGGGATATGGGATTAGTGAATTTAGGGATATATGAGTTTAGGGAATAGGGAAGTGAGGGAAAATGGGGTGAGGGAGTAGAAAGGTGATGGAATGACTTGGCAGCCAAATAATTGATACAAACCCTAGCACTGTTTTCTTTGAAGAGAGAGGTAGGGTTTGATTTTCTTAGCCAACCACTATAAGACAAACACCATAAAACAACTACCATAATTGGATGAGAAGCAGTGATAGAGGCTCAACCTACTTGCACAAATGATGATCCACACATTTTGGGCGATTTGGCGTGAGTTGGTGAAGGTTTCGGGCTTGCTGGCTGTATGCGCCGCGCATCAAATCTAACGTGTCGTGCCAGTTATGTGCGCCGCGCCAGTTGCCCAATGCGTCGTGCCTCCAAACCCTATGCATCACGCTTTTTGAAGGAGACTTTTGGAGGCCTTTCCGGTGTCCAAATTGGGCACATGATAGCTCGTTGGAAAGGTTATTGAGTCTACTTTCCAACCCAACTAGAATTTTTCAATTTGGAGTTCATTTTACCTATCAAAAATCAAATCTCCCAAGACTGGTCAAAATGTGCCAAATGAGGCTGCCTAAAGGCAGAGTGCTGTTGCAATCAACTTTTGAAGGTCTTCCTCAACTCAAAATTGAGCTCATGATAGCTCATTGGAAAGATATTTGTGTCTAGTTATCATTTGACTCATCAAGAATTCATTTTTCCAACCAAGCTAGGAGAAAACTTGATTTTCCCAAGGTCACTTCAGAGGTGCATCAATTCTTCTGAACCAACTGTATTTTTTACATTTCTGTAAAACCATGACACCTGTGTAAAAAGTGAAGGAGGTTTTTCTTCCTTGGCCTGTTTTGGAAAAAAACCTCTCTCAGTTTTCCAAAATTCATCTTTTATTGCTCAGAAACATCATTGGAGTAAAACCTATCCTGATGTGTGGAATAGGGGATTTGTCGAAATGAAGCGAAATGAAGGGGATAAGAGGCTTCTAAATTCTTGAGAAAATTTTGGGAAGTAGGGAGGGATGTTAGGAAGTAGGGGAAAGTATAATTTCAAAGATTGAGTGAGGGGAAGGGGTCCAAAAGGGAAAAACACAGGCCTAGCCTAGAAAATTGTCAAGTTGTAGCAAGAAACTAGGGTTTGTGCGAAAAAAAGGAATTTGGGGGATCTTAGTAATGGGAAATGTTTAATAAGGTACATTAAGGATAGGGGAAGGTGTATGAACATCAGGATACAATTTTTGCTGATGATTTGACCATCCAAGAGAAATTACCTTCAAAACCCTAAGAGAGGGAAATGAACCTTACCTAGGCACAACTGAAGCATGAACAAGGTGTAAAATGACCCATTGGAACCCAACATGATGATGAAAACCCTCTGAATGATGGTACACTCAGCTGAATAGTGACATGGACAGAAATTTGGAAAACTTTGAAAGGAGTGAAAACAAACCCTAGACCTAATACCTAGTGACTAAATTTTGCTTGAAGACTCACTGAAATGACAAAATTTGACCTTGACACCTTAAAATTACTCTGCAAGAGCATGTTTGATCACTGGAGGGAGGCTGCAAAGACTGACACTAACAAAGCTGCTGAAATTTTTTAGACTAGTAGAATGCAAGTCCATGGCCACACCAATGCAGATGAACTTCAAGAAGTTATGTGGAGAAGTTGTAGTACCCGATTTCGAAACTCCCACTGAGTACCTACAGTTGAATGGGGAACTAATGTTCTTGGTGAACTCTAGACTGGACATATGTTTTTTAGTTAACACTTTGAGTCAATTTATGACTAAGATTCTACATGCACTTAGTTGTTGTTAAACATGTGCTGAGATACTTACATGGGAATACTAATCTTGGACTGAGATATACCATCAGAGATGTGAGAATACATGGTTACGCTGATGCTAGCTAGGCCAGAAATGTTGTTGACAGGAAGAGCACATAAGGGTGTTGTTTTAGCCTCGGTTCCGCCATGATATCTTAGATGAGCAGGAAGAAGAAGTCCATTGCTCTTAAAATTATTGAGGCTGAGTATATTGCTACTTGGATGGCTAGTTGTGAGGCATCATGGTTGAGGAAGCCTTGTGGAGAGTTTTTTGAGCAGGTATTGGATATGACTGTGATATATTATGACAACAAGAGTGGGATCTGACAGGAATAAAATCTCGTATTCCATGAAAGGTATAAGCATATTGAGATTATATATCATTATATCTGCAATATGATGCAGAGAGGAGCCATAAGACTCCATCATATTTCGATAGATGAGTAGATATATGAAATTCTTACCAAGCCTTTGGCAAAAGAGAAGTTCTTGGTATTTAGAGAGCAGCTTGGAATAGTGGATGTGACTCTCCTGCGAAAGGGCCACGACTGATCGAGGACACTAAGGTATGCTCTTCCCCCTTGTTTGAGCTCCTAGGGAGAGGAATTAAGTCAGAGAGCTCCTAGGGTTGAGTAAACTCTAGACAATAGGATAATGATCCTTACCCCTTATGGTAAGTTTGTATCTCTCCTATTGTCACTTTAAGGTGTGCGTGTGATCCTTTTCACTTATGGCAAGTTGGGTATCTCCCCCTACTATCAAGTCTGAGACTTGACATAATATACCCCAGTATGCGTCCTACCCATAATATGGGCTTGTTGGGATTGCCACCCATCTAACCAACGAGTGAGGAGACTTGAATGTGTGTGTAATCCTTAGCAATTATGGTAAGTGGTATCTCGCTCAAGTGATGGGATGGAGGTGTTCTACCACTTAGTTATTGAGGATCAAGGTGGGATGATTAGTGGACAATAGGATAGTGTATGACCCTTACCTTTCATGGTAAGTGGTATCTTGCCTATTTTCATTGGATATAGGGTGGCATATTTATCTCCCCTGTGATGATTATTCTTCTTTAGATTGAGAGTTTTCAACAGATGAGCAGATATGAGATATGATATGATACACTGATGATGATGATGATGAGACATTTGAGATGAGACTTATGATGCAGTTGGTAATTCTTCCCTAGCTGAGAGGGAGTGTTGAAATTTGGCAACTTGGTGAGAAATTCCCTCCTTTGGGAAGCCCTTCTCACCCTAAGGAGACCCCTATTTCCCTTGGAAAAATTTAATTTGTACATGGGAAAACTATTATTTTAATGTTGGACCATGTCACATTAAAAAGTACAAGTCGACTTGGAAGGGGAAATTCATCCTCCACAACCACATATAAACACACCTAATGTGACATCACTTGGAGGCATCACACATAACATCATCTCTTCGTATGATTGGTTTGTACAAGCCTAAAATTGCAGGGTTGAGTTCACACATGAGAAGGAGAGAGAGAGAGAATTTGTTGACTAACATTGACTTACGCTTTTGGGATGGTTTGACCAATGTTGACTTTGATGGTTTTGACCTTATTTGGCTGATTTTTGGATATGTTTGAAAGGTCGAATTGACTAAGATGTTGATTGAATTTTTTTGTTCACTTTGACCAACATTGACTATAGTCTTTGGGCTAGGGTTTCTACAGGTCAAACTTTTACTTTGACCATAATTTATGGGTAGGATTTTGGGAATGTTTTGACCAATTTTGACTAAGCAAGGAAGGTCGCAATCTTTGAAAGGTTGATCAAACTTTGTTGGAACACTTTGACCATTGACTCTTGACCGGTTAGGGAAATGTTGAGTGTTGTTGACTTTGACAAAAATATCATAATTCAAGTTTGACCAAATTTGAGTCTCTTGCTCACATTTGAATAGATCTTCGTTGGTTGGTTTGACTAGTTAAGGCTTGGACCTTAAACTCGTTATTGATGTGGACTATGTATCTCTCTGTTGTACATTTGATGACAAGCTAATAGAAGAAGAATTTGGAAAGGGTTTCCCCCCCTTGGGGGGTTTTTCCCTAGTATTTAACCAAATATTTGTGTCTCTGTTGTTCTTGGTTGTCTTCTATTGTGCATTTGGTTTATTTTTCTATCTACAATTACTTATTGATATTGGAAGACTAAAATATATTTGATAATTTATTCATATTGGAAGATTCAAAATATATTGGATAATTGATTGTTATTAGAGGAATAATTGTTAAAGTGATTGTTGCAACATAGAACATTGAAGAATCAATGAATATAGTTTGATTTATTTACAAAAAATTCCATCGCAATGGCTATTCAAGTGGCTCTAATACAAAATTTTAGCCCTAAAATTATCACCATGTGTGTCATAGATAATATCACCATCAAAATGGAAACAAATTTTATCCCATCTATGTCTGTCAACATGGAAGAAAGCACCAATCCCATGGTTGTTATGTTCCTCACCTACATATAGAAGAAAAAAAATGCAACTTATCTAGCCTTTGTCTTCATGTGGAAGATGGATGAATTATTGGATGCTCTAACCACAAAGGGATTTATCAAAGTATTCCTCTTCAATGAAATCATGGATCGACTTTTCCTCTTCATGGGGAACATGGGAGAGTTTTTCACCTATGTCTTCTTGATATTCCTGGGCTTTGATGGGATGATGAGGTGCTTCTTCTCCCCTGGGTACATGGTATTTTTTAAGGATTTAATAATTTTCCTATATATAGTATTTTAGTCGACTATTTTGGTTTGAAAAGAATGTAGGTGGATATTAAATATAAAACATATAATTTACTATTAAAATTGGTAAAATTTTGGTGAATATCACCCATTTAATCATATATATGTAAAAAAAAACAGGTGATTTTTTAATGAAATCGACAAATATATTTTTCAGAAAATGTCCAAAAAATAACCCATTTGCGAAATTTCGCCCCTAAAAGTTTCCTTGTCTAGGTGGGGTTTCTACGATATCTTCAGTGACATTTTTGTATCTTCAGTGATATCTTCAGTGACATTTTTGTATCCATCACCTATAAAAAACAATCATTTTCTCGGTATTCAAAAGTGCATACGAAGGTTTGTACCTATCCATCTTCATGAATGATGTGAGATTCTATCATGGCCTTAATAGAAGATGCAATAAGCGACAAGACTGATTCATGATACCCATTAAAGAATCTAATGAATCTATCAAACATGAAACTTAACCATCAACTGAAGTGCTTGTAATGCTTGAGAAATTGAGTGGAGCATAGAGATATTTCCAATATTATAATGTTTATTCTATGCTTCTTTACTTCTATATCTTCAATTTTAAATATAAAATACCTTCATACCTCATACATATATGGAGTGGAATTGCTAAGGTGAACCTTAATACCTTCAAAATATTACTTATTTCACCATATAAGCAACGAGTCTTCAAAATCTACAAAGGAAAAAGGATTCTTCCCTTCATGGAATTGTTAGACTACGTGGTCAGGGGGGTCTTCCATGAGGTCAACTAAGCTCAATGTGTTATACTATGAGGTTAGAGTAAAATATATCTTAATGTTATTATTATCTAACTTAATGTCCATGATAAATTCTTTAATCTCACAACTTAAATCATATTTCTAATTAGCCTTAAATTATTTAAATGATCCACAACACAAGGGTAAATTAAAGCAAGTAAACTCAAGATTATGAAATGACTTAACACACACTAGATTAAAAGAGGAAATATTAATTCCAAATCTACATTTATGATATACTTAATGCAAAAAAATTAGACTAGAAGGGATTTCTGGACATGGTTCTTTTCAATATACAACAAATGCAAACTAGGCTTTAAATCTAGTAAATGAAGTTATATAATCACCAAGAAGAAGTAATATTTGGAAAATCAACATCTAAATTAATTTAATATCTATTTTAAAAGTTAAATTTCAAGATAAATTCCAAATTTTAATCAACATATCAAATGCCCTTTAAGAAAAAATAAAATAACTACAACTAAGGTCAGTTATGCAATACTTCTAGATTTTTAGTCCTAAAGTCTTCAATGCAAGTCTAAATCGGTGTGAACAATATTAACAAGAGTAAATTTTAGATATAAGACATAAATATAAAGTTTTTATACAACATTTCCAACCAGCAAAAGAAAGTGACCAAAAGCACACAAAGTGTCAATGGTTTGTGACTAGAGAAGTAAGACGATTTGCATCTAACTCAACAAAATTGATATTAATATTAATTGTTATTTCTTTCAATGAAATGTTCAGATATAAATCAAATAATAAATTCCCTACTATGATCTTGAAACAAATCACTAAAAAGGGTGCCAACCAAGTAAAACATCCTAGGGTTGGGTGGGGGGGGGGGGGGGGTGTGTTTGTTCAACCATTTGTTTGAGGCAATGTTGCAGGAACCATCCCACTCCCACCCCCCCAGTTCTTAGGGTGGATTCATGTCTCCTGTAGATCTATGGTTCTACCTAGAATTGACGCTTCCTAGACATTCATAGCCATGATAGTTTTGAACTACGATTTCAGCACAATTTTGCAAACCCATTCGACCACGGTTCCATAAACCACTCACACTGTTCCAAGGGGATTTTTATTAGAATTTTTGAACCGCTATTTAAGGAACCATGCTTCTAGAACACTCCCAAAGTTCCCCCTTGACGCTCCGTAGACACTTCTCAGATGCTCCCTATTGGTAATGTTAAATTCTTAAAGTAAAAGTGGCATTCTCCTTTATCTTTTATTTTCATACTTTTACTTGAATTTTTAACATTCCCATGAAAAGACTCAGGAAGTTTGATAGTGGTTCCAACCTCATCGGACTTCATATAAAGAAAATATAATTTCATATCCCATTAAAAATTCAACGGACTACCAGTTTTTAGGATTTCATGATCAATGGGATTGTGGAATTCATTAGATTATATCTTGTATGAGGGTATGTGATTGACATTTAATCAAGAGCACCAAGCCCTATATGTACCCAAATGTTGGTAGTGTTGATTTTTTAACTCCTTTATCTTGGCCTTTGTAAAAATGTGCTCTTTATTGGAGTCAAAATCATTTATCAACCATGTTAAGCTTTTTCTACCATATTAATTAGAAATGTTGACTAATATCCCACAGATTCAAAGTAGAGGCAAAGGGTAGGAATCTGGATTCTAGAAGAGGAGAGGAACTTAGATTCTAGGTGGTTGATGCTTAAATAATTAATAATTAATGTAATATGGATGCCATTTCTATCTTGATTGAGTACAATATGCATGCTTCGATATATTTTGCAACTAATTTAGCACCCTAGATGTTTTTGTGAATATAAATGCAATGATCTTGTGTGTGTGTGTGCATGTACACACACACACACATAATAGGAGCTTTCGGGATGCTTGGCTTCCAATGAATTTTGGCAAATGACGCTTTTGATGCTTAGCTTCCAAAAAATGTCCTTGATTCGTCCCCACTTCGTGCAACATTGGTTTGAGCGAGTGACAACCAAGTTTAGGGCATAGCTTTTAGGTTTTATGGCTCAAATGCAATATGATATTTAGGTAATTTTCTATAGGAAAATTCTAGATTGGAAAGTAAAACAAAGCAAGACAAAAATAAGATGAATTTTGATTTTTTGGGTTGGTTGAGAGGGGAAGAAAGCCAATGCGTTATAATGGGTTGGAAATGGGGTGAGGATACACCCCAAGGAGGTGTTTATTTAAAATATCTTAATGGGAAATAAGACTATCAAAATCAAATCCTGCAATTCCTAGATCTAGCAAAGGAAATTAGTACAAGTATTGGAAGGGAGGGGTGTTCAAGCATCATACCACCTCTGAGACAACTAGGTAATGCTTTTACATTTTTATTTTCAAAGGTACAATGTTGCATATTCCATATGAGGGATATACATATACTTTCAATATCTATCATGCCACTTGGGGGAATTGAACCTAGGTGGGGAGGATTCCATTCCTTCCTCCCAACCTCACGGGATAACCCTGATTGACAAAGGTAGTGCTTTTACTTGAAAGGGAATAAATCTTGTTTTTTTACAAGGAATAATAGTGGAAAAATTTACACACTTCAAGAAAGTAAACAAAGATAAAAATTACCTCTCCAAAGTAGTGGTATCACTCCTCTGTGGCACTCAAGTAGTCTTTGACAATTTCAAGCCTACCAAAAAATTTCACTATTTTGATCTAAGAACCAATTGTCCCATTTCAAGAAAGATTTATCTTCCAACACCATAAACGCTTAAACAAGAGATATGTGCAAAAGAGTTTTTCCAATATCTTCCAACCAATTTACAAAATGAGGAGGAGGATATTATTTATATATGAAGAGCTCAACAACCTCTACATCAAAATAACATTAGATCATTAACGAACCTTGGAGCTATGCTAAAATACCTAATACCATTTAACAAACCTAAGATGATATTCTTAACAATAATAATAATATGGCATAATAATGTCACATGTATAATAGATGATTATATATGTGTTTACAAAGTGGATTCCACCTGCAAAAAATGGAATAGACATGGTCAAGATAAAATAGATTCGCTCATATCGGGAGGTCAAATTCATCAAGATAATACAAGATAACCTAAAAATGCTCTTGAAGTCTCCCACTCATGTGGATCGAAGAGAATACAAGGGTCACTCCCCCAAATTAATCCATCTTATGCTCAAAATACTCCACACATCTAATAATGAGGCCTGGAAGTTGAGTTTCTCCTTGAAATCCTCCAATGTACATCACAAAGGATGTTGAGTGTAGAACAAGCATAAGTGATCTTCAAGTGCAATAACCTTGGTCAGTGGTCAATAAGGAGCAAGTTATAACCTCAAAGTAAGCGATTATGTGGCACATGTGGTCTCCAAGAAAACTATGTAGTCCTTTCATATTAATGTAGGCACATAGGTGCCAATTTAGGTACATAGAGCTTGAGGTGAGCGCACTTATCTCAAGCTATATATATTGATCCCAATGCAATAGGATGAGGAATGTCTCAATATAAGTGCTATTAGGTGGAAAAGTGTCAAGTTCCATCCTATATCTTCAAAATAACTAATTAAATTTATGCCATTTTCCAAGTTTAACCATGATGAGGACAATATCAACCTCTAGTATATGTGATGACTCCTGTGACAAGAAGTAGTTCCTAGGACACAAAGTAAGGAGTACGTAATGATGGATGATATGGATAATGCAAGTAACTTTATGAATTGACATGACCACATGAGGTTTGTTAAATATATTCATTCATATGGATGCCTTCAAGGTGAGAGAACACTTAGCATTGAATTACCACCCCTTAACCTTTTTTCTCACTACGCCTTTTCTTGCCTTTTTTTTTTTTACGTATTGATCCCTTTCTTTATATATCCATTGGTAACCATGGGAGTTGGGGAATTGAGCTTCTTTGTAAGGTGGAATTTCTTAATATTTATTTTTGGATTTTTTTACTTTCGATGCATCAACCTTGAGCTTTTAGCTCTTAAGATGGGGCTTGTCTCATGAGACTATGAAGCATGAACCTTATGATATATGACGAAATTGACAATTATCAGGAATGAAATATATGTGTGTGGAACACGTGTGGAAGTGACGGGGAATATGGAAATGGGTGAAATATGGTTGGGGATTATGGATACACAACACCTTCCTAGGTCTCCACTAGTAAAATTCAAGCCAAGGATGACAACACTTGTCAAAAGGATGATTATGATCCACCATGGTACAATAAGGAAAGTAATGACAATTTAGAGCGTTATGATAAATTATTAAATTTTATTAATATCCACCAAAGTCATGAAAAGTATATGAAACATTATCACCATACATGAGAAAGAATGAAAGATATGATAATATCCAATACATCAAGCCTCATCATCACAACAATCAAATGGGTCACTAAGGCACTCTCATAATGTGTATAACATCATCACCAATATGCCAAACCAACTAAATATTGTTATCATCATCAAGAAATCATCAATGTTAGGCATATTCACTATGTAAGGAAGATCATTATGCACCAAGATATTTGACATACAGTCTTTAGAAGATCAATTTGAAGTTCTTGCAAACAAATGAGGTATGGAGCCATGCCACTGGGAGTGGTTCTCACACCAAAATATCTAGCATTTGATGTGAATCACATGGTTACCACTCATACAGTATGAGGGGGAACACCTTTCATTTGGAAAGTTCTAACGAGACAATGAATAGGGGTGTATGATTAAATATCTCTCCATTATGTTTTTTAAATGCATCAAGGCATCCAAGACAAGGATGCTCCTTGTCCCCGTTTTTATTTTTATTAGTAGTTAAAACTCTAGGAATATTTTTAAATGACATAAAGAGTAGGGGAATTGTTAAATGGATCAAAACCTCAGATTGAATGGTGATCTCATATTTATAGTTTATTAATGATATTATGATATTTGGTTAAGGCTCTAGCAGTGAACTTAAAAATACTACAATTGGATATTTATTGTAAATCTACATGAATGGAAATAAGCATGACTGAGTCATGATTAATTTTTAATGAAATGAATGAAGAGGCAAAACAACAAACTTTAAATTTATTTCCAATTGTCTTAGTTGAAATGAAGGAAGACACATTTTATCTAGGTTTTATATTAAATCCAAATGATTATAAATTTGATGATTATGGCCATATATAAAATAGAAGAAAGAAATACCATCTGGTAAAATAGATGACTTTCTTAGGTAAACCTAACTTAGTGAAAGAGTCAAAGTTACTCAATCAACAATGGTGTTTTGGGCACAAGGTTTTGATTTGCCATGGATTGTAGACATTGAAGCCTTTAAAGGGCTTGGAAAAAATACATTGTAAGGGGGGCAAGGGACATGAGCATTGAAGGCTTACTTGGCCAACTTAATTAGGTTTGGGAAAGGGACACTTATTTTTCCCCAAATTGGAATTTTTCAGGATACACATTGTGTGTTTACATTTGCGTTTATTGATGGTAAATTTATACTTCTTTTGTTAAATTTTAGCAAATGGTATCAGAGCCATCGGTGAGGTCAAATATGAGAGAGAATATTAATGGGTATTAATTAGCAGGTGTGAGAATGCCAAGGGCCAAAGGCCATGGTGGTGTTGAAGGTAAAAGAATTGAGATGGGATCTCTTAACATGTATATGCATAGAGAGGTTATACATCAATAAATCATGAAGTTGGAAAGAACCATGGTCTTGTCAGCATGACAATAGTTGGTGATGGGAAAATCATATAAGGGATGCTACTTCCTCGCCACGAGTATAAAAAACACAAGGGTTTGGCATGCATGTTGAGACCTAGTCGAGGAGGTGAAGTCATCGTGGCCTTGGTGTATCAACACCATTGAGCCTAATATATGAGCACAAGGCTCTCCTCAACTCATACATGGAATTAGAATGCACCATGCAAAATAACAACCCTGTGCTAACCAAGAAAATGCTATCAAGGATTATAGAGTATAGAAAAAACACCCATGCATGATGGCCAAGTGTTGCACTTGCGAAATATTTGACAAGAAAGTGATAATGGGAGAAAAAAATGCAGGATTTGGCTTTGGAAGGGGTCATAAATGCATTGGGGGAGCAAGTGGATCAAGCCATCAAGGAGAGTAGGCATGGAAGACACATCGAGGTCCTTCAATAAAATAATAAGAGGCATGGATATATGCAAGGAGGTGTACAAGAAAACCCATGACAAACATCTTACTGAGGTTATTTTCATGTCAAGGGTGCATGCAAAGTGTTTGATGGAATGCTTCAATGAGATGATTTATCATGGTTCATTTGCTTTAGAATGTAGAATTTTTAGTGGTGAAATGGGTGACTTGTGGAAGAGAGAGATGTTGGTTGTGATTGTAAACAACAACAATATATACATATGTGTCTGTTTATATGGGCATATGGCTATAAGACCTGGTAAGGCATGTTGGGAAAATTACTAGAATAAAGTCTAGAGTTAGGCCTAGGTGATAAAAGGTCATGATGAATTATGGGGTACCCTAGATATAAACTTTGAGGGTAGTAGGGCATGTAGGTAAGTGGTGTTGGCTCACTTTGCTAGTTTGACAAGATTTAGTCTAGGGAAACCCAACTAAGGTTTTAAGGGGGGATTATTAGTTAAACTCACTTGGTGAAAGAGTCAAGATTACTTACTCAATAGTGGTGTTGTGTACATGGTTTTGGTTTCCACTAGTCTTGTTCCAATGTATTGCATGTAATGAAGCCTTTAAAAGGCTTAGAAAGGCTCCATTTTAACAGGGCTAGGGATGTGAGCATTGAAGGATCACTTGGACAACTTGGTGGGATTAGGTTAAGGGGCACTAATAAAATATTATGTTTGTTGGTTTTTCTCCATATTTGGGTTTTCCTGGATAAAAAATGTGTGTTTATGATTTGTGTTTTGTTTCTAGTAAATTTATATTTCTCTTCAGTGAATTTTAATATGATTTTGAAAGTAGGAATATTATTTATAATCAAGGTTGTTCTAGAGATTATTCTTATAATTTGTATGTGCATTGCTTGTATTACAAAATAAATATTGGGTTCAATTAGGAAAAAATGTTTCTTTTTATGAGTGGGCAAAAGTAAAAAAATAAGGAATTCCATTAGTTAAATCACGAGGAGTGGTGATCCAAGAGGATAAAAAGGTCGGGGTTTGAAGACTATATATGTCTTTAGCCATACTCTAGCTACAAAAACCCTTTGGAAGCTTATATATAATGATGGTATATGGGGTAAAATTATGAAGACACTATACTTAAAAGTAAACCAATGGAAGAATGGTTAGAACATAAAGGAAAAGCTTTCAAGGTGTGAGAATGGTTTGGAAATAAGTGATTAGTGCATTTCCCTTAATAAGTAATTAGCCAACACAGGAAGTGGGAAAAGGAAATAAAACAAGGGTTCGGGAAGATCCTTGTTTTGGGTGTAAAGAAAATAATAAGTTATTAGAAACTCTCATAAATTATTTGCACATTTGGGGATTTTTTCACCAAAAGAAGCTTCAAGTCCTAATGGATCAAATGAATTGCATTAAAGCCGAAAACAATGGTAATATTTAACTTGTAGGGGTAAAAGTATAGGAATGGACAAAGTAAATTTGTTAAAACATAGTGCAATAAAGATTTCAAACCAAGCAATATTTAACTTATAGAGGTAAAATAAGAGGAATGGCTAAACTATATATATATATTTTAAAACATAGTACAATTAAGCTTTCAAACCAAGAGAATTTAAATATACAACAAAATTGGTTTACTTAAAATTTTTGGAGGAAGTATTATTGGAAGGGCCGTGGTGGAGGAAGGTAGTGTTAATCTGATATAGCCATCTCAAATAAATAATTTTCCTTTATCTTGCCTTATCAAATATAATTCTTGCTTGGGATAATGGAAAAAAGATGAAGTGGCACATAATTGGCAGAAGTATGTTCTGTAAAGGTAATGAATAAATAGCAGATCATGTTTTTGTTACACGTTATTTTTCCAGGGTTGTTTGGAACAAATTGTTGCAAATTTCATATGCCATAAATGAATGGAAACCACTAATTTTGTCCATTTTATTTTTATTATGGGTAACAAACAAATCTAAAAAAGCTTGAAGGTGCCACCTTGCCTTTTTATATAGGAAATCTAGTTGTCAAGAAATAACATGCTTTTTCAAGGCTTGGGTATGAATTCAACTCAAGGAGCCCATAAAATTATGTTATCCTTTAAAGGTAGATGAAAACCTAAAGGGGCTCAGATAGTTTTAAAGGAACCTTGTATTCATCAAGCAAAAGAATGGGGATTTTTAATGGTGTATCATGCATATGTGGAGTACCTACCCATGAAGTATGGTGTAGGATAAATAACGAACAATAGAGTTGAGCTCTCTAAATTTTATTGAAGATAATAATTGAAAAAGAATGGAATCAATTATAGGTTTAGGGAGGTTCCAAAACCCTCATGGAATAGGTTGATAAAAAATGTAGAGTTGAAAATATTATGTCAAATTTGATAATGAATAGGGTAACAAACGTAAACCAACATTTCAATAATATTTCTTTTATTCACATATCGAAAGAATTCAACGCCAAAGTTGATTACCAAAGAAATTGCATCTATGCGGAAGGGATCTCTAACCATTTAATTTCTATGAGGGGCCAAAATATTTAATCTCACAAGTTCGATATATTAATCAAGAAGTTGATAGTAGAGACGTGATATGCGTTGTTTTATTTTGATGTTTTTTTTCCAAAGGAGAAGATTTAATAGGGTTTGCTTGTATTTTGTTTTATAGAGGTTTATTTTTGGGGAACTTAAGAATATTGTTTAAATAGTGGATATAACGGGGCATTTATTTTGTTGAACAATATCTTACCACATTCATTCATAAAAGGGGATTTTAAAATTGTGATAATTGGAGCCAATCTATTGTAAGTATTGGTGGGGTGGGATATGGGGTAGGGGGATTTGTAGGTATTGGGTGGTATAAAAAGAAGTATTTGATAAAAATAGATGATATCTATCAAAATAGGGGTTAATTTTATTGGAATTATGTATTGGGAGGGGATTCGATTTTGGGAGATTTTTATCAATATCTAGTGAGATTGGAAGTCATGTTCAATATCACATAAATTAAGGTGTATTGATAGAGGTTGATTAAGTGGTGACCCTATGGTGGATATAGGGTGTTTGTTGTTGTTGAGGTGCTTTGTTCTCAGGTACTGCTATGTAGTCTTCTAAGTTACCACAATATATATTGATTTCACAATTGAAATATCCAATATAAGTATTTATTTTTTCTTGAAAAATATTTGTTGTATATACATTAATGATAGGAGAATTGAAATCTAAGTTGTAGATTTCAAATCCCTTTAATGCTTTAACATGGTTGTTGGTGTCTTCTTAATTGGAGGTGTAAGAATTGTTATTGTTGGAATTTAACATTATGTATGTGTTCTTTGGTTAGTTCCATTTTAGTATCTGTCCAACACGAATCCCCCTAGACGAGGCACACTAGTGTTGTGAAGGTAAATACCCTCTGCGGACATAGGCAATCCCTCTAGCCTAATGAGTGGGTCTAGAAACAAACTAAACAAACTAACATACACTTTCCTAGGTTATGTTTAACAGATGTAGAGAGAGAGAGAGTGGCCTACCCCGCTCTGATGCTAATCGCTCGGTCCTTTCGAGGATGACTTTGATTCTTTTGCTCCATGCCTCTCTCCTTACTTGTTCTTCACGTTCGAGTACTTGCAAGGAAGATCAAAGAGCTATGCAAAATACAAGAGCATATATGGCATACATCAAACATAAACTACTTAACATATCAAGGAGTATTAAGCTAAAAGCATAAAAAATTACACAAATATGGAAAGTGAACATCAAATGTATATATTAATGAGCTAAAAATGGAAGCATGCAACCTATGCCTTGATGTTGGAGACCTCCTTTTGGTGGATGTCCAAGTCCAAGAAAAGACTCTTCAAGAACTCCTTATCCAAGCTATAAGGGGTAGCATGTAAGCATAATCTCAGAATAGGGATGCATCAATCAATGACCAACCATTTGGGGATGGAAGGGAGTGAATTTATAGGAAGGGAGAGGGAGTTAGGGATCCACAAAAGAGGGAGGAAGGTCCACATCTCAAGGGGAAAGCCCATAATGATAAGATCAAGAGCTCCAAATGGGAGAGCTCGGCCATATCAACTACAATCAATATCCATGTTGTTGTTCTCAAAGGTTCTAGTGCATGAAGCTTCTCCTCCGGTTTGGGAAAACCTGCAAGAAGAGGTTCAACACAGGTTTTCATATCAAAACCCCCCATGGCAGCACTAGGATAGAACTGTGCAACCTGCCATCATCACTGGCAGGCAATGTAGCAAAACACGGTGATGCTAAAATTTAGGTTTTTAGTTAAACTTTTTCAAAATGGATTCAGGGCAGTTTTCCTTTGATTCTTCATGCAGGTTTTGGTATGTATATCATGATGGATATGCTGCATAGTTTTCAATGTTTTGGCACTTCGGTATATGGGACAGGAAGTGAATAGGAGGTGTGACAAAATAATGTGTAACAGATGCTTCCTAAAGCATGAAAGCAGAACAAGGAGTGATGGCTGAGATTATTTACAAGTCAGTGCAAGGATGAGAGCAACACCGCCAGGAGACCTACAAATCAAGCATATACATATCTTACATATCTGATGATCATGCCTAATACATGAATATGCATCTAATAATATATGAATCTGTGGTATGGACGCAACCATCTGAATAGAAGGGATCATGTGTATGGATCCTCAGTATGGTTGCAACCATTCGAATAGAAAGGATCATGAATATGGACCCACGGTATGGTCGCAACCATCCGAATAGAAAGGATCATGAATATGGACCCACGGTATTGTTGCAACCAACTGTCCAGAGGAAACATGTATACAATCATGAATTACTCATAACTCCACGTAACCTAGATTTTATCAGACAAAATCCGGGGGCTTGCGCTCTATCTCGACAAGATCAATGTACGAATTCTAACATGTGAATAGATGTGTCGAAGTCGAACATGATAGAAAACCACCTAATTACTGGTCAATGATGTAAACCATTAATAGGCACGAGAGAAACCACCAATAATGACAATGTCTCTCAAGGTACAATCAACACAATCCACGAATGTGAATAATAGATCTGCAGTTAAACGCCCATGGAATCACTTGATCGAAGGTTAATGATGTAAACCTGTCGTCGAATGTGAAGAACTTTCTAGTGAGGCATGCATGATCTAAGGTACTGGAAGGGAGTTTCTAGATCATCTTACTGGATACGAGTTCGAAAAAGTGATAAAATAAAACTCGTTGAATCAGTTAAGATAAATCAATGTCGCCAATAATATATGACTTGTCGCTGCACAAGGAAACACACATTACTGATTTCGAGGAAAAATATTAAAAAATGAGTGAAATATTGCCCTAATTTAGTGAAAATATTATTTAAAACTTATAAATAGGGCAAAAAGTAAATTATTTTTACCATTTTACCAATTTGCAATTGTGAGAGAATTTTTACCTCATTTTACCTCGATTTTTAGGCAAGGAGAATGATCAATTCCAAACACCATTCGTCAAGCCGCTTGTTGCAGGTACAGAATCTGTCCCTTCCCTTAATTTTGGTTCTCATTTCATACATTTTCATCCATAGATTAGGCTGCAAGGAGGACTTGCAAAAATTTTATATCGTGGGTGACCAGTGCAGGTTTTATCCATTGAACTCACGCTGCTCACCGTGTGGTCAATAAGGCCCTCGCGCTGGTAGCATGAGAAAATTCATAAACAATCATGCTGGCATTGAGGTAAATTTTTTTGTGTGAAATCCTCCATGTTAAATAGTTTATCTTCGATTTTGTCTCCATGGAAGCTCATGAAATGTCGTTTTATTAATTTTTCATGGTATAATCAGTCCAAAATGGTGTTTGAATGGAAATAAAGGGACATGAAGCTGAAGACCATCAAGCTGCTTAGGATCAAGATTGTGTTGATGCCCTATGAGCATGTGGGTTGCTTAAGTTCTTCAGGATTCTTGGGATCAGATCACAACCTGAGTTATTGCAACATCTGATTAGTTGGTGGGATGTCGATCGCCAACTATTCATGATCGGGGATCAAGAACTCGAAATAGAGGTCGCCGACATTTATTTCATTACCACATTGTCTTGAAATGGACAACAGGTTCAGTTGTCCGGTTCACGCACTGGAGGAGAGAGCACGGATATGATCATTGCAAGACATTGTCCAGGGACCAAAAAGACCCATAGTGGAAAAATTGACATAAAGACCATTACAAATCTCCTACTAAGAACAATATTGCATACTATGGCCCAAGTAGCTGGGGCTCAAGCATTGCATGAGGCAACAAAATCTCATTTCCAGTACGCAATCGAGTGTTTGAATCCCACGGTCTTCAATTGGAGTGAGGGTTTGTTGGTTTGCATGAAGCGCCAACTTACCAAGTGCAAGTCAGGGAGTCTGAAACAATTTGGTTTCAGATCCATTTTGGTGACGTTCATCTTGGAACGTGTCCATTTTTTTGCTAAAGTGATTAGAAGTGGATGCACTAGCGCCTAGATATCGATGATTACTCAGATGGGGAGAGTTGATGCCTCGTCATGGAGGTGATAAGAATATGTCATTCTCTCTAACATTTGTTGGATGGTTGCATCAGCAGCTAATCATGGTTGATGATTGGGCATATGCAGGCATGAATTTCCAAGGATATCCATATCTTCCACTTCCACTAGGGGCACAATGGACCGTTTCGGGTAAAAGCTATTTTTTTTTGTATGTATACTGAGATTTGACTTATGATTATTTGCAGATGTGGGACTAGAGAGACCTCCAAGGGTTTCTCTAGTGGCCAAGCAAGTGGCACGCTAGATTGAGGACTCTCCTTATGAGGAGGGAGGGGATCCTATTGTCAAGGTAGAGTGTAACCTGGAAGCTTTAACTAGGGGCATTCCAGAGTATGCCTCGATAGATGAGGTGCCATCACGCTACCAGAGGCACACTGTAAGGGTTTCCATCAGACTGTGTCTGATGTTGGGCCGAGTCATTAGGGATATTTCGTGTTATCATGAGCACAATGTGAGTGAATAGCCAACTCTACTTTACTTTCTGCACTGTTGTAGGCTTATAAAGCCATGTGTTTCAGAACACAGATTTTGTCATTTTGATGTAGAAAACTCTTTTTTTCAAACTCCGCCTCTCTCTCTCTCTCTCTATATGTGTGTGTGTGTGTGTTTTTCTGTTTACCATGTTTTTTATGTCATGCTTTATGATTTACATGTTTCACAAATGTCTATCTAACACATAGTTAGTCAATGCATCTGTTAATGTGTTCATGCGTTTCAGAATGTGATGATAGGTAATAAAATCAAAGTTTCATTCCAATAGATGAACTCACAAATACATTCTCAAAATTTGTGGGTTTCTAATTGAATATTGTCCATTAAGTTGTAGCACAATGAACCATGAATCAAGATTCACGATTAACTCTCTAATGCCAAGAGCAATAACTTCTCACAAAAGCTCTATGACCGCACTATATTTTTCAATGTTGTTATTTGTACTACCTAAACATATACCTTATAAATTCACTAACTCACCATTAGGTTCATAGATTTCCCATGCAACGGAAGATAGTTTTGTGTACTATGACAACCACCATTACCAAAACCGATGTAATGGTTGGATGACACCTGCAAAACAAGTAGAGCACAAGGTAAGCATAGGAAAACGTTTGCAAAAGCAAACTAACGCACCAAAACCACGCTGCACACTAATGAAAACACACTAATGTACACAAGTATTTACATGAAAAACGTGTAAAAATTTTCAGATGGATCCCATTTGCGGATTCAAGTAATCAATCAACAGAGAGTAAAACTATTGTTTCACCATTGGCATGACATGTAAGCATTGACTTGGCCAAATAGTGGAATGACACACATAAATGACAATTCCCCCATGCCCCCTAGGTGAGTGAGGGTTACGATTCATAAGATGAATGCCCCATTGTGATAATGGGCGAATAGTAAAGACTAGGTGAGAAGATCTCATAAAAGAGGGCAAGAACATCTTAAACTCATTGCGAGAAAAAGATGCCCCCAGTTGAAAGATTTTGACAATCTCAGGTGGGACTAAAATGTCAGTGGACAAGGTAGCCAAAATGTTCCCTATGTTTCCTAAAGACAAAACTTCATGCACCAAAATAGGTGTTTGAAGTGGATAAGTCGATGCACAGGAAACAAAGGTATATAAACATGATGAAATCTTTCCAAGGCTCAGGAGAAACGAGGAAAGATGATAAGCATCATTCTAGGGGTTTTCTTTAAGGGACTTAACCTTGGTGATATTCTCGTCAATGGGAAATGTCTCATTCATGGGATCCAGAGAATCCCAAGAACCAAGCCAAGGGGATTATGAATACATGTCTAGATGCATACTAAGATTAACATGACTTTCATAAGTGACCGTTGAAGCCAAAACAATAGCTTGATAGGCTTGTTCTGCTAGGTTGAGCGACATGACATCGCCAAAAGAATCAACCTGATTGGGATGAGGAATGATCCAAGGATCATGAGAAGTGGAGATCATGTTGATGAAAGCGATGTTTGGAGGTGGAAGGGAAAAAATTCCCATAAAAAGCAGAATCTTTAAAAAGACCCGCCCCAACACTCTCATAATGGATGTCAGTATTTCCCACATATGGCACATTGTGATTCGAAGAGCAAGAAGATAAAAAGGCTAACTGATCAACGATGACTATTTTCCCCTCATGAGGAAAACGGAGCACATGAAACAAAGAAGAAACCATGCAAAACATGGCATGAGTCCAACTTAGACCAATTAGAAGGTTATAATTCAAATTGGCATCAACGACTTCTACTTCTAAGTTAACGATTTTTCCTTCCAACGTTATGGGCAAGTTCGTGAGAATACCATAAGGACGAGATCCTCTACCATCAAAGGCTTCTAAGGTGTTAGGAGACTGGTTGATAGGTGGAGAGCTAATAGCTTTCCAACATGAGACAGACATGATGCAGGTGGAAGAACCCTCATCAATCATAGTTTGATGAATCATCTTCCCTTTTATAATGACTTGGATTAAAAAAGGAAGTTGACGTGGAAGACAAAGAACATGATTTTATAGGTCAAAATTAATCAGACTCGAATTAGTAGATTCAATTCATCCTATAGAGGATAGTATTGCTTTCCGCTGCGATGGAAAACTCTGGAGAAATTCCAAGGAAAACATCGTCGAAGGCACTTGAGCTAAATATTTAACAATATTGTAATGTTGGGCAGCTCACGCTTTCATATTGTAAGATGATTTCCGAAGGACACACTTGGGAGCTGGCCGGATAACGGAGTCATTACTAGGTCTCTCAATATGAAGGGGGCTGGAACTGGGGGAAGTAGAAGTGTAAAGTGCATCAGTAACTTCTTTCTCCATAACCTGTTTGGGAGGAGTCGGATATTCTTTTGACCGAGTGGCAATAGAAATAGGTATCGTTCCACTCATATAAACTTGAGAACCCGAAGATGTAGAAGATTGTGGTTGTTCTACCAAGTTAACCCGATGTGATGGAAAAGGTTCTTTTAGTACAATCGGTGTCCCTTAAGTTCTTTTTAACAAGCAACTAACTTCAGCATGACAGGGGAATCCTTAGTATAGTGATCTTCCTCACAAATGAGGCAAGGATATTTGGGCTTATGTTTAGATGCATCATCAACAGATGATTTCGGAGGATCCTATTTTGGGGTATCAGATTTGGATTTTCCTTTACCCTTATTTTTACCTTTTGAGGCTTTGTTTGTCTCGGTACACTGAACAACAATAACCTCGGAGGTTTTACCGAGACTTGGAGAGGGATTCGAAGGAGGATTAGATGCAATAGTTGAAACTGATTTCTGCTTCAAAGAATCTTTACTAGAAGTGTGAGTCACTGACCCAATAATACCATCGAAAGGTGGTACGTCTAGAGTTTTGGAATATGTTGGATCCGTAGATGGTCTTAGAGCATCAAGAAAGAGATCATATAACGTGCTAGATTGGGAATATATCAAATCTAAATATTGGGCATGGGAAATGGCTTGATCTTCGGTCACACAACCACCCATAGCTATGTCCTTGGAAATTTTATTGACGAATGATTTGGTAAACCATTTAGTTAACAACTCATCAAGTATATCAAACTTGATAAGGCGACGCCGATGTCTCCACTCATGGATATGATTAAAGATGTGGGTAGCAGTATTTTGTTTCAAAGACATAAGTAGATGGGTACTGGTTTCATATCAAACAAGTAACTGGAAGTGAGTAAGGAAATTTGTTGCCAAAGAGTTGAAGTCTTGATAGGCACCTCGAGGTAACTCGATGTACCACTTCGCGGCAGCACCCATGAGGGTTCGCTAGAAAAGATGTAGACGAACGGAGTCCTCAACCACGAAATTGGATGAACACCATAAATGCTAAGTCATAACGTGGGCCTCGAGGTATTCTACAGACTTTCCTTTGAAATTTGGACAATCGCCAGGAATCTTAGTAGGAACCAGAGGCCAATATGACAAATGGAGTATTGGATCATTTGTGAGTCCTGACACATTCGGTAGTTCCAACGTTGCTAGAAACGACAATTGTGGTTTGAAAGGCATGGGAGGCCTTTGATAAGGCCCAAATTGTGGATTCCAAACTTGTTGGTATGGGTTATGCCCCTAAAGTGCCAGATTTTGACCAAAAGAAGCTTGATATTCCCCCCACTAAGAGGTGTTATGACCATACAAAGGTAGGTTTCCCCCCCACAAAGGTGAGTTTTGACCAGGGTAAGGTTGATATTGACCCGTCATAGGCCGTTGAGAACCATAAGGTGGATAAAAATCTTGTGAAGAGTATGGATTATAAGGTTGTTGTTGCAACTATTGACCCTGGTGGTAAAATTGTTGACCCTACTACTGCAGGGGTTGACCTTATTGTTGAGGGTTGACCTTGTTGATACAAGGGTTGGTTTTGCTACTGCAAGGGTTGTACTTGCTACTGCAATGGCTTTTGATAAAGCTCTTGTTGCTCACAAGGTCCTTGTTGTACATAAGGTTTCTGTTGTTTGAAAGTTCCTTGTGAAATTTGTTGAGTTCCAAGCAGGTACTGATAGGTTCCAGCTTGAAATTGACTAGATACCCAAATTGATGGATTTGAACCAGGCTGCATTTGGGGGCCTTCCTGTTGAGTAAAAGGTGGATTTTGAGGATGTTTGGAGCCATACAGAGGGTTCAGTTATTAGTAGGGTATCTAGGCTGAAAGAGGCAGTTGATACAAGATTTGGCATGATCCATATGGAATAAATGATCCATTAGGATAAGGTACACTGCAAACATTTTGACTAACTCTGGTAGCGTGAGTCTGAGATCCACTCACATAAGTTCCACCAAAAATAGGAGGTACATATGGAGGAGGTGGTTGTTTCCCCCCATGCGGTGGGATAGGTGGTTTCACATATTATCCACTAAATGGAGGACTTGAGGAACCTATAGGGATATTTCTTGTCCCAACCGTAACTGTCAGTTGTACAAGAAATGAAGACACTGTAGTTGATACAGGAATTTGAGAGGCCACGCTTGAAACAAACGGATCAGAAGTAGGCATGGTTCCCGACGACCAAATGGGATTGTGGTAAAGTGAAGATGCACTTAGAGTACTTGAAACCAATTGAGCTAAAGAGGTATAACCAAGTGGAAACAAAGCTTCACTACTTTCAGGTAGTGGTGGAGGTGGTATGCTTCCCACATATGGAAAGCCTTCAAGTGGAAAGTTATAATCAAAATCATTGCCAACACCAGGAGTGTGAGTGACTGAGACTTCTGGAGGACCTCGAGGGGAGGTTGGAAACTCACCTTCTGATTCCATGGGTGGAAACAATTAGCAAGGGGGAATTCATGATGATGGTGGAGATAACTCCAAAGGCACACCAGGATTATCATACGAACTGTATGACCGTTGAGGAGATATGACCAATGGATCAAAAAGCATATTCAGAGGGAATAATACAAACCTCTGTGGACTCTCAGGAGTTTCTAGGTCATATTCCTAAGATGATGAGTCTCGAGGTGGAGGATGAGAAGCAAGGGGTTGAATACTCGAGATAATTCCAATTTCAAGACCTTGGTCTTCAAGTGACTGTGAAATCTCAGGATGGACTCCTTCTGATGAGCCCTCAGTGTCAGAGGATGAAGGGGATATGTAAGGTGAACTCAGTGGTTCAGCCACGATGACCTTCTCTCAAAAACAATAAGGGGTGGTTGATTTGAGCCTATGATTAAAATTTACTATCAATCAAGCAATATCAGACCAAGGATAATTGCCTAGGTAAATCATGTTATCATGGGCAGTTAAATTTTAGAATTTAAAAACAAGAAATAAATAAAAAAGGGTGTACTAGGCAAGAGGGCTTACCAAGTATCTGTGAACCATTATATACACCTTAGCCGAAATCAAGGACTTAACTTACGACGACTAATCTCCCTGAATTTTGTGTTCAATGTATCACATATACAAGGCGGTTGAATCGATTACCCGTGGTTAAAGGATAACAACCTAGTGGGGTCTCCCAATATATACTCGACGATATGAGGAGTACAAGTTCATGTTAGCATTGTATAATGCATAATCGTTCGGTGAGAGCGTTCCCATATACTTGCCATACTAGAGTGCCTCTGATATACCCAAGAGTATTGGAGAACCTCTGATATGCTTTCGTACTAGAATGGGATTTCACCCCTAGGATATAATGCATGAAGTTAACAACAATTTCTAGGTTTATAGATGTCGAAACACGTCTCTAGCCTAGACCTCTAAATACTTGCGTTATGTTCTAAATGCTCGTTAGGTTAATTAAGTAAATTTTAATGTTGTTCTTGAATTATGTTTCAATTTTGGGCTCAAACGATTTCACCTGAATCCTAAAATGAAACTATATGAGAAAAATAAAATTTTCACTTCAATGAATGCTATAATAACAAGGGAAGTGAGTTCAATCAATTAATGCATCAAACAACATGCCTCCACTAACTTTTCTTTTCCAAATGCAATATGCAAAACCAAAACTAAACTTCACTTTCACTATCCAACATGCAATCTATTGAAAGCAAAAATGAATTTTATTTTACTAAGATGCACTTTAGCTAAATGATGTTCTCTTTGATTTTCAGATTCTCTAATACAATTAAGCTTCAATGAAAGCAAAAAATGAAACTTTGATTCAAAATCTTCTAAAGCAAACAATGCACCAATAAAAGCAACACCAAATCAAATCCAAAAGCACTCAATGAAAATGTCTTTCACTTTCTTTTTTGAATAGATAAACAAGTGAACTCTTTTCAATTTGTAAACCAAGCAATGTAATCTATGCTTGATGAATAACAAAGATGAATTTCAAATGCAAGATGACATAATACAGATGAAAAGAAACTTTTCAAAAGACAAACTGAAACCAATGCAAACCAATGTTTTGAATGATTTTACCAAATAATTAGACCTAAACAATCACCAAACCATAGATTCAATGACACTCACAAGTGGCAAGTGACAATCAAATGACCTATAAAATCTAAAATCAATCCAATTGCACTCAAACACTTGAAAGTTCAAAAAGGTAAGAATTTGCTAATGAAATCAGGTAATCAATCAAAACATCAATAAATCCAATCATACAGGACAAGACAAGACCTCAGGGGCTCAGACATACAGGAGTTTGACAGAGAAACCCTAGGTTTTTTGCTAATCTTTGAGATCAACGCGGTTTTTATGGCCAAAATGGAACTGAACAGGGGATTAGCGCGCTGGTAGCGCGACTGTCAGAGCAAAAAACATGTTGGACGAGGAATAAGGCAAAAAATAAAAATATTTCCACAAACACTTCCAGACTTAGCACTCTAATGTAGCAATCAGTGATTGTGCATACCTATACAAACTCAAACTAACTGAGAACACGATGATCGGTCAAAATGATAACGAGATCAATTGAGAAAAGAGGATGAAGAGGCTATAATTTCCCTAGTGGAGGCGCAATTTTGTTGTGAAGGTAAATCCCCTCTGCGGATAGAGGTGATCCCTCTAGACCAATGAGTGGGTCTTGCAACAAACTAAACAAACTAAAATACACTTTCCTAGATTATGTTTAACAAATGTAGAGAGACAAAGTGGCCTACCCCACTCTGATGTTAATAGCTCAGTCCTTTCGAGGATGCCTTTGATTCTTTCACTCCAGGCCTCACTCCTTACTTTTTCTTCACGTCCGAGTACCTGCAAGGAAGATCAAAGAGCTATGAAAAATACAAGAGCATATATGGCATACATCAAACATAAACTACTTAATAGATCAAGGAGTATTAATCTAAAAGCATAAACATTTACACAATTATGGAAAGTGAACATCAGATGTATATATTAATGAGCTAAAAAGGGAAGCATACAGCTTATGCCTTGATGTTAGAGACCTCCTCTTGGTGGATGTCCAAGTCCAAGCAAAGACTCTTTAAGCACTCCTTCTCCAAGCTAGAATGGGTAGCATGTAAGCATAATCTCAACATAGGGATGAAACAATCAATGACCAGCCATTTGGGGATGGAAGGGAGTGAATTTATAGGAAGGGAGAGGGAGTTAGGAATCCCCAAAAGAGGGAGGAAGGTCCACATCTCAAGGGGAAAACCCATGATGATAAGATCAAGAGGTCCAAATGGGAGAGCTCGACCATATCAACAACAACCAATATCCATCTCGTTGTTCTCAAAGGTTCTAGTGCATGAATCTTCTCCTCTAGTTTGGGAAAACCTGACAGAAGAGTTTCAATGCAGATTTTCATATCAAAACTTGCACTGGCAGTGCTAGGGTAGAACTATGCAACCTACCATCAACACCAGCAGGCAGTGTAGCAAAATACACCGATGCTAAAATTTAGATTTTTAGTTAACCTTCTTCAAAATGGATTCAGGGCAATTTTCCTTTGATTCTTCAGGGAGGTTTTGGCTTGTATATCACGATGGATATGATGCACAGTTGTCAATGTTTTGGAACTTCTAGATATGGGACACTGAGTGAATAGGAGGTGTGACAAAATAATGTGTAACAACTAGTCTACATATATATATTGATGTGTTTATTAAGGATGACATGCATGAATGCAAAAACACATCCCTTGAATTTTCCTTTAAAAAAAATTCTAACTAGGTGGATGAATTAAAAAATAAAGTGTGAAATATTTTAAATAAAGAATGGTGACTTCTTCTTAAACTTGCTTAAAAACAAATAATTTGACTAACTAATTTTAAGTTTTTATTATAATTCTTAAAATTAGAATTTTATAGTTTGAGTAGAGGAGGAAGAGAAATTATATTTCATTTATTTAAGCTGGAGAATGACTTCATCTAGGTACAATACTACCTCCTTCTAGACTTCATCTTTATCCTATAAGATTTTAGTCACCACGGTATTAATGTGCCAATATAACTCCACAATATTATAATATTTTGTCTTTAGCCCTTGAATTCCCCACATCAAGTACCCAATTACCAATTTATTCATCAATATGCCTACCATGCATTACACCCTTATCCAGACCCTTTGTTGTCAAAATTTTCTCATAATTGTGCGAGAGGGATTGTTCCTAGTAGACATCAATGGCTTCTTAGGTAGCCTAATTAACATGAGAGCCATAAGGATATCTGTTTCCATGGCATCCCCTACATATTTTCCTCCCGCGAGACATGATAACACATAATAGATTAAGAGGGAGAAGGCCAATGTGGCTAGAAAAATGTAGGGGAGCCAAAAACTAAGGAGAGATGAGTTGCAAACATGAAAACCAACAACAAAATAATGCAAAGGAGAAAAGTGCTAAAGGAAACAAAAATGTAGAGAGTAGTACTAAAATTAAAAAAATACCATGTAGCATGAACCTCGCAGAGGAATAATACTAATATAGGCTTCATAAATAATGTGTGTGTGAAATTTGATAAGGGTTTAAGGCCCATAATTTCATTGTGGTATGTGATCATTTCCTGGTGTGTGAAAATATGGCATAAAAAGGTTAGAAACAACATTTAGATAAGTTGTACTAAAACCATGAATGTCACACATATACCACTAACAATGATTATGGCACATAGCTTTGATCCACCAACACCTTGACAACCTCATGCTACTCTTGTCCTATATCACTACTATATGCCATAATGAAATTGAGAGAAGAGGGGAGAGAATATATTGTCGATGCAAGCCCAACTCGTGTGGATTATTTTGTTAATTACACCTAACATGTAGGGGTCAAACTTGTTTATAATATTTACTTAATTTTTCCATTAAAGATCACAATGATGTTAGTGATGATGATTTAGACCAACTTCCTTGAGAAAAGTGGTGAATAATTAATTTGTTTGCTTTATAATTTCTTTTCTACACTAAAAATTTTTAGAGAGAAGCTCTGCTACATCTCCATTGCTTGATGAATTAACAAATTAGGAAGGTCAATATTATTACAAATATTTTAAACTTGAGATTTAATGTAGTCATATGTTGGATATAATAAGATAAAGTGCTTTTCGTCCTCCACTTCCTTTGTATCACAAAAATGAGAGATTCTTGCATTCTAATATGTTTTAAGATTATCTAATGCCTTGTTTTTCTATGGAGCTTGTGAGAGATTTTTCTTATTCTAGTAATATTGATTTTAGTTTATGAGCTAGTTATAATAGAAATATACTTGGTTTGGGGTTAGTGACACACACACACACACACACACACACATATACCATAGTTTCCTTTTAAATTTAGATATGATAATATCTTTAATAGTATCAATATTCTATAAAGTGGCCCCATCCTCTATTCTCTAATGATTTAGCTAAGAATTCACATCTTTGCACCATGCCCTCTTAAGACGATAGTGACTTTGACTAGAGTCTAAAACAATCTTAGGAGGCCTCTAGTCTTTCTTATTAGTTATCATGTGCATGTACATTAGGTACCTAGTCATAGCCATATTCTCAACGAGGGAAATACCAAGTTCTAGGAGGAGGATAGAATAAGGTCTATTGATTTTAATTTTAAGATTGTAAACTATAAAACACTTATGGATTTGCTCATTCTTCCTCCATTATTATATAGAGATGTTGTGGCTTGAAATTTCACATCCATATAAGGTAACATGAGTAACAAGCATCTCAAATAGGACTTTCATTTTTTACCATGATTAGAAGTTTGTTGATTTAAAATTATTTTCTATACCAAAATAATCTTTCCACCCTTCATTATTCCATTTCTCAATACTATAATACTAGTTAAGATAGGGATGGAACTCGACTCCTAAATATTTGTACAAGGCAAATTCCTCTAAGTTGTTGTTGTTTTCATACATTAAATTAGTGTGAGTAATATTTTAGATTCGATTATAATGACCTTTATTTTGTCACTGTCTAATGAGATTACTATGCTAGACCATAAACCCTTGGCAATCCTTAGTTTCTTATGAAGATTACTTGGACACCTTGCAACAAGAACAATATTATAAGCGTAAAGAAGAAATATTATGGCTAGTCCAACTAAAACAATGATAACACAATGGACTTCTTCTAAACATGTCTCTAACTTGTTAATGTAAATACCAAAAAGGGTAGGGGATAGGGGATAATCTTGTTTAACCATTGTATTACAACTAATTTCTTCTAACCAATCTTTAATATTCATAAACTTAGCAATAAAATGTTCATACAACTTCTTGCAATAGCTCTACCTTTAACTCTTCTAATGTTATAATGGTTACTTACTAAGTCACTGGGTTCGGCGAATTTCAATATTGAAATTCAAAATTTTCCAAACCTAAAATCAAATTGAATTTATTCATTTAAATTAATTGGTAATTCAAATTGAAAACAAACGGGAATATGAAAATATTATTAAAATGGGTTTAGTGAGAGTTTAATCATTTTTTCTAATGTGGATGTGACTTCTTGAATCCTCTATTCTGTAAAGTTGAAATCAGCGTTATAAATGTATAGAAAAAATTATTTAAATAACTTATTTAATAATCATAGTTTAAATTAATATAATTTATTTATTCCTTTTTACAACTATATAATAATATAAATTTTAATATGTTTATATAGAAAAATCGTTTACATATATAATCATAATTTAAATTTATATAATTTATTTATTCATCACTATATAGTTAGACATAATAATATATAAATTTTAATATGATTATAAAATTAAGCTATAAATGTAAATAATTTGAATTATAATATATAATCAATATTAAAATTATTATATATATATTGAATTTCAAGCCAAATTTTATCATCTAACTTATTTATTTATTTATTATTATTTTTATTTTTTTTTTCTGAATTTCAAGTTTGTCAAATTCGAACATGAACTCAAATTAGGTGACTTTACTTATAGGTATAATGTGAAAAGCTTTCCTAGAGTCAACAAAGCAACATAGGAGATTGATATTATTTTTATGGCATTCCTCTACAATAATATTAAGCACAATTTAGTGGTCCATAGTTGAACAAGAGCCACTTGGTGGCATGTCACTACTTATTTGTATACATGAATTGTGTGCATATAGTTTTTAGTTTATTTAGTTAAAATGATATGTATGAAGATGAAATTATCAGATATAGCTCATGCTCACACACACAAGTTACACAATTTTCTTTCACCTATCCCTTTGATGTCAAATTGAGAACACATATTGAAAAACCATTAATCTCACATATAAAAACATATAACTAAATTTAATAAGAAACTAATTACAATATATGGAAAATTCAGGGCTAACTAATTCCTAAAAGCAAAGATAAGATAAACCTAGGTATTTTGAAACTAATTCCAAAATATTCAATTTTAATTTCTAATTTCAAAATATTAAATTTTAATTTCTAAGTGTAATTCTATAGATTTTTCTTAATGCAAAAAAAATTAGCTTTTAATAATATCAATTTTTTTAGCTAAACCTATTTTTATTGGTATTTATTTACATGGGATGGAAAAACAAGTTTTTTTGCAAAATTGAATGTTACCTAGCTTTTTCCAAAATGATATTTGTGTCTTTGTTTTTTATTTTATTTAAATAGGAAAAAACATTGCACTATTTTCCTTGGTTGTTTAGTAATATTTCCAATTATTATTTTAATAGAAATTTTATGTTTTATAGCAAATAAGAAAATAGTTGGAGCATTTTGACATTTGCTCCACTTCACATCAGATCAGGGAATAAGGATAACCAGAAGAAAAGGGGTTGCGATGATTGTCAGTTTTCATAACTTGAATAAAATTTTATTATCTATGTGACAGTTGTACCCAAGGTTCTGGTATGAGCCACTTTGTAAAAAGGATGTGAATATTTTACAACATTTGAAATAGAAAAAAAGGAGATTGAGTCTTGGCATGAATTCCAGAGCTGCAGATGGAGAATTGCTACTAGGGATGAAACACTTAAAGGCTGGCTGGTGTATGAAGTAAAGGGATTAGTTCCTAAAATTAAATGTGCCTACGAAAGTACTTAGGCCCGTGTTTGCTTGAGAAAATGCAACAAGCAAAAGAATACAAAATTTATGGAGGGACTAAAACAACAAGATCGCTATAGTAATGGAGGGGCAGGAAAGTTGTCGCAAAAGAAAATGAGGCATTTAGAAAAGAGGATGCACATAGAGGGAGATTGGGGATTCATGAACATCAGGGAGAAGGAAAAGAGAATTCATAACTAGGAAGAGGATTACAGAGTGGGAAGAAGTAGAAGCTTCACTCCCACTAGAGAATTAGACTTAGGAAGGAAGAGAGGCAAATTAGAAACAACAACTTCGAGCAAGCAATGATGAAGAGACGAGAAGAGAAGGTGATATGTTTTGTATACCTAGAAGTTGTGGGTTGAGTGCTAGTCTCTGGAGCCCTATAACAACTTGGTTTCTCTGGAGGCTGTGGGTTGAAATATGACGTCTCTAGAGGCTATGGGTTGAGACAAGAGGTATCTAGAGCCCTGTAATAGCTTGGGTCTCTGAAGGATGTGGATGGAATGAAACCTCTTGAGCCCTATAGTAGCTTGGGATTCCTTGTAGGTTGTGGGTTGAGGTAGCTACTCTGGGGCCCTGTAACAACTTAGGAGGAAACCATCCTGTAGCTGAGATACATACAAGTTTGATCACAGTTCCTAGTTACTACCTGGATAAGTACAAAGGTTTCTAAACTACATGGGAGGGGGTGAAAGACTATATGTGCATGAGGGGGTGAGGATGGGAACCTCTAGACTCCCCATGCCGGTAATAAGAAATCAAAACAACTGTGGGGATTGAGACGGGAGGTCTTCAGGAATACCTGACACATCTGACAACTGGAGTGTGGCCCCAATAACCAAAATCCCTCCAGACTCTAGAATTTGGCTCGGAGGTAATAGTTGTAAGTAACAATATCTGCAATAGTCTATTGTTGGGTGGAGAGTCATAGTCCCAAACTCAGTTTTGCTACAAACAAAAATATAAATATTGTATGGTTACTTTTTGTAATTAATAGATTATGATTCCTTGTCATTGTAATAGATATGGATAAACAAGGACTGCAATATGTGTTGTTCTGTATATATCTGTGATGCAATTGTGAGGGGATATTTCCCTCATTTGTATCTTGATTGTGGCTTTGAAAATCCATAGGTAGATGTGTGTTGTGCTTACATGAAAAAGTAATAAGTTAATATCCTAAACAATGGTAA
Source organism: Pinus tabuliformis (assembly GCA_031772625.1). Lineage (NCBI taxonomy): Eukaryota > Viridiplantae > Streptophyta > Pinopsida > Pinales > Pinaceae > Pinus > Pinus tabuliformis. Next base: position 236,055,819 of record CM062806.1, on the reverse strand, counting down.
TCACAAAATGTCTGAAGTTCAAACCGGAGAAGAGTTCCATAACAGTGTTGCCTAAATTCTTAACAGTAGCATAAATAATTCAATAACTAAAGTTAATGAGCTCAATGATCTATTCCAGTTCCAAACCATGATTAGTTAGAAGAAGTGGGTTCTAAGACTCTTTGTATTAATGTAAAAATTTATAATAAAGATTGTATGTTGACTAGAGTCGGTCATTGTTCACATTAGGGTATTTGTTTACAAAGTGTTGTGCCAACAAGCGAATAATATGTGAAAAATTGAGGGAGTCTCCTGAGGCCAATCATGCTCTAGTGTCATACTTCCATAGGCTTTAGCCTTGCTTGTGTACAAGTCTGCATTCCCACCATAGGGAATTTGACGATGAGGGCCACGAGTCCCTACCAATAGCTAAATTCTTTGGCTATCCATGAGCAGTCTTAAGGAGATGCTGAGAGAGTTCGTGAGGATTCTGGAACAGTTGGCATGTGGTAGGCGAGGTGGAAGCCCCTCGCAAGGTCACGTTAGGATTATGATAGATAAGAGATGCAAGAGCGCTTATGCCGCCATGCGAGGAATTCCCTACCCAAAGGCAGGGAAGGCCCACGGGGTAGGAACCCCTCAATTTAGCTATCACCCAAGCTCAGAAGGGGTAACGTCGTGGAACATATTAGTATGACTTCGATGAAGTGGTGAGGTCCTGATGTAGATCTAGAAGCCGAATGGATCCCTAACACTAGGGTGCATTCGAGAGGATTAGCTCGAGGTAGTCTGTGTAGTAGTAAACCCAGTGTCTAGGAAGAGTGCAAAAATGTCCATTGAAGGATTTTCATGGTGCAGAGCCAAAGACCCATGACTGATCCATTCTTGAATAATAAGAAAGGGTGTTTATTATGGAACAAAGGGATGAAACCCCTAATTAAATAAATTATTGGATAAGGCTTATCCTCTTGCAGTCTCGACCGCAGGAAGGAAATCTTTCGATTGGACTAGCTGGATTCTCCTCTTACATGATTGGACATCACACGTGGAACGTGGATTATTTGTGGGGTAGACGCAGCGAGGCAGATAACCCAGAGATCAAAAGACGTTTATTTCTTGGATGATAGCATAACAAAAACAGTGTCAATTGTGACTTAGTTGGAGGTCGGTCCGTACGCGCAATGGAAGAACATGCGGGTGATATGCCGAATGGACTGGGTTGAAGGTCAGTGAGGGGGTGGTCGGAGGAATCCCAAGTTACGATCTCCAAGATGAGCCGACCCTAACTATATTGGGATGTTGGGAGTCGAGAGCGAGATGAAAACTTGAACCAAAAGACATGTATGCCCCAACCATCCACGTATTGGGTGAATTGGCGGGGGCAGTGGTGAAACGTCACATGGAAATATGCAATTGGGGATCGCCATCCTCTATGCCCGAGAAAGATAAGGATGGAAATGCACATTTATCCATGTGTTTCACATTTGTCATGGAATTTTATGTATCAGAGAAGCTATTGATTGTGTTTGCCTTTAAGAAAAATATAGAGCAGGAGCCCTCTCCTCGAACACTTCAGGGTGTTACCCAGAGTGTAAGCTACTTATTTTTAATTGATTTAGCGAATAGTTCAAGACTGCTATCTAGAGTGTAAGTTTTTTTTTTTATTGGTTTGGAAAATAATTCAAGAATAAGCTCAATTAATTGCTTGTTGTCATTATTGTTACATATTTAACTTATTTGAAACCAATAGATGTGTAGTTTAAGATCAAAATCAAATCATATCCTATTAAACAAGTTGTTACATAAATATATCTTGACAAGTCTCTTTTAGATGATAATTTGCAGGCAATGCATATGAGTTTAATTATTTTATTTGTGTTTCCTATGCATGCATATTAACAAGAGTTTTGACACAAGTAATGAGAATATTAAGAAACTTGATACTGAATTGACTCAATATAAAGAACAAATAAAGAAGACTAGATTTGGCTTTGTCCAAGAGGCTATCAAAATACGATACTGCATGCACAGTTGCAATTATTTTCTTGAGTCTCGGGTCAATTATTGATATCATGAGTGTATATGTTATCTGACACTATAAATTATTTCTGGAATTTCATTAATTGATTCTCAAAGCACACATTCCCTGTCTGTTTGTCTCTATATGCACACCTAGCAATCCATTTCTACATTTTTTTCTTTGGTATCAATGCAACTAATAAGAAGAGTTCTCTAGTTTCAGTTGTATTCACAATTAAATACTTGACACAGATGAATACAAGGACATGGTGAATGGCAAGTAAGCTTTTGACAAAATGTGCAAATATTGTCGCAACTCGTGTTAGTTTTGCATATAAGAACTCTTTCCCTAGAACTTTGGGCATTCCCAGTGTCAAACCAAGGTTCAACATGAAATCAAGTGTCACTTTCTACTCCATATCATAGCCATAACTATTTGCATGGACATTGATACACATACATTACAAGTAACAATACTACAAAAAAACCAATGGAATGTACCCTCTTGGGGAAACTTGTAGAACACTACTAAAAGGAATAGTAACTCCACTACCGGATATATGACGATAAACATTATAACAAGAAATAGATGATTCTACTATATTATAAGCATTACCAATGTAAGCAAGGATCAAGTGACAATCATGACTCCAACAACGGCTATGGTTACATCAAATTTACATAACGAATTGTTGACAGGTTGAAAAAAACCCTCATGCAACGAGTGAGTATTTTCCCAATCAAAGTTCCAATTAGATTTTTGTTTTGTTTGGTGTGGCCATATGCTCTCTGTAAAAAAGGCTCGACTGCCTATCTAAAACTAAAATTAAACTAAGAAATACTATAATTAATCTAAGACAAAATGTGTAATATATTCTAATAATTTACAGAATATGAACACAATGTGTTACAATTATTTAACCATTCTAAAAATTAACCAATAAAGGCTTTAAATGAGCATAATACCATGTGAAATATCATGTTATTTAAAATCCTAACTCAAATTGAATCCAGAAAATTGAACATATAATTTTGGCTGAAAATTTAAATAAAAACTTTGAAAATATTTTCAGGTTTTCATCCTATTCAAACATATTTTTTGGTGTTTTTTGAAATATGTATGCAAGCACATTCTAAAGTAAACAAATAACAAATTCTATCTCATAAACAAGAGCAAATATGCCTATCTTTGAATACTAGGTTGTGATGATCAACGGGTAATAAATAAATTAACAGTTTTGAAATTCCCGATGATAAAAGAATGTAGATTACAACATTGTCATAAGAGATCTTAAACAAAATTATCAAATATTCATTCAGAATCAAATAACATAACCCATAGGGTAATATCAGAGGTATTTATTAAGTAATTAAAATGACATGCTGACATAAATATCATAGCTCATCACACATTAATACTGAAAATGGTCTTCAAAAAAGTTGGTACTTGAAAATTTATTAAAAACATTCAAGTTTGCAGTCTTTACTGATTCTCGACCCTTTGCACCAACGCATAAGGGTCTATAAATACCAAAAAATAATAAGATAAATCTTGGAACAAGAAAATCAACAAATTTTTAGAAAGTAAATACTTAATTCTAAAAATAAAAATTCTATGTTTGTTCAATTGATATCTGGCACAGAAACAAACATCCTTTCCTCATCTTTAGAATCTTCGTAAGTCAGACTAAGTAACATGTGAGGTGCATGTACTTTGATATGAGTTGCCCATTGTGAATATATCTGGTATATTGTAGATAAATAAATGGAAGGAAACTGATTGATGTTGATTTCGCAGTTGGAAATCAATCCTTAGACCTTTCTCTTCTTCTTATTATATTTGTCCTCAAATTTTGCAATAAGATTGATTTATTCAAAAGGCAGTTGCATAAATTTTTGGAAAGTTTCTTGTTTCCAAACTTTAATATTTTTTATTTCTACTTGGTCCTTGGCAACAAGATCTTCCGTAGACTGTTTTAATTCTCCTAGAACTGCTTCCTTTAATGACTTGGCACCTGATAGGTCAAATTATTCTATAAAGGTTGTTCCCTTTTCCCAAATTGTTAAACATTGCTCATATGTTGTTTGTATCCATGCTTTGATTTCTTTTTCCTCTTTCTCCCTATGACTTAAGGATGCAAGCATCAATCTTTTACCTGTCTTAGAAACTTTTGGAATTTCATTACATTGAAATTCCTTTTCCTAGTCAAGAATAGATAGAAAAAATGTTTTTAATTGAATTACCTTCTACCAATGAATCAATTCTTTCACTTAAAATTGTGATTTCTTGATAAAATCTTAAAATTTTATCCATCTTTTTATAGAAATTTGACAGATTTTTCCTTAAAATTAGAAAAATTTGTAAAGCTCGTCCCTTAAAAAGTTCCAGACTCAGTGTTCCTTCTTGATTTTGATTCAGTTGATTCTTAAGAGATACAATTTTCTCTTTGAAGGTTGTGACCATAATCTTAGAATTGTTTTCTACTTCTTGCTTCTAGATGTGGGTTTGATCTTCATGTAATTTTCTCAATTCTTGAATTTCCTGTTCATGTTTTGCATTTGATTCTTTCAATTCTTTCTGAAAATTTTGCTCTAGATTTTCCCTTTCCACGACAAATCCTTGAACTAAAGTGGCATAATTCCTATACCAATTTTCTTCATTGAACAATTCATTTTTCTTCAATTTTTCCTCCAAAACTTTAATTTTCTGCAAATTGTTATCATATGAAGTTGCAAGCTCATTCAAATGATATTGATTGTAATTAACAAAAGCTCCTAAAGCTTGAGAAGATTCTTGAGTTTTTTCTTTTACATCCCCCTGAGGCTGCCAAATAAATTCAAAAATAGTCTCCAGAGTATCATGTTTCCTTTTCTTGGCTCTTCTGACAATTGATTTTGTTTGAGTTTTAAAATAGCAACCTGTCAAAGAAGGGATTGTATCTTGAGGAGATGTGGTAGATATAGTAAACATTTTATTATATGATTCCATTTTTTTCCTAATTTTCCTTCTTGGTGGTTTCAGTAGATACTTGTTTTTCTTTCTCCTTATCTACTTCCATTTATTTGACCTCTGCAGTTCTTGGTTTCTTTTTCTCTATTTCCTAGGGAGAATTAATCACAATAATCTCCTTTTCAATTGTTTTTTATTTTTATGGATTTTTTGATGTTCCTACACTTTCCTGCTTCTCTTTCAGACTTTTCATTGCTATGACTTCAACTTCTTTACTTGTGACAACAAAATCTTCTGTTTTTCAATTTCTACCCCTTGTTCCTTTGAGAAACAATAGAAGGATCTGAAGTGATTTGGTTGAATTTAAATTGGACAAATTTAGTAGTCTTTAACTTTTCGAATGAAATGTTGAGATAGAGAGCCTTTTCCTTTAAGAAAATTTCGAACATATTTTCCCTAAAATCTTGCAATTGTTGTCTTGTTTCACTATTTAAGAGTTTTCCTTTTTGAACATCCTCCTAAAAATCATCAATGTTTATAAAAATCTCATCGAAAGGGTGTTTCTGATGAGTAATTTTTTTTTTTTATATATTACTGACTGATATATAATTACTGTTTATGATTCCACTAGGATCATAGTCATAATGAGGCAAAGGAAATAACCAAACTTCCTGAAGCTCTTCGGCTTCTTTGAATCCATGCCCTTTGTCTCAGATATTGATGTCACCAAACTTGATTGGAAAATTAGGCCAGATTTTGTTTTGCAACTTACTCGTGTTTTTGGCTTGCCCATTCAAAACAACTTGATTAGCCACTTCTCTCAAAGAAATTTTTTCTGAGATATATCGGGCAGAAGGTGGGGACCAACTTCACTTCCAAAAACTCTGACATAGGAAAATAATTCCTCAACAAACCAGTGACCTATTGATTCTAGGCCTTCTTTCAAATTTTGACTTATTCTTGGAGGTATTGTTCCAAATAGGATTTCATGGAAAGGAATCAAAACATAATGGAAAATATCATAAAAATGGTATTTAAAATTAGATTCCCATAGAATAGGAGCATAATTTTGAATGGGTAGTTGTTGATCAGACGGGTAATTCCATTTCATGAGTGGGAATGGAACTGAGGCAATAACAATATCTATTAAATAGGAAGACATACAAAAAATATGTTTGAACTCGAGGGAGATGATAATGACAGTTTTAATGAATCTGTGACATTTTGTGACAAGATTTCAGCCCAATTTAGGTGTTTCTGCTCATTCAAAATGCTAGAGATTATTGGAATCCATTTAATGTTGCAATGCTCAGGATCTTGTTCCCCATATAATTTGTTTAGAATTTTAATAATAAATCTAACAGGGTTCTTAAAAATAGCTATGGGATATTCCTTTTTTGTTTTTAGCTTGAAACCTTGCTCTTCTTCTCTCAACCAACCTTCAATTACTCTATCATAATTCTCTTGACATTTCTTCAAGACAATACTTCAAAACTTATAAAGGAAGTCATCAATAAGGTGGATTTCCAGGGGACTGAGCTTGTATATCGCTGCGAAGACTTCATATTTCCAGGAATCTATGACAATTTCTTGATGGTCTGATATTGTTCAAGTTTTAATATCAACGTGAGAGAAAATCCATGAAACCATGTCATAATAGGGAAAAAATTGGCCCTAGTTGCTACTTTATGTAACTTTGTTGCTCTAATTGCTTCAAAATGATTGTTCTTTGTTTTAGTAGCTCTTGTGTTTTTTAACCATTCTCTTTGCTCAAAGAAATCAAATATCTCCTCCCAGCTCATCGTACCTGCTTTTTGTGTTTTGTAAGTTGAATATGAGATGAGGAATGCATTGAAGTTGATTTGCTCTCATAGTGGATCATTCATCTCCTTAATATTTTCCCTAATTTGCTCCATCGTTGCTTTGCTGCTCGAGATTTTCCCTATTTTCCCATTTTGTCACCTGTGAACAGTAACAGAGCATATATAAGTTTTCCTTATCTAAAATTTGAAATTGAATTCAGGTTTCTCTAAACTAACATCCTGCTTACACATGATTTCTTGAAAATGGTACTATGTTCCCTTAATTCAAATTTTCTTCGAACAAGACTTAAGAAATTAACATGCAAGCATAATACTTTAAAATCTTCGAATTGCTAGAGATTTTCCTTTTTCCCCTTTTATCACTTGTGAACAATAACAAAGCATATATAAGTTTTCCTTATCTGAAATTTGAAATTGAATTCAGGAATTTCTAAATTAACATCTTGCTTACACACAATTTCCTGAAACTGGTACTATGTTCCCTTAATTAATTTTTTCTTTCGAAAAAGACTTAAGAGAAGAGCATGTAGGTTTAATTCTCTAAAATATTAAAATTTTGTTTAAAAATACACTAAAATCACAATTGAACATGTTCAATAATTTCCTGTAAGCAGGCCAACTATTTTTATTTTGTGAATCGAGAAAGCATTAGAAAATTTATTATTGATATAACAAAATAATCAATTGAAGATGAAATTGGAAAATTTGAAAAATCTATATCAAAAAGCGTAGTGCAGGAAAATTGCGAAAAAATAGTATTTTATTCGGATGATCTTACAATCGCGAGTCGGGCGGTTGGGGTTTTTCTGTTTTATGATTGATTTGTTCTATCTCAACACTGACGATGCCATAGTCGAGTCTTGTCTTTAGGTCGGGTAGTCAGGCAGTGAGGCGGTCGAGTAGACTATTTATAAAAAAAATTGGTAGTCGATCGAACTTGCTATTCAATTTCTTTCATAGAAGAAATGAAAGTTTCTTTTGCATTGCTTGGATATCATTGTTTTCATTGTACATAGGGTATAACATACAAGTTTCATCAATTGGTGGAATAAGGAAACCAAATCTACAAGTAGAATTTTTATGCATTTTGTAAGTTTTTGTGTCGTGATAAGCTTGAAATTGAATCATTTGATTCGACAAGATTGTTGAATTAGAAGTCAAATAATTATCAATGGAATATTATTCATTTTTTATAGAGAATTTGGTTTATTTCTTCAAATTATTTGAACATGATGGAACTTTTGTCCTTTAGTTTTAGCTTATTTTAAAATATATGATAATATATGGTAAAAATATGTTTCTTGAAGTATGTAATCTTAGTTGTAATTCTACAACTAACGAAATAAATTTAATGAAGTGTATGTGTAAAAAAATTAAAACAAAATAAAAAATAAAAATATTAAAAAAATGAATTTTAAGGGATAGCAAAATCGGTGTTAAGATGGAATATTTACATGTGTTCTTGGGAGATTTTCATTTATGAAAAATATCGTTTCAAAATCTGCCGATTTACAGGGAAATTTTCTACTTGGCCTTCTAATGTTTGAACAGTATAAGTTGATGGACCAAGCTTTGAAAACATTTGAAAAGGACCAATCCAAAGATTTTGAAACTTAGAAGGCTTACTTTTCTCTTTATGGCTTTTATCCCATTTGAGAACTAGGTTACTAAAACAAATTCTCTATGGGTTGAAGATGACTTGCTCTGCTAGCGAATCATCCATCTCCTTAATCTTTTACCTAATTTTCTCAATTTGTTGCCTTTCTCCTGGAGAGTTTTTTTTTTGGACTTCATGATCTGTGAATAACAACAAAGCATATATAATTTTTCCTTATTTAAAAATTGAAATTGAATTCAAGAATTTGTAAAATGACAACCTCGTTACACATTTTTTTTTGAAACTAGCACTATATTTCCTTAATTCCAAGTTTCTTCGAACCAGACTTGAGAAAACAACATGCAGGTAGAACACTCTAAAATCTTAAATTTTGTTTAAAAATACGAGAAAATCACAATTAAACATGTTCATTAATTTCCCATAAGCAGGGCAGTTGTTTTTCTTTTCGTGAATCGAGGAGGCATGAGGAAATTTATTATTGATTTAACAAAGAATCAATTCAATGGAAAAATTGAAAATCTCTATAAAAAAGCGAATTCCACGCAAATCGAGGAAAATAATATTTTGTTGGAATGATCATATAGTCAAGAGGTCGGGTGGTCATGCAATTTTTTTTTCAATCTTGACCCAAACTACACCATAGTCGGGTGTTGTCATTAGGTCAGGTAGTTGGGTAGTCGGGGTGCTCAGGCGGTCAGGCAGATTATTTATAAAAAAAAAAATTGTAGTTGAACTGAATTGCTCGTCGAGTGGTCGAAAGGTCGAGTAGTCGGGAGGTTATAATTTTAATTACAAAATCTTTATGGATCCGGTCTCGGACTTAAGCCTTCAATTTTTATTTATTTATTTAGGTCCTTTGTTTTTATTCTTTTTTCTATGAACAAAACAAAGAATACTTCTTGTGACAACAAGAATGCAAATTATTCCACGAAGTTTTAAATTAAATGTTTCATATCACAAAAACATTAGCCATGGAACGAACGAGCATTGCATTTTGATTTTGAATTAGAAACGACACTAGCACTAATAGAGATCAATTCTATCCAACTTGCATTCAATTACTTTATGCTAATGTCTCAAGTACATATGAGAATGAAAAATGACCCAGATGTGCAATCATAGCTTCAATTCTTGTGTGCTACCTACTTAAGATTAGCAATGAAGACTGGATATTTTAATGTCTAAATAAATGTTTGTATTGTACTTACTTAAAACTAGCAATGACGATTGAGTTTGATAATTTCTAGATAATATTTCGCATGTCACATAGTTAACGTTACCAATGAAGACTAAGTTTCACAATCTCTAAACAAATTCTTCAGGTAGTGGGGCAGTCAGGCGGTCGGGCAGACTAATTATAAAAAATTTGGTAGTTAGTCGGACTTGCTAATCAATTTGTTTTGTAGAAGAAATGAAAGTTTCTTTTACATTGCTTGGATATCATTGTTTTCATTGTACATTGGGCGTAACATAGAAGTTTCATCAATTGGTGTAATAGGGAAACCAAATCTACAAGTGGAATTTTTATGCATTTTGCAAGTTTTTGTGTGGTGATAAGTTTGAAATTGAATCATTTGATTCGACAAAATTGTTGATTTAGAAGTCAAATAATGATCAATAATCTTTTTTTAGATAATTTGGTTTATGCCTTCAAATTATTTGAACATGATGGAACTTTTATCCTTTAACTTTAGCATATTTTAAAATATAAGATAATATATGGTAAAAATATGTTTCTTGAAGTATGTAATCATAGTTGAAAACAAAATGAAAATAATAAAAATAATAAAAAAATGAATTTTAAGGGATAGTAACATTGTTGTTAAACCGAAATATTTACAGGTGTTCTTAGGAGCTTTTCATTTATGAAAAATATCTTTTCCAAATTTGTTGAATACGAGCAAATTTTCTACTTGGCCTTCTAATGTTTGAACAATATAAGTTGATGGACCAAGCTTTGAAAACTTTTGAAAATGACCAATCTAAAGATTTTGAAACTTAGAATTCTTACTTTTCTCTTTATGGCTTTTATCCCATTTGAGAATTAGGTTACCAACAACAAATTCTCTATAGGTTGAAGCTGACTTGCTCTGTTAACGAATCATCCATCTCCTTAATCTTTTAGCTAATTTGCTCAATTTATTGCCTTGCTGCTGGAGAGTTTTTGTTTTTCTTGAATTTTATGATCTCTGAACAACAAAAAAGCATATATAAGTTTTCCTTGTTTAAAATTTGAAATTTAATTCAAGAATTTGTAAAATGACGTCCTGGTTACACAATTTTTTTGAAATTGGCACTATATTTACTTAATTCAAAGTTTCTTCAAACCAGACTTAAGAAAACAAAATGCAGGTAGAACACTATAAACTCTTAAAATTTTGTTTAAAAATACGAGAAAATCACAATTAAATGTGTTCATTAATTTCCCATAAGTAGGTTAGTTGTTTTTCTTTCTGTGAATCGAGGAAGCATGAGGAAATTTATTATTGGTGTAACAAAAAAATAATTCGATGTGAAATAGAAAAAAATGAAAATCTATATAATAAAGCGAACTACACACAAATCAAGGAAAACAATATTTTATTGGAATGATCATACAGTCAGGAGGTCGGGCATTTATTTGTTTATTTTATGATTGACTTATTCATTATGTCGGGTAGTTGGGCAGTCGAGCAGTCGTATAGATTATTTATAAAAAAAAATTGTAGTTGGCCCTACTTGCACATCGGGTGGTCGGAAGGTCGGGTAGTCAGGCTTACAAAATCTTTATGGATCTGACCTCTGACTTAAGCCTTCAAAAAGGAAAAATTTATTTAGCTCCTTTTGTTTGTATTCATTTTTCTATGCACAAAACAAAAAAGAGTTCTTGTAAAATTGACAACACAAAGGTTAATTATTCCATGAAGTTTTAAATTAATTGTTTCATATCACAAAATTCCACAACATTAGTCATTGAACGAACGAGCATTGCATTTTGATTTCGAAGCAGAAATGACACTAGCACTAACACATATTGATTCTATCTCTCTTTCATTCAATTAATTTATGCTAATGTATAAAGTACATATGAGAATAAAAAATGACCCAGATGTGCAATCACAACTTCAGTTCTTGTGTGCTACATACTTAAGGTTAGCAATAAAGACTGGATCAATGTCTAAATAAATGTTTGTATTCTACTTACTTGAAACTAGAAATGAAGACCGAGTTTGGTAATTTCTAAATAATTTTTTGCATGTCACATAGTTAACGTTACCAATGAAGATTCAGTTTCATAATCTATTAACAAATTCTTCAGGAAGTGGGGCAGTCAAGCAGTCGGGCGGACTATTAATAAAAATTTTGCTAGTGAGCCGGACTTGTTAGTTGATTTCTTCTGTAGAAGAAATGAAAGTTTCTTTTGTAGTGCTTGGATATCATTGTTTTCATTGTACACAGGGCGTAACATACAAGTTTCATCAATTGGTGGAATATGGAAACCAAATCTACAAGTAGAATTTTTATGCATTTTTCAAGTTTTTGTGTGGTGATAAGTTTGAAATTGAATCATTTGATTCGACAAGATTATTAGAAGTCAAATAATGATCAATGAAATATTATTCATCTTTTTTTTAGATAATTTGGTTTATTTATTCAAATTATTTGAACATGATGGAACTTTTGTCCTTTAACTTTTACTTATTTTAAAATATAAGATAATATATGGTAAAATATGTTTCTTGAAGTATGTAATCATAGTTGTAATTCTACAACTAAAAAAAGTGTATGTGTAAAATTTTGGAAAAAATAAATAAATTAAGGGATAACAACATCATTGTTAAACTGGAATATTTACATGTGTTCTTAGAATATTTTCATTTATGAAAAATATCTTTTCAAAATCTTCCGATTTACTGGCAAATTTTCTACTTGGCCTTCTAATGTTTGAACAATATAAGTTGATGGACCAAGCTCTGAAAACCTTTGAAAAGGACCAATCCAAATATTTTGAAACTTAGAATGATTACTTTTCTCTTTATTGCTTTTATCCCATTTGAGAACTAGGTTACCAACAACAAATTCTCTATGGGTTGAAGTTGACTTGTTGACCTAGGTTGTCATTGATGTCAATATGGCAATATTCTGGATGCTAAAAGATGACATGAAGCCAAGGGGAAGCAGAATAGATTCATGAAGAGAGGCACTCATATATGCAAGGAGGTCTTTGAAAGACACTGCCGAGCCAGAGGAGCCACATTGGACTAAGAGGAGCTGCAGGAGGAACCATATAGCAAGGAGGCATATCAAAGTCATCAGGAGCCATCGGCGGAGTAATGGATGCGTTTAACAGCAAACAGAGGATGCAGAGAGCCATCAAAGCAAACATGAGCAGACAGAGCCACCAGAGGAGCAAATGGAGACGAGAGAAGCTAACAGAGCACGAAGCACCACCATCGGAGCCATAGAGGAAGTAGACAGAGTAAGAGGAGCCAAGTGGAGCACACAGAGTGCTTTAACACTATCCACAGCATAAACATGCATATGGCGGCAAAGACCTGTATATGCATGTAACACAAACAGAGCTATCGGAGGCGGAAGACTTAGACGCATATGCAAATACACTGACGGAGTGAAAAAGGCAGAGTTTATATTGTATGAGCAGAATACATTATCGGAGGAGAAAGCCCATATACATATGCTTTAACACTATCGACGGACACATATTAAAAAGTTGGAGAAAAGTTGATGAAACACCAATTTCTCCGTTGCTGAAACACTGATACTTGTAAAAAAGTTGCCGATACACCAATTTTGGCGTTGCTAAAACACCAATTTCGGCGTTGCTGAAACACCTCCGCGACGACATTATATTTCGACGTTGCTGAAACACCTCCGCGACGACATTATATTTCGGTGTTGCTGAAACACCTCCGCGACGACATTATATTTTCGTGACACCATCAATCGAAGGTAAACATGAGGAAGCTAAAGCAAATGGAAGAGGGAAGTCAGAAGGTCAAGTGAGTGTTGAGGAAGTCGAAGCTCAAGCGAGTGAGGAGGAAGCCAAAGAGTCATTGAGTAAGCGAAAACGAATAGACAAAGGCATGAGAATGTATAAAACAGTAAAAATAGAGAACTGTTGTTGTTGGAACTATTTTTTTTGGTGTGGCAAAGAACCAGAATATGAGGTAGCAGAAGCAGCAGAGGTGGTTAAGCATTGTATGAAGTTGCTGGTGAACATTGGTGAAGGTTGTTGCAGCTGCTGAAAGTTGCTGAAATACGCTGGAGGAAATAGAGGCCGTGTGAGGGTCCAACAGAACAGAAAGAGGGTGCAGAAGAACAGAAAGAGGGATGAAGGACCAAAAGAACAATAGGCAGTCAAAGGGGAGAAGCAGCCAGCAAAGAAACAGTCATGCTGAAGCATTCACTGTGACAATGAGAACATAAGCTTGAACAAAAAATTGTTCTTTATACAGAGTTTAGTGCAGCTAACAGTAGACTGACTAAAGCTGTGTGAAGACATTATCAGAGAGCAAAATGGCTATTGGAGACTATGTGTGGGCAGTGTGCAGAGTTGTAAAGACTCATTCATAAGAAGACTGGTTGTCATTGATGTTGTAGCATGGAGACTACAGTGAAGCTGTAAACAGACAAAACTCAGTAGAGAAGAGTTCTGAGAGCAGAATATTATTACCAAAAGTGTCTTGACAAGATTGGATTGGAGTCCTTGGGGCTGGTGCCTCAGAAGTGAGAAGGATTGGAGTTCTTGGGCTGGTGCCTTAGAAGTAAGTAGGATTGGAATCCTTGGGGTTGATGTCTCAGAAGTAGGAAGGATTGAAGTCCTTGGGAGTTTGTGCTTCTAAGTCCAAGATTGGTGTCTTGGCGAAATAGAGTTGGTGCTCTGGAGGTTGGAGCCTCACCAAAGTCCAAGTTGGAGCTTGGCAACTGATTGTAACCATCTATATATTGTATCTATTTTGCTGCACAGTTTATATTAATAAAAGCATTTATTCTTGTTGTTCATCTTGTGTTCTGAATATATATGTTTTAACTGGTAAAACAATAGTGGGAAAAAGAAACACTAATTCACCCCCCCTCTCAGTATTTCCAACAATTGGTATCAGAGCCAAGTTCCTTCATTCAAAGCTTAACAGCTTGAAGGTTGACATTTAGAACACAAATGGTGAGGTCAAGGAAGAAAGTCTCCAATCCTCCTAAGGATGTGTCTCCCTCTACTACTAAAATAGAAGACAATCAATTTGATGAGGCTCCAAGGCTCAATGGGAACTTTAATATATGGGAAGTAAGAATGAGGAATTTCTTACAGACTCAAGTGATTGAAATCTGGAAATCAGTGATTGATGATAGCAGGATAGACAAAGAATCCAAGGAGTACAATGCAAAAGCAGCAAAGGCAATCTTGAATGGGCTACCTGATTCTGTAAAGAACAATCTAGGAAAGTATTCATCAGCAAAGGATATATGGGACAAACTTCATGACCTTCACTCAAGAGGAGAACTGACCATGACCATCAATCAAGAAGGAGATCTTGAACCCATCATAGAAGCTGAAAATGAGAATGATGACATCAAGGCTAAAGCAGACGTAGAAGATGAAGACAGTGAAAAAGACTTTGTAGAAGAACTCCTCGCTCAACTTATGACTGCCATGGAAGAGATTAACAATTTGAAAAAGGAAAATGAGTCACTTAAGAAGATAGCTCCAGTTGGTGACCAAGATCAAACAAGAAAGAAAGTTGACCTCATTAAGATTCAAGTACAAGAAAGGGATGAAGAGCTTGCCAAGCTTAAGAAGGAATATCATCAAAGCAAAAGAAAGCATCATGAAGAAGTCATATCCATGACAAATCAATTGGACAAAGCAAAGAAGCAGGAAGATATCTTGTCAAGCCAACTTGAACAAAGGCACAAGAGCTTGAACAAACTTGAAGAAGAGATTGGTCAGTACAAGGTAGAGGTCTCCTCCCTTAAGTCTCAATTACAAGAAGCCAGGAAACAGGCACAAGGAGCTGAGAAGAGAATGGAAAGCAGTCAAGCAAAGAAGGAAGAAATCTTCAAAATGAAGTCAGATATCATCTCCCTTAAAATAGAAGCAGATGAAGCTACTCGTAGCAAGGAAGAAACTGAGAAACAACTTGCCCAGAAGAATAATGAGTGTGAAAGATTGGAAGAAGAGGTTGTCTTCCTCAGAACAAAGGTTGAAGGGATGAACAAAATCTTGAAGAGCTCTCAAGCCTTGGATGACATGCTCAGCTATCACAGATGTCCATCTGATAAATCAGGTCTCGGATATGTAGGTGAATCCTCAAACAAGAATGAAAATGCTTCAAACAAAAGAGATGTGAAGAAGCCAGAAAGAAATGGTGATGCTCCCAGTTCCAGCAAAGGCAAGGAGAAAAATCAAGGCTACAATAGAAGAAATCCTATTCCAAGAAGAAATCCTGCTCCAAGAAGAAATGTAGATGATGACAAAGATGCAAGAAGAAATGGTTATCATCAAAGGATATCAAGGCAGAAAGGCTTCAGAAGTACATCAAGGAAATCCCCATCTCCCAGGTACCAAAGTTCATTTTTTGGTTATTGTTATTCTTGTACAAACTTTGGTCACATGGCAAAAGATTGTAAAGCATATCATAGAGATAGATGTTGTAGTCTCCGACAACCTCCAAGGAACAATTTTACAAGAAGAAATCATGAATTCTTATTCATGAACAATGTAGAATGCTTCAAGTGTCATAACATTGGTCATATGGCACATGATTGTAACTTAACATGGGCTCTTACACAAGCTAGAACCATGCAAAAGAAGAAAGTTACACAAGTATGGAGAAGGAAGGAAATACAATCTGAAAGTCCCTTGAGCTCTCCAGCCAACAACATATGTCATTGGCCTAAATTTTGACAATCTAAGCATTTTATGAGAAGACTCTGCCAAAAGGAGATGATGCATACAGTTAGGGGGAGCCTGTAAGTCTTGATCACTATTGCAGAAGCTATTAGTGAAAAGGGTCCTGATGAAATCCTTGCTGAACTATATTAACAATCATTCTTTGATAAAGATCATTTCTCAGGGGTACTCCATTGAAGAATATGATCCTGTAACCATTCTTTGGACTGTTGTTAAAGAAATAGGGCAAACAACCATGGTGCTGTTATCATAGAAGTTTATGTATTAACTCAGGAATTAAATGTGAGAACAGATAAATTCTGGACACTGATAAAGATAGTCTTCAAACAAATAGATACATCTGGAATGGAGTCTGAAGTAAGAGCAGCTGGCAGCATATAACAAACTGAAGCATTGCAAAGGATGCAGATCAACAATTGTATTTAAAAGACAGTAACAGATTGGATATCTGAATCTGCAGAGATATGTACAAGAACACAAGGAAAAGATGGCTCATAGGAAGGAGAATGTTGTGCAGTCAAGCATAACTTAAGCTGAAACAGATCACTTAAGAAATATAGCAACAGTAAGGAACAACCCCTCACATTTTTGTCCAAATGCAATGATAATTGAATACTAGATGGCAGTGACTTAAGAAGAAGCACAGAGACACAAAGGAACTCAGATCTGAAGAAAGATAGCAAGAAAGACAATCTCAGGGGCATTTTCTCTTGATTCGGACTATGAAAGGACAACAATATTACCTGTGGAGACATCAATATGGATTGAAGCATGAAAGCCTGGACTTGGACACTTGGTGTATGGCCGTTTGCAATCTAAATGAAAGCATTAAAGTAGAGCATTCTTAAGCATTGTTGAAGCCATGATAAAGCAGTTCTGAGACATGAAGAGGGAATAATGTGAAAATTGATGATAAAATATCAATCCTTCTATCTTGAGTAAAAAGAAGAAGAGCACTATGACAGGGGGAGTCACAGACCCATGAAGATCTACCATTCATGAAGAACAGAAGTAGTTTGATAGGGGGAGTCCTAGGGCACTCCTTTGCCATTGATGTCAAAGGGGGAGAGAAGAAGAATATTGCCATCAATAACAAAGGGGGAGATTGTTGACCTAGGTTGTCATTGATGTCAATATGGCAATATTCTGGATACTAAAGGATGACATGAAGCCAAGGGGAAGCAGAACAGATTCATGAAGAGAGGCATTCATATATGCAAGGAGGTCTTTGAAAGACACTGCCAAGCCAGAGGAGCCACATTGGACTAAGAGGAGCTGTAGGAGGAACCATATAGCAAGGAGGCATATCAGAGTCATCAGGAGCCATCGGAGGAGCAATGGATGCGTTTAACAACAAACAGAGGATGCAGAGAGCCATCAGAGCAAATAGGAGCAGACAGAGCCACCAGAGGAGCAGATGGAGACGAGAGGAGCTAACAGAGCACGAAGCACCACCATCGGAGCCATAGAGGAAGCAGACAGAGTTAGAGGAGCCAAGAGGAGCCAAGTGGAGCACACAGAGTGCTTTAACACTATCCACAGCATAAACATGCATATGGCGGCAAAGACCTGTATATGCATTTAATGCAAACAGAGCTATTGGAGGCGGAAGACTTAGACTCATATGCAAATACACTGACGGAGTGAAAAAGGCAGAGTTTATATTGTATGAGCAGAATACATTATCGGAGGAGAAAACCCATATACATATGCTTTAACACTATCGGCGGGCACATATTAAAAAGTTGGAGAAAAGTTGCTGAAACACCAATTTCTCCGTTGCTGAAACACCGATACTTGTAAAAAATTTGCCGATACACCAGTTTCAGCGTTGCTGAAACACCTCCGCGACGACATTATATTTCGGCGTTGCTGAAACACCTCCGCGACGACATTATATTTCGGCGTTGCTGAAACACCTCCGCGACGACATTATATTTTGGCGTTGCTGAAACACCTCCACGACGACATTATATTTTCGTGACACCATCAATCGAAGGTAAACATGAGGAAGATAAAGCGAATGGAAGAGGGAAGTCAGAAGGTCAAGCGAGTGTTGAGGAAGCCGAAGCTCAAGCGAGCGAGGAGGAAGCCAAGTAAGCGGAAACGAATAGACAAAGGCATGAGAATGTATAAAACAGTAAAAACAGAGAACTGTTGTTGCTGTTGTTGTTGGAGCTGTTTTTTTTGGTGTGGCAAAGAACCAGAATATGAGGTAGCAGAAGCAGCAGAGGTGGTTAAGCATTGTATGAAGTTGCTGGTGAACGTTGGTGAAGGCTGCTGCAGCTGCTGAAAGTTGCTGAAATACGCTGGAGGAAATAGAGGCCGTGTGAGGGTCCAACAGAACAGAAAGAGGGTGCAGCAGAACAGAAAGAGGGATGAAGGACCAACAGAACGGTAGGCAGTCAAAGGGGAGAAGCAGCCAGCAGAGAAATAGTCATGCTGAAGCATTCACTGTGACAATGAGAACATAAGCTTGAACAAAAAGTTGTTCTTTATACAGAGTTTAGTGCAGCTAACAGTAGACTGACTAAAGCTATGTGAAGACATTATCAAAGAGCAAAATGGCTATTGGAGACTATGTGTGGGCAGTGTGCAGAGTTGTAAAGATTCATTCATAAGAAGACTGGTTGTCATTGATGCTGTAGCATGGAGACTACAGTGAAGCTGTAAACAGACAGAACTCAGTAGAGAAGAGTTCCGAGAGCAGAATATTATTACCAAAAGTGTCTTGACAAGATTGGATTGGAGTCCTTGGGGCTAGTGCCTTAGAAGTGAGAAGGATTGGAGTTCTTGGGTTGGTGCCTTAGAAGTAAGTAGGATTGGAATCCTTGGGGTTGATGTCTTAGAAGTAGGAAGGATTGAAGTCCTTAGGAGTTTGTGCTTCTAAGTCCAAGATTGGTGTCTTGGTGAAATAGAGTTGGTGCTCTGGAGGTTGGAGCCTCACCAAAGTCCAAGTTGGAGCTTGGCAACTGATTGTAACCATCTATATATTGTATCTATTTTGCTGCACAGTTTATATTAATAAAAGCATTTATTCTTGTTGTTCATCTTGTGTTCTGAATATATATGTTTTAACTGGTAAAACAATAGTGGGAAAAAGAAATACTGATTCACCCCCCCTCTCAGTATTTCCAACAACTTTGTTAGCGGATCATCCATTTCCTTAATCTTTTACCTAATTTGCTCAATTTCTTACCTTGTCGCTAGAGAGTTTTTGTTTTTTCCTGATTTTATGATATGTGAACAACCACAGAGCATATATAAGTTTTCTTTATTTAAAATTTGAAATCGAATTCAAGAATTTGTAAAATGACATCCTGTTTACACATAATTTATTTGAAACTGACACTATATTTCCTTAATTCAAAGTTTCTTCAAATCAAACTTGAGAAAACAACAAGTAGGTAGAAAACTCTAAAATCTTAAAATTTTGTTTAAAAATACAAGAAAATCATAATTAAACGTGTTCGTTAATTTCCCATAAGCAGGCCAATTGTTTTTCTTTTCATGAATCGAGGAACCATGAGGAAATTTATTATTGGTTTAAAAAAGAATCAATTCAACACGAAATGACAAAATTTGAAAATCTATATAAAAAGCGATCTGCACGCAAATTAAGGAAAATAATATTTTATTGGAATGATCATACAGTAGGGAGTTCGAGCAGTCAGGCATTTTTTTTTAATTTCATGATTGACTTATTATATCTTGACCCTGACTACACCATAGTTGGGTGTTGTCATTAGTTTGGGTAGTTTGGCAGTAGGGTGGTCGGACAAATTATTTATAAAAAAGATTCATAATCGGCCTGACTTGCTCGTCAGATGGTCGAAAGGTCAGGTAGTCGGGAGGTTATAATTGTATTTACAAAATATTTATGGATCTGACCTCCGACTTAAGCCTTCAATTCTTTTTTTTAGGTCCTTTAGCTTTTATTCATTTTGCTATGCACAAAACAAAAAAGAGTTCTTGTAAACCTGAACATAGGAATGCAAATTATTCCATGATGTTTTAAGTTAAACATTTCATATCACATAATTCCACAACATTAGTCATGGAACGAACAAGCATTGCATTTTGATTTCAAAGCATAAACAACACTAGCACTAACACAGATCGATTCTATCCCTCTTGCATTCAATTAATTTATGCTAATGTCTCAAGTACATATGAGAATGAAAAATGACCCAGATGTGCAATCATAGCTTCATTTCTTGTGCTATACCTACTTAAGGTTAGCAATAAAGACTTGATCTATTAATGTCTAAATAAATGTTTGTATTCTACTTACTTTAGATTAGCAATGAACACTGAGTTTGGTAATTTCTAAATAATTGTTTGCATGTGACATAGTTAATGTTACCAATGAAGATTGGGTTTGATAATCTCTAAACAAATTCTTCAGGCAGCTGGAAGCATACTACATACCTGTTATGCATAGAACTATTCCTCCAAGTAAAATCCAAGGTTGTTTTGATTTTCTTCTGAAGTAATCAAATATATTTTTGGGATAGAAATATTTGAAGACACTTGTATCATATTTATCGATATTCTAGATTCTAATGAAGGCAATAAATTAGAGCCATATCAAATTGCAGGGAAAAATGAGTAATCAAATTTTTGGATTCTGAATCTCTCAACAGAGAAGTGTATAACTAAGATTGCCACAGATATCATAGTCATCACGTTTTCCATTGTTTTTTTCCTCAGTGGGAGAGATTTGAGGGTATCCTGCACAATGCATAATTGCAAAGTCAACAAGAGGAAATTTATGAACATTGACCAGGTACATGAAAGGAAATAACACTGCTAACACTTGCCTCTATTTCAATGACAACTGTGGAAAACGAGTAGGAAAATGCAATGTTGCCTAATTATTAGAAGATATGCCCTGTGTTCTTTGTTGACGAAACTTTAGCAATAATTACTCTGGTCAGGGTTGCATACATATACTTTCTATCTGCAAGGATCCTTAGATTGACATTATGTTAGTGAATTTACTTCTCATTCGTAGACGAATCATAAAAGATTCACATTCTTGAAGCTTTACCATTGATCTCGCAGTTAGTTGATCCTATCCAAATGTGCCTCACCTCAACTTTCTTCTCCTTTAAAGGTACCATCTATGAGCAGACGAAAGGTTACAACAATGGACTCCCCCTTTCTCTAGTATTTGCTAATATCTTAATGGAATAATTTGAAGCTAGAGCTCTTAACTCTTTCATCTCAAACCTAAATGTTGGTTCTGATTTGTTGACGACACTTTTGTCACATGGTAACACGGTCGGTCCTTGCTTGATGCCTTTCATTCCCATCTTAATAGTATTTCCCCTTATATCCCGTTCATTATGGAAATTGAATCAAATAAATCCCTTCCTTTATTAGATGTCCTCATTACTCGCCTCCTTAATGACTCCCTTTCTCATCAAGTTTATAGAAAAAATACCCACATTGGCTACTATCTCCATGCCCTTTCACATCACCACCCATCCAAAAATTCAAGTGTTCTTAAGACCCTTGTATGCAGAGCTCTAAAAGTCTCTGATCCCAAATTTCTTTCAACTGAAAAATCCCATCTGCTCCAAGCGTTCAATGCCAATGGCTATTCAACCTCGCAAATATTTAATGCCTTTCAAGTAGTTTCCCACCCTAGGACCACCAATTCTAATCCGTCTCCCCTTCTGGCCAAGTTACTCTCTCGTATATCAAAGGTACCACAAATCTTATAGGGAAAACCTTGGCCAAGAAGAACATTAAAACCATTTATAAGCCTCATAAAACCCTTAAGCGCATATTCTGATCGACCAAAGACAAATATGATCCCATGCTAGGATCAGGTGTCTATCAGATTCCCTGTTCATGTGGCAAATCATATATTGGATAAATTGGACATCCTTTCAAAGACTGCCTCAAAGAGCATATAGTTGGTACTAAACATAACCACCTTGCTAAATCTGTTATTGTTGAACACTCTTTTAAGTCCAATCACTTGATTTTTTTCGAGTAAGCGAAAATCCTAGCCTTTGTTCCTTTTTATAACTCTTGAATTATTCGAGAAGCCCTTGAAATTGGTTCTGTGGCCATTAGATCCGGAGGAGGAAGATCAATGGCCAACATTTGGCGAGCTAGTTGGTGGGCCCGAAAGGATAAAACCACTAATGGTTTACTACCTTCATCAGGTGCCATCCAAACCAAAGGCAGTTTTTATGAAAAGCCAGCGATTCCACTCAGGAAGCACCACGTGGTGGAGGAACGGAAAAGCAAACCACCTTCATCATGTGGTAATCAGTGGGCTTTTAAGCCGCGCGATATGGACACCAACCGTTGGATCAAAATGAAGAGATCGACGGCCAGTGTTGATCGTGCAGCTTCGCCTCTGCGCGGGTTGATTTTTTACTGCTGGTTTGTTAGGAGTCAAATCAATGGTGGGTTCGGGAAGCGGACTTTGATTCCACTTGCCCGCTTTCGGTTCTAGGGCTGTCTTGTCATTATTTCTGTTTTTTTTTTGGAGGGTTGTTTGAGTACTTTAAGTATTTTATCTCTCCCTTTGTGGGAGTATGCGCCTCTGTGCGTTTGATGTAACCTATGTAAATCATTCTTTTTCCTAAGATAATAGAAGGACTGTCTCTTGCTTTAGTAAAAAAAAGAGAAGAACCCTAATAACTTTAATAGGGAGGATGGATTCTGGTTTAGTTATTCATGGCAACCCATTATCCACCAACTCACCTATTAGAATTCCCCCCTCCTTTGGTTATCGTATTTCCCTTTGGTTTATTTTTTGTTTTAAAAAAATCTCCTTTCTTATTTATCTTTATTTATTATTCAACCTTTTTTTCTAATTAATTATTTATCCTTATTTTTAGGTGTTTTTAATGTTTTCATCTTCCCTTTATTCTCTTTCTATGTTAATGTGCCCCTCAACTTTTATCCCTCCCTTTTTAATAGACTCTTGTTTATATCTTAGTAATTATAATTTATTTATTTAATTTCTTCATCACTTGAATTAAATCATTCTAATATATTTAACATTTTTTCAAATTTGATAGTTTTAAAAAATCCCTAAATATCAATTTTGTTGGGTGTGGAGCCTGATTATCTTCTTTATTCAGAGGTATCACTGCATTGGACCCCAGTTTATAATGTGGCGGCAACACCACCTGTAATATTTATGTTGCAGGGGGGTCCAGGGGGGCAACTGCAACCTTTGGGAGTCCCCCCCGGTGGGGGGATCGGGGGTAGCGCCCACGAAGCTAAAAATAGATGTAAACTTGCCTTGTAAAATGTTGTAATTTTGTATTCAATCTGAACCGTTCGTTAGGTGGAGATCTGACAATAGAAGTTATGTTTAATTTAGGGTTTTTTGCCCTAGAAGGCAACCCCTTGCTATATATGAGGGAATTGTATTGGGTCTATGTAGATTTGTATTCTGAGTGATAAAGAGAGAGGAGATTGTGTGAGAGCGAAGAGGGAATTACATCGGATCTGTTGTAGGTTGTATCTCTTTAGTTTGCTGGATAATATAAAAGGAAGGACTGGCTGTTTCTCTGTGGACGTAGCCCAAATTGGGTGAACCACATATATCTGTGTCTCTCTTGTTTTCTGGGTTTGTATTTCTGCAATATATTTTATGTGTTCCGTTACTCTGTAATATATATATATATATATATATATATATATATATATATATATATATATATATATATAATTTTCTAACAAATTTGAATTTATTTGAATTTTACTTGGTTTGAATCTCATTTAATCATTAATTACTCTAATCTAATTTAACCATTATTTATATTAGTCTATTCAAAATTTGGTCAAATATCTGTTTCAATTTATTAATTAATTTAAACCTATCTTAACATCTATTTCTAATTAATAATTTTAAATTATTATTTTTCATCTTAATCTTTGACCTATTTTAATTCTTACCCAGTGGCCCCCTAGTTCCTCTTCCTATAAATAGGCTCTTCAACACTTGTTTAATCATATAGCTCTTTGGTCCCTGATGATGGATGAAGTAACAATCTGAAATGTTGACAGAAAAAAACACTACACAGTTCTTGTCGGATATCTCCAACAACAATTTATTGTTTTTTGTATATTTAGTTTGAGTGTTTCTAAATTTAATTTTCATTTGCAAGCCACACTGAATGTCATATGTTTCATTAGAACAAGTCCTATTTTCATCTTCCAACCAGAGGTGAAGCATAAATATTTCATCATTTTGGGATACAATTGTAGTAGAAGCAGTTTCAATATCACCCCATGGTGTGATTAAACAAGAAACTTGTTTTTCAGTGACATCGACAATGTGTTTATGTGAAAAGTATGCTTGAGCCCATGTCTCACCATTTTTCTTTAATGTGTATTCAAAATATCTGTATGGGACGTAGAGCATCATTTTTTCTCTATAATGGTTTTCTGCGTCCATGTTTTCGTTGTATCAAATGAATCTTATGACACATGGACGTTTTCTTTTGTTTTTGTTGTTTTTGTGATTAAATAGGAGGAAACATGTTCTGCCAAGCAAACTTGTTCAAGGGAAGCAGGTCATGCAACATATCTATCAATAGTTGTCATGAAAATAATATCTTCAGAGTTATCGGGTTCTTGTTGTAACAAGATAGGTCTTTTTAGAACATATGTTTGTTTTTCAGCTGGAGAAATGTTAATGAAAATTGTTTTCTAGAGGATGAATACAAAGGAAATAACATAACAATGTGGACTGCTTGTCAACTTGACATTTGTTTCATATTTAGCAATGTGTTTCCAAGTTTACGAATAGTTTCAATTTTGTTTTTCCACAAGATATGCAATTTTCTCGAATTTGTTTGAAGGCAGTTGTCATGGAGTGATCCATTTTTGTCATATAAGAGTTGCAATATGTTGTTGCAACATAGGCATCTAAAATAAATTGAGCATTTGTGTTTGCTTGCCACAACAAAGGGATTTTTTTTTGCAAATTCATTTATCCACACATCGCAATGATTTATTTTGAGTAGTACAATTGGCCGAGTAATACAAAATCGTAGGAGCATGATGTATTCTTGTTTTGTAATTCCAAGATTGACTAAAAACATGTCAAATGTTATGTTTTTTTAATAGGATTTGTTCTGTAGAAGAAATGAAAGTTTCTTTTGCATTGTTTGGATATCATTGTTTTCATTGCACAAAGGGTGTAAGATACAAGTTTCATCAATTGGTGGAATAGGGAAACCAAATCTACAAGTAGAATTTTTATGCTTTTTGCAAGTTTTTGTGTGGTGATGAGTTTGAAATTGAATCATTTGATTCGACAAGATTGTTGAATTAGAAGTCAAATAATGATCAATGAAAGCTATGACATCGACATCAAGGGAATGTTGATATATTGGCACATCTTGAATCCAAAGTAATCCATGGTCATGCTTTGTTCCTCTACTTTGGAACTTTGTGATAAAAAAAATAATATTGCACTTGACCAAATAATTCATTTTTTTTCTATCAAGGAACATAGTGACAAGATCCTATGCCTATAATATCGACTACAGATGATTGGTTGATGTTTGATCAATGTGTTAATGCATTCATCATCAAAGTTGTTTTTCTGATTTGTTATAGAGTCAGTGCTTTGTATTTTTAGTGCATTTATCAATGGATCCCAAAGATGCTCAACACTAGTGAATGTGACAAAGAAATTCGGTGGGCCAAGATGTCGTATAATTGCAAAGATATCTTTTTGTAAATGTTCAAAATAGTCAAGGGATGTGTGAATGCTCCTTAAACATTGATATGCAATTGGTGATTTTAATAATTTTTTAAGATTTCTCTGATTTTTGACATCCTTAGCAACTAGTTTTTGTCCATTCAGTTCTCCTTTGCGAATAGAAATCCAGGATGAGTTAGAGACCTGGTTTATCAATATGCAGATTTCTTTAAAAAATATGTTTGTAATTATTGGAAATACTGAGGGGGGGGTGAATCAGTATTTCTTAATTTTTTAATTGTTCTAGTGATTGCCAAAAGCATATATAGATATGTATATGTATACACAGAACACAGAAATCAACAGCTGGAATTAATGCTTTTATTAAAACTCAAGACAGTGCAATGAAATAAATACAATATAAGTATATATCTGATTGTGAATGGTTGCCAAGCTCCAACTTGGACTTCAGTGAGGCTCCAACCTCCAGAGCACCAACTCTGTTTAGCAGTGGTTCTGCACTTAGGAGCACCTACCCCTAATGACTTTAGTCTTGTTCAGTTCTGAGGCCCCAACCTCTTGGGCTCCAACCCAAACCTAATATAAATTGTTATGCTGCTGTTCTCTACTCACAAGCCTGCTGAGCTTCTGCTCTTCTCCTGTTCTCTTGCTTCTTTGGCCTCTCCTTCCTCTTGCCGGTTCTTCGGCTTCCTCTCTCACTGATTATGCATCCATCAATCACCATCTCACTTTGTTTTTATGTTTTTATGTATTTCAGATGCCTCTGACTCTTCATTTCTGCTTTCCACCACCTCTTTGGCTTCCTCCTCGGTCGTTGTCGTTTCCTCTAACTCGCTTGATATTTTAGCTTCCCTCCCTCCTTGGTCGTTGTGGCTTCCTCTGTGCTGGCTTTCCATTCAAATTCTTGGCTTTATGGTCACTGTGTGTTAAAACTGTAACACATGCCCATTTTTTCAATGATAACAGGCATCCACCGAGACTGTTTCGTTTAACGGACATGCCACGTCCTATCGCAATCGAAATCGGCTTGATTCTAGCCTTATGAGCTATCGTTTAGGCTTCTTGAACCATCCTAAGCATCCCTTAGTGTATTTTTTCCTCCAAATGCCGCGCAAGACAAATATTCAATTACACAGGAAATATGAGAAAAAACAATCAAAAGACTAAGGGGCGGACTTCAAGCAATATTAAACCCGCATCTAAACTGTATCGGGTCCGCAACTTAAATCGCAATTAGCAATTCGCGACTCCCGGGGGTCCTTTATATATCGACCCCATGACATCGCCAATGGTCGACGACCGATCCACCATTGGACGCGATATTTTATTAAGCCAAGTTGTGATGTCACATCGAGTCCGCAACATTCATCGCTATCGGCGATCACAAAGGGGCCGCTTAACACTGTCTGACTTCGCTCCGAATTCCCGATGCGATAATCGCTATTGGTGATCGCAACATATCGGTAGTCGCAGTCACAGCATATCGGTAGTCGCAGTCCTAGCATCGGGTCCACTCTTGCGGATGCGATATGATATTGAGTTGTGTTACAGTCGGACCATCGGGTTCGTGTTATAATCGCAATCGGCATTTTAATGTGGCAGGGCCTTAATCCCGACACTGCGGATGTGATATTAAATTGCAACGTATTGCAATGGTCCCATGGGTCCGCGCATATATTATCGCAATCGGAGGGTTTCGGGGGTGACAACCCTTTTGAACTTTGCGATATATATATATATATATATATATATATATATATATATATATATATATATATATATATATATATATATATATATATATATATATATATATACATATTGCTCTGCTGTTTTAACTTTGTTTATATGCTCCTCCGCTTATGTACCTTACTCTTGGCATATGCGATAGCTCTACTCCTCCGATAGTCCTTCCTTTGGCATTGTTGCTCCGATAGCTGTTAACGCATATATATATATGGGTTTTGCCTCTGATAGCTCCCGATTGTGTAATCTGCTTCCTCTGATGGCTCTGTTTTGGCATATATATATGTTGTATATATATGGCTTCTCCGTTTACTCCTCTTGCTCCAATGTGGCTCCTCTAGCTTGGTCTGCTCCTCTTGGCTCCGTTCTGTCCGCTCCTCTTGGCTCCGTCTGCTCCTCTTGGCTCCTCTTGGTGGCTCTGTCTCCTCCTTGAATATTGCCATATTGACATCAATGACAATCTGTGTCCAACAATCTCCCCCTTTGTTATTGATGGCAATATTCTTCTGCTCTCTCCCCCTTTGACATCAATTGCAAAGGGATGCATACGGACTCCCCCTGTCAAACTGCTCCCCCTGTCCTGCTACATCTTTATGAATGAACTTGAGTGATGATAAAGAAATAACCCCCATCTTTTGATGCAGATGTTCGAATGCTTCTCAAGGAAGAGGTTTTGTGAAAATATCAGCTATCTGCTCCTTAGTACTGATATATTCCAGGACGATGTTTTTTTCAGCTACTTGCTCACGGAGGAAATGATACTTGATTGTTATGTGTTTAGTTCTTGAGTGCATCACTGGATTTTTGCTGAGACTGATAACACTTGTGTTGTCACAATAGATGGTAATTGGTTGATCTGTACATTTGTCGAGATATTTTAGAGCTTCCTTCATCCATAGTATCTGAGTACAACAGTTTGCTACAACAATATACTTGGCTTCGGCTATGGATAATGATATGGATGACTGTTTTTTGCTGAGCCAGGATACCAAACAGTCTCCTAGGAAGAATGCATTTCCACTAGTACTTTTCCGATCATCTATACTTCCAGCCCAATTAGCATCAGTGTATGCAGTTACAATCAGTGTTGAGTTCTTTGGGTACCAAAGACTAAAATCAGAAGTTCCCTTTAGATATCTGAGAATTCTTTTTACAGCTAATAAATGGGATTGTTTGGGAGCAGATTGAAATCTTCCCACCATTCCTATTGCCTGCATTATGTTTGGTCGTGTAGCTGTTAAGTATAGAAGGGCTCCAATCATTGACTTGTAATGAGTTGCATCTACTAGAGGGGAGTCATCATCTTTGCTCAGTTTGCAGTTTGTGGTCATAGGTGTGCTCATGGGTGCACAGTCCTCCATTCCATATTTTTTGAGCATGTCTTTTAGATATTTGGTTTGAGATATACACAATCCTGCTCTGGTTTGAGATATTTGAAGTCCAAGGAAGTGGGACAGCTCTCCTATCATTGACATCTCAAACTCTTTTGACATGTTTTGAGAAAATTCATGGCTCATTTCATCATTATTACTAGCAAAAATCAGATCATCGACATAAACAAGAGCAGCTAGTAACTTACCTTGATCTGTCTTTATGTATAGATTACTTCCAGCCACTCCCTTTTTGAAGCCTTGTTGTTGTAGATAGTGATCCAGTCTTGCATACCAAGCTCTAGGAGCTTGTTTCAACCCATATAAAGCCTTTTTCAACTTACAAACTAAGTCCTTTCCTGCTGTTAGATCAAACCCTTATGGTTGCTCCATGTAGACTTCCTCTTTGAGTTCCCCATTTAGAAATGCTGATTTCACATCCATTTGATAGATTTTGAATCCTTTTGAGCAAGCAAATGCTAAGAACATTCTGATAGCTTCCATATGGGCCACTGGTGCAAATGTCTCTTCAAAGTCAATTCCTTCAATTTGTGAATAGCCTTTGCAGACAAGTCTTGCCTTGTTTATGATAACCTGTCCTTCCTCATTCATTTTATTTTTGAACACTCATTTGGTTCCTATTATGTTTTTGTCCTTTGGATGAGGTACCAGCTCCCATGTCTTGTTCTTCTCAATTTGGGACATTTCTTCTTCCATGGCTTTTACCCAATGAGGATCCTTACTTGCTTCTGCAAATGTTTCTGGTTCTATCATAGATAGGAGGGCAATGAATTTTCTCTCGGGTGTGGTTGTTATCCTTCTTTGGGTCTGCACACCTTCATCTCTATCGCCAATGATCTGTTCTTCTGGATGATATCTTTGGACATACTTCATCTTTGAAGGGGTATTAGGTGGTTCTCTTTCCTCTTCTTCTTCTTCTTCTTCCTTATCTATTTCTTCTTCTTTAGATTCTTCTTCTTCAATGAGAGAGTCATCTTCATGTTCTTCAATTTCCTTTTCTAGAAGATGTTCATCAACCTTTACATCAATGCTTTCCACTATTTTCTTCAGTCGATAATTGTAGCACTTGTAAGCCTTGCTCCATGTAGAGTATCCAAGAAATATCCCTTCATCAACCCGAGAATCAAACTTTCCTGGTGAACCATCATTTATTTTTATGAAGCACTTGCTTCCAAAGATCTTGAAATACTTCACCGAAGCAGGTCTTCCTTTCCATAGCTCATAAGGAGTTTTTTCACAATTTGGTCTTAATTGAGTTCGATTCAGTGTATAGACAGCTGTCCCTACTGCTTCTCTCCAGAATCTAGGCTGTAAGTCTGCTGCTAATAGCATAGTTCTTGCCATTTCTTGGACTGTTCGGTTTCTTCTTTCAACTACCCCATTTTGCTGAGGTGTTCTGGCAGCTGAGAATTCTCTTTTAATTCCACGAATATTATAGAACTCACTAAACTCGTTTGATGTGAATTCTCCTCCTCTGTCTGTTCTGAGACACTTAATTTTTGAATCTTTTTCATTTTCTACAAGGGCTTTTAGATTCTTAAAACACTCAAAAGTTTCATATTTATACTTTATGAAGTATATCCACATCATTCTAGTATAATCATCAACAATTAACACAAAGTACCTTTCTCCTTGGAGTGCTTGATTTCTAGTTGGCCCACACACATCAGCATGGATGACCTCCAAGGGCTTCGATGTACAGTGTTCCTTTATCTTGTGGTTGGTTCTGGTCTGCTTTCCATGTTGACATGGACCACACACTGCTTGATTTGGTTTGAACAGCCTTGGGATGTCTCGTACAGCTTTTATCTTGCTGATATTGATCAGATTTTCGAAGCTTGTATGTCCAAGTTGCTTGTGCCATAGCCAACTCTCATCTGTCTGACTCAGGTAGCATTTATTTTCTTGAATCTTGTTTAGAATGTAAATTTTGTCTGATGTTCTCACCCCTTTTGCCACAAGTTTCCCTGAGGCAGAGTTCCTTATTTCACAGTCTTTGGTGCTAAAAACAACCTTATGTCCTTGATCACAGATTTGATTGACACTCAGGAGGTTGTGTTTGAGTCCGTCAACCAGTAGAGCATCTTGAGCTTTTCCTTTTCCATTGATCAGAGTAACTGTTCCTTTTCCTGCAATTTTTCCAGATCCGTTTCCAAAGGACACATTCCCTTCCTTTTTTCTCAATGAGACAAACTTCCTTCTATCTCCTGTCATGTGTCTGGAGCACCCACTATCCACAAACCAATGGTTTCCATTATTTTGAGCATATAGAGCCAGGCCGCATTTATCCATGCTGGAGTTCTTGCTACTCGTCTTTCTTCCTTTGAGTGGGTAGTCTTGTTCATAGTGTCCATTATTGTAGCAGAAAGAGCAAATCAGATCAAATTTGGTCAAGGGATCAAATGAATTGAAGGTTTTGATTTGTCCCTGCCTTTTGGGGGCATATGAGTTGATTATTCGGTCCTTTAGTGTTGTCTTTTCACTTCTGTGAGACATATAATGTCTGGCTTGATGACCGAAGTTTTTATAGTGAAAGAAGTGTCCAAGAAAGATGGTTTTGTACTTGTTGAAGCAACCACGGTTTGAGTCGATTTCCTTCCTGGGAATTACTCCTCCCTCGTTCTTTGGATTTGCGATGGGCCCTTGGTGGAGTACAGGTTTTCATTTGTTGTAGTGTCCATGATTCGACTCCACATTCTTCTTTGGAGTAACTCTCTCTTCATTCTTGGGATCTGGGATGCACTTTTGATAACATATTCTTTCATCTTTTGGATTGCAGGAAAGTGCATCGGCATAGCTTTTCGCACTATTCTTAGTGCTTGAGGATTCTCCTTTAAAACCTATTCCAGACTTGTCATGTTGAGGTTTTTTATTTTTCGGAATAGTCTCAAGTATTTGAGAGCTTTTACAGCCCTTTTTAATTTGCTCCAACTCCTTTCTCAGAGACATTATTTTGGCCTTGTGTTCTTCACAAGTCTATTATTTTTCTTTAAGCTTTGCTTCCAAGAGATCTTCTCTCCTTCTTATTTCCTCGTTTTCCACTTTGAGAGAAATGATTTTGTTCCGTAGTTTCTCATTTTCTTCAATGGCGCTTATTAACAGTTCATCTACATTTCCTTCTAGCCCCGAGTCATCATCATCTGTGAGTGCCATGAATAATGCTTCTTGGCTTTCATCATGATCACTTTCCTCATCTGATTTCTTTTTGATGACCATAAACTCATCCTCATCAGACTCATCTTGCTT
Source organism: Pinus tabuliformis (assembly GCA_031772625.1). Lineage (NCBI taxonomy): Eukaryota > Viridiplantae > Streptophyta > Pinopsida > Pinales > Pinaceae > Pinus > Pinus tabuliformis. The sequence goes on along the minus strand of CM062806.1, from coordinate 236,023,426 downwards.
GGAGAAGAAGTTTTTCTTATTGAACCCTTTCTTTTTGTGTGCCATTCTTTTAGAATTTCCTTCATCATCACTGTCATGTTTATGAGGACATTTTGCTGCATAATGACCTATTTTACCACATTTAAAACAAATAAGAGGATAATTGCCTTTAAGCTTAGATCCTCTCTTCAGTTTTCGTACAAATTTAGCCAATTCGGATTCCACATTTGACTCATCACTATAGTCATTCCTTTCTTTCCCCTTCTTTGACTTTGAGGCCTTGAATGCTGCATCTTTGGAGCTTGGGCCACCTTTCCTCATTTCATAGGCAGTGAGAATTCCATGGAGTTCATCCATTTTGAGGGTATCTAGATCCTTTGCTTCTTCTATGGCGCTTATTTTGGAGTCAAATCTGTCTGGAAGAGACCTTAATACCTTTCGAACAATGGTACTTTCTTCAATTTTTTCGTCCAATCCTTTCAGGGAATTTACCACTTCAGCTACTCAGAGGAGGTATGCTGCAATATCTTCTTCATTTTCCATCCTCAAACTTTCAAATTGTCTTCTGTGAGTTTGAAGCTTTGCCTTTTTTACTTTTGAGTCTCCATCATACAAGCCAACTAGCTTCTCCCACATTTCTTTGGCAGATGTACAGTGCATGACTTTTGTAAAATCAGAATCAGTGATTCCACTAGTGATGGAGTTCATGGCCTTTGCATTTGCGATGTAGGCTTTCCTCTCGTCTTGGTTCGTTGGAAGAGTGGTAGTCGTTTTGTATTCAATTTGAACAAAATGCTAGACTTCAGGTCCAAGGGACATTAAGTAGTAGGTCATTCTTTTCTTCCAGAAACCAAAGTTAGTGCCATCGAACAAAGGAGGTCTTCCTGATGCTTCATGATTTCTCATCATGGCTGTGGATCCTTCTTCAAGCTGTTAGGCTAGTATGAAGAAGCCTGCTCTGATACCAATTGTTGGAAATACTAAGAGGGGTGGGGGGGTGGGGGTGAATCAATATTTCTTAATTTTTTAATTGTTCTAGTGATTGCCAAAAGCATATATAGATATGTATATGTATACATAGAACACATAAATCAACAGCTGGAATTAATGCTTTTATTAAAACTCAAGACAGTGCAATGAAATAAATACAATATAAGTATATATCTCATTGTGAATGGTTGCCAAGCTCCAACTTGGACTTCAGTGAGGCTCCAACCTCCAGAGCACCAACTCTATTTAGCAGTGGTTCTACACTTAGGAGCACCTACCCCTAATGACTTTAGTCTTGTTCAGTTCTGAGGCCCCAACCTCTTGGGCTCCAACCCAAACCTAATATAAACTGTTCTGCTACTGTTCTCTACTCACAAGCCTGCTGAGCTTCTGCTATTCTCTTGTTCTCTTACTTCTCTGGCCTCTCCTTCCTCTTGCCTATTCTTTGGCTTCCTCTCTCACTGATTATGCATCCATTAATCACCATCTCACTTTGTTTTTATGTATTTCAGATGCCTCTGACTCTTCGTTTCCGCTTTCCACCGCCTCTTTGGCTTCCTCCTCGGTCGTTGTCGTTTCCTCTGACTCGCTTGATTTTTCAGCTTCCCTCCTTGGTCGCTGTGGCTTCCCTTGTGCTGGCTTTCCATTCAACTTCTTGGCTCTACGATCACTATGTGTTAAAACTGTAACACAGGCTTGTTTTTTCAATGATAACAGGCATCCACCGAGACTGTTTTGTTTAACGGATATGCCTCGTCCTATCGCAATCACAATCGGCTTGATTCTAGCCTTCTGAGCTATCGTTTAAACTTCTTGAACCATCCTAAGCATCCCTTAGTGTATTTTTGCCTCCAAACGCCGCGCAAGACAAATATTCAATTACACAGGAAATATGAGAAAAAACAGTCAAAAGACTAAGGGGCGGACTTCAAGCAATATTAAACCCGCATCTAAACTGTATCAGGTCCGCAGCTTAAATCGCAATTGGAAATTCGTGACTCCCGGGGGTCCTTTATATATCGACCCCATGACATCCCCGATGGCCGACGCTGATCCACCACTGGACGCGATATTTTATTAAGCCAAGTTGTGATGTCGCATCGGGTCCGCAACGTTCATCGCTATCGGCGATCACAAAGGGGTTGCTTAACACTGTTTGACTTCGCTCTGAATTCCCGATGCGATATTCGCTATCAGCGATCGCAACATATCGGCAGTTGCAGTCGCAGTCACAGCATCGGTTCCACTCTTGCGGATGCGATATGATATTGAGTTGTATTACAGTTGGACCATCGGGTCCGTGTTATAATCGCAATCGGCGTTTTAATGTGGTAGGGCTTCAACCACTTGCAATACATAATCCCGACGCTGTGGACGCGATATTAAATTGCAACATATTGCAATGGTCCCATGGGTCCGCGCATATATTATCGCAATCAAAGGGTTTCGGGGGTGACAACCCTTTTGAACTTTGCGATATATATATATATATATATATATATATATATATATATATATATATATATATATATATATATATATATATATATATATATATATATATATATATATATATATATATGCTCCTCCGCTTATGTACCTTACTCTTGGCATATGCGATAGCTCTACTCCTCCGATAGTCCTTCCTTTGGCATTGTTGCTCCGATAGCTGTTAACGCATATATATATGGGTTTTGCCTCCGATAGCTCCCAATTGTGTAATCTGCTTCCTCTGATGGCTCTGTTTTGGCATATATATATGTTATATATATATGGCTCCTCCGTTTGCTCCTCTTACTCTAATGTGGCTCCTCTGGCTTGGTCTGCTCCTCTTGGCTCCGTTTTGTCTGCTCCTCTTGGCTCCTCTTGGTGGCTCTGTCTCCTCCTTGAATATTGCCATATTGACATCAATGCCAATCTGTGTCCAACAGTAATATGTGTAGAAAATTCACCAGACATGTGCAATAGTTCCCATTGTGCAATTTTTTGATAGGAAAAGCGATTGATAACATCAGTAGGGAGAATGGATCTAAAGAACAATGTCGGGAAGTTCATTTCTACAAAGAATTTTTCTTGAAAAATGCCTAGGGGTCAAAACCCTTCAGAAGGTGCAATCTGTATTATTCTTGTATCAAGATCATGGATGAGGTAGGCCTCTGAATAACCATGTAAAAGTGTTTTTGTTTTTTGCTCTAGATCACTATCTACATTTGGTGTGTCTAGTTCCTTCATTTTTTTACTATCGTTTTGATGATTTGGCTTACTTTGATAAAAAAAAAAATTCCATTCATCGTTGATTACTATTTGTTCACTCTTGTATAGAGATGTGTTGCACAAGTCATGTAATGCAAACATCACTTTTTTAGGTTGAATATTTCCAGACAAATAAGCATTATTGTATTCCCTTTTTTTAGCATAACTGCCACTGTCATGTTGTCATCAATATCTCTAGGTAGTATTGTTTGAATTATATCTAGACTGGAAGGAACATTTATGATTGTTCCTGTTAATCCTATTTGTGGTCTTTTGTAACCAAGTTGTCTTATTTGTACAAAATCCATTCTTGGTGCCACTAATCTCTCTTCCAAATGTGTCAATTGTGCAACAGAGAACAATTTTTTGTTCTGTTGAATGTGCAAAGGTGATGCAAATGAAGGAACTTTTCATTGAGTATTGCATTATTACAAGATTTGCATGTTTCTTCGTTGAGTTTCATAGCTTTGAAGTTTGATGCAAGGATCAAATAGCAAATAATCAATAATGTGAGTTTGTCAATGGGTCGCATGTCCTTTCCAAAGAACAATCTATGACAAATAAAACATGCATATGTAGGTGTGTCTTGGATTGATTGCAAATATGCCTCGATTGCTTTATTTGACTTTACATGTTGCCTTTATGCTTCTTATATTAGAGAACCTTGTGTTGGCATTGCAGATTTTAACTAATGTAAATGAGTGTATCACTTACTATATCCATTGGAAAAAGAGATAGAGACTTGTTTTTAATTTTGTCTCTTCATCAAAAAAGGATTATTGTCCTCATTTGATGATGTGAAATTCTTCGATACTTCAACATATATTTTTTTAATATTGTATTGTCAATTAGCAAATGGTTTAGTTGGGTACAAGATGTAGTAAAAATAGATTCTTTGTTAACAAGATCTCTACAAGGTACACTATAAAATGAGTTGCAAGTTTCTCTTTCTTAGATTCTTTAGAGAACTTTGGTATGTTGTCATTGTGGTTAATATTTTCAACATTATGAATTTGCAGAAGTGCATGGAAATGTGGATATTGGTAAATGCATAAGGTATACGACTTTGGAGTAAGTGTTTTATGAATAGAATCCCAAGAAAATATCTTTAATTTTTGTATTCCAGATATATATGTTAACATCAAGTAGTTCACATATTCATTGTATTGCAAAACCATTTCCTTCTATATGTCCATATGCATATGGCATCAGTAAGTTTATAATATGCACTTGCTAATCATTGCTACACTGCTCTTGCTCAATGTTTCTAGCATTTAAGTGTTCTTTTAAGCAATTGGTAGTTCTAATGTCATTGCCAATGAAACAATTGTAACAAGTCTGTGCAATTTTTTTTCTCATATTAGACATATCAAACCATGGTACAAGTGCACAAATAGATTCAAATAAAGAATTATGGCAGTCATTGAAATTTTGTACACAGATCAAGAAGCCTTGGTCAAATAAGATTTTCTCAATTGATAATATGTCAAAGTGTCTAAGTGACAATTGGTATGGAAAAATGCATGAGCCAATTTCTTTATCTATTGGAGCTACAATGTCTACTGTGTTATGTAACAAGAGTGGTTCAAAACATCCATATGCAAGGTTTTGGTTATATAAAAAAATATTATATTGATAACCATGAATGTATGGATTGAAACATAGATATGCTTAGCCATTTGTAAATATCCAAACATTGACTGGAACTGACAACCATTTGGAGAACCATTTGATACATAATGCATCCCCCCATAAGCTAATTGTAGATGGAGCACAAATAGAAGAAGGTGTAGACAATCCTTGCAAGTACATTTCAAGATCATTAACATGGTGAAGATCTTGAAGATATTCAGGAGTCAATTATGTATGCAATGAATGCAAAGTAGCATCATGTCCATGAGATAGGCAATGTCAAAAGTGGTTTACAATTCCATGTCGTATTTCAGCTGAAATATAACGAAAGTGAAGAAGAAGAACAAATGAGTGAAATAGACAGTCACCAGGATGATAGAAGAAATTCTCTAATCTATGTAAATTGAATCTAATTAACTTGTGATCAATTCTTGCAAATTTGATCCATTCAACGCAAAAATATTTTTCATTGTTGTGAAGTCTATTGAGACAATATGGAAAACCGTCCAAATGTGGCAATGATTTATAGTCTTAAGAGCATGGATCACATTGAATATTCAATTACTAGGTATCATAGTAGAATATTTTTAGATGTCCTATATATTATGTACTCTTTGTTGTCTTTGTGACTGTCTTTTTTTCTTGGTTTTTGTTTGGAAATATTTCAAAAATGAGTACCTAGCACTGTGACAAAGAAGTAGAGCAAGTGGTCATAAGGAACTTTGAAGATTGCATTGTTTGCAATCGAGCAATGAGTAGCAAAGAATAATAACATAGTAAAAATAGCAAGCATTAGTTCTAATCTATAATTGCAACTTTAATAACAATTTTTAAATTTACACAAAAGCAACAAGATAAATTTAAACCATACTATAATGAACAAGTGGGTTCTTATGAGCCTGTAATTCATATGCATAAGGTCTTGAGCTATTTGAGAACATGTATATATGTTTTTATATTTTGAACATTATGTTAACTGGACAAGAGTAAAAAATACATACAGTAATCATGAAGTTATGCACATATTTGCTACTATAGTATCCACATCCTTGAACAAGGACAATAGAGTTACAAGGAAGACTAAGTTTGTTTGTTTTTGTTTCAAGTTTATGTGTCTAATGATTTGTTGGTGTCTTTTACCAAGAAAATAACTCCCAAGATTGTGACAATAAATCTTAGAAAGAAGCTTGAGATTTTGAAAAATATATTTTCGAGATTCCAAGGATACATTATTGAATAGGCCTTGAACCAAAGTACTACCAGAGCCTATACATTCTTGGAAAAAAAAACAAAATGGAATTTCCAAGAAGATTAATTGTTTTGTTTGTATGTTTCTAATGATTCATTGATATATTTTACCAAAAGAAACAGAACATAAAACTACAAACAAGATTCTAGCAAAAACCCCGAGGTTTCAAATTTTGCCACCAGGATTTAAAGTACTCTGCCTTTTCCCATATTTATCATTAGTGATAATATTTTGAACTTTATGAATATATTGCACAACTTTTCATTGACTATTTGACTCTTTGTGATCCTTTGTGCTATTTGTCTAGTCAATTTAATGTCTTAAATTGCTCTACATAAATTATCAATCTGGGTATCGTAAGCTGATGAAGTGTAGTGCACTATATGTGCTTAGTTAACCTTTTTCTTACTTTGTTGTTTTATATTTTATGTTGTTTTTGGGCGTTTTGTTTCTTATGCTTAAGGAAATTGATCTAAGAAAGAAAAGTTATGCTTCTAGATGAAATCTCTAAATGTTAATGGACAACTAAATCTAATGACTTTTAATGTTAAAATCTAATTTCTAAAGAAGAGAGAAAAGGAAATGAACATTAGATAAAAACAAGTCAAAACTTTGAATAGTTAGATTAATCTAGGGCGGCAAAATGTCTATGAAATAAAAGAAAAAATGATAATGCTAGTTTAAAACAATACAAAAACAACTATGATCTACTGCAGGCTCAAATACCATTGGGAACATTCAATATAGGAAGACGTTGAAATCATCTTCTTGAAATGACTTAAGCAATTGAGAATACAATAGATGTGATCTTAAGAAAGCATGGAAATGAATCTATCACTGTTACGCGAACAAACACCCAAATTCAATCCACTTGGAAAATGGTAGAGCCACCTTCTTGAGACGATTTAGCGAGCATAGAAAACACAGTCAGTTATGCTAATTTGAAATGGAAAGCAAATACAAAACATGTAAAGGAAAACTAATCTACTGGGTGCTCTAATGCTCCAAGCACCAATTGGAAAATAGGAGGACTACTTTCTTGGACTATTTTGCTAAGCATAGATTACACAGTTAGATAATTCTACAATCAACCAGTTGAACACACTTGTATGAATGGAAAATCTAAACTATTAAACTTGAAAACAATCATAAAAATCAAATGACATACTTGAATGAAATCAAAGCAAAATCACAAAATAAAATCTAATCTACCTTACATTCTAATATGCTTCATGATATCTCCTACTTCACATCTCCTTCCATGTTGAGAACCTCAAAGTTTTATTCAAATTCTTCAAAATTACAAAGTACAAAGTAATGACAAGGTGAGTTAACAAAGTTAACAAAGCCTCCAAATAAAGGAGAGAGATCTCCTATTTATACAAAAAGATGAGAAGTTATCTCATTAATGAGAGTCTATGAATCTCTCCCTATATTTCTAGAGTTATAATCAAAATAGGAAATGATAAGACACATGTCTTCTTAGAGTTTCAATACAAATAGGAAATGTGACACATATCCTCATGATCCCATGATCTTCTCCACTCAAATTCGAATTTGGCCTTAGGATGCCACATAAAGGTCTTTTAGAAGCTTCCTTTTGACCTACACATGTCAACAATCTCATCCCACTTGTTAGGTATAAGCATATGCACATTATTTTCTAATTTTTAACCACAAATTCACTTAAAAATGCTAAGAATTAATAAAGTTTGGAAAAACATAAATGTGACCCAATAATGATGAAAGTGAGATGAATGTAGTGACATGGTAGTGAAATGAAGGTGAAATGGAGGTGATATAATGGACATGATAGTGAAAGTGTAATGGAAGTGAATGACAATTTCAAGACCCAACATACCCCCCAACTAAAGCTATTGCATGTCCTCATGCAATATATATTACATTAATTCTTTTGATCCTTGAGCTTTGGCTTAACTTTGCATGATATCATTTGATAACTTCATACTTCTGCAAAGTGTTTTACTTGAATTGCAACATGGTTGGTTCTTGTGTTACAACCATATTTTGTTGTTGCATTCAATTTTGATCTTTAAACTTTTCACAATGATAGTTTGATTATTGTTGCAAAGTATATCTTTATTGGATTGCATCATGGTTGGTTCTTGTGTGACAATCATGATTGTGTTTGTATCTAATTATCCTTTAAGCACTTTTGAAAAGCCATTGAATGCTTATAATAATAATGTAATAGTTAATATATTTTGGAAGTATGTGGGCTTCTGAATATGATATGAACATGACAAGATATGAATATGAATGTATTCCCCCCTCAACTGATGGTATTGGAAATTTTATGAAATGAGGAAAAGAAATGTTTTTCCAGCAATTATCATTCTAGCTATTTATGGAATTCTATGGTAAAAATTTAGAAAATGACGTACCTTAACTTACCCTTTGGAAATGGATGAGTTGTATGTGTGGTGGCTACAAAATTCTGATCATAATCTTCTTCAAGTGGCTGGACAAAAAGAGTCATGGATAAAAGTGTCAAGATGACTTTTTATTGCTTCTACTAAAACGTGCTAAATCTGTTGCTCAATGGTGCTGATCTGTTGCAGTTACATATCTTTTATATCTGCTCCAAAATGTTGAAAATAATAGTCTTCAAAACTCATTGGCACAATTCCTGCTATGTGAATAGATGTTCTGATGTCGAACATAGCAAGAAATTATTGACTTAGTGGCCATTAATGGATGCCACTAGTCAACACGAGAACTCTCACCATTGATGACAATGAGAGTCAAGATGCCCAAACACATCTTGCTAGGTACGAATAAATTTGTCGATGTCGAGTCACCTAGAAGATCCGATGAACAAGGGACATTAATGTATTCCCATTGTTCATCGGCATGAGGACTTGCCATTAAGGCATGCAAGCCTCAAGGTGTTTTTGCAAGGAATTTAGACTCAAAGGACTATGGACTCAATAATTTGCATTGAAGCAAGGTTTATTTGCGAAATGAAAATGATAAGAAAGGGAAAATGAAAATGGAAGATGGCAATGGAAAGTAATAATGGCAATGGGCAATAAGCATGTAACTAAGCCTCTTGCTTTTATTTGTGGGTTAGGAGTGGACAAAAAGTAATGGAAAGTGTATGTGAATGTAAATGGAAAATATGAAGGGAAATGAGGTGAATAGTTTATTATGAAGTATGGATGTAATGGAGACAATAGTATCTGAAAGTTTTGCAAGTGCTTGGATCTGATTTTGCATTAGCATGTGCTCATGCATTGATGTTTCTTCTTTGTTGTTGATCATCCTCTTATGAAACAAATTGGTCTCTAAGAGAGACACTATTCACTTGTAGTCATCTGTCCTTCCTCCTGGAACCTGCAAAAAAACTAATAATTCTTCTGCAAGGGATTGTAAGACTATCAAAAGAGAGAGGTGATCAATCTCTCTAGTTATGATATTTACACACAAAACTAAGAATTCGTACTAATGAAACAAGTTCACGAAGGAAAACCAAAAGAATTTATACCTGCTTCGGAATTAGTGCCTCAAGTTAACTGTTATATCTTTTGAGCAATTTCTTCATTCTTGACTGTTTCAAACTCTAATGATGGATTTCTCATTGTGTATATCTTGTCGATATCTTTCCAACAACACTTGAATCGTCGAAATCCGATTTCGTATGAGAAAGTTAGACTGATTTGAACAGTGAGGTTTCTCAGCTGCAAAATTGATGTTTAGCTGCGGAATGGCTTTCTAGCTGCAGAACGTGCACAATTTCTGTAGCTAAAAATCTTGAACAGAAAGTTAGCTATGCATTTTTCATCATCAGTCCAAAATTAATCAATACCTTCCAGAAAAGTGAGCAAATAATCTACTTATTTCATTGATTCAATTTATATATTTTTAACTTGTGAACCTTTTGTTTTGTTTTTCATTTTGCTCCCTGAAGTCAGGAAGAACATGCGGCGACATAGTGATAACACACACCTCTGTTCCAGATCAAAACACATAAATCTATGATTGTGTTGTCACTATAATATGCATCAACACGAAAGCCTTGTTTCTACGTGAAAATAAGTTCATGTACCCAACTGAAAACGGTGATGGCTTCTTCATTTTGAGACAATGAACCAAATCTATCAATACCGGAAGAAAAACTATGATAATGTAAGGAGCTATAGGTCAAACACACAACAAATCAATACTCTATGAAATCTTGAGGACAAAGCAATTTTCAAAATTTGCACAAGAGTACCAAAATTCCTTGATTTTAATAATATTTGTTGCACGACAGGAAACCAGTTGTTGCTATGCTTGTTTACATTACCAAATATAGTACACTGGGGTACCTCAACGGTAAAGGCAGCCAAGACATCAACTTTCTGATTAAGTTATTGGAAAAGAAATTTTATGCAGCCAAGTACCAGGAAGAAAGTCCAAGACCGCCCATTTGATCCAGCTAAAGCTAGTATGGCATCTACCTTCGCAAGATGGATATCATTAAAAACATGAGCTTGCCCAGCATAGAATATTGTCAACTGGCGACTGATGTTATACATTTCGGGCCAGCTGGAATGCTGGATTCTTGAACCCCATTCTCAGGCAAGTATTTTGAACTACCAACAGAAAGGCTTTGCCCACTTGTGTTTCTGGTAGCTGGTGCACTTGGACCAATCATTCATGAGTCTGAATCGAATTGGATTCTTAGATTTAACAAAATATCACGCCATATGGATTGAATGCCACAGCATGATTAGTTTTTAAATTGAATTTTTCTTCCTGGAGCGTGCCGTGTTCAAACAGTGCTCTGTTCATTTAATGAAAATCGTTTTTTCTCACGCAGCATGCCAAATGGGGCTTCAAAGAACTGGAAAATTCTCCCAAACCGTTGCGAAATTCTCAAAACCATTTTTGGGTTATCTAATTGACCTCGTTCCCAAAAAAACCCATGTTTTTGTTTTTCCTAATTTGCCTCAGTTTGCTCAGGAAATTCATTTTAAAATTAGGTTTTTAAAATGTTGCGTTTTCTGTCAATTACGTATTCTTTAAAAAAAAAATTTCAATTTCGAATTTTTCTATCAATTACATCTTCTGTAAAAAAAAAAAAATCAATTTCGAATTTGATTGTTGTTTGTCATGCCATTGAATTTTTTTTTATTTTATTTCAAATATTCTATCGCCCTTCACTGAATTCCCCTTTGAATTGTGTTTTAATGGAATTTGATTGTTGTTGCAGGGCCGAGCAATGTTGAAATAGATACATTTGCGTGACTGACAATAATACGGGTAGAGGTGTTTGTCCAATAACTCATGCAGTAGACGGAAAGAAAGTCGGGACCAATTGGTTTGGGTTCAAAGAGTTCACTGATTGAAGATCTGACTGTCTAAAAAAAAATTGAAACGAAGGTTCTCTTGGGAAATCCGTTCTTCACCATGCTCCAACTATTTATTGTCTCAAAAGAAGGAATGAGAGAAGAGGGAGGATGTATGTTGTGGTAAAATTTCCAGATCTTCTTTCTCCAATTCGATAATCTCAACCTAGAAGAATGGATCACGTGGCTGAATTTTGACTGAGAAATTGATGAATGATTGTTGCCTGAAGTAGATTGAGAGTTTGAAACAAATGCTACAACTGCAGACTGAATAACGTTTCAAGCTTGCTATCAAATTTTGAAATTGAAATTGGCTTGGAAGTATCTAAATTTGTGTTTTCATCAGGAGTGCATTTTGGCCTTTTGCAAATGATGTATTTTTATTTTTTTTATTATGTGAAACATGGATTAATTTTTTTTATTTTTTTTAAATGATTTGTTATTAAAATTATATATATATATATATATATATATATATATATATATAGATTCAAAGATTTAAAAATATACATATATATTTTATTAAACAAAACAATTTATTGAAATTAAAGTTTTTCATTAAATCAAATGAAATGATGATTTTTTTTTTAAACATAAAAATTCTTTTTCTGATCCTCCAGATCACACAAAGTGTAGGAGGAGAGCATACTCGAGAAATTATTAATTTTTTTTAGATGTAAGAAATAAGGTCTCCTAATTACACTTCCATGGCAACGGCGCCAAAATGTCTAGTCAATTTAACGTCTTAAATTGCTCTACATAAATTATCAATCCCGGTATCGTAAACTGATGAAGTGTAGTGCACTATATGTGCTTAGTTAACATTTTTCTTACTTCGTTGTTTTATAGTTTATGTTGTTTTTAGGGGTTTTGTTTCTTATGTTTAAGGAAATTGATCTAAGAAAGAAAAGTTATGGTTCTAGATGAAATCTCTAAATGTTAATGAACAACTAAATCCAATGACTTTTAATGTTAAAATCTAATTTCTAAAGAAGGAAGAAAAGGAAATGAACATTAGATAAAAACAAGTCAAAACTTTGAATAGTTAGATTAATCTAGGGCGGCAAAATGTCTATGAAATAAAAGCAAAAATGATAATGCTAGTTTAAAACAATACAAAAACAACTATGATCTACTATAGGCTCAAATACCATTGGGAACATTCAATATAGGAAGATGTCGAAATCATCTTCTTGAAATGACTTAAGCAATTGAGTATACAATAGATGTGATCTTAAGAAAGCATGGAAATGAATCTATCACTGCTGCGTGAACAAACACCCAAATTCAGTCCACTTGGAAAATGGTAGAGCCACCTTCTTGAGACGATTTAGCGAGCATAGGAAACACAGTCAGTTATGCTAATTTGAAATGGAAAGCAAATACAAAACATGTAAAGGAAAACTAATCTACTGTGTGCTCTAATGCTCCAAGCACCAATTGGAAAATAGGAGGACTACTTTCTTGGACTATTTTGCTAAGCATAGATTACACAGTTAGATAAATCTACAATCAACCGGTTGAACACACTTGCATGAATGGAAAATCTAAACTATTAAACTTGAAAACAATCATAAAAATAAAATGACATACTTGAATGAAATCAAAGCAAAATTACAAAATAAAATCTACTCTACCTTACATTCTAATATGCTCCATGACATCTCCTACTTCACATCTCCTTCCATGTTGGGAACTTCAAAGCTTTATTCAAATTCTTCAAAATTACAAAGTACAAAGTAATGACAAGGTGAGCTAACAAAGTTAACAAAGTCTCCAAATAAAGGAGAGAGATCTCCTATTTATACAAAAAGATGAGAAGTTATCTCATTAATGAGAGTCCATGAATCTCTCCCTATATCTCTAGAGTTATAATCAAAATAGGAAATGATAAGCCACATGTCTTCTTAGAGTTTCAACACAAATAGGAAATGTGACACATATCCTCATGATCCCATGATCTTCTCCACTCAAATTCGAATTTGGCCTTAGGATGCCACATAAAGGTCTTTTAGAAGCTTCCTTTTGATCTACACATGTCAACAATCTCATCCCACTTGTTAGATATAAGCATATGCACATTATTTTCTAATTTTTAACCACAAATTCACTGAAAAATGTTAAGAATTAATAAAGTTTGGAAAAACATAAATGTGACCCAATAATGATGAAAATGAGATGAATGTAGTGACATGGTAGTGAAATGAAGGTGAAATAGTGGACATGATAGTGAAAGTGTAACGGAAGTGAATGAAAATTTCAAGACCCAACACTATTTTATGGTCTATGTGCCATCCGAGCACCCCCCTTTTTTTTAGATAATAGGTTATTGCTGAAAATGACAAAATGCTAACAAATGAAGGAAAAAAATAATAATAGACATATAAAAAAATTTGTGGGGAGAAATAGTTCTATAGAGATAATCAAAATGAGTTACTAATGCAAATTTTGATGACAAAAGACAAACTACTTAACCAAATATAATTGTCACACAAATTGGAGAGAATGCATTCAAGTTAAAAACTTATGTATATAGATTCATCTAGTATTGAACCACTACCTAAATTCAATAAGACAAATATATTACATGAAGATAAAGGAGTGTTTTTTCATGTAAAATTTTGAAGATAGTTGTTGATGTTAACACAAAGTAACACAAATACTTAATGCAAAACAGAAAATATGTAGTTAGAAAAGGGGTTCATCTAAACTTATCAAATTGAGTTCAAACGACATTCAACCAAGGGTAACCAGTTTCCCAAATCCCCCCTAGGTGATGAATATTCAACTTAAAAGATAGGTCTTAGGACCAACTTGTAACATGGAGAATATTCAACCAAAAAAAATCTCAAGACCAATTCCTCCTAAGATGGATAATATGCAAGCAGGAAAATATATAACCAAGTCTTCTTGAGCATAGAGGCTTGAATATGCATGAACTGGAATTGCATACAAGAGTATTTAACATGAATATATTTGCGTATGTATACATGCAATCAATTATTGCTTTGTCATTATGAGTTCCAAAAGGCAAATTGTGCAAATCTTGCAATTACAATGAACATTTGTGTCACAAATTGAAAACCAATAAAAGGTATGGCTATAAAACATACTAAAATTTGCGAATTCATAATGTAGCCCAATAGCACATGATAAACTTTTGGTCATACCAATATCATGTTATCACAACCTTGCACATTGACACTACACACAAGGGGTGTCATAAATTCTTAAATTACATGGATTGTAGCAATTACAATCAATCATTTTCCAAAGGCCTTCATTACTTTTGCTTTTCCACTAAATGAACATTTTAAATAGACTATTAAGTAACACCAAATTCAGTGAGACATATATATATATATATATATATATATATAGTGCAAATAACAACGATCAAAGGTGGCTAATGTGGTTTTCTATCATATTGTTTCTTGGCCATTGAAAGCATGATCTACTATGTCATAAATAACAATTAACATTCTAGTCATGTATGACTAAAGAAGTTGCAAATAAAAACCATCATTCAAATGTAATCATAGTACTATAACTACATTAAGTTGCATATGCAATTTAGTAAATGTGTCAATTTAAACAAAATATATTGCGCCAAAAATACTAAAAAATGCAATAGTTTAAGCTTTTGCAACTGCTCATCTTGGAATAAAAACTCTAAGTAGGCATAGACAAGAGAAACTACTATGAGATTTAGAGGTGCATGTAATATTTCCCAATTTTAGCATTATAGTTTGTGAAAATCCTCTCTCAAATGAGACCCGGTGAATAAATTTTTTTATCATTCTAATCACACAAATAAAATTGTTGTATGTTGGCCTTTGACACTCATTCAATGTTCTCTGAATTTGAACAAATATATTGCATGCAACAACACCAACATTTGCACCAATTTAAGTTGCAACTAATCCACCTGCCACGCAAATTGCATTTAAAGTGCTAATCATTTTTCTTCTTATTCTCTTTATTCGCACAATCCAATTTGTGATTATTGATCTCTTCCTTGTCTCTAAGTTGTTGCAACAATTTTGATAATTGCACAGTGTTAGGCCCCTATACTACTAGTGTAACCCCTTATTGTTATTAGTATAACCCACTTATTATATTGATGTACCCATGTAGTGCCCATATTGTTACTATTGTGCCCCATAGAAGCCCACTATTGTTATTATTGTGCTCTTACATTATTATTGTTATGTCGGCTTTGAGTATGTTATGACCCCTTAGACTCCTATATATAGAAAGGAGGTCTTTTCATTTGTATCATCCAAGAATTGTTCATTTATGTAATGTAAAGGAGGTTGCCCCCTCGAAGAGGCTGAATTCTAAGGCATTGACCTATCTTTTCTATCTTTTCTTGCGCTAGTTTCATAACATTTGGTATCGGAGCTTTGGATTCTAGGGTTTCGCTGCTCCAAACAGGTCATCGTGGAATTTTCGCTATAACTTTTTTTTCTGTGACGTTTTAGAAGTCGAAAAAAAAACCCATTTGAGAATAAATCGCGCTGAACCTTTGATCCAAATTTCAAATCTTTTCGCGCGATATTTGCGGAGATATGATCTGAGGAAGTTGGTATTTTTGCAGACTCCTGAATTACATTCCAAACAGGTGACCTGGGGAAAATCGTCATAACTTTCTCTCTATGGATCGGATTGAAATTTCGTAAGAAGGTACAGAAAGAAGACGGACTGTAGTTTCTTGTATGTATTTTTCAGATCCAAAGGTTGAAACAGTGACTTGTGGCACATCGTACAAGTTCGCTCTACTGAACTAGTCTATAATCAGGTCATCTTGGGAGATTGTGCATAACTCTTTCTTGGAGAATCCAATTTGGATCAGACTGGTGGCATTGGAAAGAGGACACAGAGAGCTACTACAGGTCACAATTTCAAAACTTAAAGATCTGAAAGTACAGAGTTATAGTCATTTCAAGGTCGAGCTCCTAAAATCAAGAAAAAGCAAGAAGAGGAAGTTTGATGGCAAGGATCCGGTAAATTGGATACTTCAGATGGAGCAATATTTTGATCTACATGGTGTAGAACTATTACAAAAGGTATGTATTGCATCTTCATATTTAGAACCAGATCAATTTTTATGGTACAAAGGGCTTTGTTCTCGTAAACAACTTGTTACGTGGTCAATTTTCACGGAGGAAATGATAGCACATTATGAGGATACAAAGAGCAACACCTTCTTTAGAGCAACACCACAACAATTGGAAAGAGTAAAAGGGATTTGTGACATAGTGGAAAGCAAAATTATGGAAACCAGGAAGCGTACCCCTCACAACTATAAATATGGAAGTGTTGTTTCTCCTAGCTTTCCACAACCTACAAGGGTTATGCCACAACAATTGGAAGAAAAAAGAGAAAAAGGGCTTTGTTACAATTGTGATATCAAATGCACTAAAGGTCATAAGTGTGCTGAGAAGAAATTATTTTACATAGAATATGAAGAGGAGGAAGAAAAGGATCAAGAAACAACAAAAGAAGAAGATATACGCCAGGACCCCACCCCAGAGAAAGAAGAAATGAATCAGACCATATCTTGTAAAGCATTGGCAAGAATTACCACTCCTCAAACTCTCAAGATAGAAGGACATATCAAGAAGAAAAAGGTGCAAGAAGTGAAATATCACATCGAGAAAGAAGAAATGAATCCAACCATATCTTGTAATTCATTGTTCGAAATTACCACTCCTCAAACTATCAAGATAGAAGGACATATAAAGAAGAAAAATGTTCAAGAAGTGAAAGATCACATCGAGCATCAAGAAATGAATCCGACCATATCTTGTAAAGGATTGGAAGAAATTACCACTCCTCAAACTCTAGAGATAGAAGGACATATCAAGAAGGAAAAGGTTCAAGCAGTGAAAGATCACATCGAGCATCAACAACAAGTTCTCCAACTTTTAAAGGATAACGCCACTTCGGTGCAAAATCAAATGAAACAATAGGTAGATCAACATCGTAGTGAAAAATGTTTTGATGTAGGTGATTGGGTATTTTTACTGCTACATCTCAAGCAAGCTATTTATGAGAAGGAAATGTTGGCAATACTACATGCACTTAAAAAATGGCGACCTTACCGAATGGGAAGACTCTTCAAGGATGAGGATGTGGAAGCATTGTTTTGTGCTATTTATATTATCCAACTAGATTGGATAAATGAAACAAGGGATGAATGGAAGAAGGATGAATGGAAGAAGGATGAAGAAGTATGGCCACTTATTCAAAAGTTGCAAAAGATCCCAATTCAAACAATATTGCCAGAAATTAAAGAGGAAGGAAAAATCATATTGGAACCTGGAGCAGTCACAGAAACAAGAACCCGACAGCTACGAAATCGATCAATTTCAGAGTATCTCATCAAGTGGAAGAACTTACCCGCTGAATATTCCACATGGGAGGACAAGAATTTTATACAGAAGCATCAAGAACTACTCAAGCATTGAGGACAACGCCTTTTGAAGGAGAGGGGCATGTTAGGCCCCTATACTACTAGTGTAACCCCTTATTGTTATTAGTATAACCCACTTATTATATTGATGTACCCATGTAGTGCCCATATTGTTACTATTGTGCCCCATAGAAGCCCACTATTGTTATTATTGTGCCCTTACATTATTATTGTTATGTCGGCTTTGATTATGTTATGACCCCTTAGACTCCTATATATAGAAAGGAGGTCTTTTCATTTGTATCATCCAAGAATTGTTCATTTATGTAATGTAAAGGAGGTTGCCCCCTCGAAGAGGCTGAATTCTAAGGCGTTGACCTATCTTTTCTATCATTTCTTGAGCTGGTCTCATAACACACAGTTATACATTCCATGAGTCGAAATTATTCATGATTACATAACACTGCTTTTCAACAAATTCCACCCAAACTAGTAAACATCACCTCAGTCTAGTATATCATCAAGTCAAAGAAAGATTTAACTATCTAAATAATTCTGCTCTTTAAATACTTTTCAATATCAATTACAATAAGCAATACTAAGAAAAAGTGTTGTAAAAACTAATTCCGTTAGTCAAAGTTGTTCAAATGCAAATAGATTGGACATTTTACTTCCAATCATACCAAATGTCGTTTGACCAAAAAGTCAAATGTAAGTATCTAAAAATATTTTAAAAAACTTATAATTGTCTTTAAGTGTTCAGATATTAAATGATATTAATTACCACCATTGCCAATAGCAAAGGTTGTAGTGTTCTTTAATCTCTTCTAGTTCCCATGTCTTTTATTGCTTTTCACTTGCTTTGAAAAGAAAATGGAAATAATTGTTACATAAAAACATTAATATTATTTCATAACTTAAAAAGTTTTAAAAATTTTAGATTACCACCTAGGTATAAATAACAAATAATTTAACCCCAAATTGATGTATAAGAATAAAGTTCATTTAAACTTCTGAAAAATGTGTCAATTTTTGGATATCGTCTGGTCTAGATAAAAGTATTTAGTACTTTAAAATTTAGAACAATTTCAAACTTGCACAGATGTCTACAACATCTTAATCATTGGGATCTCAATTTTATAATATAAGAAGCACATTGAGAGTCAGTTATTTTTGAGCTAATATAGCCATCAATTTATGGAATCCTAAAAATATATATTTCAAAGGCATAGGATAAATATTATGGAGACAATAAATTGGTGCATCATCTATTTACATAAAATACTTAGATAAAATAATTTATATTAATGATTCATATCTATGATTCTATATTATTATTGCCTAAATCAATTACATTTTTTTATAATCTCCCTCATTGAATATCAAGGAGTACTTCATGATTTACAAAAACCTCTAATAGAGGCAGTAAAATATTTCTAACTATACACCATTAGATAAATATAATAATAATAAAAACTATTACTTACACTATGAAAAAGTGTGTATATATATATATATATATATATATCATACATTCATTCAAAATATCTATAAAGTACTATAAAATAATATAAGACAATAAATTTATTAACTATAACATTATTGTAATTTTGATGTTTATATATATAAGTGAAGCCACATCACAATGATGTCCAAGAATACTCCTTGAATAAAGAATTTTAACATCCATGAAATTAAAGATAATCAAATATAAAATGATTTAATATAATACTTTAATACTTTATTTATTTATATATAAAAACAATATCTACTCTATAATTTGGTAATAAAACATTTTAATATTATGTAAAGGATATAAAAAATATAGCATTCTTGAAATTTTAAATATATGTGTTTTTTTATATGAAAATGTTTATATATATAATTTACAAAATATCTTAATAAAATTAAATTAAAAGTGAAATAAAATTTAAATTCGTATCCACATCGCTTTAAACTAAGTCCCTTTTACTCTCTTTTTTTTGTAAGCTTGGTAGTACCTTTCCATTCATTCATTTCAATAATCAGGCAATTTACAATCATATAAATTGTTCGATGACCTCAACATGCCGAGGGGGAAGCCAGGTCTGTTGGCCATCGAACCACATTATATGCCATCCAAAACATAAATAATTTGAGCCTATCTAACCAAGACTTATAAGACTTATAGTCTGTCAACCATCTAGTAAGCATAAAACTGTAAACATAAATGCTACTCAACAAATACAACAAAATTTAAGCCAAAAGTTATCAAACATGGCTTCCAACAACTAGTCATCTAACGATTCCACCGTAGCAGGATCTTTTGCGCTTGAACCTGACAGTTCAGATTGAGGCATACATGGAATATGACGCGCAATGTGGCTAAGGCGAGATTTCTGGTGCTACAACTAAAGTTGAATTAGTTGGAGTTCTTTCTGAATGTCTCTGAGACCCAGATCCGAATCCACATTTGCTACAATGTTGAGGGAAGAAACCATTGCTTTAGCCACAATACATTTCATAAGCTAAAAGAGATGAATTGACTGTTTATATAAAGTGAGGTGGTCGCGGGTATAAGCAGGGTCAGGGATCAAATCACTCCAATCCTTTGTCGACGACTCGAGCTCAACTTTCAGGTTTAATTTATGCCTCCCATGTCGAAATCAGTTGCTTCACCTCAGCTGAGGTCCCTTCATAGTAGGCTTGGACCGTACTCTATAAAACCTCAACATTTGTTTTCCTGCTTCACTGGCGCGAAGTCCTACCAGAAGACGAACCTATTTATTTTCCCTTACCACCCTACTTTCTGCAGCCACGACCTTCGCGACTAGAGGCACCACCGCAAGGAGGAGTCTTCACCATAATGAGCAGAGCCAGACTACCCTTCGTCAGCCTTCTCTCACCTTCCCATGCTCAAGAGCCAACCTTTTGTACAGAGGCCGAAGGGAGAAGCGACTTAGGTGAACATGGAATAAAATGAACAAGGAGAACCACTTGAAAATCAAACATTAACTTAATGGAAGGGCATAAGAATAGAGGTAGTGCCAAACGACATTGCATCACTCTAGAATTCCATCGCCCAAGCTAATACGCAGAGACAAACAAGAACCCTCTAGGAGTGTGAGGCACCATTTGAATAAGAATAACAACCCCCACCCACCCCCGAGACCAGAGTCCATAGACTCGGCCCTGATAAAAAATTTGAACCCTTACTCTCCACAGGGTTTTCTAGTGCAATTCTAGCTTAGAATGGGAAAGCCTGTTATCAACATGTAGAGGAAACATTATGAAAAAGATCCAAAAACCAGTAATCATGCCCATACGGGATAGAATATTGCCAAAAAAGATGGATATTTCCAAAAAACATAATCGAGAAAGGCATAGTTTTTAGTCATATAAACTACTAAATTAACCATTGTTCATTTTCCCCTCCAAACACAAGGCGAACCATGATTTGTAGCCCCCAACCCAAAATATAGGATAAGCATGAAAACATACTAGATTGTACGTGCCAACCTTGAGCAGAGATGGGCTGCGTCTGAATGTTTCCCTCGCGTTCCAAGTGCCACAAACCCACAGACAATAATCTTAGGCTCCCTTAGATACCGGTGACACCAATACAAAGGCCAAACATATGTTCTTAAATTGACCTCTGCTCCCACCACCTGTAAATGCAAAGGTATGCCTAACTTCACGTCGTGGATCTGCAAAAATCTATGACCCTTCACAACATCAAGATGGGAGAGCGTGTGAGGGCGTGGGAGAGACCGCCCACCGTCCCAAGCATTTAATCCCTCAATCATTTCGATGAACCCCATATGGGTCTCCAACTGAGTCACACCTCGATTGGGGGAAGTCCCTTTTGCTCTTATAAATCTTATTCAAAATAATTAAAACACATTGAAACTTTACTTGATTTTGGAATCATTCTCTATTTCAAGTAAAATTAATAAAATATAATAATTTAGTTGCTTTATACGATTAAAAATTACTTGGATAATATATATATATATATATATGAGAGATGGTCAGAGAACAAAGTAAAAAATATCTTCATATAAATCATATTATAAACAAAAGTTTAAATATATTGGAAAAATGTACTTTAAATATAAATTGATAAAATATTTAAAACGTATAAAAGAGTTTAATTATATATATATATATATATATATATATATATATTTACTAATTTGGTCGTATATTTTTTGACAAGATTATATATGTGTGTGTGTGTGTGTGTTTGTGTTTAGTTTTCACTTTCCATGAAATAATGGATTTAAAAGTCATTGCAATCGAGTGTGAACAATTGTTTTTTATATTTTTTTTAATACTTAGCACATGCTTGTGTATATGCATTGGGTTTGACTAAGATCATGCTAATTACCTTCACCAACTAGATGTTTATGCCAATAGAACTCCGATCCCTCGACTATTTAAGAAACCACGATATGGAGTCGGCATCAGGACCTTGCCCGCGAGTCATGTGGAAATGGAAAGATGGGACGACTTCTAACTTCACAAATTTTAGAAAGTTAAAATGTTGAAAAGAATCATCGTAAACATTATAGGAAAAAATGCAGCTCTTATATTTACTATTAAACAAAATTCAATACAATATTGCATTTTGAATATATTTCTATTAGTTGTGGTCAGTTTCTACCTTGCAATTTCAACTTCATATTTTAACTTGTTTTCTGTGTGTGCAGACATTTATAAGTATACATCCCAGTTCTAATTCCGCTATAAATTTTTATATATTTTCACATGCAAGTAGGCTTCTTTGCTGCTCATGATTCCTCAATCCATAAATAGTTGAATATACTCTATTTCTTTGTCTGATTTCTCTAAATTTGACTAATAGTTCCCATTTTGCATGAAATAATGGGTTTAAAAGTCATTGCAATCCAGTGTGAAAAACTGTCTTTTATTATTTTTAATAATTAACACATACTTGTTTCTATGCGTCGAGCCCGACTGAGGACGGGGTTATTTTCCTCGCTAGCTAGATGTTTATGCCAATCGAAATCTGACCTCTCGATTATTTAAAATACCACGATATGGAGTCGATGTTAGGACCTTGCTCACGGGTCTTGTGGAAATGCAAATATGTGCCGACCTTCAACTTTGCAAATTTTAGAAATTTAAAATCTTCAAAAAAATTGTCTTAAACATTATAGGAAAACATGGAGTTTTTTTATTGATTATTAAACAAAATTCTCTACAATATCGTAGTTTGAATTAGTTTCTATTACTTATGTGTAACCGATTATCTTTTAATTATTTTTAATGATTAACACTTGTTTGTGTCTATGTGTTGAGCTCAACTGAATTCAGGGTTATATTCTTCGCCAACTAGATGTTTGTGCCATAGAAATCCAACCCTTCGACTATTTAAAATACCTCGATATGGAGTAGGGGTCGGTACCTTGCTCACAGTTCTTGTGGAAATGGAAAGATGTGTTGACTTCCAACTTTGCAAATTTTAGAAAGCTAAAACGCTAAAAAAAATTGTCATAAACATTATAGAAAAACATGGAGTTTTTATACTGGTTATTAAACACAATTCTCTACGATATTGCATTTTGAATAAATTTATATTAGTTGTGGTCAGTTTCTACCTTCCAATTTCATATAACTTCATATTTAACTTGTTTTTTGTATGTGGAGACATTTATAAGGAGACATGCCACTTATAATTCTGCTATAAACATTTTTATATTTTCACATGAAAGCACGCTTCTTTGCTTCTCGTTATTCCTCAATCCATAAATAATTGAATATACTCTATTTCTTTGTCTCATTCCTCTAAATTTGACTAATAGTTTTCACTTTTCATGAAATAATGAATGTAAAAGTAATTGCAATCCAATGTGAACAATTGTTTTTATTTTATTTTATTTTTAATAATAACAGATACTTGTGTCTATGGTTCAGGCTCGAGTGAAGTCATCATTATTTTCTTTGCTAGCTAGATGTTTATGCCACTAAAACTTTGACCCCCTGAATATTTAAAAGATCATGATACCAAGTCATTTTATGGACCCTTTCCCACCGGTTTTGTGGAAATTGAAATATGGGTTGATTTCCGACCTCGCAAATTCTAAAAAGCTAAAATGCTGAAAAAATTCGTCCTAAACGTTATTGGAAAACATGGAGTTTTAATATTGATTATTAAACAACATTCCTTACAAGATTGCATTTTGAATAAATTTCTATTAGTTGTCGTCAGTTTCCACCTTGCAATTTCATATTTTAACTTGTTTTCTGTGTGTTGCAATATTAATAAGTAGACATGCCAGTTCTAACTTTGCTATAAATGTTTATATATTTTCACATGTAAGCATGCTTCTTTTCTTCTCGTGATTCCTCAATCCATAAATAGTTGAATATACTCTATTTCTTTGTCTACTTCCTCTAAATTTGACTAATAATTTTCATTTTGCATGAAATAATGAATTTAAAAGCCATTGCAATCTAGTGCGAACAACTATTTTCTATTTTTATTTTAATAATTAACATATGCTTGTGTTTATGCGTTGGACCCGACTGAAGTCGAGGTTATTTTCTTTGCCACCTAGATGTTTATGCCAATATAACTTCGATTCCCCGATCATTTAAAAGACCACGATATGGAGTCGGGGTCAAGCCCTTGCTCACGGGTCTTGTGGAAATGGAAAGATGGGACGACTTTCGACTTCACAGATTTTAGAAAGTTAAAGATGCTGATATCGTCTTAAATGTTATAGAAAAACATGGAATTTTGATATTTATTCTTAAACAAAATCCCCTACAAGATTGCATTTTGAATAAATTTCTATTATTTGTGTGTGAAAAGGTGTTTTTATTTATTTATTAATAATTAACACATGTTTGTGTGTATGCATCAGGACTCACTGAAGTCACAACATTTTTTTCGCTAGCTAGATATTTATGCCAATAGAACTCCGATCCTCCCGACTATTTAAAAGACCTTGATATGGAGTTGGGGTTGAGACCTTGCTCACAGGTCTTGTGGAAATGGAAAGATGGGTCGACTTTCGACATTGCAAATTTTAGAAAGTTAAAATGCTAAAAACTTTCGTCGTAAACATTATAGGAAAATATGGAGCTTTTATAATTATTATTAAAGAAAACACCCCACAAAATTGCATTTTGAATAAATTTCTATTAATTGTGCATGAATAGTGGTTTTTATTTTGATTTTTATTTTTTTAATAATTAACATGTGCTTGTGTCTATGTGTCACACCCGATTGAGTTTGGGGTTATTTTCTTCGCCATCTAGATGTTTATGCCAATATAACTCCGACCCCCCAACTATTTAAAAGACCACGATATGGAGTTGGGGCCGGTACCTTGCTCACGAGTCTTATGGAAATGGAAAGATGGGTCAACTTCCGACTTCACAAATTTTAGAAATTTAAAATCCTAAAATAGTTCAATATACTCTATTTCTTTGTCTGCCAATAGAACTCCGATCCCCTAGCTATTTAAAAGTCCATGACATGAAGTCAGGATCGAGACCTTACTCACATGACTTGTGAAAATGGAAAGATGGACCGACTTCCGACTTAGATGTGGTTAGTTTCCACTAGTCTACTTCTATTAGTTGTGGTCAGTTTCTACCTTACAATTTCATGTAACTCCATATTTTAACTTGTTTTTTGCGTGTGGGAACATTTAAAAGCCCGCATGGTAATTGTAATTCCGCTAAAAATATTTTTTATATTTTCACATGCAAGAATGCTTCTTTGCTTCTCGTGATACCTCAATCCATAAATAGTTCAATATACTCCATTTCTTTGTCTAACTTCTCTAAATTTGACCTATAATCTTCACATTGCATGAAATAATGCATTTAAAAGTCATTGCAATTCAACCCGAATAATTTTTTTTTTATTTTAAATAATTAACACATGCTTGTGTCTATGCCTCAGGGCCAAATGAGGGCATGGTTATTTTCTTCGCCAGCTAGATGTTTATGCCAATAGAACTCAGACCCGCCCGGCTACTTAAAAGTTCATGATATGGAGTCGGGGTTGAGACCTTGCTCACAAGAATTATGGAAATGGAAGGATGGGCCGACTTTCAAATTAGTTGTGACCAATTTCTATTGATCTATTTCTACAGGATTGCATTCAAAGCATCAAAAATTTGGTGTTTTTTTTTTTTTTATATTTACCCATAAACCACATAATTTTTTGCTAAGAAATAAAACCACGACTTTAAATAGAGTTTGCTCATAGGGAGATCTCAAAAAACCTCATCAAACATGAGTTTCAGATCCATATTAAAAGTTGTATCAATATTAATATCCACATTAACAAACCTAAAACATAGAGAGCATGCTCACTGAAAAATTAACCTGAGTCATTGTCAACAATTCTCTCAGAATATTACAAAAACATAACCTAGTAGTTTTCAAATTTTACGTGAATTTTCATGGCTATGGAGACGTAGGAAATTGACCAGATTTTCGTTGGTAGAATCTAGTAATCCGCTTTCCTCGAATGAAAATTCCAGCTTCAGTGAGGACCACAAAGCTAAGAAAAAAAATAACGCAGAGCCTTTGAACATGAAAGACACACTCCACTAAAGCTATTGAGGCTAGGACTAATTAGGAATATGCTTATTGATAATGTGTTAATAAATTGTCTACCAACACTCTTAAATCCAAGTTTACGACACCATAGCTCAAAGTAAGTGGTGCGATCCGAGCATTTAAGACCTAGCCAAATTGGATTCACCAATGTATGTACACCAGACCACTGAGCATTTAAGTCCCATGTCATTCATATATGGAGTAATCTAGCGACGCCACAATTTAGCCCGCAAACTGTGCCAGTCAGAAAACCCAAACTGCTCGTCAACAGAGAATGTCGACCACCTTTTCACTTCGCCGAGTTCCTGGGGGTGTTTTCGATTTAGATTCTCGACACCGGTTGCCCAAATTTGCTATTTTTATCATCGTCGACGGCTTCAACACAAGAAAATAATGTTTGATCGAAAGAAATTGCATGTACTGTTTGATCGGCCTTGTGTATCGTACATGTCAGGATGATGTCCACCCTCGAAACCAGTAGCCTGGGATGTGGCGGCGTGCTGACGTCACTCGAAAATTTACAGCAAAAGCATAATGTTAACTATATAGAATTGAATTTTTTTCTACAGTACAATTAAACTAATATAACTTCATCAATCATAGATATCATTACGCAAACAGTGACATAATAATAACTTATAAAACTGGCTTGTCCATTAACCATTTTTCTAAGACTTTTTAACCATGCGCTAATCATTTTTTTCAAAATAATTACATATAACTTATTTATGCTAAAAAAACCTCTCTTTTAAAAATATGAACAATGAAACTTTGATCCAATAGTTAACTAGAAATTGAAAAGCTTATGACATTGAGGAATAAGGATGAATCCTTTACTTTTTGGAATTTTTGGTTGTTAACTTTCAATGTTTTTAGCATCTTATTTTTCAAGTAATTTAAATGCAAAATATATATCTTCTAAAATAAAAACCTGTTTCATCCTAAGAAGTATTGTAATCTTATTAAGATGGTTTTCAACAATAATCACATCGAAATTCATTTACTGACGCGTTTCAAACCATCAAGTGTGGTTTATCGTCAGGACGAGATGAAGAATCAGATCATGGCCCCAAGTGAAATAGAGAGATCCATCATTCAACGACTACTTTTGACCAAGGAGACAACTACAAAGGACAGCGCAACAACTACATTTGACTGGACCAAGAGATAGGGAAAGAAGTCAAATTTATTTAATTTATTAATTAAATTATTATTTTATTTAGTTTGTTAAAACAATTCATTAATATTTTAATTTCTAAATAACAATTTTGTTTATAAATAACTAAATGCTTTAAAGAACCTAAACATCGAACCTCATACCTAAATATTTGTATACTTTAAAACTACCTTAAGATTTGTATTATTAAAGAACTCTTATAAAACTAATAAATAGTTGGGGTTAATTAGTTAGCATGACCATAAGTGCATTTATTTATTTACTTTAACTATAAATGTAACTTCCTAGGTAATACAATAAGGGTAAATCTTATATAGATATATCAAATAAATTAAATATAAATAACCTAGTTAAATTAAATATTAAAGGTGTCATGGTCTAAAAGTTTATTAAATAACCCATAAATTATTTAATAATACTATATTTAAGATTTATAAGTATAAAAAAAAATACACAAATAAAACCTAGGTAAATGTAAGACTATAGGAAACTAAATCTAATAAAGGAAAGGAGGGGGACTTTAGTAACCAATAAATAATAAGAGTAAAATATTAATTAAATAAAAGTTAATGAGAAAAATACAAAACCCTAGCAAAGGAATAAAGGGGAACTAACCAACCCCAAGAATTCCTGAGAAAAAAATCAAATAGAGAAAAGGCCCCAATGGAACCCACCAGGGGGAAAGGGGGAGTGGGGGTGGGGCTAGGAGGAAAGAGCAGGGATCCAACAACTGCTAATCTTCCAGCCGTCATCTCTATTGAGATTGCACGGCTGCTTTCAATTTCAATGACCTCCCTAAAATTCCGGTGATGAAAAGGAGCAATTTTAGCAATAACCTAGGCCTCTTCAATACATATATGATGCTTTGTCTTCTCCACATGTTCAACCAGGGCTGAAGACCGGGTCCTCCCATGTTTGATGTTAACGACGTGCTCATGAATCCTTTGATTAATAGAGCGCCCTGTTTCAACCACATAGAGGGTCCCACAGGAGAGGGGGATAACATAAACACCTTTCATGTCCTTGGGGTCGTCGGGGTCTTTAACCGACCTTAGGGAACTACGAATGATTTTAAGGGGTCTAAAGGTTGAAGGAACATTATGCTTCCCAAGGACCCTAGCAATCTTGTCAGTGGTCCCTTGGATGAAGGGGAGATGAACCCCTGAGAATCGATCATTGGGGTCTTTCTTGACTTTCAGACCTATGCTAGCTTTAAGGAAGGCTTTCAGACCTTGGTGCCTACTATATCCATTGTTGACAAAAACATTAAGGATATGGGCTTTCTCTTTATCAAGGGACTTTTCATCTGATATTCTCAGCACACGAGTAGCTAGTGTGTTGAGAACACCCAACTTTTGAGCAGGGAAATGATGGGAGTTGGCATGCAGATACTGCTCAGTATGAGTTTTCTTCCGAAAAACCTGATGGGAGAAAGAACCATCATCATTCTTCGAAATGAGAACATCAAGAAAAGGCAAGCACCCATCAATTTCCTGCTCCATAGTGAACTTTATGGAGGAAGATTGACTATTGAGATGCTGGAAAAAGAGATCTAACTCTTCTTGGCCATGGGACCAGATGACACCAGTGTCATCCACAAATCTCTTCCACAACTTAAGCAAGAGGTAAGCCGAGGCCAAAGCCTTGGATTCAAAATCTTCCATAAAATTATTAGCAACAACCGGGGACAAGGGGGAGCCCATTTCCACCTTGCAAGTCTGCTCATAGGATTCCCCTTCAAAGTAGAAAAAGGTGGACATAAGACAAATCTCAACTAAGCGAGCGATATCGAAGCTCACAAGAATGTCCCCACGATCCAACTTTATTCCCTTTAACTCATTGACAAACGAAGAAGAGTCTTTGATGAAGGACTCTGTGAGACCAATGAGGGGTTTAAGCTTAGAAGCAAGGTATTTGGCTAGGAGGTAGGTTGGACCTCCTATGGTATTGACAATTGGTCTCAGGGGGTCCAATTGTCAATACCATAGGAGGACCAACCTACCTCCTAGCCAAATACCTTGCTTCTAAGCTTAAACCCCTCGTTGGTCTCACAGAGTCCTTCATCAAAGACTCTTCTTCGTTTGTCAATGAGTTAAAGGGCATAAAGTTGGATCATGGGGACATTCTTGTGAGCTTCGATGTGGTTTCCCTTTACACTTGCATCTCGATCCATGAGGCCATTGAGGTCATCAAGCGCCTCACTGACCCCGATACCGCTCGCTTAGTTGAGATTTGTCTTACGTCCACCTTTTTCTTCTTTGAAGGGGAATTTTATGAGCAGACCTGCGGGGTGGCAATGGGTTCCCCTTGTCCCCAATTGTTGCTAATATTTTTATGGAAGATTTTGAATCCAAGGCTTTGGCCTCAAATCATCTCCTTCCCAAGCTATGGAAGAGATTTGTGGATGACACCGGTGTCATCTGGTCCCATGGCCAAGAAGAGTTAGATCTCTTTTTCTAGCATCTCAATAGTCAATCTTCCTCCATAAAGTTCACTATGGAGCACGAAATTGATGGGTGCTTGCACTTTCTTGATGTTCTCATTTCAAAGAATGATGATGGCTCTTTCTACCATCAGGTTTTTTGGAAGAAAACTATTACCGAGTAGTATCTGCATGCCAACTCCCATCATTACCCTACTCAAAAGTTGGGTGTTATCAGCTCACTAGCTACTCGTGCGTTGAGAATATTAGATGAAAAGTCCCTTGATAAATAGAAATCCCATCTCCTTAATGTTTTTGTCAACAATGGATATAACAGGCACCAAGGTCTGAAATCCTTCCTTAAAGCTAGCATAGGTCCGAAGGTCAAGAAAGACCCCGTTGATCGATTCTCAGGGGTTCATCTCCCCTTCATCCAAGGGACCACTGATAAGATTGCTAGGGTCCTTAGGAAGCATAATGCTCCTTCAACCTTTAGACCACTTAACACCATTCATAGTTCCCTAAGGCTGGTTAAGGACCCCATCGATCCCAAGGACATGAAAAGTGTTTATGTTATCCCTTGCTCCTGTGGGACCTCCTATGTGGGTGAAACGGGGCACTCTATTAATCAGAGGATTCATGAGCATGTTGCTGACATCAAACATGGGAGACATGGTCTTCAACCCTAGCTGAACACGTGGAGAATACCTAGCATCATATATATATTGAAGAGGCCCAGGTTATTGCTAAAGGCGCTCCTTTTCATCACCAGAAATTTAGGGAGGCCATTGAAATTGAAAGAAGGCTGTGCAATCTCAACAGAGATGACCGTTGGAAGATTAGCAGTTGTTGGATCCCCGCTCTTGCCCCCTAGCCTCCTACCCCTCCCTTCCCCCTAGTGGGTTCCATTGGGGCCTTTTCTCTATCTGGTTTTTTTCTCGCGGGTCCTCGGGGTTGGTTATTTCCCCTTTATTCCTTTGCTAGGGTTTTGTATTTTTCTCATTAACTTTTATTTAATTAATATTTTACTCTTATTATTTGTTGGTTATTAAAGTCTCCCTCTTTTCCTTTATTAGATTTAGTTTCCTATAGTCTTACCTTTACCTAGGTTTTATTTGTATATTTTTTGTGATACTTATAAATCTTAAATATAGTCTTATTAACTAATTTATGGGTTATTTAATAAACTTTTAGACCATGACACCTTTAATATTTAATTTTTAACTAAGTTATTTATATTTAAGTTATGTGATATATTTATATAAGATTTACCCTTATTGTATTACCAAGGAAGTTACATATATAGTTAAAGTAAATAAATAAATGCACTTATGGTCATGCTAACTAATTAACTAACTATTTACTAGTTTTATAAGAGTCCTTTAATAATACAAATCTTAAGGTAGTTTTAAAGTATAAAAATATTTAGGTGATGTTTAGGTTCTTTAAAGCATTTAGTTAATTATAAACAAATTTGTTGGTTAGAAATAAAAATATTAATGAATTGCTTTAACAAACTAAATAAAAAATATTTTAATTAATAAATTAAATAAATTTGACTTCTTTCCCTGTCCTTTGGTCCAGTCAAATGTAGTTGTTGCCCTGTCCTCTGTAGTTGTTTCCTTGGTCAAAAGTAGTGGTTGAATGATGGATCTCTCTATTTAACTTGGGGCCATGATCTGATTCTTCATCTCATCAGATGAACCACACTTGATGATTCGAAAATGAATTTCGATATGATTATTGCGGGAAACCATCTTAATAATCTTGATATAGATCACAGAAGCCTAAATTCAACTAATATTTTAATCTTATTCGTGACACTATAATGTTTTTAATCTTATTTGTGACAATAAAATTTATAAAATTTCAAAAAATATAAAATTCGAAAAGATATAGATATTATTTCAATCTTTTTTTTTTTTTTGTGAACTGCGGTAATTCTATTATCTACAAACATTTATAAAAGTACATAGCTTAGGGGCCTCAGTCTGCCCTGAAGGGAAAACAGAGCTGAGGCTCCTATACTTCCAATAGACAAAAAGATATCAAACTGGACTACAGGAAACTAGAAAGTGAAGACTGCCCACCACGCAGGGCGGCAAGAACCACAAGACTGAAAGGGCAGCCGGAAAGGATAAAATATCCACCTCGGCTCCCAAGAGAAGAAGAGACTAAAGCAGAGCTGAACAAACAGAACCAGAAGAAGAAGGGAGTCCGGTCCAAGCCAAAGAAACTACCCACCGAGGGTGGAATCACTTGGTCGACTTTTTTTCCCTTTCTTTTTGCCGACTTTGACCCAACCATTTGGACCATGTTGGTCAAGAACAATTTGTAAACTGTGTTGGACTGGAGGCGAAAGCTCCTTGTCTGAATCCGAAGGAGATGACTCATGAGTTCGTTTCTGAGAGATGGGAGGGACTGTTGCTTCCTCGTGACGCACTGAGGGAGAAACCTGTTCTGGCATTTCTTCTACGACTTCCACATCTTCCTCCACGTCCTCTTCATCTGAGCTGGAAATAGCGTCCATTGGGGGAGGATCATGAGGTTTCCAGCTTTTAGATTTTGGCTTGGATTTGGCTTTCTTTTTTTGGAAGGGCATTGAAGGACACGAACTTTGAAGGTGCCCTGTGAGATGACAATTTCGGCACCGAAATGCTGTATTCTCGAAATCCAGAGGTTGAGACCAATGGAAATCACCTATTTTGAGAATGATCTGATCAGGAAGTCCTTTGCTTATGTCTATTTCTGCGCAGATTCTGGCATAGGTATAAATTCCTTTTAGCCCTCTTGAGGGATCTGTTTCAAGGAAACGACCTAAGGAGTTGCCGATGGCTTCAAATACAACATAGCTCCATAAATGCGCCGGAAGGTTAGGGAGTCTAACCCAGATCGGGAGTTTGGTGATGACTGCTGTGGAAGGATCAAACTCTGGGAACCACGGAGTAAGGAACAGACCCGCAGAATTCCAAAACCAAGGGCCTTTAGTTAAGACTCTTTGGTAATCATCACTGTCAACAAACACTGTTATAAAGAAGCCTTTAGAGCAGAAAAGAACCTTGCAATTGTTGGTCCAATTTGCATGAATCCATTGGTACAGATCTGCTGTATTAGGCCAAAGACCATTGAACCTGCAGATGATGCCATTCTCTGCATACATCTGGTAATGCTTGTCCAACAAGGGATGTGCTAATTCAATGGAAGGAATATCCTCCGACTTGTCCACTACGAAGGGTTTGGGAGCTTGAGCAGGAGGAGCTCTTTCCTTGGGCTTCTGAGAATGGACTGCATCTTTATAGGAAAAGGCTGCAGCTGAAGAGGACTGTCCAACAGCACCCCCTCGCAGACGCATGGACAGGGTAATGGAGGCATTTCTTTGAATATTATAACAGGACAGGGGACAGGTATCTTCCAATTGTTTACCTTCATAAAGGAGACGCTGATAAATTGTTGGAATCCCCGTCTTTTTTTCCAGGAGTAGCTTGAGGTCCTGCACCAGATCTGAAGATCTCACCCAATGCAGCATTGACTTGCCGGAGATGTGTGCAATCAGAATCTGGAATGGTTCTGAAATTTCTGTTCTCTGCTGGCTACCGTAACCCTTTCCAGCGCTTTCCGTTTGAGCTGAAACAGAGAGCAAGCCCCTGTTTGGGATAAAATCTCGAAGGGACGTTTTGTCAAACATATGTCCTGCATCCTCCTTGGTTCCGTCAGCACAGGGTAGCCGACGCTGGTACTGGGCGGCCAAGCTCCTAAAAACCCTTAATCTCCATCTCCTTTCCCTTTGGGCTCTGCTGGCTGCTGCAATAGGGACGCCAACAGTCAAATTTAAGCTGTTTCGTAGATACAAGCTTACCCTTCTGCTTGGGGTGACCCTTCCCACTGAAACTCCTGCTTCTTCTTGTTTCGGACCCCACGAAGCAAGATCCATCGATGGCTTCCATCTGAGTTCAGTGGTGTTTATCTCTATAAGCCCCTTCAAACCTACGCGATCCTCCGGGCCAAGAGTGTCGGCAGATATTAAAGGAACCTCTTGATACATTTCTGCTGCGCCGCTGAGCCTGCAATAATGGTCGTTCGACCTGACCGCAACCCTACGATGGCCGTGGGAGGGGCCTTCAGGCTTTAGTGCACCGGCAACTGGAACCAAAGCCATAGTCTCTGAACCCTTATCTTCCCGCGTTCGGCTTCCGCAGCAGCTTCTTCCAAGTCTCTCTCCCAAAACCTCTTTTTATCAGATATTATTTCAATCTTATTCGTGACAATAAGATTCATAAAATTTCAAAAAATATAAAATTTGAAAAGATATAGGTATTCCAATCTCTCGAGACAATAATATTATTTTCTTTCATTTTTTGATTTAGAGTTTACTTCCATAACTTTTTTCTTGATAAAATTTAATAAAGTGCGAATGCTTTTCCTTTTTTTATTAAATAATATATTATTTTCTTATAATCAAAGGGTTTTTTGGGGCTATTTATTTGGTTAACTTTAAGCACTTTATACTCTTCGTCACACCAAAGATACGTTTAATTTTCGTGTTTATGGGAAATTTAAAGAAAGTGTTTGTGTATATAACTTAAAAGAGTGTGCTTATAAAAAAGTAAATTTAATTTGTTTTTTTTTTTAATTATTTAAGAAATATTATATGTATATATATGATTATTATATCGTATAAAATTTAGATTTAGAATTAAGGGTCTATAATTTGTGTTTGGCTTATGATCAATTTAAATGTTAAAATTAATTATTTAGTTTTAGATGAAGATATTATAAGAAACATAATTTATCAAACCATTGCAAAATTCATGAATACAAGTTATCTAATTGAATTTTAGAGTCACTTCATTGGACCATTGTAAATTATTAGTTATTAATTTTTGATACATGTGGTTCTTAATAAATGTACTTTTGATTAATTAAGAAATGATAATTTTTCTCTTAAATCTTCAAAATTTCACAAAGTCCTCTTCTAACCATAAAAATTTAGGGAGGGAGACATTATTTAAGATTATAATTTTTATTTTTTTCCATTATCTCACCTTGATTTCCTAGACTAAAGATATTTTGTTCGAAACTAGTGTATATATAATTTTTATATAATTTGTTTTTCTTATAAAAAATAAAATTGAAAAGGCCTTTCTATTAAAGCATAATGTAAGAGGTCATGTTCTTCCTTTCCCTTTAGTACTTTTCCTAAAAGATCTTTTAGTTATTCCAATAAGCATCTCCTATTAAACCTTGGTTGATTAGTGTTTAATGAGGGTAGATGGCCTAAGGTTGTCTTTATTGATAGATTGTGCAAGAGCAAAAAAACTTGGATGCAACAAAATAACAAATGGTTTAGTAAATGGGGTATTTGCTTGAACGCGTGTCCCATAAACAACAAAGAGATAAAAGCTTTTGTGATGGAGAGCCAAAATTCTTATTGCTCAGTTAAGGACTAATTCTCATCAACTCTCATCAACTCCGTTGTGAAAGAGGGCGTTGGAAAAGGCCAAAGGAAGTGTGGGAGGAAAGAGTATGCATTTTTTGTTCTTACGGAAAAGTGAAAACATAAAAACTTTTAGAATGCAAGGCTTTCAAAGACAACAGGGAAAGTTATGGAGATATGCTGACAGCTAGCTCTTGGGATAATCTATTTAGCCCGGGGTTTGTCGAGAAGCTGGGAGCATTTATTTTGAAGCTTCACAGAAAAAGGGCGAATACATCAAGCAGATGAAGAAGCAAATCTGTCCCATAGGCTATCTTTAGCTAATTTCTTTCTTTCTTTCTTTCTTTGTTTTATGGTCATAAATAAAAGATATTGACATATTTTCATTATCTCCTCTACTTAATGGAATTTTAAATATTAACAAACTTACATCTCTAAATTTATGCTTGTCTTTTCACATTTACCTAATACAATTATGAAATTACCATGTAAATAATCAAATAACATAATATGAATACATAGTTATTTTTTCACATTTACTTAATATAATTATAAACTTACTATACAAATTATCAAATAAATTTATATAAACAAAATTTATAAAATAAATAATTATATTAAAAAGAAAAATAATAATTCATATATATAAATCAATTACATTTATTAATATAATGGTGCTAATTCTATATTAAAAATAATGCCAGAAAATCCAACCTATTTCAACTTCTAAAATGAAATAATTTAAAACTAATAAAAACTATTTAAAAAATAAAACTATTTATTTAATTAATAAAAATTATAATTTATTCATACAAATATTTTATGAATCCAATATAGCCGTCTCCCGAAAATAAAGGAGTTGTCTTTAGTGAGATTTTTTGGAAGCTTTTCCGGTCAAATTTATCTAAAATCCGGTAGCAATTTATTGAAATCACAAGTTTGATAGGTAATTTCTGCACAATCAAAAACATCTTAGCCTAATATGCAGTTAAAAAACCATTTTAAATAATACAAATCAAGATTTAACCTCAATTTTTTTCACCGATTCCGTCACCGAAATCTCCAAAAAAATCGCACTAAACACAACTCCAAAAATAAATACAACATTTAACACTGCATCATTCGTTTATTCCACCGCCACCATCCACCTACATGCGTTAAGCTTTGGCATCGCAGCGGGGTTTTGGACGAAAATAAATTGATTAAAAATTAAATGAAATCTAGACGGGAGAAGTAAAAATTCAAAACCAGAGGAATATTTTGATGATGTGGCGAATTTGTGGCTGGAATAGCCGCTCCCTTCGTCACGGTACTGTCGCTGGAATGTCGGTTATGTAAAAAAGCTAAAAGCTAATAGCGCTTATGACCGTTTGAAAGCAGAGCATATAACACGTTATGTCACACACAGTACTCTCACTTCCATTTCATCTTTTTCTCTACTCTGCATTGCCTTTGGCTTGTTTCTTGATACCAGTTGTTTACTCTGCATGGCCACGCATCTTGATTTTTACAGTGCTTTATCTTTATAAGGTTTTCCATTGTGTTCTGATTGTAATGAATGCTTTCTTTTCTTTTTCATTTTTGATCTCTTTGCATTGTTTGCCGGGCAATTTTATTTTGTGGCAGGAGGTAGAGAAGATGATAAATGGGTAGATATGACAACTGATATCTTGGTTTTTATGAAATTGCTGGAAGAGATATACTATATATAACATGATACTCCGATAATTTTTATTGAGAAATATGTACAGAAAAGCTGCCTGGTAAAGTCTATGCATAGAGCCCTAAGACTTATTTTAACATTTGGTAAAATTCGTTTTGAGCTGGTTAATGACTCCAAATGAATTCTGATGTGCGACAGGTGCAGAGGAGGTTTTGCACTTGAGTAAGCAGAACGCGAGAACACTGTCATGATTCTATGTGTCCTTTTATTTGTCAGACGGGCTTTCATAAATGTCTTTCGTGTAGAGATGACACAGGAGATGAGATGACAGGCAGAGATTAGACATATGGTACCTTTTTTTCGCATTTGTTTTGGCCGTAGTCTTTAATGCGACTTTTTGAAAGCCTTTCCGGCGATTTTTTCCGGTGAAAATCCGGCAGTAATTTATTGAAATCCAAGTTTGATAACTAGTTTCTGCACAATGAAAGCGTCCCAGGGGTTTTTCAGGGTGCTGAATCCGAATATGCAGTTAAAAAACCATTTTAACTGCAACAAATCATGATTTCATCTCAATTTCTTCCGCCGAATTCCGTCACCGGAAACTCAAAAAGTCGCATTATAGACAACTCCTTTGTTTTGTGCCATTCGTACAGCGGTCCACACAGCTTTTCATCTAAGTGCGTACGTACATTTTTCCCAACTATTTCCAGGGTTAAGGAAAGACCATATCCCGATCTTCTCTTTTAGGGTTAGGGGAGGGTCGCCAATACATGTGCGCCTTCCCCGCCACGTCGTAATACCACGCGTCAACCCACATGGCTCCGGTACGACACCTGTCCACCGTGGAGCTGGCCGTGTGGGCTATCACCTCCAACATTAAAACACGAACTTGGCGCCATTTACATGGTTGGTCTGGGCTCATTTCGACCATGTTCCATTTTCCCTTTGTCTTTCTGCTCGGGGCCGGTAGTTGGGCGAAGCCCCCCGCCGAAGATGGCGCGGGACGGCCCTGTAACCTGCGCGCATGGTGGTTAGAACCTGTGTTGGGGGAATGCTGTGTTCGGTTGACAGGGTTTGTATTGTTGCGCGCAGAGTCGTTTATTCGTGTGCTGGTGCGAAGGTTTGATGGAGTTTCTGGGTTTCTGGCTGGGACAGCGGTTCTGCTTTTCTTGTGCTTTTCCGCCTGGATTTCTTGGTCGTTCTGGAATGCAAGTTGTTTAACATGGAATGCCGGTTGTTTAGCATTTCTCTGGTGGTGGTCTTATTCGGCGATTTTGTTGTTTGGGGAGGAGTCGGTCGCCATTCTACTGAGCTTGAGGTAACATAACATTTTTAGGGTTTAGCTCTGCTATTTTTGTTGTTTTTGTGATCTCTAATGGCTTCTAATGGCTTTTTTCTTCCTGTTGCAGGTGTTGCAGGTGTGGAAAAGGACGTTGCAGGTGTGGAGAAGGTCTGGCGAGCTGTGGGGAAGGTGGGGGAGGTCGGCGACCATCCATGGCCTGTAACCGGTAGGATTTTTAATCCTACCAGCTTTACTCTGTGTTTTTCAACACAAGCATCTCTAACAGGATATTTTGTGAACTTTCTATGGCATTTTATGGCAGTATTTTGAGCAATTTTTTGAGGGTTTAGGGTTTTAGGCATTCTATGGCATTTTTGTTGTTTTAGGGTTTAGGGTTTTAGGCATTCTATGGCATTCTGTCTGTTTTGGCTGTTTTAGCCTGTTTTAGCCCTCAAAACGCTCTGTAGCTGCTCTCCCCTGACTTGCATAGCCGGCCTCGAGCAGAAAGACAAAGGGAAAATGGAACATCGCGGAAATGAGCCCAGACCAACTTTCGAAACTCTCTGTAGCTGCTCTCAATTGCCTTGTTACTGTGTTTGCTTTATAGATAAAAACGCTGCATTTTTATTGTCCCTGCTATTTTATCTTTTTCATTTGGGATATGAGGGTTTCTCTTTTCTTTCATAGAGTTCTGAGTGCTCTGCTTGAGTTCTGAGTGCTCTGCTTCGTGCTATTGTTTGTTTTATATTCGACTGCTCGGAGGGGAAGGCTCTTCTAAAGCCTCACTAAACCCTTATGAAGCTTCTTCGCAGACTTGCTACTCAGGTTGCTCTCTGGGCTACAGTGTTGTATGGAAGCCGTGGACATTTGTATGGACTTTGTATGGAAGTCGTGGACATTTTACGACCTTAATCACAGTTATACTGTTAATTTATTTATGGTTTCTTGAAGTCATAACTGTTATCTTGTTTCCTTCTATGAAAGTCTTATTCCGAATTTTACACACAAGTTGCATTCTCTATTATTTAAATTGACTTGGGCTACAGTGTTGTATGGAAGCCGTGGCCATTTGTATGGACTTTGTATGGAAGCCGTGGACATTTTACGACCTTAATCACAGTTATACTGTTAATTTATTTATGGTTTCTTGAAGTCATAACTGTTATCTTGTTTCCTTCTATGAAAGTCTTATTCCGAATTTTACACACAAGTTGCATTCTCTATTATTTAAATTGACTTGGGCTACAGTGTTGTATGGAAGCCGTGGACATTTGTATGGAAGCCGTGGACATTTTACGACCTTAATCACAGTTATACTGTTAATTTATTTATGGTTTCTTGAAGTCATAGCTGTTAGCTTGTTTCCTTCTATGAAAGTCTTATTCCGAATTTTACACACAAGTTGCATTCTCTATTATTTAAATTGACTTCTCTGGATACTGTTTGAACGCTACTATTCTTGATTTACTCATTGTAGAATATTATGATTTCCTTATGCTGTAAAACCTTGCATAGTGCTAAGTTTTTGAGATCGTTTTCACTTGTGACGGTGCATCTCTATTTGAAGGTTATTTTGTTTTTACAGCTGATGAGTTTATATAGTCCAGAAATGGGTAGGGTTTACTGTTTTATGAACAAAGCTTCTACTCTTTTATTTCCTTTTAATATCGCTCAGCTTTTACTAGCAAACTTTATAGGATTAAATCCTTGTCAGGGTTTTGTTAGAGTTTTGTCAGGGTTTTGTTAGAGTTTCCTTGTCAGGGTTTTGTTAGAGTTGAAATGCCCGATAATGCATGCAGAGAGATTGACCGTTCTTCATGAAGAAATAGGTTCGATATCTGCTTGAGTCAGAGTGTTGGTGTTTTCAACCTGTAACTCCAGTGTCTCTCAGTAGTTATGTCTTCGGTCAGGTCTTGAGTGGGCATATCAATTTGGAACAATTTCTGTTTTTTACACCTATGACCTGGAGCATATTTTTCATCACAATTATAGGAGAGTCCATTTCTTTGGTGGTCTGCCATTTGTGTTGGAGACAACCTTTGTACTTCCAAGGGATGTGTAGGAATTGTGCTAAGTTGGAATATTTGATTCTGCAAACAGATTTCTATGCACTTTTGAAACTTTTCTTCCTAGTTGCTTGGGGAACAGGGATATAAGGAGTGCAGAGCTATCGGGAGAGGAGAATGTGTTGATAATAGTGATATATTTGTAGGGTGCTGGTGTCCATTGTAGCTGTTGAATTGTCTAGATTGTGTACCTCTGAATGTAAATTTCTTGTAATATGTGAAAAGAATATTGAATCAAAACCCTCCTTGACCCGTATATAGCACATGACCTACTGAAATTTTAAACAATGTCATCTTCAACAATGTTCCCTGGTGCATTGCTGGCATCGACATCAGCTGGCCTGTCATCATCAGACGATGTGCATCGCAGCTGCGCACCCCTTGTCACTCTCCTGCCACTTCTCCTTGTACGAGCAGAGTAACTTCCTTTTGCCATAGATGCAACAACCTGTAAAATTATTGCATGCATTTAGACATTAGAATATATGTTAAATTATGCTTTATTACTTCTGCAAAAATTACTTTTCCTCTATTACAGGAAATTATCAAAACATTTTGGATACAGAGCTTGTTACAGGAAATTATCAAATGTGAAGGAGATACGTGCTACTAAAATAGTTACACTTCCTCCATACAAATATGTTATTTTCCATTTTTATTAGGCTAAAAAGAAGTGTGGGTGGGGAACTGATTGTCAGTTTGCTCACTCAGAAGAAGAACTTCAAAAGGGTCAGCCCGAACTTTCTATTTTTGGTCAGAAACTAGAAACAATTTATGGCAATGCAATAAGTTCCAACATTTATGACGAGGTAAATAATTATAAAATCAAGTTGTCCATGCATTATGAGAAAAAGGGAACCTATTCAAATGGGTTGAAGTGCAAATTTTCCCATGGACACAATGAGCTTAGGCCTTTAGGTCACAGATTCATGCAACAATTTGTCCTAACAAAGCATTTTTTTTCAACGTTGTCAAAGAAAGACTCAATTTGTTGATTTTGTCCTGATAGAGCATTTGTTTTCAGCTGTCAAAGAAAGACTCAGTTTTTTGATATTTAACAAGGATCGAATTTGTAACTTTTTTGGCCATGAATATTTCACTGAGATTGTGTGTTGAATTTCAATTTGATAAGAGATGAAATATTTCAGAACAAATATTATTCTATAGTTGCTAACAATTTGAGGATATTTAATGCTATTCCTAATTTTCTCTACATTTTTGGAATTAAAAAATCTTGGTCTTTGATTCCTTCTACTTGTTTACCCATGATCAAATTCTATTACCAATTGAAAATTATGTTACCCACATTTTTCATTTTTTCAGTAAGGACAAAACATTTTGGATACAGAGCTTGTTACATTATGATTCTATGGTCTCCCAGGTGTCATAGGCAAATGGTTTTACTTCAGTTTAATTGAGTTTCATTGCAGTCATTTATTTTTTTATATTTTTTCATATAATTTATTTACTTATTTTGAATATTGTGAAGAACAATCTCTGCTCCAAGATTTCTCTCCATTATCTGTGACTTAATTTACAGTGCTGAATTATGTAAATCCCCATTCCTTTGGTCCAACTTTTACAACTTCGTATGGCTCGGGCTCTCCATACCCTAAGGTCTCGAGCTCAACGAGGTGAAAAGATATGAAGGCCAATAAGACTGTCATCTGATATGTTACTTATAATTGTGTTTTCTCATTATCTAAAATCTTACAGTCATCTAATCCAATAAAGAGAAATGGTCATCTGCTCGGGTTTCCATTCTAAGATACCATTCCCCAGTTCTATGGTCCATTCATCAGTAGTATAAATTCACTTATTTGCAGTCTTTCGACTCAATATCAAAATGTTTGCTTTCTCAATAGCTTCATGCTTCTGAAAATATGTGAAAAATTACTAAGTTTATCAGAGTCATTAAAGTTACAATTCGTTTATGTTCTATGTTTTAACTCATCCATGTTCACTCGGATCTTGTCACTTCTGAATTGCCCAAAATCGGATGGTTCACACTAGGAGTACAGTTTGACATCGGCTGGCATTCTTTCTTTTACAATAACCTTTCCTTCTTTCTGACAGGAGGTCTTATAATAATATAGTTGTCGACCAGTAAAGTAAGTCAAGCAAGCCAGTTCGGTAGCTGTCCAACGAGCAAAGGCTTCTTTCTTTAGAGTGCTGCCCGCCCCCTTCTTCATTCATTCATTTAGGCCCGACTAGGAGTGGATCCAGGGAACCTGGCTCGGGAACAGCTTCTTACTAGTAGGGGCTAATCAAAATAAGAGAGTCCAATCTCTGAAATAGAGCTTAGTCTCTCCCCATAGTAGTATACTAGTAAAAGGCGTAGATTATGACTTGATCCAATAGAGTCAGAACACCTTTATATCTAAAAGAAATGGTGCTCGATGAAACGATCCAGATTCCACACTATGTTGTGGGCTGGGGGAGAGCTGCTCTGCGAAGCTAGGCGTTCAGTGTTCTTATGGAGGAACCATAGAACCCAAGCCATAATAAAGGTTCAATTCCTGTAAGCTAAGGTTCAAGGTTCAATTCCTGTTAGGTAAACAAGCTATCGCTAAATTCCTGTAAGCTAAGGTTCAAGGTTCAATTCCTGTAAGCTAAGGTTGAAGGTTCAATTCCTGTTAGGTAAACAAGCTATGACTACAGTACTAGCACGACATACGTAACATTTGGACATACGTAACATTTGTGATATGTAAGTTGTAATCCCTATGAAGTTGATGATCGAATAATTCGTGTAAGCTAACCTTCAATTCCTGTAAGGTAAGCAACCTGTGACATTGATTAGATGGATACGACTGTATTCGATAGCTTAACTCTATAAGCTAGAACACATACATAAACTCTGTATAAAAAAAAGTTAACTGTAACTGTATAGGTTAACTGTCACCACCCTATGGACAGAACTGTAATGTAAGAAATCTGATAAATGAATGGAAAGAACTGTAATGTAAGAAATTTGATAAATGAAAACAATAAAAACAGAACTGTAAGAAGAATGAGTTGTAATTCATATAACTGACTTGAATATATTGGCTACTGTTCTGTGATGTTGTCTTGAAGTTTGCTGAATAGTTTGAAAGCATAAGATGCAACTTCAACAGTGGGTGGACTTCTTTTATAGTTTTGGGGACTTGATTTTAATTGGTGGACATGGATGCACATGGATTGCAATGGCTTCATTTTGAATGTGTGGTATGGATTTAATTTGCTGTGATCTAATGGTTGGGAATTGTTTATTTGTTGATCCATGTGCTTTGATCTGTTTTAATGAGAAATAGAGTGAGTTGGGTGTCATTTATTGCAGTTATTGGG
Organism: Pinus tabuliformis; assembly: GCA_031772625.1. Classification (NCBI taxonomy): domain Eukaryota; kingdom Viridiplantae; phylum Streptophyta; class Pinopsida; order Pinales; family Pinaceae; genus Pinus; species Pinus tabuliformis. The sequence goes on along the minus strand of CM062806.1, from coordinate 235,979,591 downwards.
TCTGGGTGTCATTTATTGAACAAAGTGGATTTAATTGTTATTGGGTTGGGTGTCATTTATTGAACAAATTGGATTTAATTGTTGTTGGGTTGGGTGTCATTTATTGAACATAGGGTGTTTAGTTGTTGAACAACACAGCAGTTATGGCTGACATACATTCCTTTTGTTATGTGCAGGTAGGCATATTTATTTGGGATGCAAAGTTGCAAAGTTGCAGTTCTGATGAGTGGGGGTTGAAGTGACTGCTGTTTTGTACTTCTGGAATAGACCAGTTTGGAAGCCTTTATGGCTCTAGCTGTTTTCTACTTGGGTCAATATGTTTTGCAATATTAAATAGTTAAATACTATTTATGGACAGTTGTGGGCCCAGTCAATATATGGGTGATTTTTGGACATAATTTAAAACTTATTTAAACATAATGTTATTTATTTCTGTTTAAATATTGGTTTCAAAAGTCTTAATCACTGGTGGTTTGGTGGGACCAGTATTATATCAACTACTGGTCCCTGCACAAGAATAGGAATCTCTCCCCTAGCTTGTGTTTCTTTATTTTTTTCTCTCTCTGTTGCCCGGACGGTTTTATTTGGTTGCAGGATTCTGAATTTCTATGAAGCGCGCCACATGAGTGAAGGAGTTGCTTCACTGTGTTACCCATAACCATTTTTAAATTTATCAGTTGTTCTAGGGTGATTTTGCGGGGAAATCGCAAGGGTTGTAAATGGTGCAATACATATATAGTCATGGTAGGTAAAGATGCTTCGGTTTTAATTTTTTTGCCACTTATTGCGTATTTGTTGCTTCATTTTTACCCTCTTTTCTTGCCCGACCGGTTTTATTTTGTCGCAGGGTTTTGGACTTCTGTGAAGCTAGCCAGTTGAGTGAAGGAGTTACTTCACTGCCTTACTCTAACCATTTGTTAATTCATTGGTTGTTTTAGAGTGAAATTGCGAAAATTTGCGAGGGTTTGTAACCTTGCAGTAAATATACCATTATTCCAACTAAAGGTGGTTTTCTTTTAAATTCTGTTATCTATTGCTCAATTTAATGGCAATTCATGATTACTGGTTAATTATTTGAGATAAACTCATATTTGCAAATCTGCCACAGGTTTAAAGCGGTCGAGGTCGAGGTAGAAGAAGACTCAGAACCGCATAGAAGATTGACGCACAACCTCATGTCTTCCACAGGTTTATTTGGGTTGTTTATCATTTATTGAAATCTAATTAGAGATCCTCAGATGATACCATACCTTGTCAATTACCAGCTTCCTTATAAAGTTTAAATGGAAAAAGAATCATGGCCGTCACATTTTTGAAGTCTTTAGTGTTCTAGTCAAACAACCATTCAAAATTCAGCTCACATGGCTGGCTCAACTACAAGACTGTTTTCATAAACTTTGTAATCAGTCCGTTATGTCTTCAGAATGTCTTCTTCTTTGTCATTTTTAAGAACAAGTGTTAGATAGAATTGAGATTAAAACGTGCCTATGTAGAGGCCGCTGCATTTGGTGGCCCCGATGGGTGGAGAAGACGAGTGCCCCCGAAAACATTACGTCCATTTCACATTAAACGTATAAACTCTCTCAAAATCATTTTGTTTGTTTTTGTATATTTTAAAACAAAATTATGTGAATTTTGGAACCATTTTTAGTCATACTTAGAGCCAGATTAAGATAAATAAAAGAAGTGCCTATCTTCATTGCACTCACAAGCTTGCAAATGGAGTCGATAAGTTTGACGTGAACAGATTCCAACCTAATTCCACTTGAGGTGGAGGTCTCTACAAGCATAAAAGTTGAAATTTACATCTTGAATTATAATATAATTCAAAATTTTGGAATATCATTGGTTGGAATTAATTTTAAATTATAATATAATTCAAAATTTTAGAATATAATTGCTTGGAATATGGTGAGTAACCCCAACATTTAGTATTTCTTTCAAAATCATCGATATGAACAATACCCTCACTCTTTGATACATCGAAAAAATCTTATATTAAAATCTTTTCAAAGTGTGTTCTCAAAGCAGTCTTGATTATGATTCTACGACTCCTTTCATGCATTCTTCTGTACATTTTTCATGACATATGATGAGTTGTGTACATTTTTCATGACATACTTTCAAGGTGGATTTTTTCAAATTATATATTTAAACTAAAGTTATTTTTATTTAGGTTATTTCACTAAAAGGAATTTATAAAGGATGTGATTTAAATATTTAGTTTTAAATGCCGTTTTAATATGCATTTAAATCATCATATTAGGGTAAGAATTTAGAAATCATTTTTTTTAAAGTGCTCTAATTTTGTATAATTATTTGGGCTCTTGTTTGTTTAATAAAATTTTCTTCTTGTACAGTAAGAATCTTGACAAACAGTATAATATTTCCTTTAGGTAGGAACTGGTTCGCGCTCTGCTCCCGCCGCCGCCTGCAAACATTAGGTCTGAACCGATCTTCGGCCGCTCAGGATGGCCCCTCCAAAGGCTTCGCCGAAGGAGGCAGCTCACCAACACGCATTCTCTGCCTTGATCAAGTCCATGCCTCCTCAGTGAGCTCGCCCTTCAGTCTCAAAGTTCGTGAAAAAACTTGATGGGTTACAGGGAGTTTCTCTCCCTCCAACTTTGCCAAGAATGGTTGCTCTTGCCCTGGCACAAAAATGACTTATTGGGCAATTTACAGGACTTTGGCCCTCTCCAAAAACAGTCCAGAGGTGGGTGGAAAGGAATTGGATAGACAAAATACAAGGGAAAATCTCTATCAGATTTTGTGGAAAGGGATATTTTACATTTCATTTTGAGACAAAGGAAGACAATGATTTAATCTTCCGTAATGGGCCTTATTTCATGGATTTCAGAGGTTTATACTTAAACAAACGGACTCCGGATTTTGACCCGGAGCTTGATATTCCTAATGCGGTCCCTGTTTGGGTTCGGCTTCCTCACCTCCCCTTGCATTGCTGGGGAGACGAATCTGTGCGTGCTATTGAGGATGCTGTTAGGAAATACATTGATCGGAGTGAACCAAAAGATAACATGTAAGCCTGTGCCCGCATCTGTGTAGAAGTTGATTTGGGTAAAGGCCTGCCAGAAGCCATCAAGCTCAAGGTTGACGGCTAAACGCACATTTAGCAGCTTGACTATGAACAGATCCCCTTCAAGTGCAAGGTATGTCACAAGTACGGTCACTTTGCTAATCGTTGCACTAAACTTTCTAATGTAGAAAATAATCCACAAGAAGAGCAATGGGAAACCGTTAAAAAGAAAAAGACAGCCCCTAATCCTAAACCATCCCATGAAGCAGGTCCTTCCTCTCGACCTCCCCCAATTTCCCCTCCCTCTTCTCCCCCGCCTTCATTTCCTCCCCCTTCTTCCCCACAACCTCCCCTATCTTCTGATCGCCAGCCAGATCCCCTTACCTCTTCTCCCTCTTCCAATCCCTTTCACATCCTCTCTCTTCTCGAGGAATCCCCTCCCTTGATTCAATCTGATCCTACCTCTTCTCCCCTTCCCCAGGTCATTTCCTCTTCCCTCCCGTCTGATCCTCCCCCCCTCAAAATCACCAGAAGCAATTCCAAGGAGCATGGATCCATTCTAGACAATCAAAAGAAGCCTGGAAGAAAGTCTGCCAAATAGCAAAGGGATGAAAATGCACAAAAAGACATAGCATTGGGGCTCTAGAACCCCATTGAATCATATATTCAAGGACCAACAGACAAAGACATAGCAAACAAAGACAAGGGAGGGAGAGCAACACCTCTCACCTGAAATGATTAAAATCCTCTCATGGAACAACAGGGGATTAGGGCACCTCTCCAAATCAAATGCCTTAAAGGATCTTATTAACCAAGAGAAACCAACCATTGTTTTACTCCAAGAAACAAAGCAGACACAACCAGAGATGAACAAGATTATTGAACAACATAAGCGCTACAAAGGATGTATGTGATTCCAGAGGAGCCTCAGGAGGAATTGCTACACTTTGGCTTCAAGATGAATGGAACAGCACAACAGAAATAGTAGAACAACATTGGGTCAAGATTGTATTGCAGAATATTATCAGCAGTCAACAGATAGTAATTTACAATGTTTATGTCCCGAATCATTACAGGGATAAAGAAGTTTGCTGGGACTCTCTCAGCAATAATATAGTAGAAGAAAACAACAGCAACATCATTTTGGGAGGTGACTTAAATCTCATTTTACATGCTAATGAGAAAAGGGGAGGCAGTTTTACTCCTGATCCATATAGAATACAGTTGGAAAATATCATGTAGGAGCATGATCTTATGGATGTCCCCCTAAAAAACCGTAGATACACCTGGAACAACCGCAGGATGGGTGTTGGTAACATCATGGAGCGGTTGGACAGAATTCTCATCAATATTACACTTCTCTCTGCTTTCTCCATCGGATATGCTAACATTCTAACGTGCTCTGCCTCCAACCACTTCCCAATAACTCTAACGCTGGAAAATCATAGGCCACTTGGGCCCATCCCATTCAGATACAGTTCTCTCTGGAATGATATACCAGCAGTTGCAGGAATTGTTTACAGCTCTTGGATCCAACACGTGGAAGGCTCTTCCGATTTCATTTAGGAAACAAAACTACGGAAAACAAAACAAGCCATCAAAGAATGGGCTAAAACAAAGTATCAAGAACCAGAGAAGGTAAAAAAAGAAATTAAGAACAATCTGGAGAGTATCCAAAGAGAAATAGAGGAAAATGGCCTTTCCCAAGAGAACAAACAGCAGGAAAATGAACTCTACTTACAGCGATACCGAGTTAACAAAGAAGAGGAAACAAAATGGAGGCTCAAGTCGAGACAATTATGGTTACAAGGGGGTGACAAGAACTCAACTTTTTTTCACAAGCAAACGACAGCCAGAAAGATAAGGAATAATGTTAGCTCCATCCTAGATGCAGAAGGTGATAGACAAAGCACTCAGGAAGCCATTCGAAGAGCTGCTACAAATCACTATCGGAACCTGCTAACTGAAACAAAGGAAGCAGAGGATTATACAGATTTATTGCAGCATCTCCCAACAGGGATAAGCAGGGAAATGAATGACATTTTAAGCAAGGAGATAGATGAGGAGGAAATCAGGAGATCAATCTGGACTCTTCAACCTGATAAAGCCCCGGGACCGGATGGCTTTCCCATCTGCTTTTATCGAGCATTCTGGGGAATTATTAAAAAGGACTTGACAAAAATGCTCAATTGGATCCAATGAAAAGGAAAAATAGGAGGATATACCAATGCTACTCATCTAGCACTCATCCCCAAAGAAAACAGGCCATCTTCCTTTGCTCGTTTCAGGCCCATATCACTCTGTAACTCCTCCTATAAAATCTTGACAAAAATCATTGCTACCCGCCTAAAGCCTTTGCTCCCTTCTCTCATTTTCGAAAATCAAGGGGAATTCTTAGCCAACAGACAAATCACTGATTCCATTTTATTTGTGCAAGAAGCCATCCATTCGAGTCAAACCAGAAATGAGAAAGGGTTTATCCTCAAGCTTGATCTCGCCAATGCTTTTAATAGAGTGATCCTCTTGGCAGCTTTGAAGAAGATGGGATTTGATGACTGCTTTCTCAACCTCATTCGAGCCTGCATTTCGGGGCCATGGATCTTCCATCTTGTAAATGGTAGACCTAGAGAAGCTTTCCAATCCTCCAGAGGCCTCCGATAAGGTTGCCCCCTCTCACCTTATCTCTTCATTCTAATGGCTGAATCCTTCAGCAAAGCATTGGACTTCAGCCGGAGGGTTGGCTTAATCATAGGAATAAAATTTGGGGACGGGGTCAAGAACATAAATCATTCACAATTTGCTGATGACACCCTGCTAATTGGAGGGGCCTCCACCATAATAGCCAAGCGCTTCAAATCTCTTCTTGACAAATACATGAGCTACTCTAGCGGAATGGTAAATAATTTGAAAAGCTGCATATATGGCTGGAATACAACAGTACAGGTGCTTCACAATATCGCCAACATCTTTGGAGTCACATGCAAGTGTGATTGGACTCACTTCTCTTACTTGGGCATGCCTGTAAGTGCTGGACCTTTGAGAGCAAAAGCCTGGGACACAGTAGTCGACAAAATGAAAATAAAAGTGCAGCAGTGGGGATCTATTTGGCTCAACCCAGCTGGTCGCCTCACTCTTCTAAAGTCAGGTATATCTTCTCTCCCCCTATATCATTTTTCTCTTCTTCAAGCTCCAGCGTCCTTCCACAACAAAATGGAAATAGTCCTTCGCCAATTCCTATGGGAGGGGGGGAAATGATAAAAATAAATTCAACTTGATTAATTGGAAGCAAGTGATCCAGCCCCAAGACAGAGGAGGCCTTGCAATTAGATCTCCTAAATTTTTCAATTTAGCCTTTGGAGGCAAAATTGTCTGGAGATTCATTACTGGACTCCGAGCATGGTGGAAAAAAGTTCTGGAAATTAAATACCTCAATTTTCCTAGACAACGACTTCTTGATCGAGATATTCCCAATAGAGAATCTTCCAAAATTTGGCGATTATGCAAGAGAGCAATTCCACTAATTGCTCAAAATACTTCAAAAATCCCCAAGGGAGGTGCAAGCATCAATATTGGAGCAGACAAAATCATGGGTCAGCAGCCAATAAATAGACATGGGGGAGTCCACCCTATCCTTTCCTTTTTTGAAAGAACAGGCATTCATTACCTGGACCAGATCTCCCAATGGGATCCTCACACCCTTCTTTGGTCAGGTTGGGCCTTCCCAGCCATACCCAATAGTCTTAACGCAAGTCTTTCTGTCCTTCAATCCCATTTGCACAGTATAGCCCCTGTCAAAAAGAACGATCTTGATGGGTTTCGTTGGGACCCATCCGGATCCTCTTACACCATCCAAGCTGCTCACCATTATATTTGCAACATCAGCTACCCCATGCCAAGTTGGCACCACTGGAAGGTGGTTTGGAAATCCGAGGCAATTCCAAAAATCAAGTTTTTTCTCTGGACCCTCCTCAAAGGGAAAGTCCTCACGGCCGAAAATTTGCAAAAGAGGGGAATTAATGGCCCCTCTCGTTGTCCTAACTGCTTAGCTGCTGAAGAATCAATGCATCATCTCTTTATTGAATGCCCTTTTGCCATCAACTGCTGGAGGAACTTGTCTCATAACAATCAAATCCCATGGAACACCCAAAACACCATAGGAGAAATTCTTTACAAATGGAAAAAAAACTACCCCTGGCAGCACAGGAAAAATAACACAGTGAAGAGAGTCTGGGACATTCTTCCCCACAATATGCTATGGAATATTTGGCTGGCACGAAATCGGAAGGTTTTTAAGGATAAGGACTCGACTGTTAGAAGCCTTTGCACCAAGGCAAGGAGTCTTGCCCTTGAGATCATCTCAGTTAAGAATCTGAGAAGTATAAATGTCAGTGAACTCAACATAGAAGAACGCATTTTCATTGGACACCTGTTAGACCAAAACACCAACAATCAGAAGGGCAATGCTGCTAGCAACAGAAACAACAATGTCTCCCCTAACTGGAAGATTAGGCTAAAAGAGGGAGAATTTGCAGGTTGGCTTAAAAACAACAATAGGCATTATCTCTGTTTCGATGGGGCCTCAAAGTCAAATCCCGGGGCAGCAGGGGCGGGAGGAGTTATTTTTAATGCTAATGGGGATAACATACTCTCATACGAGTGGGGTCTTGGCCACACTTCCAATAACAGAGTAGAAGCCCTGGCCCTTTACCAAGGTCTTATCCAACTTGGGAAGCTTGGTATAGACACAGTCACGATATTGGGAGACTCGGCGATAATCGTCAGTGCAATGGTTCAGAACAGGGATCTTCCCAATGCTCTCCTTCAGCAGATTATCAGCCGGTGCCAAATTTTAGGACACACCATGAAAGATGTGCACTACTATAATGTCTTGCGATCGCTCAACAAAATTGCTCACAGTCAAGCCAACAAAGCTTGTGCCAGATCATTGGGCTGCCTCATCTGCAATGGCGTGGAATCATTTCAGCATATACCATAATGAAGAGACCTCCTGGATCCGAACAACATCTCAGCTCATCTGATATACCTTTGGTTTCTGCTGTTCCTTTTTCCCGAAGGAACAACAGAAAAAACGGAACAGTAGAAAAGGAACAGCAAAAAAGGAGCAGCAGAAAAGGAACGACAGAAAAGGAACAGCAGAAAAACGGAACAACAGAAAAGGAACAGCAGAAAACGGAACAACAGAAAAGGAACAACAGAAAAAATGGAACAACAGAAAAGGAACAGCAGAAAAGAAAAACGCAGCTCCAACAAGTTCGTCAAGCTTGAAGCAAGTCGGTGCCGACGACAAACCTGAAGAGTCCACTGCTCGACACATCAGCCACAGTAATATAGATTGATATGCTTTGTAAATGTTGTTATTTACTACTGCAGTTTGTTAGGATTTACCTTTGGTCTTTGATTTTTAGAAGCCCAAAAGGCAGGATTAAGGAGGAATTTTGTTTAAGCTGTAACTCCTTCTTCCCTAGCTCTTCTTGGGACCTCAGCATGTATTTCAGGAGCTCAGTCTCCCTCCTTTTTTCAGATTTATAATAGCAACCGAATTTGTCAAAAAAAAAAATTCTTCTTACCTTCTCACATTAGCCTATAATTCATACTCAGTAGAATCTATTAACAAACCTAGATACCTCGACCAATTTAGGGCATTGCCTTTGATTACAATTTTGAAATATGCTCCCCACACTCATTTAATAAAATTAATATAGTAAAAGATCCCTTTCCTTCTTTTTTTCATTAGAGTTTGTTAGTGGCTGTTTTCATTGGTGGACACTCTCATTGGTGGGCCCATACACTTCTCTTTGTTTATGGGTTAAACTCTTATCCTTTGTCATTACCTTGATTTTTACCTTTTTAGGAATCCCTACCCTTTATTCCTCATAATAATATGAACATGTGCAACATTCCATGCAATTCAAGCAATGCGATAATATTAGCCCTTATTTTGTGGCTCTGGATCATCAACCTAACATGATATTAGGTCCTTAATTCTTTGTTTAATTTTTTTTTGTGTACCTACTATTGGATTAGTTGTTGCTATAAGTTGGATACTCATCCAACTTTCATAAACCAATAGCTCCCTTGATTAATGAACTAGAATTAAGGAGTTAGATAATTTGGTTCATTAGTGGTAGCAAGTTGCAACTATGGTTTTACCATATAGGACATGTTTTTTTGGATGTGGGGGCAAAATGTAGCATAAATCCGTGTTTTTTTTCATAGACCCTGGAGATTGGTGACTATTCATGGAAAATTTGCACCAAGTAGGTCCACCCAAAATGAGCACTTCTATTGGCTCAACCATGGAGCCTGACCTGAGGAGCATTAAGAGAATTGAACCTGTGACCTCTCAATAGCAAAGGTGCTTTACTGACAGAGACTCGACCAATTGAGCTAATCTTTAGGGCTAACTTGACCTTTCATGTTACTCTGCCTTATAATGGTTTTTAAAAGGGGTGCCAACCTTGCATGGTGATCCACTTTTTTTCCTATCTCTTTTTCAACCTTGAATTTAAATTAGTTAACTGGTCTCCTCCTTTGTAGTTTGGCCTTACCAACATTAACTTATGACTTGAAACTAGTAGTCATTCTAGTGCTACTCTTACTGTAAGCCTTATCAAATGGCATCGGGCAGGGCTGTGATAAGGCCAACAAAGAGTGTTGAATTTGACTACTTATTTTTATTGTGTAGGCAATGTACATTCAATCAAATTAGTCCAATGGAGGGTCCCTTGACTTCAATTAAGTTTAATCATTACCAATGGAGCCTCTCCTTGGTTGGTTATGTGTGTCTATTTCTTCTCTCGGGAGTCAAACCCTCATCTTTTTCTCTATGTCCTAGCCTCTCTTGATTTAGAATTTCTGACCCTTTGCTTCCTTTCATGTTTGTAAATCCATAGATATTATGCGATTTTCCCATTGGTGAGTTTCTCTTTCATTGATCTACAACAGTTTGCTAGTTCCACACATAATAGAGAGTTGGTTAGCTTTTTCTATTTGGAATTCTGCCCCCTCCCCCAACCTCCCCTTTTGTTGATTTTCTTGTTTGTAAATTGATAGAGGTTGGGTACAATTTTTTTGATGGATTTTCTTTTTTATTGGTCAACAACAATTTGCTAGTCACTCATAATAAAGAGTTGGTTGTGGCTCCTTCCTGTTGAAATTAGCTCATTACCCATTTAATTGTATATTTTTTTGCCAAAATTTCATTTATTTTCCTTTCCATGCAATTTACTTTCTAGGTTTATATAAAGTTTTGAGTGTTTTTCGTTGAAGATTCATTTTCCTCATTTCAAAATTTCACTTGCCCTATCCTCAAGAGAGAGTTCATAAGGGGTGGTAATCAAAAGAGAGTTCAAGGGTAAAGGATTAAAATTTAAAACATTGCGATCAATAAGAACATGAGCAGACTAGCGAAATTATATGGATTCTCTCCGGCTTGGACCAAATTTAAGAATTGGTTTGACTACACCAAATGTGAAATTTTAAATTTCTTTATTATTTTATTGTTATTTTTTATGGTTATTTATAAACATGGCCATATTCCAAGTGACTTTTACAAATGATATTTTGATAATCAAGGTAGTGCAAAATTTTAAATTTCTTTATTATTTATTTTTTTGCTTATTTATAAACATAGCCATATTCCAAGTGACTTTTACATAGGATATTTTGATAATCAAGGTAGTGCAAAGTTCATACCGTTACAGTAAAGTGATCCCAGAATTAGTATATGGTGTGTTAGTTAACGAGTTGTAGATAAATATACATATGATATATGATCCTTTGCCTTCATTTCCTCAACTTTGTTGCTGGTTTACTTCAAGTTGAAAATTCATTTTTCTATTTGCTTCATTTCTTGCCTGCGTTATTAATTTCCATTTCAAATTTATTTTCTTTATTTTTTTAAAGTATTTGATATTTTGTAATAATTTGTGTGTGGACATTTTCCTTTATGGTTTATTCATTTTACGTTATATTTTTTTCACCACTTCCAGTCAAAATGAGTCTAAGGAGTAAAAAATTATAGAGAAAGTCATTAACAACATTCAAAGATACCTTTGATTAAACAACCATTAATGGGAGTATATATTTGGACTAAACAACTATAAGTGGAGAGTATTTATTTAGACTAAATAACCATGAAAAGTATCTATTTTTCAAATTGTACCAGATTTGTGCATATCACCACCATTATTGCTAGACTTGGAATTTGGTGAAAGCGATAATAGCAACCATTTCATTTGATTTGGCCAGCCACCATTAACTTTTCCTACCCAATTTAATTATTGCTCATTTTCATTCTTGGCAGATAGTAGGAAGTAAAATGCAACTAATTCAACCAGGCGGGCTCGCATGAGGTATGCAAAATCTGCTGTAATGGTCTTTCAACTGCAAAACGGCGAATTTTCCGGATCTGCTGTAATTCTCTTTCAACTGCAAAACGGCGAATTTTCCGGAGTACGCGGGATTATCCTTGCATGACAAGTAAGTGGTTCGGGTTCGGTGCTAAGTAATTTAAGTTCAAGAAATTTCGACAAGTTCTATTGATGTTAAATTCTTCACCATCGTGATTCGCACAAGGCTTCTGATATGAAACATGATTTTCTCATTTAAAAAAAATTATCTCTACAATTTTTTGGAATCTTTTAGAATCTCTTAAAATATTTTAGTGTATATGAATCCAATATAGCCATCTGTCAATGAAAAAGAAATAAAACATTAGAGACTACAACATTCCTTTATTCCACCTATGTGTGTTAAGCTTATTCATTTATTCCGTCAATGGAAAATAAATAAAACATTTAACTCTGCATCATTCCTCTATTTCACCGCCCCACCACCCACCTATTCGTATTAAGCTTTTCAATTCATCAAATAGGATACAGCGGGGTTTTGGATGAAAATAAATTTATTAAAAATTAAATGAATGCTAGATGGGAGAAGTAAAAATTCAAAAACAGAAGAATATTTGATGATGTAGTGAATTGATGTAACTAGTTGTGGATGGATGGAATTTGTGGAACTAGTTGTGGATGGATAGCGAATTTGTGGAACTAGTTGCGGATGGATTCACCAGACTGTCGTTGGAATGTCGGTGAAGTAAAAAGCTGAAACCTAATAGCGCTTATTACCGTTTGAAAGCAGAGGATATAACACGTTATGTCACACAGTGTGCTCTCACTTTCATTTCATCTTCTTCTCTGATCTCTATTGCTTTGGCCTGTTTCTTGATGCTAATTGTTTACTCTGCATAGCCATGCATCGTGGTTTTTACAGTGCTTTATATTTATAAGGTTTTCCTTCGTGTTCCCATTGTAATGAATGCTTTTGGTTGATCTTTCTTTTCTTTTTCATTTTTCTATCTCTTTGCATTGTTTTCATATCCTAAATGATAAATGTGTAGATATGACACCTGATATCTTGTGTAGAGAAATGATAAATGTGTAGATAAATGATAAATGTGTAGATATGACACCTGATATCTTGGATTTTCATGAAATTGATAGAAGGGATATACTATATAGAATATGATACTTGGGTAATATATTTGAGAAATATGGACAGAAAAGCTGCTTTGTAAAGTCTATGCATAGAGCCGTAATACTCATTTTAATCATATATATAGAGAGAAACATTTGATGTAACTCGTTTTGACTTGGTTAATGATTCGAGATGAATTCTGATGTGTGACAGGTGCAGAGGAGGTTTTGCTCTTGACCCAGCAGAACGCGAGAAGACTGTCTTGTTTCTATGTGTCTCCCTACTTGTCAGAGCCTAGAGGGGTGACCCAGGGCAAGAGCTAAGGAGCCTGCCATAAGGTATTAAATGTCTATCTGCATGCTTTATAACACGATAACACATTTCCATTATTTCTTATTTTTCTACTCACCGTCACTGCACAGGTGTGTTATGAATTATGGAGCATGCAGCTAAAATAACATTTAATGCCCTATGGCAGGCTAGTTAGCTCTTGCCATCGCTAACCGGTTAGCAAAATATTTATCTACCGCCAAAATTTTAGTAAAAGATCTGAATAATTACATAGTTGTGAACCGTAGGGATGTTACATTTGACTTCCTTCCGATCTTTAGTTTTTATTTCATTTTTTGCCCTGTCCTGTTGCTCGGACGGTTTTATTTGGTTACAGGATTCTGAATTTCTATGAAGGAGTTGCTTCACTGTCTTACTCTTAACCATTTTTTAATTTATCAGTTGTTCCAGGGTGATGTTGAGGGGTTGTAAATGTTGCAATACGTATATAGTTATTCCATGTAAAGATGCTTTGCTTTGAATTTCTTTGGCACTTATTGTGTATTTGTTTCTTCTTTTTAACCCTCTTTTGTTGCCCGGCCAGTTTTATTTTGTAGCAGGGTTTTGGACTGTGTGAAGCGAACCAGTTGAGTGAACGAGTTACTTCACTGCCTTACTCTCACCGTTCGTTAATTCATTGGTTTTTTGAGAGTGAAATTGCGGAAAATTGCGAGGGTTTTTAACGTTGAAGTAGATATACCATTATTCCAACTAAAGGTGGTTTGCTTTTAAATTCTGTTAGTTATTAAGGTGGTTTGCTTTTAAATTCTGTTAGTTATTGCTCAATTTAATGGAATTTCATGATTATTGGTTAATTATTTGAGATAAACTCATATTTGCAAATATGCAACAGGTTTAAAAAGGGTCAGGTAGAAGAAGGCTCACAACCGCAGGGTGGGTTGTTTATCATTTATTTAAATCTAATTAGAAATCCGCATATGATACTATATCTTATCTATTACCAGCTTGCTTATAAAGTTCAAATGGAACAACGATCATGGCTATCACATTTTTTAAGTCTTTAGTGGTCTAGTTAAACAACCATTCAAAATCAGTAACATGTCTTGCTCAACCACAAGACTCTTGTCTTAAACTTTGTAATCAGTCCAGTATGCCTTCAGAATGTCTTCTTCTTTGTCATTTTTAAGAACAAGTCAGTATATCTTCCGAATTAAAGCGTGTCCATGTAGAGGCAGCTGCATTTGGTGGCTCCGATGGGTGGAGAAGATGAATGGCACAGAAAACATTACGTCCATTTCACATTAAACGTATTAACTCTACTCAAAATCATTTTGATTTCTTCCTTTGGTTTTTAATTTTTTTATAGCAAAATTATGTGGATTTTGGAACCATTTTCTCTCATAAATAAAGGAAGTGCCTATCTTCATTACACTCAAAGGCCAGATTTAAACCTTGCAAATGGAGTCCATAAGTTTGACATGAACATATTTTAAATCGTGGCCAACCTATTTCTAATAAAATTAGGTAGTACAAATTATCTTCACATCCATTAATCAAATATCATATTATATATAGAGGAGTATTGTCTCTAGATAGGAAAACTGTATTGGACATACAATATGTTGGTTGAGAGAATATCTCAACCACATATCAAATTAGGGAAACCACTCCTATAGAATAGGAATAGACTTTTTACATAGAAAGTCACATTTGAGACAAGTAGGAATTAATATTCTAACACATTAATGAGTATTTGTCTCGATATCAATCTGCAAAGTCTAGTTGTGGTCAAACGTAAAAGAATATGTTGATGTCCATATAAAGGAGCAACCATCCGCCAGAATGCATGGGTGCCAACAGCTGGCATACATGGTTTTGTCAACCATTATAACTGCATACATGTATTTGTAAGTGTAAATTTCCCTCCAATATCATCATGGGTTTTATCGGATTACCGGTAACCATGCTCTGGCCCCTGGGTTTTATCGGATCACCCTCAACCATGCCACCAAGGGCTCTTAGCCACCAAGGCTAAACTCAGCCATGAAGGCTCAACACAACCACTTTGGGCCACAACCTTGCTACCAGGGCACTCCAACCACTCTGGGCTACAAACGTGCCACTAAGGCACTCCACAGACCAGACTCAACCAGGGCGAGGGTTTTCTCGGCTAACCCTAAACCATGCCAACAAGAATCTCTGTCCCACTTCACTCTTACATGTGGTTTTTGGCTTACCACAAACGGACACTGCAAATACAAAGTGATTTTTAGATTAACACGAACTGTATCGGGATACGCATGCCTTACAAAGCTTACAACACAACTCCTACTTTTGGAGTTACCAGGTACATACATTTACAAAGACCACTACAAAACATTCTAGACTTGCTTGCTAATGTATGTGACATATACCATGATTTTGCTTTATTTCAACATACAATATTTTACCTTGTTTGTCCAAATATTTCTACATCAACCAACTTTTTCTAGAATCATACTTAGTGCTTTCATCTTGCTGGAGTGATCAATTCTAACCAATTGCATTTACATGTTGAGTTGATCACTCTCAACATGTTTCACTTACAAAGCTTAAAATTTAAGAATACTAGTATGCAGCATTGTGGAAAAGTTGGTTTCTCTATCTTCACCCATGTAGAATGAGTTTTCCTCTTTAATTCTTCAGCTCTCATAAGTTACTTCTGAAACTATGAGCTGTCCTGCGGTGGGAGCACCGGATGTTATAGTATTGAATTTAAAAAAATTACAAGTTACCTGTAACAGCAGCGACCCATCCATAGGGAACTGAATAACGACCAACAACGGTCTTCAATACACAATTCTGAAAAAAAATGTTGCTCCCACTTATGGCTCGATCTACTCATTGGTTTGGCGTTGACCCCTGAACCACTACTCTTATGCACTGTCGCTAAACCTCTACTCTTCTCCCGTTGGAGCTCCACCATTTCCATGTCGATGTCCAGAGATTTTTTCCCGGACAATCTCTGCCGCATTTTCAAGGTCGTAGGTTCCAATCGCAAAATAATCGTTCTTGTCGTCATTGAAACTGGCCTTGAGCACATGTTTCACGCCCACCCCATTCGCAGAAGTGTCCAAACCCGTAATTCTGGAGACAGCCACGGGAAAGAAATCCACGCATTCCCACATTCCCGTGCCTTACGTTGGTCTCTAGTTTGGTTCCTATGATACAGTCAAGCGATGGATTATGACATGGAATAAAACTATTTCAATATAAACAGGCGATGAGGGTGAAGAGAGCCTATCAAGTTTGCAGCTATTTCTTTGTGGGGGGACACCAGAGGCATTGATGGGAGCCCAACATTCAGGAGGTAGAAACTCCAGCGCTGACACCAAAGTATGTGAGGCCAGTGCATAGAATTAGTGAGCTCAGGCCTTCTCTCTCACGTAGAAGGAAACTGGTGGCTCCTCTGTCACCAATTAGCACAACCAATTGACTGCTTACCATGCTTCTCGAGTTAACTGTCATAGGCT
The DNA here is from genome assembly GCA_031772625.1 of Pinus tabuliformis. NCBI lineage: Eukaryota > Viridiplantae > Streptophyta > Pinopsida > Pinales > Pinaceae > Pinus > Pinus tabuliformis. The sequence continues at coordinate 235,963,256 of CM062806.1, read as the reverse complement.
AGACCGCCGCTGAGACTCTGTTCAAAGCCATGGGAATTTAACTGGATGGCCGGCTCCATGCAGGCGGTTCTCCAACGTACAAGCAGCACTCAGCGTGCCATAATTGGCTCTCCAACGTCGATTGATTTAATTCACAAAATGAATGACAGGGTCTCAAATCGGCAGCCACATCAAGATTCACTGTCTCGGCTCTCAACTGAGGTGAAACTCACACAACAGAGCACAACAGCCTCCACGAATACACAGATCTGTACCCGAGATCAGATGCAATTTGGGGATCAGACTCCCACACAACTCTTGCCTTAAAAAACACAGATCCCTCAAAAGAAACCGCATATTGCTCCAACACCACCGTTGTCAACAAATCACAGCTGCTCTCCACGCCCTACGACTAGATCCTATAATTTTTCCACACTCTGTTGAGCATTGTTGCAGTGTCTTCGAAAAAAGGAGGATGGACAAATTTAGAAAAACTAAAACAAAATATCTTCTCACTTTTATTTTCCTCCGCACATTTCCGTTAGCCCAAATATCTTCTCACTTGAAGGGCCAATCCCAAAAGGGCTAGGCTCTCGGGCTCTGATATCATGATAAAATTAGATAATACAAACTATCTTCACATTCATTAATCAAATATCATATTATATATATAGGGGTATTGTCTCAAGATAAGAAGACTATCTTGGACATACAATCTGTTGGTTGAGAAAATATCTCAACCACACACCAAATTAGGGAAACTACTCCTATAGAATAGGAACAGACTCTTTACATAGAAAGTCACATTTGAGACAAGTAGGAATCAATATTCCATCAAATTCCACTTGAGATGAAGATTTTACCAGCAAAACCATTGAAATTTACAACTTCAATTATAATATAATTCAATTTTTGGCATATCATTGCTTGGAATATGGTGAGTAACCCAAACTGTTAGTATTTCTTTCAAAATCATCTATATGAACAATACCATTACTCTTTGATCTATATAAAAAATCTTATATTAGTTTCTTTTCTAAGAGAGTTCTCAAAGCAATCTTGATTTTGGTTCTATGCCTCCCTTCATCCATGTTTCTAAAGATTCTTCATGGAATATGATGAGTTGTTTGTAAATTTTCCAAGGTGATTTTTTTTTGTTTTACGATTACATATTTAAACTATTTTTTTTGGGGCTTATTTCAAGATTTTTTTTTTATAGAGTTGTTATTTAAATATTTGGTTTTAAATGCCATTTTAATATGCACTTATTATAACAAGGATTTAAAAATTATTTTTCAAAAGTTCTTTAACTTTGTATGGTTATTTAGGCTCTTTCCTATTCAATAAACTTTTTCTTTTACCTTCTCATATTAGCCTATAATTCATACTCAGTACTCAGTAGAATCTATTGATTCTATTAACAAACCTAGTTACCTGACCAACCTTAGGTATTTCTCTTAATTACAAGTTTGAAATGTGCTACCAACACCCATTTAATAAAATTAATGTAGTAAAGGATGTGTTGCCTTCTTTTTTTCATTAAAGTTTTTGGGTGGCCACTCTCATTGGTGGGCTCATATACTCTTTGTTTATGGGGTTAAACTCTTATCCTTTGCCATTACTTTGATTTTTACCTTTTTATGAATCCATACCCTTATATTTCCTAGGAATTTTATGAATATGTGCAACATTCCATGCAATTCAAGAGGTGCGGGAATATCAGCGCTTGGTTTGTCGCTCTCTATCATGAACATAGCATGATATTAGGTCTTTACTTTTTTGTTTAATTTATTTTAGTGTACTTACTATTTGGATTATTTGTTGCTATAAGTTGGATAATCATCCAACTTTCATAAAGCAATTAAAGAGTTAGATAATTTGGTTCATTAGTGGTAGCAACTATGGTTTTACCAATTTAGGGCATGTTTTTTGGATGTGGTGACAAAATGTATCATAAAAAAATTGACCTTTCATAGTTTTTTTCCATGTGTGGTTCATGGACCCCAAAGATCAGTGAGCGTCCACGAAAAATTTGTACAAGGTAGATCCACCCAAAATGATCACTTCTTGCTAGCTCAATCACTAAGCTTAACTTCGAGAGTGTCGAGAGAATTGAACCCGCGACCTCTCAATAGAAAAGGTGCTTAAACGACGGGGACTCAACTAATTGAGCTAATCCTTGGGGCTAACTTGACATTTCATGTTACTCTACCTTATGATGGTTTTTTAAAGGGGTACCAACCTTGCATGGTGATCCATTCTCTTTTTCCCATCTCTTTTTCAACTTTGAATTTAATTTAGTTAATTGGTCTCCACCTTTGTAGTAGGGCCTTACCAACAGTAACTTATGACATGAAAACACTAGTCATTCTAGTGCTACTCTTACCATAAGCCTTTATTAAATGGCACTAGGCAGGGCTATGATAAGGCCAACAAAGAGTGTTGACCTGACCAAAAAAAAGTGTTGACTTTGACTAGTTTTTATTGTGTAGGTAATGTCCATTCAATCAAATTAGTCCAATGGAGGGTCCCTTGACTTCAATTAGGTTTAATCATTACGAATGGACCCTCACCTTGGTTGGTTCTATGTGTCTTTTTCTTCTCTCGGGAGTCAAACCCTCATCTTTTAATTTATGTTCTAGCCTCTCCTGATTTAGAATTTTGACCCTTTGCTTCCTTTCATGTTTGTAGAACCATAGACATTATACATGGTTTTTCCTATTGGTGAGATTCTCTTTCATTGATCTACAACAATTTGCTAGGTCCATACATAATAGAGAGTTGGTTAGCTTTTTCTATTTGGAATCCCCCCCACCCCCGCTTTTGTTGATTTTCTTGTTTGTAAATTGATAGAGTTTAGGCACAATTTTTTCGATGGGGTTTCTCTTTTATTGGTCAACGACAATTTGCTAGTTTCACACATAATAAAGAGTTGGTTGTGGCTCCCTCTTGTTGAAATGGTCACACTACCCATTTAGCTATATGTACTTTTGCCTAAATCTCATTGGTTTTCCCTTACACAATTTACTTTCTAGTTTTATATAAAGTTTGTCTGTTTTTAGTTGAAGATTCATTTTCCCCATTTCAAAACTTCACTTGCCCTATCTTGAAGAGAGAGTTCATAAGGGGTGGTAATCAAAAGAGAGTTCAAGGGTAAAGGATTAAGATTTAAAACATTGTGATCCTATAGAATATTTTCAATAAGAACATGAGGAGACAAAGGTAAATTATATGGATCCTCTCCTTCTTGAGCCAAATTTAAGAATTGGTTTTGAAGAAGGGTATTGACAATTGCCTTATAGACCTTATTTGACAACTTTGGGACTACACCAAATGGGAAGACCTTATTCGATACGTTTGGGACTACACCAGATGGGATATATATATATTTTTTTTAAACGAGTTATTTATAGACATGACCATATTGTAGGTGACTTTTACAAGGGATATTTTGATAGATGAAGATAGTGGAAAGTTCATACATTATAGTAAGATGATTCCAAGAATTAGTATTGTTATCATGTACTAGTTGATGAGTTTTAGATAAATATAGTTATGATATATGATCCTTTTCCTTTTTTTCCAACTTTGTTGCTTGTTTACTTTAAGTTCATTTTGGTATGTGTTCTATTTCTTATCTGCATTATTTATTTATACTGAAAATTTATTTTTTTACTATGTTTTAGGTTTGGTGTTAATATTTTGTAATAATTCGTTTGTGGACATTTTTCTTTATGGTTTTTTCATTTTGCCTCAGTTTTTTCACAACTTCTATTACAATGAATCTAATGTGCTAAATTATGGAGAGAGTCATTAACAACATTCAATAACTAAACAACCATGTTAAATTATGGAGAAAGTCATTAACAACATTCAATTTAGATACCTTTAACTAAACAACCATGGATGGGGAGTATCAATTTTATTCAAATTGTACAAGGTTTGTACCTATCCCCACCTTTGTTGCACTCATAGGTGTGCATCCACAAGTGCAAGGACAAGTAGTGAAATGCAACCCTTCAATTTGATTTGGCAAGCCACCATTAACTTTTCCTATCCAATTTAATTATTGCTTATTTTCATTTTTGGCGGATAGTAAGTAAAATGCAACTCATTCAATCAGGCAGTCTCGCATGAGGTATGTAAAATCTGCTGTAATTCTCTTTCAACCACAAAAGCGGTGAATTTTCTGGAGTACGCCGCATTATACTTGCAATACAAGTAAGTGGTTAGGGTTTGGTGCGAATTCATTTAAGTTCAAGAAATTTCGACAAGTTCTATTGCTCCTAATATGAAACATGATTTACTCATAAAATAAATAAATTTTATCTCTACAAATTTTTAGAATCTCTTAAAAATATTTTAGAAATTAGTAAAATAAATCGACATCCAACAATAAACTATCATGGTTACTTGGATGGCAGTGGAGTCGAATCCCACCAATCTATTTATGAGGATAAGCATGTGATTATGTACAAATCTTGGCTCTGCGGCTACCCACAAGGAGGTTCTGCCCTGGAGATAGTAAGGTTTGAGCGAAGTTCTGGAGGAAGTCGAAGGCTGAAATAGGGATTGGATCACCCATTTTGAAGTGATTTGGATATCCTTCTGTATAGGACTCGAAAAAGGTTTCCTTTTCTAAGTCGTGAATTAGTCTAAAACATCTTGGATTCGGCTCCGCCCGTGTCTGGGTCTGAGGAGGAGCAAGAGACGGAGGAGTTACCACCGCACTTAAACTTCCTATCGCTCTTTGGACAATATGCCTCGACGAAGCTCCAGAGGTATCACAAAGCTGATTGCAGGTAGTTGCACCTCGTAGGGAGGGTTTGGAACCGTCTGGTTTTTGTCCAATAGTGGTGTGCTTTAGCTTTTGAAATTCTCATTATTTTTTAGGATTTTGGAGGAAAATAGGGTTTTGATTTGTGTATTTCATTGCAGATTTGTTTGTTTGAAGGTTGTTTTGGAGCGACAATGAGTTCTCGTTTGTTTAGTGCAGCTGTCCGAGCAGTGTGGTCAGCAATGAGAGCAACGAGCAGTGAGCAGTGTGGTCAACAGTGAGAGCAACGAGCAGTGAAGAGTGAGCAGTGTGAGAGCAAGGAGCTTTTATGCAGCAGAAGTATCGAGCAACGAGTAAGGAGCAGCAAATGCATTCAAACATGACAAAGGAACAAGAAATTTCAGAACATGTGGAGACAAATGATTTAGGACAAGTGCCTCATCCGCCAAAGCTGGGAAGTGGGTTTGGGTCAATGCCAAACAATATCGGTGCATTTTAAAACGAAGAATAGCCCGTCTAAAAAGGGAGAAAACAAGGAAGAAACGGTCTAAAAAGAAAAGTACTTGAGCCCTTCGCAAAAAGCACTCAAACAAGTCTCATCTACAAGCACGTGGCAACAAGAAGTCCAAAGGAAAAGCCATTGATGATTCTGCCTTATATAGTCCCACATCCACACCTCTCACTTCGTCATCTGATCTTTATGTGAAAGAATTGTTAAATGCAAAACAAAGGTTGGAGGTTTTATAAGCTAAAGGGCAGGAAAGAGATCATAAAATTCATATAATAACAGCTGAGAACAAGGCTTTAGTAGAAAGCAATAAAGTTTTAAAAGAACAAGTGGCATTGCTATAGGAAGCTCTTCTCATAGGGAAGACAGAATGGCAACGCATGAAGGTGGATGTGGAAAACATAAAGAAATATGTAGTGGAAATTATAGAGGTGGTGAATGTGAAATCATCTTAGGATAAAGGGAAAATGATTGCCCAAATAAACAACCATGAAGAGAATGCAAGAGAAGAAACAAAAGGAGATTCCACCAAGTTTCCAAAACTTGGGCTCAGGTTATTAGCAATTCTGCTAATAAGGAAGGAGAAACAATCTGCTAATAAGGAAGGAGAAACAAATATTCAGGTTGACAACATGCAAGATAGTGAAGGTAAGGGAAGACAAAATAGGGCAACAAACATAATTATTAAAGGGGTGAAAGACTGGGAAAAATGAATGTACTCTTGACCTTGCAAGAGACTTCTTGAAAGACAAGTTGCTATGGCAAGGACAAATATGCCAAGCATGGAGGGTGGGTACGATTAACGAGGAGAGATCCAGGCCCATAAAAGTCATTATGCCTAGCGTGCATGATAAATATATCATTCTAAGCAAGAAACATCTCTTGAGGGGTTCTTGTTTTTTCCTAGAAGAAGATTTAACTGTAAAACAACAAGAGGAAAGAAGGGAGGAAATTTTAAAGGTTATGGCAGCAAGAGATGAAGGCAAGAGAACATGGATTTATAAAGGCAAAGTTGTGATAGCGCGATTTGGACCTCCTTCTAAAACAGAGCAGCAAGATAGTAATAAAGAAGAGGCAACAAATTCTTCAACGGGAAATTAGAAAGCAAGGTCAGTATGGGAAAGTAGGGACAAAGATTCAAATGTGAGTCTTGCATGTCAAAATAAATAGCAATCAAGTCATACCCAGGTTTCCTTAAGATTAGTTTGTTGGAATTACAAAGGTTACCCATGGAGACGAGGACCTGGGTTAGGCCCTGTTGTGGAAGATAGAGACATAATTTGCCTCATAGAAACAGATGAGCATGAAGGGTGCAAGACACCTCAGTTTGAAAGATACTGGAAGATGGCAGTGTGGAACAAGGTAGCAGGGAATGGAAAAGGGCACAGGGTATCATGGTTTTCGTAAGGGAGAAAGAAGGTCGTCTCATTCAGTTAGAAAAAGAAGGCTCAAATAAGCAATTCATTTGGTTTAAAATATTAGAAAATGGAAACCACATCAGAATTGTAGCATGCTATTTTGCACTGCAGGTTTCAAAAATTCTACAAAGGTAGAGGGCTTGACCACAAAGATCCATTTGCAGCCTTAAAAGCAGATATTGCAACATATTCGCAGCTAGGTGAAGTCTTTATAGTGGGTGATTTCAATGCTAGGACTGCAAGTGAGAAAGCTAGCATTCTTTGTTGTAAAGATGATTGTGAGCCTGTTTGGCTTACTGAAGAAAGTATCATCAGTGGGAAAGAATTTCAGAGGACCAGGGCTGCAATCTCTTTGGTGAACAATTCCTTACTCTATGTGGGGCCTTTGATTTAGTCATTTGTAATGGCTTGACTAGATGGGCAAAGTTCGGTAATTTCACTTGCAATAATTACAATGGAGCAAGTGTGGTAGATATGTGATTTGCTCGCATGGTTTGCGTGAGAACACACAGGAAGTTTTGATTGGAGATCAACTGTGGGACTTGAAATCAGATCACAAGCCAATTTATTTATGTTTAATTCCATTTTATTTATGACCGGAGCAGGTATTTGATTCCATTTGTCACTATATGTTTAATTAGAAATTACAAGTTTGCTAAGCTTGGGAAGTTTTTTCATGCGCAAGTTCCCCGTGATTAAACCTACGAGCTTTTTAAATGAATGACAAATTAAAGACAAATTGGAGATAAAATAATACAAGAAATATTGATTTTAATTTTATGTAAACCAGGATAATTTCATTAAATATCTATACACATGTTTATAAATATCAACACGCATCTTTATCGGTAAAAGAAATAATGAGAAGCCACAGAGAGAAAGATTGACCAAGCAGAAGAGGGTCAGGGTGGAATCCCCCAGCTAAGGTTCCGCAGAAGAAATAGGGCAGGGTGGAATCCCCCAGCTAAGGATCGGCAGAAGAAATAGGGCAGAGGATGTAACTAGTCAGGCTACAGGGGCACCCAAACCTTGTCACAATGTTTTCAAAGGGAAATATGTTGTGATGTCCACGGGGTATTTGACCTTCATTTCAGAAAGATAGAACCTTACCATTGATTTCTACCAGGCTATCTGTTTTCGGGCACTGGATTCATTTGGCAGGCTAGAGGTTATGCCTTTGCCCTGGTGTTGCGCGGCTCAACCGCTTCACTCTCCACCCTTAAGATTTCAGAACCTTATTTGCTGTAAAAAAAAAGGATTGGACATAAAATCAAATAAAATCAATGGTTTACCAAATCAAATAACCAATATATTAGCATTGGCCAAAACCCTCGCCAATCCGCTGGAGTGAGCCTGTCGAGACCTAAATTACAATGAAGTATTCCCAACTTTTTATAGACTCCATTACATGCAATACCACGGACCGTAATATCATGGGTGCACTATACCATGTGCCTAAAACCGCTACTATTTAACGAGGTCAACCTTCACTCAAACCCGCTCTCAATTTTACTTAACAAAAAAGTCCTAGTCACAAAGATAACGTTCCTATAAACATGGAAACATTTGAATTTAGTAAATATGACGAGAATGATGGATGTGTTGGTTTATGAAATATGCCGTAGCAACAATGTAATTTAGAAACTCTCTTATGAATTAAGCAAAAGATAATTTTTTTGAAGTGACAATAAGTTTTTGCTTGTGGAATCCCTACCCAACATTCCCCATCATAGGATGAATAACTATCAAACAAGGATTTCAAATTCAATATGTTAAAGGTCTTGACATTTCAATACGAATTAAAACAACCTCATAATAATGATTCAATGGTTGCTAGGATGTTATCCCATCCATCAGTTTCAAATCCCATAGTCGATATCTTTGGTGCCTTGTGATAAGGTTTAAGGAGTATGTTCCCCCACATTAGTGAAATCCCATGTCTAAGTTAACATAAACTAATAAGAACTAAATATTGATATCCAAAGTACAATCATTCCCAATATACAAAATATATAAATCTCCTAAACCTCATTAAGAATCACCTGACCTAACCGATGCACTAATAATATACAATATACAAAATAAATAGATATCCTAAACCTTAATCTTTCCATGAGCTCTATGGCAATATCTAATTTGATGAAAATTTTGTCCTCATTCCTAATTTTGAAAGAAAAAATTGTTTCTTTGGTACCTGTGGTTTGTCTTCTAATTACAAATCTACATGGGTTTTAATTTGAGAGTAATGGTATTCTTGATAATTTGGTAAAGAACCTTGCATAGAGATATCAATTTTGAGTTTTCTTACTTGACATCTCACTCCTCTTTTTTTGTATGAGAATAAAACAATTAGATATCAAGGCCTCTAACATACTTTTAGCTTTACTCCAACCTTAAGATGTAATATTTTATTACTATTTCCACAATCGCCCTTATTACTTTGGCACCCCTATTATTCTGGGTTTGTGGCTGTGAAGACAAGTTAACCTTTTTTCTCATAAATGAATTTGTTGATTGATGACTCACAAGGTGCCTCTCTATGAATACTCTTCATAACAATACTCATTGCATTACTTGATTAGACTCTCCACATATCTGGTTATTCACTATGATAAGACAAAACTTGGAACGAATTTAAAAAGGAGACCATGTGATGACAAACTGGGTTACTATGACTACCAATAACCCAAGGCTAAATCCAAACACAACTCTTTATTAACCTCAATGATCCAGGTGGATCTTGGTGGCCACCTGCCAAGCCCACCTGGACCCCCACCATTGTTCTTCTCAGCATTTTCAGTTTCCTTAATTGTAGCACAACTTACTATTTTTAGCAGGTTTTCGGGTCCTGAACTTCCGGAGCCGTTTTGAGGCCCTAAAGGAGCAGTACTACCCTGTCGGAAGCTATGAGGATGAATACATAAAATGGACCACGCTGCGGCAGGGAAGGGACCAAGACGTGCCGGAGTTCACCAATCTCTTCCATAACCTTCGCACAAAGTTGGGTATCAAGGATACGGAGCAGCATTTGATACTTAAATACCGCGGCTGCCTGCACAAGTACATTCAGGAAGAAATACAATTCCTGAACATCCCCACGCTCGGCACAGCGTACCGATATGCCGTCAAGGTCGAGCAGAAGTTTAAACAAAAGAAGCGAGACTTTGGATCTGCGACTCCGAAGCAAGGGAAAGGTGCCCTTAAAACACAGAACAACGGGCAAAGCCAAGGCGGGGCAGCCCAAGACAACCCGCCAAAGCTGCAGACAAAGAACGGCACCGCGAAGACGAAAAAGGACACGGGAAAATGGTGTGAGTTCCATAAGAGCTCCACTCACAACACCAGTGAGTGTCGGGCCAAGCAGTCACTGGTGGCCGAGCTAAAGGGTCCAGAATCAGATACCTATTCTGACTCTGAGTCAGAACTCGACAAGGGGAATGAAAAAGGGAAGCAGATCATTGACGCGGATCCCAATGCCACTGTTGCTACCGCCAAGATCCAGAAAAGTGAACCCGAAGATCCAGAGGAGGAGGAGCGTCTCTTCCACTCCCAGATGTGGGTAAAGGGCTCCCCGCTACAGTTCATTGTCGATAGCGGGAGCCAAAAGAACCTCATTTCGGCGGAGGTCGTGAAGCGGTTGGGCTTACCGACCACAGCACACCCACAACCATACACCATCGGGTGGCTTCACCAAGGACGGGATCTTCGCGTGAGCCAACAATGTCGCCTTCCGTACAACATCAAGCCCTTCACGGATGAGGTATTGTGTGACATCGCTCCCCTTGAAGTTTGTGATGTATTATTAGGACAACCATACTTGTGGAAGCGACATGCTGTGTATGAATCAAGGCCCAAGGCTGTTATTGTTACATCGGGAAATAAGTTGTACAGGATACCATAGGTAGCACCGCCTACCGCCATCTCCTTGATTACTGCAAAACAATGTAGTAAGCTCATTTCCAAGACTGGGAAGTTTGTTTTCCTGATGATACGCCCTCAAGGAAAGAAGAAGCTGGTGGCCACGACCTCCAGACAGGACCCCTCCGCACGGCAACTACAGATGGATAAGGTCGTGAAGGAGTATGAGGACATCTTCACCTCCCCCGCAGGGGTTCCTCTGCACTGTCAGGTCAAGCACTCCATCGATCTAACCCCAGGAGCACCGCTACCCAAGGGACCAATTTATCGGCATTCGGTTCTAGAGAACGATGAAATCAAGAGGCAGATTCAGGAGTTGCTGCAGAAAGGTCACATCCGTCCGAGCTCATCGCCTTGTGGGAGCCCGATCGTGTTGGTACAGAAGAAGGATGGGACTTGGAGACTCTGTATTGACTATCGGGCGTTGAACAAGATCACTGTTCGTAATAGGTACCCGATCCCACGGATTGATGACCTCTTGGACCAACTAAAGGGGGCAAAGTACTTCAACAAGAATGATCTGAAGTCAGGATATCACCAGGTACCGATCGAACCCTCTGATGTGTGGAAGACTGCCTTCAAAGCCAAGGAGGGCCTCTTCGAATGGTTGGTCATGCCTTTCGGATTGACGAATGCTCCTGCAACCTTCATGAGGCTAATGGATAACATCTGCGGCCATTCACCAACTCATTTATAGTGGTATACTTGGATGACATTCTGATCTTCAGCCAGAGTTGGGAAGAGCACCTCCACCACATCCGACAGGTTCTTCAAACACTGCGACAACACAAGCTGTGTGCCAATTTGGAGAAATGCACTTTTGGCATGACCCAGGTTCAGTATCTGGGATACATTATTGATGAACAGGGGGTGAATGTGGATCCGGCCAAGATCCAAGTCATTCAGGATTGGCCAGCCCCGACCACTCTGACAGAGCTCCGCAACTTTCTAGGCCTTGCCAACTTCTATCGCAGGTTCATGTTGGGGTTTTCTCATATCGCTTGGCCCTTGAGTCAAGTCACCAAGGGAGAAGCGAAAGCGAAATTCTTTTGGTCTGAATCTCAACAGAAGGCATTCATAGAATTGAAAGATCGTCTTTGCATGGCACCAGTGCTGACGTTACCAGATTTACAACAACCATTTGAGGTCGAGACAGATGCCTCTGACTATGCTATTGGGGCAGTCCTTACTCAACATGGGCATCCAGTGGCATATCACAGTGAAACACTTTCAAACACAGTCCGGAAGTATCCAACCTATGATAAAAAGATGTACTCCATTGTGCAGGCCTGTCGACAATGGAAGCATTACATTTTGGGGAAGGAAACAGTGATCCACACAGACCACCAACCCCTGCAGTTCATACAGACCCAAGGGAAATTGCAGAATGATCGCCATCAGAAGTGGTCTACATATCTGCAACATTTCCATCTGAACATCAAGTACAAGAAGGGCAGCACCAATCATGTTGCGGATTGCCTCAGTCGACCACCAATCATGGCGTTAACCACTGTGCTCAACTCTTGTGGGCACGAGACTTCTGATTGGCCACTTCTCTACAAAAGTGACTGAGAATTTGGCCACACATACCAGACACTCTTGGGGGGTCAGCATGTTCCAGATTTTCACCTCCAAGGTGCACTATTATGCCACCTGGGTCATCTTTGTGTTCCTTCAAGCGAGCGTGCTAAGATGATTTGGGAAGCACACTACAGTCGGGCTGTTGGACATTTCGGGGTTGAGAAAACAGTGGCAGTACTACAAAAGTATTTCTATTGGCCAAATCTTCGACAGGATGTCGGGAAGTACATCAGATCATGTACTGCCTGTGCCATTGCCAAACCAACCATCAAGAAGCAAGGCCTCTATGCCCCGTTGCCTACCCCTAGTTGACCTTGGGAATCCATCTCCATGGATTACATGTCAGGGCTTCCTTCCACCAAGCATGGAAATGATTGTGTTTTTGTGGTCGTCGATAGGTTCTCGAAGATGGCCATTATGACGGCCTGCAAGAAGAATATCACAACAGAAGCCACTGCTAAACTCTTCTTTGAACGAGTGTGGGTGCACTTTGGGATCCCACAGTCTATCATCTCAGATCGGGACAGTCGGTTCCTCAGTACATTTTGGTCCAGTCTCTGGTCAATGCTGGACACCAAACTCACTAAGTCCACAGCCTTCCATCCTCAAACTGATGCCCAGACCGAGGTTGTCAATCGAATGATTGTACACATTCTGCGCATGTACAACTCAAAGCATCCACACACATGGAATGAGAGCCTCCCCTATGTTCAGCACAACTACAACTGAGCTCTTCACAGCTCGACTGGCCACAACCCTTTTCAGGTGGGCTTGAGATTCCAACCACTATGCCCCATTGATGTGGCCCTGCCACTTGCAGCTACTCACACAGCTTCAGCTCATGTCCAGTCCGAAACAGATAAGGCAACCCGCTTCATTGAGCACATCCAACATATTCGCCAGCAGGTCCATGACATTCTGGAGAAATCGAATGCCAAGTACAAGCAGCGACATGATCAACACCGGGTGCCACACAAGTTTCAGGTGGGCAACAAAGTCTGGTTGCATCTGCAAAAGGAACGCCTTACTGGAGCCTATCAGAAACTAAGACCACTCTGATATGGTCCTTACACCATTACTAAGGCTGTGGGGGACAATTCATTTGACCTCAACATTCCCCCATTCCTTGGCCTACGCCCAGTGTTCAATGTGGATCGCCTTCGGCCATACTTTCCACCATTGCTAGACACATCCGACATTGCAGAGCAGCTCACACCCACAGAATTAAATCCAGATTGCATGGAACAGGCTGCAACTGATCGGATCATGGACACACAGATCAAGAACACTCGCCAACAGAATATCCAACTATATCGAGTTGTCAAAGCAGGCCAATTCCTTCACCAGGGCAAGTGGTTCACCAGGGACCAAGTTCAGCAAAAGTTTCCTCATCTCATGGAGGAACTCAACGCAATGGGGACCATTGCTTCTTAAGGGGGGAGGAATGATCCAGGTGGATCTTGGTGGCCACCTGCCAAGCCCACCTGGACCCCCACCATTGTTCTTCTCAGCATTTTCAGTTTCCTTAATTGTAGCACAACTTACTATTTTTAGCAGTTTTTTGGGTCCTGAACTTCCGGAGCCGTTTTGAGGCCCTAAACGACGTTTTTTGGGGAATCCGGGGGCAACATGGGTCCATAAAATGGACTGATGTTGCCCGTTCCAACAATGGTAGTGATCAGATAGATCTTTCTAACGAGCTATTGTATGCGTCAAACGGAGATCGTATGCCAAAGTTACGACCCTGGGAAGTTGATGTACCAACTTACCCCAAGCGGGGCCCATAGTTTGGCGTTTCATCTTATAGGGTTAGGTTTTGGAATGTTAAGGGTTTTCCACTGTTTCTCAACAATAAATAGGCCTTCGAGCCTCATTGTAAGACAGTTCAGAGGCATGTAGCCACCACATCTCTTCTCAGAGATAAGCTACCATCGCCCTAGCTGGGTTATTTCCATTACTGTTTGTAAGCATATTTCAGTATTCTACATTAATGAAGTAAAGTATTATTCCCGCTGCATATCTATGTTTATGGTTATCTCTGTATTTATGGTTATCTCTGTAATCTATTGCGTTCCTGCTTAAATCCGGATCACTCAAATTCCATAACATTCCGTGCAACATTAACGTGTGCAGTCAACCTAAGAATATGGATTGGCTTCGGAAATTTTTGTGAGAGATTTTTCTCACCTTCCCATTTTTTTTCTCTCGTCAATCAACTACATGGGATTCATATTATTCAATTACATGGGATGCAAAGTTTAAGTCAAAGCTCAAGTATCAAAAAGTAATGTAATAGATTGCATGAGGACATGCAATACCTTCAGTTTGGGGGTATGTTGGGCCTAAGAATTATCCTTAAAATACATCCACTTTCACTCCATTCACACATTTTCTCACCTCTATTCCACCACCATGTCACCACATCAGCTTCACTTTCATCATTAAATGGGTTACCATTTCATTTTCCAAAACGTTATTAATTCTTAGTATTTTTAAGTGAATTTGTGGTTAAACTTTAGAAAATAATATCCATATACTTATACCTAACAATTAGAATGAGTTTGTTGACATGTGTAGGTACAAAGGAAGCTTCTAAGGCACCCTTATGTGGCACTCTATGTTCAAATTCGAATTTGAGGAGATCATGGACCTCATGGATAAGATCATGGACCTCATGGAGAAGATCATGGAGGATAGGGGTATGTGTCACCATTGGTTGAGAGATATGTCGATTTGAAGAGGGAATAGTGGATCCACATTTATGAGTTTGTTATCATAACTTTTGTATAAATAGGAGTGTTATCTCCTTCATTTGTAACTTTGGAATTTAGAATTTAGAATTGAGAAGTTAGAATTTAGAACCTTAGGATCTTATAAGTTGTAATGAGAAGTTAGAATTTGGAATCATTGTAATGGAGATTTTAGAACCTCTTGGAATGTAGAACTTGTAATTACAATTTGCAATTGATGATAAATACAATGGAGCTTCTTTGATCTTCTACATTTGACTTCTCTTTTGATGTGCTTGTGAATCCTTGGAAGGGCCCCCATTATCTAGCAAGTACACTTTTGTTTTGGTAAGCTTTCATTTTATGTTTGTTTGTAAATTTCATTAGGTTCATATGTTTGAAATATTAACGAATGACCTTTCGTAAGAAAGTATTAATGTTTCTTTCAATGAATCTGAATTGTTATTTAATGTTTGATTTCATTAGTTTAAATAGTTTATTGATTAAAATGATTAGAAATATTAATGAACAATCTCCTATAACGGAGCTTTAATATTTCTCACACTTGTCACAATGTCTTTAGATTTCATTTTGTTAAACGACTAAATAGGTGTTGGAGATCCCAATGAAAGACCTTCTGTAAGGGAGCTTTGGCATTTCTTCACCTAGCTTAGTTTAGTTTGTCTCTAAGTCCATAAAAGTTAGATGATCCTCGAAGTATACTTACTCGGAATTATAGTAAATGAAACTCTAATTTGCATCCACATTTTATAACCAACATTTTGGCGCCGTTTCCGAGGAGGATGATTTAGAGATAGACTTAGGAAGTCATTTTTATTGAATTTCTTTTTATGGACAAACTTGTGAAATGTGGTGATAGCAGGATCTTCTTAAAGGAGTTCAAGTTTGAGCTTTTTGATTTTTTTCGTATTTAGTTAGTTTCAATTTCAGTTTTTAAACCCCCCATTTCTTACTAATCCATCTACAGATGAGAAAATTGAAAATGTTGAATAGGTACTTCTTGGAGAGAAAGAACAATATTGAAGATTGGTTCCAGAAAAACCTTGCGCCAACTCCAAAAATAAAATAGGTTACTCACATCCTTGCAAATAATCAGGTAATTTTTTAAATCTTGATGTGCGCATTACAAATTCTTAGTCCATAGGTGGCTTCATTGGAAACATTCTTTTACCTAAGAAATAAAAAATATTTCAAGTTAAGGTAGAATAGATTAGAAAAATAAAACTAGATCTTGTAGACTTTTCTTTTAAAAATAAAAAATAAATAAATAAAACATCATCATTTCTCACAAATAAATTTAGGTAAGAGCCACTTCATCCACGATAACCTGCAAAAATAAAAATAAATCAATAGGTTAGTATGCTCTCTTCCTGCGCTTCGAGCAATCACGAAGATCAGAAAATCTATTAATTTACTTTCGAAATAAAATCTTTTGCTTGGAATTTACACAAATCATAAAAACTATAGCATTATAAGAAATTGAAATCATTAAAAAAAAAAAAAACCTCGTTTATTTCAGATTTAAAATTTAAAAATTAAATGTGTAGTTTACCTTAGGAAAAGAAATGGTGAATGTTGGGTTAACAAGAAATGGCTATCTAAATAGTCTCTAAGATTCGAATCCTTATTTTTCTAAGCCCACTTCAATTGAAATTCTAATAAAAACGCAGATGAGCAAAGTGAAAACTTCCATTTGGAGAGTGTTCATGCCTAGAGAGTGTTCAAATGGTTATTGAATAGCGTTCAAATGTTCGTCAATAGCATTCAAAATTGTTTACCATTCCCAAAGAGCATTCAAATGTTTATAAATTTATTGAATAGCCTTTAGAGCAGTGTATAATATTATTAGAGAAACATTCAAAGTTATATGCCTTTGGAACAATGTATTGTTTGCATATTGGGCAATGCATTGGTTGCACAAAATGGGCAACATATTGTTTTTCACATAACAAGTGAATTTTTGAATTAAGGAATCCATTGTGCAATCTCCATCTATCCCTGTCAAAATCGATTCACCTGTAGCATACTCTTTCTTCATGTCCCTAGCAAGCCAACAAACTTGATGCACCCATCTTCCACACCTGCCTCACTAAAAACATCCTTCAAATTGGGCAGTCTGCTCATCCAAGCCAAAGCCAATCTTAAGGAATAGATGGAGAATCTCTGAACCGTTGTATTAAACCAACGTTTGACTACCTTCTTGGCAGAATCCGATGTCTGAAATTCCTTCCACTAGTCCAAACGAGATCTTATCAGTCTTGTGTCTCATTTTGTTGTGACTCTTCCGTATGGGTATTACTGTTATCTTGATGGGTTTCAGAGTGGCATTTCATGTCACCAATCAGGCCTTTCGATGAAATAAATATTTAATTTTGTTACATCATTGCTAGAAGATGCAGTAGTTTTGACATGTCATTTTGAAACATGTTCTTTAATCAAACCAAAACAAATATGGAAAAATGAAGGCATGGGTTTTCTTTGGAACGGAATGAATTACATTACCTAGAAATCGTTTCCTTAGATTCCTAACGATTTGAGAGGAAATTGTAGTTCTTCAGGATCCTATTTTGGTGACTGCGTGAAGAAAAAACAGTTTTTTTAAGATCGAACACATCATTCAAATAATCCAAATCTGTAGATAAACAATTCAATGTCAGTTTTTAAGGAAGAAATTTGGTTAAATCCTTTTAAGAGTCAATTGAAAAAGAATAGAATGGTTGTAGTTTGTAGCATGCCTGATCGTACCACCAAGTATGCCATAAATGGATTTAGTTGATCCCCTATAGAGAATAGTTGCATACGCATACGTGAGCCTATTCCACGCCGATGTAATAAGTTGATCAAAGGATTTTGTAAGTTTTTTCTGCACAAATCACAATTATATGATGATTGGGTTCATCATCAAAGGCTCTTATGTTACCAACTTTATCAGACCACAAGGGCGCGCATTATTGAAGCAACAAGCGCTCAATGTAGAGAACAAGCTGCAAGTCTACCACATTCGATCTGGATTGGGGATCTTCAACTACATTGAGTTCACATGCATAACCATTCCTTTTGAGGATCCAAACTGATTCTAGGCCTCTAGAACTACCATGGTCAATTGGCAAATGGTACTTCTGTCGCTATAAAGAACTTGCTAGACAATCGGTAATGCAGGCAATTTCCATTAAATTCGAAAGCCTTTCGATCAACTTTTAAAGCAAAGAGATAACCAATCTGCTAATGGATTGAGAATGTTCAGTAGCTGCATTTACCGTTTCATTTGGTCACCATCCACGAAATACTTTCATTATGCATACTTTGATCATTTCATTTGGTCACCATCATACGCATACTTTTAGCTAGTTATACATCATCATCAAGCTTGTGGATAACATTCTATTCCTGACCAACGTGCTCGCCATGCCACTAAATGAAAACCTAAAAGCCCGAGAGACAAAAGCTGACCTGCTTTCTTTATTTCAGTTCGATCCTTTATGTTTATGTTTTTTATTTAGATTTCCCTTTTTTTTCAGATTTATAATCCAGGGTAGATCACCTTCCTCCACGCTATTATAAGATTGAATCTGAATACTTTCACTACACGTGCACGTGTTGTATATGCACTAAGAGAGTCGAGGTGATGAGAGAGCGATAATTGGTGCCACAAGCCATTTAAGCAACAGTGTTTCTGCACTGCCACAATCCACTGCAAGGTCCTCAGGTTGTAGTATCGTATCGTGCCAATTTGCTTCCCTTGGTTTTGATATAGGCCCATGGGTTAGTTATTTTATGTTTTATACGCTTCTCCATCTAACCTACAACAACAATTTGAGCGATTTGAGGGATTTTATGATTTGATGCAGATTTTGTGAAGCTACTAATTAGGAAAGATATCGATCTTGAATCTTCGACCGCGCCTTAACCTCTGCATCAATCAAATGTATGATATCAGGGGACACAATAATGAAGACTTAGTGGAAATGTTTATCTCTGTTTCACCAATTCTGCTGTGAATCCATAAATCTTTATGGTAAAGTTTGAATCCCGAGTTTTCACTGCACATATGGAGTTAAATATCGTCCACATCAGTCACTGGACAGTCGAGTTTCGTGCAGTTTTGTGGTTGATCTGTTTCTGCTAGTTTTAAGCCCTGTTGAAAATCCTATGATGCATTGTTCTGGGTTACCTTGGTCGGGCTTCATGAACAGAGGTCTCCTCATTTTAAACCATTCTTTTTGGGTTTTGTGAGAAATGAAATAAAATATATAATATATTTCAAAAAAAAGGGAAATGAATGTGAATTTGATCCACGTGAACAGATGGAACATATTACTTGATTAGTGGGAAAAGAAAAAAACGATTATATTTTTTTATTTTCTTTTGGATACAAAATAAATTTTATTTTTAAATTTTGGTTTTAAAATCTATATATATATATATATATATATATATATATATATATATCTTTGTGTGTGTGTGTGTAATCAAAGCAATTAAAAAAAAATCAAAATAATTAAAAAAAAAAAACTCAAAACAATAAGAATTAAAAAAATAGATAAAATCAAAACAATTGAAAAAAACAAAACCAATAGAAAAAAACAAACAATCAAAAAAAAAATCAAAACAATTAATAAACATTTAGAGGATTATGCTTAGAGTTGGCATTAAAATCTATGCTTTCATTATGGTTGTATGCGTTTATGAGACATACTAATCTATAGAATATGCTCTTTGTCATGCACATTCGAGGAGACATCTTGCACAAATAGGGAGATGAGTTAATTTTCGTGGTTATTACTTAAAAATGGATTGTTATCAATATTATGAATTGGACTAAAAATTATGCTTTTGATTCTTCTTAATCTATTTCATTTGGCATTAATTTTTGCGAAGGAATCAGGAAGGGAATGACCATTTCTTCTTGAAGACACTTATGTTCTTTATGCCAAGTTTTTTTTTGCAAATTTTAGATGATCAACTGATCATTAAGGAAACTAATTGTGTGCACAATTGGTCTTCAAAAGACTAATTTCATGAGAAATTCTAAAGAACAAGTCCATGAACATAAATGAAATTTCCAGAAAATTACAAGTTCTTGCAACTTCCTGTGACAACTTAATGGTTTGACATGTTGCATGACAGATTAGCAAATTCGAAGAGCTGGGGTTTGTTCCTAAATGTACAAGGATGGTGAAATACCTATCCACACATGAATTCGACATCTACTGGTGGTTGGTCAACACTGTTGAAACTTAGCTATTTTAGCAAAAATTCTAGAATTAATGAGCAGATTTGTTATATTTGAGATTTTGCATGCCAAAATTCACTTTTTCCCAGCAAGAGACATTATCCATTCCTCACAATCCACATACACTTCATTACATTTTCATCAATGTTAACCCACTAATGAAACCAACGAAGCTCATCTACAAGCTTTTTTTCCACTTTAGATATTCATTGTGAGTTTCCCTTTTCCTACACTTGCAAATAAAACCTTGCTTCCATACACCATTGAGTCCATAGTCCTTGAGTCTAAATATTTTTCTCAAAACACCTTGAAAGCTTTCATGCCTTAAGGGCAAGCTATCATGTCGATAAACAAGGGAATACCAATGTCCCTTGTTCGTCAGATCTTCTGAGTATTCAACAACAACAAATTCATTCATACTTAGAAAGATGTGTTCGGGGCATCTTAACTCTCATCCACATCAAATATGGGAGCTCTTGTGTTGACTAGTGGCATCCATCAATGGCCACTAAGTTAACAATTTCTTGTTATGTTCGACACCAAAACATTTATTCACATGACAAGAATTGTGCCAATGAGCATTGAAGACTTGAAGACCAATCATTTTGTAGCAGAGGAAGCAAAACTACTTTCATTACTTTTTATTTTTTGGTGTAAATGACTTGAGGACAAGTCAATAAATAAAGTTGGGCAGTGGGGAGTGTAAATTCTAAATTTTGTATACCTTCCAAGCCTTATACATTTCCAGCCGCATTCAGTAGTAGATTTAGTAGCAGATGCAGCAACAATAAAAGATTCACTTTTTTTTTACTTCATCCACCACTTTCACAACCAAGTAAAGAAGACTATGATCAGAATTTTGCAGCCACACATGCACAACTCTCATCCCTTTTTGAAAGGGTAAGTTGAGGTATGATATTTTCTAACTTTTAACCATTTAATTCCTTGAAAGCTAGAATGATAATTTTTGGAAAAAAAATTCCTTTCCTCATTTCATAAAACTGCCAAAACCATCAGTTTGGGGGGAGGATATATTTACATTCATACTTTGTCACATTCCTAGTTTTCCATATTCATATATCACATTCTAAAACCCAAATACTTTCCAAATATATTTACTATTACATCATCATGAGCATATAAATGGCTTTGTAAAAAGTATTTAAAAGTTAATTGGATGCCAACACAATCATGGTTGTTACACAAGAACCAACCATGATGCATTCTAAAAAAAATACTCTGCAATAAAAATCACATTATCAATATGCAAAGATCATACATTAAATTTGAATGCAACAAACAAATTATGGTTAAAACACAAGCACCAATCAAGTTGCAATTCATCAAAAACACTTTGCAAAAGTTAAGTAAATGATATCATGGAGTTTAAGTCAAAGCTCAAGTATCAAAAAGTAATGTAATAGATTGCATGAGGACATGCAATACCTTCAGTTTGGGGGTATGTTGGGCCAAAGAATTATCCTTGAAATGCATCCACTTTCATTCCATTTACACATTTTCTCACCTCTATTCCACCACCATGTCACCATATAAGCTTCACTTTCATCATTAAATGAGTTACCATTCTGTTTTCCAAAACATTATTAATTATTAGTATTTTTAAGTGAATTTGTGGTTAAACTTTAGAAAATAATATCCATATACTTATACCTGACAATTAGAATGGGTTTGTTGACATGTGTAGATAAAAAGGAAGCTTCTAAGGCACCCTTATGTGGCACTCTATGTTCAAATTCGAATTTGAGGAGATCATGGACTTCGTGGAGAAGATCATGGACCTCATGGAGAAGATCATGGAGGATAGGGTTATGTGTCACCATTGGTTGAGAGATATGTGGATTTGAAGAGGGAATAGTCGATCCGCATTTATGAGTTTGTTATCATAACTTTTGTATAAATAGGAGTATTATCTCCTTCATTTGTAACTTTGGAATTTAGAATTTAGAATCGAGAAGTTAGAATTTAGAAACTTAGGATCTTATAAGCTATAATGAGAAGTTACAATTTGGAATCATTGTAAGGGAGATTTTAGAACCTCTTGGAATGTAGAACTTGTAATTGCAATTTGCAATTGATGATAAATAAAATGGAGCTTCTTTGATCTTCTACATTTGACTTCTCTTTTGATGTGCTTGTGAATACTTGGAAGGGCTCTCATTGTCTAGCAAGTACACTTTTGTTTTGGTAAGCTTTCATTTTATGTTTGTTTGTAAATTTCACTAGGTTCATATGTTTGAAATATTAACGAATGACCTTTCGTAAGAAACTATTAATGTTTCTTTCAATGAATCTGAATTTTTATTTAATGTTTGATTTCATTAGTTTAAATAGTTTGTTGATTAATATGATTAGAAATATTAATGAACAATCTCCTGTAAGGGAGCTTTAATATTTCTTACACTTGTCACAATGTCTTTAGATTTCAATTTGTTAAATGACTAAATAGGTGTTGGAGATCCCAATGAAAGACCTCTTGTAAGGAAGCTTTGGCATTTCTTCACCTAGCTTAGTTTAGTTTATCTCTAAGTCCATATAAATTGGATGATCCTCGAATTATACTTACCAAAATTGACAGTAAATGAAACTCTAATTTGCATCCGCATTTTAGAACCAATAGGTGCTATGAAATAATTTCATAGTGCAGTTAAAATCATGTAGGTGGTGGGAAATAATTTTGTAGCACCCCAAAAAAACTATATTTTGAATTTCAGGAAGTTGAAACGAATCACCTTTGTTCCCAATCGATTCTACACGGCCTAGACTTGCTTCTTAACACAATAATTGAATTATGATGCCCTTCTACACTAGGATTTCAAAGCTAACTCAAACTTACAAGATAGAAGAGAAATATGAAAGGGTTGTGGACTATATTAAAAAAAAAAAAAGAGAGTGTTATATTTTTGTTGATGGGGTTCACACCACATAACCATGCACTTACTAATCGAGAAGGCATAGGAACCTCCCAAGAGGTATTTTGAAAAAAAACTAAAAATAACCGTGAACAAACCACACAACGGTTGAGGCCACAATATTCATATTTTATTTCAATTTGAACTCAACCTACAATGTACTAGCACCGGTCACATATCAATAGTAGGTACTCAAATATCCATGACAATACAAGGCTCAATAATAGCATACCATCAATATATAACATCTACAACACATTTATGAAACTCAATCTCTAAGCCATACGCACGTGAATATATGTTCAACTCCAAATCACACTTGAACAAAAATCAACTTTCCCCGAAAGCGTACAACCACCACACTTCTCGACACATTCAGATCCTTAATATAAATCGACTTAACAAGTGCCAACCTTAATAAATCACATCTTCATTAACAATATACAGATAGATAAATTAACAAACACGGAGGCTTATAAACATGTTTCTCATTAATCAAATTCAAATATACATTAAACCTTGCTAGATATAAAATGTGGGCAAATGCAGCCCAAGCCTCTTTCGACCTTTCTCTCTTCTCCTCCACTTCACACTTTCCAAACACTCTTTCTCTTTAAAATAAAGCTAACATGGGGAAACCAAGAGTCCCAAGATGAATTGGTTCCCCTTCTCCACAAAATAAGGAAAAATGAAAATATATTTACATTAGGAAATAATTCCTCCAATTTATTTTGAAAACAAAATTCACTTCTTAATGTAAATATTTACAATTTCTTACAAAAAATTTAAAATTTCTCCCAACGTCATCATGTGACCATCCCATCACATTGGGAAGATTTTGATCTAGTGTTTATCGAATTTTTTGCTTCATCTATTCACCTTCATGAGACTCCCAAGGTATGAAAATTTATGACCTCTTGGTCATACACATCTCATCTTCTCGTAACAACTTCAACTCATGAGTGGAAACATGCCTATACAGTAACAAGTCTCAATCTTTCTACATGATAGCTCACCAAACTTTGTCCTAAGTTTGGGCTTTTCACATCTTTTTGGTTCTTTTCTATGGAACCCTTCGACCACTCTTTTCTCTAGGCTACTGCAAATGTCCTTACCTTCCACTATTGTCATCTGCACAATTAAACTTAAAAATATTAACATATATTTAATCAACTTGTACCTCCTTCTACTTCTTCTGCTGCAAAAATTTCCTTAGATTCATAGGTTGTCTCTTCATACAAATACCTATACCTTCCTACTTTCATTTTTTCAATTTCATCTTCTAATTCAGTCCTTGGCTAAAATTTTTTGTCTTAAGGTTGATGCATACCTTCTTTTGTTACAAAATTTAAACAATATTCATTTAATTCTGGTTTATTTCTTTCCTTTACAACCTACTGGTTATAGCTTGCAGTTTCATCTTCGTTGTCATCCAAGAAAATCTTCTCCTTTTCCAAATTTGATTTTTCATTTTGAATATGCAATCCTTGGTTCATTATCCTCTCTTCCAAGAATTCTAGCTCCTCATATAATTCAGAAAAATCTTCTTGAATTGTATTTATAACCTTTATGCAATATCCATCACATGGATATTTTGCCAATCATTCCTCCAAAAACTCTACCTCTTCATCAAAGAACAATACTTATCCAAATTTACATACAAAAACATCCATTTCACACTCAGTTTCTCTCATTTCTTCTTCCAATTTGACATGCACATTCTGTCTCAACTTCCTTTACAACGAATGCCATCTCACCTTCTTCTTCCTCATTATCCAACCATAACTCTGGTCATCTTGACTTTCTTGTAGCAACAATTTCACATGATTGATTTCTACTCTTAACTCAACCATCTCCTTCTGAAATCCTTCATCCCCCATTCCCTTGAGTCCAACTACTTTGGCACTTTTCTTCTTTTACTTGTGACTTTCCTGTGAACCCCTACTATGACTAATAACATTCATCTTGATCTCTTCCTCTTGTGAGCTCTACTTGTCTACTAGTAAGTTGCAACAATCCCTTGTCTTCCCTATAACAAGTTTGTTGATTTTCACCCATACCAAGTCATCCTCCTCATATCTTCTCTTCTCTAGGTTCTCTACAGTAGAACCTCTTCTTGAGCACTCTTGTTCCTCAACTTTCAAAGTTGTTGGATGATGGATATTCAACTGCTCACTATTCTTAGTTTTCCAAAATTTATTTTGCAGTTGGATTATGTCACCATTCCCTCATCTAAGAGATTTTCCTTCTGCTTCTCCTTTGACATAGCATAATTGATATGGTAGTTGCTACCAATCGAGTCTTGCAAAGATTATTCTTTTGATGACCAAGTTAGCATAAACATCACATTCAATTTTATAAGATCTATAATAAGATCTCATCTTCAACAATATTTCTTGGATCTACTTGCTGAACCAATTCCTTTCCAACCAATACACTTGTTTTTCCTGAAGAGCATATCAACTCTTCACTTCCTTGCAATCATCTCACTTACTTCCTAAAAATTCCACTTTTCCCCCTCTTGGTGTAAGGTTCTTCTTCTCTTCAACCTCTTTTCACTGTCAAGCTATCTTAAAACCTAGAAATTCCATTTGTTCATTGGTCAAATCTTATTGACATGTGAGCATCTCCACTATCACTTCATTTCACTTTCTGTTGTACTGTAACTCTAAAATCCAATCTATGTTATTCTAACTACATCACCAAAGAATGTTGAGGCTTTGATATTCCCTAAAGAACGTGGTTGAGCTCTGATACCACTTGATGATAGACCACATTACCCGGGCTGCCAATAACCCAAGGCTAACTCCACACACAACTTTGCATTAACCTCAAATTTCATAGTATTCCATGCAACATTAACATATGAAGTCAAATCAAGAATATGGATTGAATTTGACAAATACCATGGGAGATTTTTCTCTCACCTTCCGATTTGTTTCCGTCCTCAGTGAATTACATTGGATTCATATTATCAAATGGTTCAATGGGAAGGTGAAAGAAGCATTTAAAACCCAAACATAGCGTCCTTAAATTTCTATTGGTAGTCGCTACGAAATAATTCATAGCATAGTTAAAATCCCACACGCATTGCGAAATAATTTCATAATGCTCCAAAAAAACTATATTTCAAATTTCAGAAAGATGAAATGACTCGAATTTGTTCCCAATCGATTATACATGACCTAGAATTGTTTTTAAACATAAAAATGAAAGTATGATTCTCTTCTTCACCGGGATGGAAAAGATAACTCGAACATACTAGACAGAAGATGAACCTGAAAGGGTTGTGCACTGTATTAAAAAAATAAAAAACCTAGTGCTATTTTTTTGCTGATGGGATTCACACCATAGAACCATACACTTACTAACCTGCACTCATTCCTAAGTGTGATTTATATATTAAAATGAATAGCCTCAATAGGGTACACCCCTTCTTAATACACATTAGGTTATTATGTCTAGAGGTTCCCTTCAAATTCTTCATAGTACACAAATATATTTATGGATGCTGATATCCATGTAGTCATGGCATAATTAAGGTTTTACAGGTGTGAATTAAATCTTCCCTGGAAGTTTGGTTATTGTACCCCACGGTTCTCAATGTAGCCTATTCAACTCAACCTCAGAATACTATGCACCCAATCCTTTATAGCACGTCCCCCTACTTCACATGGGATACATGTGATCGCACTAACATGCTTGGACGGTTGGGATGCGAGGATGAAAATTGAGGGTGGGGATCTCCACACGAAAATCCTAATCTCTTACCTTTTTCATTTTCTCTCCCTTTCGTTTTTTCGTTCTTCATTTTATTTTGAGGTTTTGTGGTGGAATTTTTTCTTAGACCAGTGCCATGTACAAACCCCCTTGTTAGTGTACGTGCATCATGGAGGCATGGCTTAATTTGGCCAAATATCACATTTGTCTATTGCTAGCCTTTACAAGTACAAAATTTTCTTATGGAAAAGTGCAACTTTATTTTTCTTTAAACTCATCTCACATACAGTTATGGTGTCTCTTTTAGCTAAATTTCCTTAGACATTATACTTTGCTTTCCTCTAGCATTATCTCTTTTGGTGCTAATATTTTTACTTGGGTCTTGTCAATATACCGCTCAAACTAGGGTTCCATTCCAACTAGTTTCGAGTTTTGTTCACCTTCATGTAATACTATTTTCTTTTATGACATTCACCTACGCCTTGTCTTACTTATTTATGTTATTTGCAGGGGTGGCCTTATATGCAATTTATATGTGTAGTAATAACTTTTTCCCCTCTTTCTAGATAGGGAGTAGCATAGGTTAAATTAATGGATTCAACGGTTCTAGATCCAATGGTGAATGTAAGGTAATCTCTTAGATGTTTTTCTTACCTTCCTTTTAATTCTTGTTTTTTGAACGTGCAATTTTGATGTTCTTATTATGGAAAATGACGCCTTTGTTGGTTCTCTCGGTTGATTTCTTGTAATAAATTTCTCATGAGGTCACCCTTTTTTACTTCTGAGGTTGTTTTTTTCTTGATTTTGTTTTTCCCCAACCTGCTACTGCCCAAAAATATTTTTGCAGACAATTAACAATACCACCTCTTTCCATTGGCACAACAAGGAGTACGCACTGCCTTTAATAACATTAGCTAAGAATGTTTAATTCCTTTATTTTTGTTATTTCATTCCTAAATCAAACTTGTGCAATAAAGTACTTATACGTTGTTTTCACTATAATGCAAGTATGAGAACAACTTTGGAAAACTCTTTTACCCCTATGCGATTGGATTCATGGTAGGATTTTACCCCTATGTGATTGGATACCATAGTAGGCTTCTTATACAATTCCATTCTATTTTGCAATTAACAACTAATTTATTATATCATTTGGTTATACTTACCTACACCCATTCCTAAGTGTGATTTACATATCAAAATGAATATCCCCAATAGGATACACCATTGCTTAATAAATATTACGTTATTATTACTTCATGACATGACTTATTATGTCTAGAGGTGCCCCTCAAATTCTTCTCACTACACAAAGATATTTTTTCATGTTGATATCCATGCATTCATGGCCTAATTAAGGTTTTATAGGTGCGTATTGAATTTCCCTTTGGACGTTTGATTATATAGTTCCCAACAATTATGAATGTTGCCTATTTAGTTTGACCTCATAATACTACGAACCCAATTCTTTATTGCCACATCCCCCTCCTTCACATGGGATGCATGTTCTTACATTGAAATACCTAGATGGTTGGTGTTATCACTGTAAAACTTCCTTAAAAAATTTGGACAACTTACATGGTTTCTCAATTCTTGTACCAGTCATGGTCAAGTCATGGTGAAGTCATTTTTATGTTTTAGAGTCTAAGTCATAGGGTTAGAGTCTCATGTCCATCTTCAAATAATGTTTGACAACTTCATTCCATGTCCTAGAAGCCTCACCATGTGTTTAGAAGTCATATCTCACATCATTTTGGAGAAATTTTGAAACTAGCTATGAATCCACATTTTTGTAGTGCAGATAGTGTAAAAATATTTTTTTTGCACTACGAAATCAGTGTTTTCGTAGCGCGCTACGAAACCCCTGAAGTAGCCTGTTTCAGCAGAAAAACTGTTTTTACTAGTTAACTTCCAGAAGCTTTCCTGAGCATCTGAGAACTCAATTTTTCAAACTGAAAGAGTATTTTCTTCCTAACATGCTGAAATACAAAAACATCTTTCAGTTTCTTCAAATTCGTTCTGAGGTGGGAGTAATTTATGGTTAAACTTGCACTACGAAACTGCTGAAAGTCAAGCTTTGTCTTCTGGTTTTAGCAGTCTTTTTGAAGATCAGTTTCTGGTTACAGGAAGATGTATTTTGGAATTCTGAGGGAGGTTTCTCTTCATAAACTCCCCAGATACAATAACCTATCTCACTTTGTTCATAAGTGTTTTCAATTGGGAGACTTTTTGGCTCAGCTACTGCTCTATGTGCATATTGTGTATATTTTTAACCTAATGCAGATTTCTACTTAGACAACTCAAGATTCATGAAGAGTTCTTGTATGTTCTTGTTATGATGGCATCTTCCAATACTTACATTGCAGTGGTGTTTAGTTATGATACTCAGAACTCATCAATGATGCTCTGACTTCCTTCATAGATAAACTAACTATGTTTCACTGTTTTGTATTTTCATTTCTGCACTTGAACTCTATAATGCCTTGACTTCCATGCTAGGTAGAATGCTTTGGCTTCACTATTCAGGATTCAAAGAGAGTTTTTAATGTCATATTGTCTCATGGCTTTCCTCTTTCACTTACTTGCAGTGGTATGAATACATGTTACTTAGAACTCATCAATCATGCTCTAACTTCCTTCATGTATTTATCAACTGTGTTTCCTTGCATTGTATCTTTGTTTTGTTGATGCATAAAAACTCTCTATGCCCTGACTTCATGTTAAGCTGATCTTGATGTGGTACTGAAACATACTTTGACTCCATAGCCCAATGGTAGCCAGCCTTCATCTTTCAACCTATAAACATATACAATTACAAACCATAGAGTTAGCCATCTATTCATATCTTTAATCTAAATCATTAACCCTTTGAGAGAGCCCTCTCAGGCTGAGGAGGCTAAGCCTTAGCTAAAAGATTGGTTTGAAATAGTTACACCAATATATTCTGATCAGCAGCCTATCAGGGCCTATTTTGGTGATAACAGTTGGGATGTGAGGATGAAAATTGAGGGTGGAGATCTCCCCTTGTAAAACCCAAACTCTTGTACCTTTGTCATTTTCACTCCCTTTCCTCCTTTTGTTGGTCATTTTCTTTTGAGGTTTTGTTGTGGTGTTGTTTATTCGACTAGTGACATGTACCAACCCCCTTGTTAGTGTAAAGACGTCATGGAGGCATAGCTCAATTCTATCAGATCTCACACTTATCTTTGACCGGGATTTACAAGTACAATTTTTTTCTATGGCAGAGCACAACTCTGTTTCTCTTTAACTAATCTTGCATATGGTTATGGTGTCTCTACTGGCTAATTTTCCTTAGACTCTGTATTTAATTTTCCTCTAGAGTTATCTCTTCTAATGCTAATGATGTTACTTGGGTTTTACAAGTATACCGCTCATACCAGGGTTCCATTCCCACTAGTTCTGGGTTTTGCTCACCTTCAGGTAATTATGGCTTCTTTTGCAACATTCACCTGTGCCTTAGCTTACTTATTTCTATTATTTGCAAGGTTGGCCTTATCTATAATCTATATGTGTTGTAATAACATATTCCCCTCTTTCTGGATAGGGAGTAGCAGAGTTCAAACTAATGGATTCAACGATTATGGATCCAATGGTGAATGTAAGGTAAGCACCTAGATTTTTTTTTACCTTCCATATAATTCTTATTTTTTCAACGAGTATTTTTTATGTTCTTCTTATGGAAAATGACATCTCTGTTGGTTTTCCCAATTGATTTTCAGTGAGAAATTTCACATTGAGTCACCCTTTTTACTATTAGGGTTGTTTTTTTTTCTTGATTTCATTTTTCCCCAACCTGATACGATCTAGAAATATTTTCGCAAACCATTAATAACACCTCCTCTTTCTATTGGCACATCAACGAGTATGCACTGCCTTTAACCGGGTCAGGTAAGAATGTTTAATTCCTCTATTAGTGTTATTTCTTTGCTAACTTAGACTTCTATAGTAAAGTATTTATACCCCGGTTTCACTATAATGTAGGTACCAAAATATCCTTGGAAAACTCTTTTAACCTTCGTGACTCAATACCACAATAACCATGTAATTTCCATTCCTACATTTTTTCCAAGTTAGTTTCATTTCACTCAAGGCAGCTCAATTCAGACCCATGGTCCTCCTAAGAAATTTCGTGGCTGCTCGCATTTTTGTCTATTTCTTCCTTGCATGCCCTAAGAAACTTAGGTATTAATTCACTGTATTTACTAGTTTACTCTGTATATTTCTTTCGAAAAGCTTGGTTACCAGGGTGCTTGATGTAATATGAAACACAGTGCTTGGTAGTTTTTCATAATTCTATACTCATCAAAACTTTTTACTCGATTTCATGTTTATAAACTTGCTCAAGTGTAATTTATTCACTTCTCAGACATATTTTAGGAAATATATATTTTTTTAATTTAGCTACTGTGAGGTGCTCTATAGATCAATTTTTAATATGCGCATGTAATTGCTTTTTTATCCCTTCCTTGGTTTTACATAGGTGAAATCTCTAAGTGGATAGTTGCTTATATTTGTAAGCATATATACACATAGGAATTCCATTTCATGTTATATATTAGTTAGATTTCACTTCAATATTAATATCGTTATGATTTCTGGAATGCAACATGGCTCGATTTTTCTTTCACTAATCAATTTTGTGTAAGGAAAAATGTAGCTATTATTATATTGCATGTGCTCTTGGATAAAATTTATTTTCCAGTTTCCATACAAAAGACTTTGTTGATCCCTTATTAGAGAATATGAAATCAATGTTTTAGTTATAACGAGATCTGTTGAAAATTTTATAATTGAGTGAATTTTGTATATACATGTAGTCTACTATAAACACTACGAGAAAAAAGGACATTGGTGAGGGTCAAAAAATGTCAAGATAAGTTCATTGGTGACGGTCCAAAAGAGCCTCCGTCACCTAAAATTGAACGGCACCAAAGGTGGCATTGCCAAAAGTATAGGTGTTGTGGTGACATTCAAGGTTTGTAACCAATAACTATTTATAATGATGGATAATGGTCATCACCATTTCATATGAACAATGGTGACATACCTTAGTTTCTGTCACCAAAAAACTGAACGTCACCAAAAGTGGCGTCGCCAAAAGTATAGTTGTTGTGGTGAAATTCAATGACCGTCACAAATAATGATTATAATGATGGATATTGACCATCACCATTTCATAAAAACAACAATGATTTATTGCGATGGACCTTTAATAGTCGTCACTATTGATGCATATATATAGCAACGTTCATTAGTCATCACCATTTCATATTTTGTTGAGGGTCAAAAGATGTCACCATAAGCTCATTGGTGATGGTAAAAAGAGCCTCTGTCACCAAAGTTCTGTTACACAACATTTTGTCACTGTCCCTGTACTCCCCGTTCCTTGATCCTGGAGGACCTCTATAGTGAATCCTACATTCTTTCCCTTCATGAAGAAACCCCCATTGTCTCCCTCTTCATGAGCAGATCAATTCCCCAGCGGAGTCACCAATTTTTGGTGAAGTAAAATTATAAGTGCAAATACAAACAAATTCCTCTAGCCCGATAGTGGGTCTAGCCACAACTGATACATTCTATGGAAGATTTCCTTAGGTTAGAACCAATTAAGAGGGCCTACCTCTTAGTACGCTTATCCCGTTTGATGATGTCCTTGCTTGCTCACACTAGCTATCTCTTGCTTCCTTCTTCAACCACCTAAAACAAGTAAACAACAACAAACAACAATTTTGATAATAGACAAATTGTAATTCAACCTACTTAACAAGTCAAGAAACATTAATCCTGAGTATTCATTTGATCTTTTGACTCATTAAACTTAAAAGATAATCCGAGCAGTTGCCATTTTGAGCTCGTTCCCAATCAGAAGTGATAGAACCACCTTTCGACCTTTTCTCGACTCTTAAAACATGAAAAGGCAAAGTTTTGTTCCAGTGTTCTAAAATTAACTTCCCACAAAATATTCCTAGTTAAACTTATTTTCCTTAGTCATTCTTTAGGGTCGATTCCAATGGCAACATTTCCAGAGTTTACCAGTCAAGGATTCCCCTCGGATGGGAATCCTGGTCCTTTTCCTTTTTTTGGAAATGTTGGTGCTCCTTATATGGCAATGTTGTCCCTCCCTGGATTAACCATTGGTCTACTTGTTTGGTTGTTTTCGACCTCGGTGGTCCTGAGCGTCTCAGCTCCTATCCAAATGTCTCCTTCATTTGAATAATGTCATGATGATTCTAAGGATGATCCCTCGCCCTCTTCCCCCATTTCTTCACCCTCCGCTTCTACTTCACCTGGTGAAAGTTTCAAATCTAGTAACCACGAGGCTAAGAAGAAGAAGTCAGATAAGCGAGAGGCCAACCATGCGCCTGTTGTTATAAATAAACTTCTTGTTGACAAACCTTCTAATCCTCCATGGAAGGTCATATTTCCTTGCAAGTTGTGTAAGGGTGACCATCTCCTTCAAGTTTGTCCTGGAATTCCCAAAGTCTTAGAAGTATGGTCTCAAGACCTAAATCAACCATCCCCGTCGACCTCTGGAGATCATGTCGATGCTACACCCTTCGCTAGGGATGGTAAGAAGAAGGGAAAATTTAAATTCCCCTATAGGTTATGTGAAGGAGAGAATCTTCTTCACCTTTGTCCTCTTATGGATAAAGTTTCCAAATTTTTGGAAAACCTTGCAGCTCCTCAACCCCAACTTCATGTTGGTTATCAAAGGCTTTCTTCTAACCCTCTTCCAGTTGGTAAAGAGATTGAATTGGATTCATCTCTTAACCATCCTCTTCTTCCTAAGAAATACCCTCTTGTGTCTATTCCTGACCAACCATTGGTCGAAAAGAGTGTTGACTTGGTTCCGCCACTAGTTGCTCACTCTGGTCCGGAAGAGAGTGGTGATCATATTGCTCATGTTCTTCTCATCTCCTCAGATTCTCATGGATCAAAGAGTGACCCTCCCATCCCGGTTGTTCAGGATAGTCCTTCTACTATTCCTGTACAACATGGGGGGAATCATATGATAACCCCACCAAGTAGTTATGTCGTATCCTTCGATTGGGGTCCTTTGACTGCTTTTCGCCTCCCTTCTTATTTGCCTTTCCAGATCACACTACAAGCCTATAATATGGTAGTACCTGACACTATATTATATGAAGGCACGTCTGTTAGTATCATGTCTTCTACTACTTGGAAAGTTTTGGGCTCCCCACAGCTTATGCCTATCACTCGGAATCTATTGGCTTTCAACAGAGGAACCAGTCAACCCTTGGGGGTCCTTCCAAAGTTCCCTATTACTTTGGGAGGAAAGGCCATCTATATAGAATCGATGGTAGTCCAAGGTCCCTTAGATTTCAATCTTCTCCTTGGATGTGACTATGTTTATGTCATGGGAGCTCTTGTTTCTTCATTTTTCCGTGTGGTTTTTTTTTCACACAAAAGGAGAATTGTGACCATTGATCAACTGTCTTTCATTGGTCACTAGGAACCTCCTTTGCAACCATTGTCCCCTATCAGCTCTTGTTTGCAAGTAGTGAATTCCCCGCCACAGGTCTATTATGTGGCTACCCATTCCATCTCTGCATCTGCTAATTATCACACAAATAGTATAGTACATTATGTACTGGGGACATTGGAACCCGATGTCTTTATGGTACCAATTGACATGTATTCCTCCCAGAGCATGGTTCTTCCATCTAGTGAAGACCTCTTAGGATCCATGTTCTTGTATGGTTCATGAACCGGGTCATTCAAGATAGTTCGTGGTCTTGTGTTAAACTCGTTAAAAAATGAAGGAAAGGGTGTGAGCATAGTTCTGTGTCTTGTGTCAAGCTCATTGCAAAATGAAGCAACTCCCTTTTCCAAATTGAGTCTTTGATTAAGATATCACAAAATCCTAATCGAGTCTTTTCAAGATCTCGAAAGTGAACCTTCATTCCATCCACCTAGTTGACTAAAATGAAGCTTGGGGGGCATGTACCTTGATTGAGTCATTATGCTCGGAGCATGCGAACTTATAGCAAGCATAGTTTCTCGTTTCAAGCTTATGTAAACATGAAACTGAATCCAAGCAGAGTTCTCCATGGTTCAAGCTTGTGTAAAAATGAACCCATGCCTAATTTACATCTCGTGATTTTCATTTTTATCAGCCGATTTATGTTAGATGAGCCTTGGTTGTTTCAATCCATCACCACCATCTCTTTGGCCAATCATATGATTTCACTTGGTTGTCTTTCCTTTCCTAAGGGACCACAGTGATGAGTGGTTTTATTATCCAACCTCTTGACCATTACATGTTTTGAGTAGTTCCACCATTATCGGAACCAGTTTCTACATTTTATACCAAACATTCCTCCAGCATGAGTCACCTTTAAGCTTTTTGTCAACTCGTAAAACTCAAATGAAAAGATTGTCGAGTATTTTTCCCTTTTGACTCATAAAAGAGAATAAAATGGGGGTTTTGCTTTCAAGCTCTTTTCTGACCCTTTAAACATGAAAATATTGTCGATCTCTTGTCAATTTGAACTCGTTAAAGGTTGTGAAATGTAGTGTGCCTAGCATACGTTTACCCCATTTCCAGGTTGGGATGCACTATTTACGAAAAAGTTACTCCTTGACTGAAATGGTCAAGAGCTTTTCTCAAGTATCGTTTTCTACCTTTTCAGGCTCAAGAGACACAAATGTATTAAAAGGGATCATGTGGAGTTTTATTTTCCGTATATTTTTCAAAATCTCTAAACATGAAAATGATACTGAGTTACACCTTTGTCAGACTCGTTAAAATATTAAACAACATTAGATTTGTCACCATGACAAACATCAGCTTCTCCTTCCTAGGGCTCGTTAAACTTACTAGGTCGGATTCGTCTGAAGGATGAACTTACAGTGGAAGCATATGTTATGCCCTTCAAGCTTGCGATTAAAAATAGTTGGGGTGCTTGCCAGAAATGGTGGGGGGAAATTTGGAAATCTATTCAATTGTGTCAGCATCTCACTCTTGAACAGGGCACTTTCTACTTTGTGTCGGGTTGGGACATCCTCCCTTTTATCGTTGACCTTCCTAGGTTGGGCCATCCATTTTTTCCTTCCATTTGATCTCTGCCATGTCATCATGACCACCGATCCTATGGATCCAAAAGTTGCCAAACTTCCAGTTGTGTCACCGATATTTTCAAGAGTTGTCCTTCGATAGTTACATTTTCCTTTGACTCTCTGAATCAAACAAAATCATTTTGCATTCTTTCATCTCGTGTCGATGATGTGGGAAACATTATGGCCCTCCTTTGACATGGTCATTGCCCATCAACTTCATCTCGTTATCCAGAAGTTGACTGAGAGACTCCTTTCCAATACCTTAGAGCTTGCATGCCCTAATGGCAAGTTCTTCGCACTCGACGACAAGTTCACATCATTGGCTTTCGATTGAGTGATTTCACGGGTGTTCGACTTCAGTCCCTCTATTCACGTTCTGTGGATTATGCTAATAGTACCTTGAGGACCATTGTCATTATTAGTGGTTTCTCTCACGCTTTTTAACATTTTACATCATTGACTGGTAATCAAAAGACTTTCTAGCATGTTCAACGTTGACAAATCTATTCACATGTTAGAATTTGTACTTTGATCGGGTCATGTTGGAGCGCAAGACCCTGTGCTCAGATCACAAAGTCCAGGTTGCGAAATGATGTGACATGGTTACATTGATATACATGTCTCTTTCAAATGGATGGCTACGACCATACCATGAGTTATCATATGTGTTCCTTCTCATTATTGGATGGATGTGACCATACCTTGGTTTGATTATGATCCTCGTTGATGGATGGCTGCGCCCATACCTGGATCCAGTTACATGATCATTTTATGGATAGCTGCATCCATGCCTCGATTCATGTATCATTTGACGAAGTTCTCAGTTATGTATATGTATCTATACTTTCTTGTAGGTTTTCCGACAACATACTATGGTTCCCTCACTGATTCATATATCATTTCATCCCTCACTCTAGTTCGACCTTCATGCTTTAGGGGGCATCTATTACATAGAATTTTTTCACTGTCCTTGTAATCCCCGTTCCTTGATCCTGGAGGACCTCTACAATGAATCC
The DNA here is from genome assembly GCA_031772625.1 of Pinus tabuliformis. Classification (NCBI taxonomy): domain Eukaryota; kingdom Viridiplantae; phylum Streptophyta; class Pinopsida; order Pinales; family Pinaceae; genus Pinus; species Pinus tabuliformis. Next base: position 235,926,324 of record CM062806.1, on the reverse strand, counting down.
TACATGCTTTCCCCTCATGAAGAAACCCCCATTATGTCCCTCTTCATGAGCATATCAATTCCCTTTCACACCATTCCCGTGAAACTTCTATTTTTCCTAGTTTACAAGGCCAACGCTAATGGCCCTTGTCTTCCCTCCACCGATGTGCAGATATTAGCATTGTCCCTATCATCGACCAGAGTGAATGAGCTATATTCCAATCGCGCTGGTCCTGTTATGGAAAGTTTTTTAATTTAAGAGCCGAAGCTTCCAACTCTAGAAGCTTCGTAATGAAAGTCTGGTAAATGGTTTGGCCAGATGGAGTCGACGATGTCAGTTTGGGCTCCTTTCCCCTACAATGATGGAACTACCTCAAGGGATAAGACCTTCTCCCATGAGAGGATGATCCATCTCTCGTCCATTTATCTTATATAAAACTCTCTTATTCCCAAGCATAAGCTGGTGTTAATGTTTCTGTGATAGTGTTATTTTGATTTGGAGTAAACAACAAGCTATTCATAGTTGTAGCTCTATAGTTGTGTGAGGGGGGAGTGTGATTTGGTTTGGAGTGAAGCCTAAGTGGAAGAGCCTTAAAACTATTGTTTATTGAGGCCATCATGGAATGCTAGCAGAAGTTTGTGGGAACATGGTCTTGTCAGAGGGAAACAACAACATAAAGACGATGGTTTTAATCTCTCCTTGATTCAATATATATGCAACTATCGATTTATTTCCTACATGATTTTTCATCTTACATATACATGGCTTAATGTTTCTTGACTTGTTAAGTAGGTTGAATTACAATTTATTTATTATCACGATTGTTGTTTGCTATTGTTTACATGTTTCAGGTGCTTGAAGAAGGAAGCAAGAGATTGTTGGAGCGAGCAACCAAGGACATCATCAAACAGGATAAGCATAGTAAGAGGTAGGCCCTCTTAATTGGTTCTAACCTAAGGAAATCTTCCATAGAATGAATCAGTTGTGGCTAGACCCATTATCAGGCTAGAGTTATTTGTTTGTGTCCGCACTTATAATTTTACTTCACCATAAGGTCACATTGCCAAAAGTATAGGTTTTGTGGTGACATTCAAGGTCTGTCACGAATAATGATTATAATGACAGATAGTGACCGTCACCATTTCATATGAACAAGGAATTATGGTGATGAACCTTTCATGGTTGTCACTATGATGCATATATATGGTGGTGTTCATTGACCGTCACCATTTCATATTTTGGTGAGGGCTGAAAAATGTCAGCATAAACTCATTTATGATGGTCAAAAGAGCCTCCGTCACATTGATCATCAACATTCCATATGAATATTAGGGCACGATGGAATCGAACCACCAACCTCCTGCTTCTAAAGTAGGTGCTCTTCCATTGAGCTAGCACCTTTTAAAGAATTAGACTTAAAAAAATAGATCTTGAACTTTACAAATTTCAATAAATTATAAAACTTTATGAAGTCTTGGCAAATATTTTACTAAACAAGAAAAATACCATCGAAGCTGCAATTCCCTATCTAATAATTATGGAAGTTATGAAAAGTGGGTGGAGGGAAAAATAGTTACATAGAAGATACTCAATATGCTGAGTTGAATACTCAATTAGAAGTGGCACTTCGAAGACATTTATAGCGTATAAATCATATATAGTGATCAAGCCTAAACTTTACAATTACACCAAAGATTGATTTCACCTTGTCAATCATGTATAGTATGTTGTGGCAGCATAAAAATATGCCTCTAAAAGACTAATTTTCATGTCAAAAAGTAAAAAACAATGAGTATATATGATGCAATTTTGAATAATGAGCTACATGCTTGAATCCTACTAGCTATGGGGCCTAGAAAACTAATTGGGAGTGATTCTATTATTATTTAATTCAAGATGTCAAAATACAACAATCAATAACAATGATTGTGAAATGTAACCATTAAACAAATGTTAAAATTGTAAGCACAAGTTTGGATAATATCTATTACACCAACAAAATATCCAAGGGGCATTCAAACACTTCCAAATCCACACCAAACACGAGTATCCAAAGATGAAATTGCATGGATACAAGGATGTCACTCTCTACTTCTCAATGATAACTAGGTCCTCCCACAAGTACTTCAACTAGCAACGAGGTGTGAAGACAAGAAAATCAAAGCTAAAAGAAATACACAATACAAAAATACACTACATTCCCCTTTTACCTTTACATCATAGATCTAGGGGAATAAGAGAAAGATCCATAGAGAATAATATTGGTGGGGGGGGGGGATAATGATGATAAGTAAAAGAATAAACAACAACGAAATATACTAATTTGAACATGTGTCCACATGTACTCAAAGGCTAGAGGAAATAAATGAACCCAACATAATTGATTATGCACTTGATAAAATGGAATTTACTTCTTTAGAAAAAAGGAAGAAAATCCCAGCCTATTTTCTATTGTCCTCTGGAATAAATCCTTTATGTATGGAATTTGGGTTTTGTGCTACACTTTATGCTTACTCTCCAACATTAAAATAAGAGTTCCCAAATTTATTTCTAAATATGTCTGGTTTGTTTGAGTTTGGGCCAAACCTAGTCAAATCTTGTCAAGTTCAACTAAGATGCAATGTGCTTAACTTTGTTTTTCTAAGCTAGTCAACAAACTTGACACAAGATTTTGAAAAGGAAGTTTCATAGAAATGATTGCTCTAACATATTTTGACAAATTTCCCCTTTTTTATGTCTTGAAAAGAGAACATGAACTAGCCTCCTCTTACCACAATGTGACTACATAAGTGAGACAAATCTGAACCAATAGTATCCAGTAAGAGATTGTGAGTGAGGAACGTTTATTCTGCTACAAGATGCTCATAACTCGCATATGACTTCACCCATTCTTTTTTGTGTTGTTGCATCGATAAACACAAACACAATTTTGTCATCAAAGAGGCTTGAACACCAATATGGAAAATTTTAACACCTCACTTTTACCAACTAGGCAAACCACTATTCCAGAATTTATTTTAATTGTGGAGTGTTATGCCAATTTTCTATTGGGGAATCCAAATCAATCATCTTTTATCGACTTTGCCCAATTTTTCCTAGGTCCATCTCCTGTGATTGTGCTCTCCACTGAGATATAAAATTTTGAAAACTTGTCTCTTTGAATCAAAAACTTGTACCATAATATAAATAGGAAACTCTTGTCTTCCAACCGAGAGGTTAACCTAATTGAAGGTCCCTCTCAACATTTTGGCCCAGATATGAAGCTATACATGTTAACTAGGATTGATCGAAGAGTTTACAATAGTTGAGTAGTCTTTTAAAGGATGGTTCCAATTTGAATTCATGGGGAAGATATTTTGGTTCATTCAACACTAAAAGATAACATTTTTGGCATGTAAATCAAGAAAAGCTAAATCAATTTTTAAAATTTGGCATGTGTTCAAGAAAGTAGTAACTTATATAAATACTAAATACTAAATATCAAGTAGTACATTCTATCAGGTTTCACGTTTGTTGCATCAAACAATGTAAATTAGAGGAATTTCACTCAAGCAATCTAATTTAGCATAAGCGTGATGAGATAGGTACCATGGAAAATTTGGTGGATGCTTCAAAAATTCAGATGGGCATGTTTAAGACCAGATAATTTAATTTAATATGATTATCTTCTTTGCCATGCATGTTAATACAAAGTTATTGTACTGAAATCCGCTTGATAGAGAAACTGACATCTCTAGAAGTGAAATCTTTGTTGATTCAAATGGTCACCTTACATGTTGTTACTTCTCTTTCTTTCCAAAGTTCATTTTCTACATGGTTGGCTTCTTTCTCGTGTACAATTTCGAAACCAATGCAAAATAAAACTTGAAGAGGGTATTGACCAAGTTTTGTTTATACAACTTCAATACCCCTCACTTGCAAGATTCCCAATTAAGGTTACGTCATTTTATGTAGAGAAAATTTGGCCACCTAAAATTACTTGTTTGATTATCCATAAAGGCACAAACTGCTACTTCTTTTAGAAACCTATGGTCTTGGGCCATTACCATGTTTTATTACGTATGCGGAAGATGAGTTCTTAATCACTCATAAATAGTTTAAGGGAAAATATTAAGTAGGAAAAAGAATTGAAAATATTAATTATTAATTAGAATAATATAATTTTCAATATGGTTTGTAGGTTTTGTTAAAGTGGAATAATGTTACTTAGAAATATTAAATTTAATTGAATAATGTGACAATTTTAATATAATTGGTAAGAAAATGCAATATCATATTCTAAAGGGATAGTGGACAAACACATACGACATAATAGTGTTATTTGAGTCTCCTAAAATATTCAAACTCAAGATGTTGAGGAAGGAGGAAAGTTTGACCCCTAACAGTAACGTGTAGGCTTGAACTTGGTTACTGGTGGCTATGCTAAGATTCCAAGAGATAGTATTTAAAATATTTCCTCTTGGGTCATAAATGACCCCCACCCCATGGCATCTACCACCACTATATTTCCTATAGATGCTCCATGAAATCACAATTTGAAGCAAGATTGAGAAGATATCCAACTGAGAAAATCATAAACAAGGTTGAAGCTACTAAGATATTTTGGATATATGGGGATAGATAGAACCTTGGGAGATGGAAAAATGTTGAAGCCACCAAGACTCACAAGGGTCAAGGGGGGGAGAGCAGGAATGAGGAAGATAGAAGGAATTAAGATGCTCAATGAGGAGATCCATAACTTTGACAACCACCTTCCCCACTAGAGGAATCTCATTTTGAAAAATTGTTTTATTGCAACCTAGCGAGAGCTTCCAACAAACAAACTTAAGGAGGCAAGCTAAACTATTTTAAACATGGGATTTTTTGTGGAAGAACCTAAGTAGTGCTTAGGCCAATGATGCAACTACTAAGGAAGGATGACAAGAAGCACACTCAATGGTTGATTCCTCATAAAACAAAAATTTCCAAATAGAGCTGGAAAAGGAACAATCAAGGAGGTTGAGGATAGTTTGGTAGGCAAAGTTGAGACAAAACACTTGAACAGACCTAATATGCCTCTTTTTTGGAGATTTTTAGTAGTTGCAATTTTACTATGGGAAATCACCTAGTAGAAAATATTTACTTAAGTGATACCATTAGGATGCTAAATATCCCTCCAAATCCTTTATTTCAAAGACATACCAGCTTGGAAAAGTTGACACTCATATCCTTGTCTGACTATGTCACTATTTAGGTTCCATTCTCACAAATCTTTGGACTATCCAAGGGTTTAGTTTAACTCTTGGAGAATCCAAGCTTGGGATCAACAATGATTTCGTGGTTTATCAGGAAGTAAGTTTTTGTGGCACTTATCCCCCTAGTGGCAGAGTATATGGAAGCAATTTTAGCGAGTTATGAGGCTATTTAGCTTCACAAGTTACTCACAAATTTATTTGGTCAAGAATTGGAACCTAGGTGGATACATTGTGATAATCAGAGTTCCATAAAGCCCTCATATAATCCATTGTTCCATCACAGGTCTAAGCATATTGAGATTAAATATCGCTTCCTTCGAAACAAAGTCTATACAGGAGAAATGAATCTTCAATATATCTCCATAAATGAGCAGGTTGTAGATATTATGACCAAGCCCTTAGTGAAGGGAAGTTTGTCTTGTAAAAATAAGCTAGGAGTGGTGCAAAATACCTTCCTCATTGAGAGGGAGTGTTGATGTTTGTAGTAAGAGGACAAGGATTTTTGCATTGCCTAGTTGTGAGGAATGTAAGAATCATTAATTAAATTATTTAATGTTGGCTACTGAGCTAGAAAAACTAAGGAAATGTAATTTCAATTACGTTAATGGATTTGTTTTAATATCAAGTGAGTTAGGATTTAATCCTAGTCATTCATCACTTTGGATATTAGGGTTAGGGATTTAACAGAATAAGAAATTATAGAAACAAGTAAAAAGAGTGGAAAGATACAATTTTGAGAGAGTGATTTTCTGAGTGACTATGATAATCAAGTCCAAGAGAGAAAATATGATGAGATATTTTTTCTATAGTAAGGAAGTCGCCCAGTGTATTCATCTGGTGGTTTTTGCAACACCATGACACCTGGGGAAGGAGGAGGTCAATTTGGAAGAGTTGCCACCTCACACATGTTCCAGATCCAGTCGTACAACACACAAAAGCTGAACATCATCTCACAGAAGGGGTCATACAAGTTCGTGGATCAAGATTTTTAGTTGGGGGTTTGATATAGGATTTTTTTGAGGATTATATAGGCCTTACAAGTGCCGAGTTTATTTCAGAAAATTTATTGTAGCTTATAATTTTCTCAATGGGACATTTTCCCAGATAGGGAACACTCATGGTTCTAATAAATAAAGTGAAGATGAGTTGTAGTAGAATTTTCTCCATGTGATTGATTACCTATATTTTTCTTTTGTTTCCTAAATTTTATATTTGATAATTGAATTAATGTTTTCTTGATTATATAAATGACTATGAATTGAAATCAAATCTCTAATTTAGATATCAACTCATATCTCCGAGACCAAGAATAAATACTATAGAGTCTAAATTTTTGCTGCTCATCCAACCAAGTTTTGAGAGGGAGAAGATACTGAAATTTTGAGAGAGAGAATACACTGAAATTGATGCAAAGGTTCTTTTCCATCATACTATCTATCCAAATATTAATTTTCTCCCATTACCAAGGATCCAAGTTAACTTAATTTGGAGGAGAAGGAGGGTTGCAGAGAGAAGCTTCAAAATATTCAATCCACTTCATGACAAATGGGAGTGGTGATATAGGTTGAAAATTCATTCCTCTTCTAGATATTTTCTAAATATATCCTTTTTCCACCATTCATTTTTCGCCAGAATGAGAATCCACAATAAATTGGATCTCAATGCTATGTTAATGAGGGCAGTGTGTTTGACCCCTAGGGGTTCAAACAATATTCCATTTGATTAAGGGAAAAAAAAATTGATTCAATTTCCCCCTTGCCATAAAATAACACATTTTATCTTTAACTATGGAGAACATTGACATTACACCATAAAATGTCATTTCACATAATCTTTCATTCAGAACAAAACTACTACATTTTTTACAAAATCACACATATGAAAACTTTCAATAAGATATAAGACTAAGATATCTAATGTTTGTGGTGTCCTACAATAAAAGTACAATGATGAATACTTATCATGATTACATTTATTTTTAAAACTTCTACATACTCGCTTGTAATATGCATAAATATTAACCACCATTCTAACTTAGTAGTAACATTTGAAACTTTCATAGTCAGACAAGAAAGATCATATGTTAGGTCCCTACACTACTAGTGTAACCCATTATTTTTATTATTACAACCCCCTTATTATATCGTTGTGCCCATGTAGTCCCCATATTGTTATCACTGTGCCCTTGCGTTATTATTGTTATGTCGGCTCTAATTATATTATGACACCTTAGACTCCTATATATAGAAGGGAGGCCTTGCCATTTGTATCATCCAATAATTGTTCATTTGTGTAATGTTAAGGAAGCTTCCCCCTCGAAGACGCTGAATTCTAAGGCATTTATCTCTCTTTTCTATCTTTTTGTGATCTGCTTTCATAACATTTGGTATCAAAGCTTTGGATTCTAGGGTTTCGCTGCTCCAAATAGGTCATCGTGGAATTTTTTCTATAACATTTTCTCTACAAAGTTTCAGAAGCTAAACAAACAACCCATTTAAGAAGCAATCGACTTGAACCTTAGGTCCAAATTTCAGATCTTATCTCACTATATTTTCAGAGATATGATCTTATAAAGTTAGGGTTTTTGCAAGCTCTAGAATTTCATCTCAAACAGGTAATTGTGGAATTTTTGCTGTAATTTGTTTTCTACGAAGGCTCAGACTCTGAAATTAAAACCCAGTTGATCCAAAACCCTGATGAAGCTTGGGTCCGCATTTCAGATCTTTTCTCGCTATATTTCTGGATATATAATCTTAGGAAGTTAGGGTTTTGGAAGACTCCCGAATTACATTCTAAATAGGTGATCTTGGTAAAATCACCATAACTTTCTCTATGAGCATCAGAATAAAATTTCATAAGAAGTTATACAAAGAGGACAGACTGTAGTCTTCTGTGTATATTTTTTAGATCCGGAGCTCGAAATAGTGACGTGTGGGACTTCGTACAAGTTTGATCTACTAAAAAATTATATAATCAGGTCAACCTGGGAGATTGGGAATAACTCTTTCTTGGCGAATCCAATTTCGAGAAGACTGGTGGCATTGGAAAGAGGATACAGAGGGCTACTATAGGTGGAAATTTCAGAACTTGGAGATCTCAAACTACAAAGTTCCATTTATTTCAAGATAAAGCTGCTAAAATCGAGAAAAAGTGATATGAGGAAGTTTGACGGCAAGGATCTGGTAAATTAGATACTATAGATGGAGCAGTATTTTGATTTAAATGAGGTGAAATTGTTACAAAATGTATGTATTGCATCTTCATATTTAGAACCAGATCAATTTTTATGGTATAAAGGGCTTTTTTCTCTTAAACCACTTGTTATGTGGTTAATTTTCATGGAGGAAATGATAGCACATCATGACAATACAAAGAGCAACACCTTCTTTAGCCAATTAATAAATCTCAAACAAAAGTGTTCAATAGCAGAGCACATTGAGGACTTTCAAAAATTGAATATAAGGGAAAATGATATTCTAGAGAAGCAGAGGATTGATGTCTCCATAGGGACTTTAAAACATAACGTTCAACATGAGGTTCATCTTTGGGAGCCAATTCATTGGAGAAGGCATTCCTGTTGGAAAGAAAAATTGAAAGTGAAATTATGGAAAAAAGGAATCCCACCACTCACGACTATAATTATGGAAGTGTTTTTTCTCCTAACCTTCCACAACCTACAAGGTTTACACCAAAATAATTAGAATAAAAAAGAGAAAAATGTCTTTGTTACAATTTTGATAGAAAATACACTAAAGGTCATAAGTGTGCTGAGAAGAAATTACTTTACATAGATTATGAAGAGGAGGAAGAAAAGGATCAAGAAACATCAAAAGAAGAGGATATACACCAGGAACCAACCCCGGAGAATGAAGAAATGAATCCGACCATATCTTGTAAAGCATTGGCAAGAATTACCACTCCTCAAACTCTCAAGATAGGAAGATATATCAAGAAGAAAAAGGTTCAAGAAGTGAAAGATCACATCGATAAAGAAGAAATGAATCTGACCATATCTTGTAATGCATTGTCTGGAATTACCACTCCTCAAACTATCAATATAGAAGGACATATAAAGAATTAAAATGTTCAAGAAGTGAAAGATCACATCGAGCATCAAGAAATGAATCTGGCCATATCTTGTAATGCATTGGAAGAAATTTCCACTCAAACTCTCAAGATAGAAGGACATATCAAGAAGAAAAATATAAAAGCAATGAAATATCACATCAAAAATCAACAACAAGTTATCCAACATTTAAAGGATAATGCCACTTTAGTGTAGAATCGAATGAAACAACAGGCATATCAACATCGTAGTGAAAGAAGTTTTGATGTAGGGGATTGGGTATTTTTACAGCTACATACAAAGAAAGCTATTTATGAGAAGGAAATGTTAGTATTACTACATGCACTTAAGAAATGGAGACCATACCTAATGGGAAGACACCTCAAGATAAAAATGCATCATAATAGTCTTAGATACTTTTTAGAACAAAGATTATCATTATAAAAACATAAAAAAATGGGTCACAAATATGTTGGGTTATGACTTTGAAATCATCTACAAAAAAGGGAAGCAGAATGTTGTTGCAGATGCACTCTTAAGAAAGGATGAGGATGTGGAAGCATTGGTTTGTGCTATTTCAATTATCCAACCAGATTGGATAAACGAAGCAAGGGATGAATGGAAGAAGGATGAAGAAGTGTGGCCAATCATTCAAAAGTTGCATAAGATCCCAATTCAAACAATATTCCGAGAAATTGACGAGGAAGGAAAAACATATTGCAACTTGGAGCAATCACGGAAACAAGAACCCGATAGCTACGAAATCAATCAATTTTAGAGTATCTCATCAAGTGGAAGAACTTACCCGCAGAAGATTCCACATGGGAGGACAAGAATTTTAAATAGAAGCATTAAGAACTACTCAAGCATTGAGGTCAACACTTTTTGAAGGAGAGGGGCATGCTAGGTCCCTACACTACTAGTTAACCCATTATTGTTATTAGCACAACCCCCTTATTATATTTTTGTGCCCATGTAGTCCCCATATTGTTATTATTGTGCCCCATAGAAGCCCATTATCGTTATTATCATGCCCCATAAAAGCCCACTATTATTATTATTGTGCCCTTACATTATTATTGTTATGTCAGTTCTGATATATTATGACCCCATAGACTTCTATATATAGAAGGGAGGTCTTGTCATTTGTATCATCCAATAATTGTTCATTTGTGTAATGTAAAGGAGGTTATACCCTCGAAGAGGCTGAATTTTAAGGTGTTTATCTCTCTTATCTATCCTTTTTTTGAGCTGGTTTCATAACATCATACCTCTAATGTTGCTTGGTATGCTTACAAAATTCCCTTACAACATCTTCGCCATCATAAAATGCTAGAACCTCCCATGGTCCATGTGGGTGATGATATGCCACATCTGCATTTTAAAGAACCTCATAAATTCCTGAGATAGACACACTATGTTTCCTATATTTTGAACTTGAAAAACCTTAGAAATTTCTCAAGTATACAAATTATGTGATAAACAAAAACGGTCAGAAATTAACTTTAAGAAAAAGAAAAAGAATATCTATATACATACATATATATATATATATATATAGAGAGAGAGAGAGAGAGAGAGAGAGAGAGAGAGACTTTTGATAATAATAAAAATTGAGCTTACACTCAAGGAAAGGTATAAGATCTATGAGTGTTGTATCATTTGGTTTAAGCTTCACTGGATTAATGGGCAGAGAATTCTCATGATGGAGACATGTCTCCAAAGCATGTCCACTCAAATAAATCACTTTTACAGGATCTCTATTTAGCTTTGAGAAATCCTGCAATAATCTAATAAACCATTGGACTATATACACTAGAAATAAATAACTGGAATAAATTAGAAATAACTAGTATATAATCTTCAGAAAGAACCATATTTAACACTATATAGAACATAATAAATCACTTTTGCAGGATCTCTATTTAGCTTTGAGAAATCTTGCAATAATCCCATGAACCATTAGACTATATGCACTAGAAATAAATAGCTGGACTAAATTAGAAATAATTAGTATATAATCTTCAAAAAGGACCATATTTAACACTAGATAGAACATAATCAAGATATCGAATTAAGAGGAGAACATATATCAAACATTGTAAAATAGATTATAAAAGGAAAATACGAGTTAAAAATTGAAGGTTCAATCCACATGTATATAATATGTATAACTACTAATTAATTCATAAGGATCTCAATTAATATATACTATGTAGTAATAAGAACAATGCAAAGTTTCAATTTTTTGTAGATCACACATTAATTTCTTAGGTTATAAATATATGAGGATTATAGCAGGAGTCAAGACTATCAAACATAATAATAAATCATGTTGCTTAGTTCATATAGCATTTTAACAAATTCTCAATGTCAACTTGATCACCAAAAACCAATAATTAAGAAACTTGATCACCATGTACCAAAAAATCAAGTGTTTGATACATGGAACATGGAGAGGAATATTCAAACCCCTGGAAAGTTCATAACTTAATAATAATGCTTAAACAAATTAGATGATGCCCAACAAAATGAGAAAGGATTGAGAATTCTAGACAAATAGGAAGGTTGGTGTGCCACATACACAAACACAAGTTGTATATGTAGGTCAAATAGAAACTTGATCCAAGATGATGTAGATAAGTGGGAATTTTTTTTATGGGAAAAGTTGAATGGGATTTGTAGAGAAAACCCCATTGGAAAATGTTCAGGTTGTTCAATCCCAAAGCGAGGCACAAAGTGGGAAAATATCATTAGAAAAACTTGAAACAAAAGTATCTCAACTGCAAAAAATTTCATCAATTCAGTGAGACCCCTATCTCTAGTTATCACTCATTTAAGAGATGCTCAGATTAAGAATTTTGGAGAACAAACAAGTATTGGTGTTCCAAATATTAATTCTAAAACCCATTTCTGCCATTCCCAGGGTTTCATTCCCAAATGTAATTCATTTGGATTCTTTGACTTATTTGCGAGATTTTCTAGCATAGAAATTCCTTTTGATGCATTAATTAGGGGTTATGACTAAGTGCTTCCTTTATGAACTCATCGATTTGTGGATTGTCTTTATACTTATCTATCATGGCTGGTATCCATGCATCTCTTTCCGCTAGGCCGGCCAGATGTTGTATTTGCATCTGTTCAAATTCCTGTTGGAGCTGGGCTACTTGTATTTCTACTTGTTGATTGGATTTATCTTGAGCTAATTGTTGTTCCAACAACAAATTATTTTTCTCCTTTTCTCTAAGCAACATTTGGACCTATGTTTCTTTATCACTAGTTGTCATAGCATAGGCTCCTACAAATTGCGACAGTCTTGTGAGGTGTTTAGATGGGTCCATGGGTGAGTCTTTGCATCCAATTTCCATTGGTTCATTTTCGAGGGTCGTAATAGTTGTAGCATCTAGCTTCCTCTTCTTCCTCTGTCTCTTAATGAAAACTTTGTGAGCAGGACTATAAAACACATCTAGTGGAGGAATTTCCTCAATTCTCAAAATAATTTCTGAAGTGGGGGTGGCAAGAATGAACTCAACATCCTGAGTGTCTACAGTTTTCTCCACTATTATTTCTTGAGTTGACTTGTGCTATGGAGTCTATATCTTAGATGTTTGTTCATATGTATGAAGCTTCTTGTTGAAATTCTCCCATTCCTTTTCCAAATCAATAACTGCGGGTTTTTTTGACTCAGTGGAAGTAGAGTTAATTTTTTCCTATTTATTTCCTAAGGATTGCTTCCTTTTTTCTTCTCTAGTTCCAGCTATGTCTCTTTTAGAATCTATTTTTATTGCGCCCCCCCCATTTTTAGATTGCTGCTCTGAGTACTCTGACTCATGAGTAGATCTCTCATGGGGCTCTGCTTCAGAATTTTCTTTAGAATTTTCTTTGGTGTTGTCTTCTAAGCTTACACTGGGTGTTGGCTCCCTTATTGGTTCAATCTGTAGTAGGTCCAATGGGACCTTTTTTAATCACATCTTTTTGTACACATGGAAAGTTTCAACATCATCTATGGAAAAAAGTAGTGATGTCATATGCGTCACATCTGAAAATGTTTATTTTTGTGGGAAGAGGTCATCAAAGGCGTCCTCCTCATGGGTGAATGGTTTCACTTTCACCATAGTAGTGAAGCCCTTAACAGGGCCATTTGGGTCATACTACCTTCCTAGGAATATAGATAATTTCATAGATTTCATACTTTGCATCTTTGCATGCATGTCCAAAATCATGTAGTGAAAACACACCACATTGCAATGGAAATGTAGGCCAAAAGGCCTTCTTTTGTTCTTCCAACACTTTGCTCATCCCACATTCCCCTGTCATTTGGTGGGCCATCTCTATGGCCATTAACTTGTCGAGGACATAGTATGGGAGGACATGCAGTGAATCAATCCTCCCAAATAATCTAATATAGGTATCCTCCCCAAACCATCTAGCTACACATAAAATATCCACTTCAGCTTCTTTGGAAAACCTAGGGGCGATTGCGTTGTAGACCTGTTTATGGATGGGCAACATAAATCCTTGACAAATCTTGTAAAAATGGGGGTGAAAATGAGACTCCCATAAACTCTTATGGTACACATGGATAGGAAGCGGGTCTTGCACAGTCCACGTCCATCTCATAATAGGAAATTTAGAGCTAAAACAGATTGTGTCCATTACAAAGGCACTCATGAAAAATGGGGGATAAACCGTTAAAGAGAGACTCCTCTTTCTCCTATACTCCATAATGAATTTTTCCAAATTATGAGACAAAATTTGAGCCCAATTCATTATTTTTCCGTTCACAACTGCTCCTATCAATGGCAGCCACTCCAGAGAAAATTTGGTACTATCGGTCTTACCGAATAATCTACATAGCATGGCTACTACAAAACTATAAAGGGGAGAAATAGATGTCGTAGAATACATACCCATTTTATCTTGTTTGATCTTGCTTTTGTTTTCTGTCCAGGCCTGTGTAACGTCTGCTTGGTCTTCATTCTCCTTAGCAAATTTCTCGAGGGACTGTTTATTGTAGATCTTTTGTGGCTCTGGTAGATTGTATATAAGCCATAGGTTGTCTGCTGGAAAAGATCCCATAACCTCATGTCTATTATTCTTGAACTCTATGTCTAAGACATCCACCACATCAATTATTCACTTGACCATATCTGTGTATGGGATTATCTTCGGCCTTGCGGCTATGCGGTGTAGAAAATAGCATGTTGTCTTGAAGTAAGAGGCATCAGAGGAAACATATCAGCTATGACCTTTGCTACCAGAGGTCTTGGTTTCTCTACTTCTAACAAATAATACATGGTTTCCCATATTATAGTTCCTTCATCTCTACTCCACGTAGTATCATAGAATAGAGGGATCATTTTTTACTTTTCAGAGACGGCTGCCTTTCCCTTCTTCGCCATTATTCGTAATGATTCTTGCTCCATATTTTTCCTAAAATGAGGCAAAGAAAAAGCTATCAGATAAACACAAGCGAGAATGAAAATAAGAATGAATGATATAGATAAACTTGAAAAGGTGACAAGAAATGATTTTTAATTAAATGCCAATGAAGACATATCATATTACGTCGAGTCGCTTTTCAAACAATAATGCCATTAACCCTTGTTAAATGCCCACCAATGATTTTTTATTGCTACCTTTATTGCTCATTAATGTTCTGCATCGTAAAATTGGAAGAAATTTTTTTAAGGTTACGAGCTTTGATTTGCGAAAATGTCGATTTTGCGATTGCGATGCAATATTGCAAATCACATTATCGCGTATTAATTGTGAGCTTTCTTTAAATTTCCTTAGTTTTCTACAGGATGTGAGATGCGGGACGTTATTCATTGATTTGTTTAAAACATAGCTTGTTTAACGGGATTTACCTTATAAAGCGTTTTTCATTTGCGTAATGGATATAAGTGTTACTTTATAACATAGGCTCCAATCGGGTCCCGGCTTTTATCGCATTTCGCAACATTGCGTGGTTTGTAAGATTTCAAACCTTTCTTAAGTATTTCCAACACGATGTGATAAGGTTAACCATCACATCACAATATTGCATTTTGCATGTTTAAACATAATTTGTGAGGGTGGGCCCTTTGTGAATTGTGATATGGGCTTTATTTCGAGATGAAATGCCTTAGGACCTAGTTTTTAATGCAAATTCTAATGATATCTAGGTCAAGCGCGGTGATTCCTTTAGATCGCATTTCGCTTGTTTTTCTTGTTAATAAGGCTTTTGACACACTCTGTCCAGCGATACGTGAAAAGGAAAGTATTGCTAGCTTTCAAAGGGTTTTGACTTGATATCTTGTTTTATTCAAAAAATTTAAAAGAAAGTGTCTAAGTGCTAAATTTGTTTTTTTTGAAGCATTTTTGAAGGGTCCCCATTTATTGATAGAATATTAGCTATTATATTAATAAATGGGGGGGTTTTTGAATAGCACAACCGTTCCCCATATAAGGTAGGAGGTTTTATCTTTTAAAATTCTCCGTGTACTTCCTTTTTCTTCTTATCCTTATGGGATTTATAATCTATTTTATGAGATTTTTCATCACTTTCAGATTTGTCTCGAATCGATCCTGTCGATTTATGTTTCGACCTTTCGAGCTCAACACTCTTATGACTCAATTTCTAAGTCCATTCTCTAATCAGTTTCTCTTATTGTTCACTACCTTTTATTAATTGCTCATTGCTACTCCGGAGTTGTGCTAGTTCTTGTGCAAGTTCCTTACTATCTCTGCAAATTGAGAGGGCATGGAGGTACCACCTCCCTGCCATTCCACGTATAAACCATCCCTCGAGTAATATCTCGAGGTGACTTCTTAATTCTCTACAATAGTAACTAGTAATGGGCCTCTATTCATGCTGAGTGTAGAAATCTCGACACTCATACCATTTGTTATGAACCCAATTATACTATTTTTTTTGTCATTCTATTTACAATTTAGGTGAATGCTTATAGAAATGGGAGTGGATAATTTATTTTTATTATGCTTATTTTCTAATTTGTTCTCCACACACATCATGATGGGTTTCCTTACCTATTCTTGTAACCCACTACTACCTAGGTCCTCTATGCTTCCACCATCATTTTGATTCGATAGAAAGTGTCACCATGGTTTCATAAGGTCTCATTTCATTAATTGGTACATGGGATATATTTATTTTAATTTGTATTAAACACCTATGGGTTATGCTTGATGGAAAAGTTAAACCACAACATCCCTATTCCTATGACCCCATTCCTCATATTAATGGTGAATGTATATTACATTATGCCATGGACTACCTTGATGAGTGGACATGCTTTGATCTGACTCGTGGACATGACATTCTCCATGCCTAGAATCACTATGGATCCAACGTTGTCCTCCTTGTCAGAGTTGTATGTGACCTTGTCTTTATTTGTGCAATGAGACTGCAATGACTGAGATTTATTGGATTTTGATCAATGACATGGTTTTGTCCTCACACAAGTTAGCATTCTTTAGTTGGGTTTCAAGGGTTTGGTTCCTAACGCTTACTCTGAACCCTTGGTTTCTTATTCTTCAATGGTGGTGGTGTTCATCTGGTTTCCAGTAGAGTGATATTTCCACTATCTTGCAGATGAGACCTTAGCCCTATAAGGGGTTTCTCTTTCGTGTTATGGAAACAAAAACCCATCTCGCCTATTGTCGGTGGTTATCTTCAATTCAGTAAGTTCCCTTGGCCTTTGTAGATTCTGGGCATGGTTTCGCAGAAACCAAGTGGATACAAAGGAGTTGCACTCAACCTCCTCCTTCAAAAAACTATGGTGGGTTGTTTATCTTGGGTCATCTCCAAATAATTAGTGCCTTCTTGGGTCATCTCCAAATAATTAGTGGCACGACCCTTTCCAGATTCACTACTCGGTTTTCGCCTCTCGACTTATTTTTCCTACATCTTTTAATTTACAAGTTTCCCCAACTCCATCACATTGTTTTTCTTGGGTAATCTCCAAATAATTAGTACCCAAGCCCTTTCCAGATTCACAATTATGCTTCTAGGTGAGGTATGGCTACACTCTTATTTTGCTACTACTAGCACTCATAGTGGCTAGCTAATTGATTTCAAAATTTAATTATTGATACCATGGACTAACTTCTCCTTTACTAGGGTGTGCAAATGCAAGTATTCTCCAATGTCTTATCTAATAAGCGTGGTATTCATTTTGGTTTCGTGCATACTAATTTAGGGCTCGACATTCCTAGAGGTTGGTTCTAGTTTTCAAACTCCCCTCCTTATGGGTAAGACACTGCAATTGTAAAATCATGCTTAAGAATTTCAATGGGCCTATTCAGTTCAATATATGGAAAATATCTTGTTATTAAAGTTGTTTCAGGATGTACTCCTCGATCTTGAATGGAGAATGGTCCAACCTTGTTTAAGGTTTACCTTTCTTTCAGAGGCATTGTTGCTTGGTCTCTGTCACGTAGGTTTCATCCATAGGCCGCTATGTGCCTTTTTTTTCCTAACTTTATTGAGGATTTGTTGCCAAATGAACGTTAGTTCACCTTTACATTGAAATTCCACTGTTTCAATTTCTTAAATTTCCCAACCAGTGTTTTACGGGAAATTAATTCTTTTTTTTTTACCATTTTGTTAACTCGTGCACTCTCTAAGGTTATCATTTGTTTTTCTGATAGCTTAAATTAGGTTGGATTCTCACCTCTGGGAATTTAATGGAGTAGTATTTGATCTTGTTAATCTATTGCCTGAGCTATGATAATCATCTGGTTAATATTTTCCAGTTAAATACTCATGCATTTCTAGTTTTTATAGAATTTTTGTGTGTACATTATCTCTTATTATAAATCTATACATGTGATGGTTACAACTTAGTTCAATGGTACCAATAATTATCACCTCCATCTCCTAAGATTCTTGAATGAAATATTAATATATTGAGTAGGACTAAATTATGGTAATTCAATGTATACACAATCTTACAAAATAGTTATGGTAATTAATGTATACATAGTCTTACAAAATAGTTAGCTGCATATGAATTTAATTGCATTTGTTAGCTTGATTTATTGGATCTGTTAGTAACCTCGATTTATGATATTGCTTCCAAGGCTTAGGTGAATGAACACTATCTGGTTATATTCCCCCACAAAACTACATCTAGGAAGTGACATGCATGACCTGACTTGCATTTACGAGCCAAATGCTTCTCACATTCCCTTTGTCATTTCCTTACCTGAGTTAACTACTCACTCCCCTGTAGATTGCACTAGTGTGCTTCAGATCAACATTTAGGTTAGCATAATTCGACATGACTAGGTTAAAATTACATAATTCCCCTATTCCTAACCACTACTGCCATAAATTAAAATTCCAACAAACCAAACTGGTGTGTATACAAATGGGTACACACAATTCTCATTTTACTACTATACCTGAATGCATGCAACCAATCCCTTCTTCATTTAACTCTAAAGAAGAATACATAAATAAAAGTTGTAAACATTTAAAGTGCATCTGAGAAGGCTTCTCTTTCTGCAAGTTTTCACTTTAGAAATATAATTAGTACATGATTAGCATAACTATAATTTCTAGATAAGATCTAAATGCATCAATACAAAGAGATTCCATGAATTTTGTAGTCTTATTCCTTAAAACAAATATAAATACTTGAGCTACTTGCATGCATAATTTAATAAAATCCCATCCATATTCATAGCTAGAATATTCATGGCTGATTTTACATAAACATATTCTCATGAGATTTATAAGAAAATAAATACCTTTTAACCAGAAATTATGATTGTAATCAACTGTATTAACTTGGAAAGAACAACTTGCCACCCAACCATGAATAGTTACCTATGGTTCTCCCCCAATATGAGATCCCTTTTCCCCAAAAACAACACTCTGTTGTCGTGGTGAAGGCAATTTTATGCCTCAAATTCCCTAGAACACTTTGGGGTCCCATTTTTGGGTTGTGTCGATCCCCATAGCCTAGGCTTTTCTTGTTTTTATTAAAAGGATTCTTTTTCATCCAAATCTCATCTTTTTCCACTACTATGCTTATTCACCATTTTCATTGTTAGTGGTGAAGCCAATTTTATGTCTCACATTCCCTAGAAGAATTTGGGATCTCGTTTTTGGGTTGTGTCAATCCCCATAGCCTAGAATTTTTTATTTTTTTTTGAAAGGATTCTTTTTTATCCAAATCTTGTCTTTTTTCACTACTATGCTTATTCACCATTTTCATTGTTGTTTCCCTGGATGATTTTCCCATATTTTTCTCTTCTTATCTAGTAGATCACATGATTTCACTCTAGGAATTTTTTTGAAGTGATTTGGGAAAGTTTTATTTTTCTTTTCTTTTCCTTTATCCAATCTATGCACCCTCCATTATGGATTAGGATAATGATCTCATTCTTTCCTTTGTTCTTTCCAAGTAAATTCTTCAAATAACATATTTAATTATTTCAAATTCAAATAATTACATTATCATAGTTTTTCCTCCACAAAGCAAATTTTGGCCATCATGCCATTACTAACAGTACTTGAACTACTAAATAACATCTTAACTATAATAGTTTCTAAAATAGAGGGGAAATACCATGAGTTCCCATACACCTAAATCTCAACCTTACCTTATTATTTTAGTTTAAAGTTATTTTTGTTTTAATGTAGAGTTATTTTTAATTTTATTAATTTTATTTTTGACCAAGTAAAAATGTTGAAGGTAGAGTTATTTTTATTCTTATTGATAAATATAATTATTAATTGTATTAATTCATTTTATTTTATTTGACCAAGTAAATGTTTTTGCATAACATAACAACATAGGACAAAGATTTGCACCTTAAGAAATAAGATGTATTTATTTATTTATTATTATTGTGTATTTAACCAAGTCAATGTTTACATAACATAAAATAACCTTACAACTCTCTCTTCCATACTAGGTTGGAG
Organism: Pinus tabuliformis; assembly: GCA_031772625.1. Lineage (NCBI taxonomy): Eukaryota > Viridiplantae > Streptophyta > Pinopsida > Pinales > Pinaceae > Pinus > Pinus tabuliformis. The sequence continues at coordinate 235,906,106 of CM062806.1, read as the reverse complement.
AGTAGCTCTAGGTGCAACAAGGAAGATAAAAAATAATATAGTTTGATAATACTTCATCCATTGCACTTGAAGAATAATGTGTTTCATCAAAAGAACAAACATATACATAAAAATACCATTTCATAAGGAAACTTGTGAGCAATGGAAAGAATTATATAGACCATTGTAAATTGAGTGACATATTACTAAGCCATTAGCAAAAGATGTATTTGATTTTCATATAGGAAAATTAGGAGTAGTAAGCATGGGTGAGACTTAGACCAAAAAACATGTAAATTTATGATGAGGGATGTATTAGTTGAGTGGTTGTAATTAAGGGGGAGTAACAAAAATAACTAATTACTCCAACATGAAATGGAGTATAGAGATAGAGTTTGAGTTATTTTTAATTTTATTTATTTTAGTTTTGACCAAGTAAAAATGTTGAAGGTAGACTTATTTTAATTCTTATTGATAAATATAATTATTAATTGTATTAATTTATTTTATTTTATTTGATCAAGTAAATTTTTTGCATAACATAACAACATAGGACAAAGATTTTCACCTTAAGAAATAATATGTATTCATGTATTTATTATTATTATGTATTTAACCAAGTCAATGTTTACATAACATAAGATAACATCACATAATGTAACATAACCTTACAACTCTCTCTTCCATACTGGGTTGGAGAGTACCTCTAGGTGCAACAAGAAAGATAAAAAACAATAAAGTTTGATAATACTCCATCCATTGCACTGTTGAAGTATAATGTGTTCCATCAAAAGAACAAACATATACATAAAAATACCATTTCATCACGAAACTTGTGATCAATGGAAAAATTTATATAAACCTTTGTAAATTGAGTGACATATTACTAAGCCATTAGCAAAAGATGTATTTGAGTTTCATACATGAAAATTAGGAGTAGTAAGCATGGGTGAGAACTAGACCAAAAAACATGTAAACCTATGATGAGGGATGTATTTGTTGAGTGGTTGTAATTAAGGGGGAGTAATAAAAATAACTAATTACTCCAACATGAAATGGAGTATAAAGATAGAGTTTGAGTTATTTTTAATTTTATTTATTTTAGTTTTGACCAAGTAAAAATGTTGAAGGTAGAGCTATTTTAATTCTTATTGATAAATATAATTATTAATTGAATTAATTTATTTTATTTTATTTGACCAGTAAATTTTTTGCGTAACAGGCAAGGATTTTCACCTTAAGAAATAAGATGTATTTATTTATTTATTATTATTATGTATTTAACCAAGTCAATGTTTACATAACATAAAATAACATCACATACAATAAAAATAACCTTACAACTATCTCTTCCATACTGGGTTGGAGAGTACCTCTAGGTGCAATAAAAAAGATAAAAAACAATATAGTTTGATAATAATTCATCCATTGCACTATTGAAGAATAATGTGTTTCATCAAAAGAACAAACATATACATAAAAATACCATTTCATAAGGAAACTTGTGAGCAATGGAAAAATTTATATAGACCTTTGTAAATTGAGTGACATATTACTAAGCCATTAGCAAAAGATGTATTTGAGTTTCATATAAGAAAATTAGGAGTAGTAAGCTGGGTGACACTTAGACCAAAAAAAATGTAAACCTGTGATGAAGGATGTATTAGTTGAGTGGTTGTAGTTAAGGGTGAGTAATAAAAATAACTAATTACTCCAACATGAAATGGAGTATAGAGATAGATTTTGAGTTATTTTTAACTTTATTTATTTTAGTTCTGACCAAGTAAAAATGTTGAAGGTAGAGCTATTTAATTCTTATTGATAAATATAATTATTAATTGTATTAATTTATTTTATTTTATTTGACCAAGTAAATTTTTTGCGTAACATAATAACATAGGACAAAGATTTGCACCTTAAGAAATAAGATGTATTTATTTATTTATTATTATTATGTATTTAACCAAGTCAATGTTTACATAACATAAAATAACATCACATAACATAAAATAACCTTACAACTATCTCTTCCATACTGGGTTGGAGAGTACCTCTAGGTGCAACAAGAAAGATAAAAAACAATATAGTTTGATAATACTTCATCCATTGCACTGTTGAAGCATAATGTGTTCCATCAAAAGAACAAACATATACATAAAAATACCATTTCATAAGGAAACTTGTGAGCAATGGAAAAATTTATATAGACCTTTGTAAATTGAGTGACATATTACTAAGCCATTAGCAAAAGATGTATTTGAGTTTCATATAGGAAAATTAGGAGTAGTAAGCTTGGGTGACACTTAGACCAAAAAAAATGTAAACCTGTGATGAGGGATGTATTAGTTGAGTGGTTGTAATTAAGGGGGAGTAATAAAAATAACTAATTACTCCAACATGAAATGGAGTATAGAGATAGAGTTTGAGTTATTTTAAATTTTATTTATTTTAGTTTTGACCAAGTAAAAATGTTGAAGGTAGATTTATTTTAATTCTTATTGATAAACATAATGATTAATTGTATTATTTTATTTTATTTGACAAACTAAATGTTTTTGCATAACATAACAACATAGGACAAAGATTTGCACCTTAAGAAATAATATTTATTTATTTATTTATTATTATATGTATTTAACCAAGTCAATATTTACATAACATAACATAACTTTACAACTATCTCTTCCATACTAGGTTGGAAAGTACCTCTAGGTGTAACAAGAAAGATAAAAAAAAATATATAGTTTGATAATACTTCATCCATTGCACCATTGAAGCATAATGTGTTCTATCAAAAGAACAAACATATACATAAAAATACCATTTCATAAGGAAACTTGTGAGCAATGGAAAAATTTATATAGACCTTTGTAAATTGAGTGACATATTACTAAGCCATTAGCAAAAGATGCATTTGAGTTTCATACATGAAAATTAGGAGTAGTAAGCCTAGGTGAGACTTAGACCAAAAAACATGTAAACCTAGGATGAGGGATGTATTAGTTGAGTGGTCATAATTAAGGGGGAGTAATAAAAATGACTATGATGGAAACCCAACCCACTTGGTGTAGCTTTTGCACTTTATATGATATTTGGTTTGTTGACGTGGCGGTGAACTGTTGCTTTTCCCGCGGCTCTGTAGTTGTGGTAGCTGTGCATTGAATGCAAACGTAAATGTGACAGTACCCTGCCTTGGTAAACTATACAACCCTAATCTTCACGCGCCTTCTCGACTCTTCTCTGTTTATCGTTCTGTTGGCTCCGAGGGTTTGCGAGCTCTGCGTATGGAAAAATGATAGGTGTGTTGTGCTATGGTTCCTTCGCCTTCTGGTAACGCTGCCTTGTCTATGGCTGCAAGCACAGGAATATCCGGGAAGCGACTTCAGTTTTTGATACAAGTAAAATGTTTCTCCATGCTTCAATTTTTTTACTTGCTCCTCGTTCTGGGTCTAACCCCAAATTGTTCCTCCTCTCTTCAGTTGCTCTGTGGCGTACTCTGCTTCAAAAATATGGCTTCTCCTCTCGCGTTCTCCAGGTAAGGGTTTTCTTTTTTTTTCGTTATCAGTCTTTATGTTGATTTTAGAGGGTTTCGTCCCTTTGAGCTTTTCTGTGGCTCGAACTCATTCACGCCTGGTTCTTGCAGGTCCTCTCAGGCGACCTGGACGGCACAAGGCCCTGTGTTCAACGACATTTGGTTGCGTATCTTTTGGTGGGCCTGCAACCTGTTATGTTCTGCTGAATATGGGTCACTGTTCGAAGGACGGCCCGTCCAATAGTTGGTTGTCCGGTCACTGTGTGGTCCTCGGTTTGCCGTTGTCGTTCTGAGTTGAGTCCTATGTGTGGAAATGTGGCTTCAACGTAACCCTGTTACAAATCTGTTTCAAACCCTAACCTAGGGTTTTATGCTTGACCTGTATAATTGTAATTTCTGGTTGAATTTTCACTCACCGTGACTATGTTGGTCTCTGTATATGTGAGGGAACTCGACCCTATCGATTCTAGCTATGAATTGCTATTCTGGACAATGTAAATGAAATTCGTTTTTAATGAAAGAAAGTTATGGTGATTGATACCTGTGATGTCTTCGCTTGTCTTTCGGTTACGTTGTTGGGCATTCAATTTGTTTGCTTGTTTTTCATTTAGTGGTTGTGCGTTGAACGTATTCGCTCATCCGTAATTGTATTGTTGTGCGCTTGTATGTAAGCGTGACTGCTTGTCTTGTGGCCTGGAATTTATTTAAGATTCTCTCTGTTTGTCTACAATTTAACTGTAATTCGTACTTGTACAATAGCCATGACAGTGTGCTTAGTTTATAATAATACAAAGGTCTGTTAAATGATGAAAAACATAGGAATGAGAGATCAACAAATAATTTAGAAAGTAATTTTGATGGACAGTACTTTTCTGGTTTTGAATGCTTGACAATTCTATTAGTAAATTTACTCAGCTTATTCTCTTCTGAACTGACCCTTTTCCAGTACATGTATTTTTGGCTTTATAGCCTCTGTCTTCAGATAAGGCTTACAGTTTGTCTTTTTCTATTACAAAGACAGTTACATAACTTCTGTTTCTATCCGTAACTATAATCATTTTGACATTACAAGACTTGTAGGACAGTTAAGAGTTATTTCTCCTAATTACATAAACTACCTTTTAATCAACAATGAAACTACAGTAATCCTAAACTGGAAAAGTAAATACATCTAACTATTGCTAACTTGTAAAATAAAGTAAAAGAAAAAATTATTCCCAATAGAATTTTAACAGTTCAGTTCCTCGCTTGTGAACCTGGTTGGAGTCCTTTCTGCCTCGTCACTGTGAGCTGGATGCTCCTGCATCAGGCTCCCGGGGTGAGAAAAGATCATGACTCTGTTTCATGAGCTCCTCCATTGATGTCCCTGTTCGTTCAATCTGCCCGGCGTCAAGCCATGAGCTGTCCTCAATCGGACGGTTCTTCCACTTGACCAGGTACTGAAAATAATTTTTCCGCCGAGTACGCCTAACTACCTGAGTTTTGAGGATGCTTTCGATCTCAGGAAGTTGGACATAAGGCATTTGTTTCTTCCAACTTTCTCCGTCTTCCTGGGTGTTCCGCATGGATTGTCTGGGTTCATCCTTCTTCTCTTCCAACAGATCGCCTGTATACGGAAACAAATCTGCCACATTGAAGATAGGTGATATGCCTACTCCAGGTGGTAGTTGTATTTTGTAGGCATTCGTTGAAAACTTCCGCAAGATCTTACAAGGCCCTATCTTCTTGTATTTCAGTTTATTGTACGTACCTTTAGGGAACCGCTCCTTACGTAAGTGTACCAGAACTTCATCCCCTACCTCAAAATGAACTTCTCTTCTCCTCAAATCTGCATGTCCCTTATACTTCGAGCTGCTGTCCTGTAATTTTGCCTTCACCTGTTCGTGTAAATCCCTCATTGCATTTGCAAAATCTTCTCCATCCGCACTCCGTCGTTCCTGTAACCCAAGATCCCGAAGCTCATGCACTCCACGAGGGTGCATGCCATAAAGAATCTGGAAGGGACTGAGACCCGTGCTACGATTCGGCGAATCGTTGTAAGCAAACTCTGCTTGCGCTAGCACTCGGTCCCACATTCTAGAATTTTCTCCGACTAAGCTGCGTAACAGATTTCCTAGACTTCTGTTCACAACTTCTGTTTGCCCGTCGGTCTGCGGGTGGTAAGCAGAACTGTAGCTTAATTGGGTGTTCATCTTTTTCCACAAGGTACGCCAAAAATGTCCCGTGAACTTCACGTCTCTGTCTGATAGGATGGTTGTTGGTAACCCGTGTAATCTGACAATCTCATTAAAAAACAAGTGGGCCACGTAAGTGGCATCACTAGTTTTCCGACAAGGTACAAAATGTGCCATTTTCGAGAAATGATCTACCACTACCATTACCGAATCATATCCTTTCTGTGTTTTTGGCAGTCCCAACACGAAATCTAAACTCACTGAATCCCAAGGTCTGCCTGGAATAGGCAATGGCATATACAATCCTGTGTTCTGGCTATGCCCCTTCGCTAGTTGACACACCTTACACTTAACCACAAAACGTTGTACGTCCCGTCGCATTCTTGGCCAAAAATAGAAGTGACTAAGTTGCTCCAAAGTCTTGTCAATACCAAAGTGTCCAGCCAAACCCCCACTGTGTTTTTCATGAATGATGTTCTCCCTCATAGAACAGCTGGGGATACACAGTTGTCCTCCCTTAAAAAGCAATTTCTCCTGTATGTTATAGTCCAACCAAGGACTATTTCCTCTTATCAAAGGATTTTGGCACGCCTCATAGGCTTCTCTGAAATCTGTGTCTGTCTTATAAAGATCCCGTAAATGTTCAAAGCCCAAAACCTGCACAATGCTTTCCTACAAAAGTAAAGCTTTTCTGCTCAATGCGTCGGCTACCTTATTCGCTTGCCCGCTGACATGCTTCAACACAAAATTAAAACTCTGTAAGTACTCCACCCATTTGGCATGTTTATGATTAAGTTTGTGTTGCTGCATTACATATTGTAATTCAGAATTATCTGAAAACAGCACGAACTCGTTCCCCAACAAATAATGCCTCCAGTGCCTTAGCGCCTGTACCACTGCGTAGAATTCCTTGTCATACAAGGAGTACTTCTGCCTACTCTCATTCAGTTTTTCACTGAAAAACGCCACCGGTTTGTCCTCCTGACTGAGTACAGCCCCGATTGCTGTTCCACTAGCATCACAACGTACCTGAAATAATTTTTGAAAATCTGGTAGCCTGAGAATCGGTCTTTCTGTTATTTTCTTTTTCAATAGCTAAAAGCTCTTTTCTGCTGCTTCTGTCCATCGAAAAGGTTGGCTGGCCTTTTTGATGGTCTCCAACATAGGAGCACAAATTCCGCTGAAATTTTTAATAAACTTCCTGTAAAAACTCGCTAATCCGTGGAAACTACGTACCTCAAACAAATTCTTCGGTGACGGCCAATTTATGATTGCTGTCACTTTCTCCGGATCCATCTTTAATTCGTTCTCCGCTATCTCAAATCCCAGATAAATTAACTCTTTCTGCAAAAATGTACATTTCTTCAAATTGATCAATAACTTGTTATGCTGTAGCTTCTCCAACACTTTACGCACATGCCGGAAGTGTTCTTCTCGTGTCTTACTAAAAATAAGTATGTCGTCCAAATAAACAATTACAAACTTCCCAATATATTCCTTTAGCATCTCATTCATGAGTCTCATGAAGGTGCTGGGCGCATTGCTCAACCCGAACGGCATGACCAGCCATTCATATAAGCCCTCATTGGTTTTAAAAGCTGTCTTCCACTCGTCTCCCTCACGTATCCGAATCTGGTGATATCCGCTCTTTAAATCTATCTTAGAAAAGTAAGCTGCCCCACTCAGACAGTCCATCATATCATCCATACGCGGTAACGGAAACCTGTACCGTATGGTGATTTTATTGATGGCCCTGGAATCAGTGCACATCCGCCATTCTCCTCCCTTTTTGGGGGCGAGAACTGTTGGTACAGCACATGGGCTCAAACTCTCCCTGATCAATCCTTTGTCCAATAGCTCCTGCACCTGTTTTCTGATTTCTTCATTATCCTTGGGGCTCATTCGATAAGCTGCCTTATTTGGTAAGCTGGCTCCTGGTATGAAATCAATATGGTGACTAATGCTCCGCTTGGGAGGTAACTTATCTGGCAAGTCGTCCACTACTATATCTGTAAACTCTTCCAACATCTGCTGTATTTATATAGGAAAATCTGTGATTTCTGTGTGCAAAAAAACTATCCTTGTCTTTCTGACTACAGCATAATTCATCTCGTTGTTTTCAACCTGCTTTAAAATTGTTTTCCGCTTATAAGCAACGCCTTAGGTTCATTTACTTCAGCTGGCTCTTTCTCTTCCCTGATAGGCACAAGGGTATGCCTAACCCCATCTTTTTCGAACTTATAACAGTTCAACACCCCATCATGTGTCACTTTTCTGTCATATTGCCAAGGTCTGCCCAACAAGATGTGGGATACGTCCATTGGCATAATGTCGCAAATAATTTTGTCCTTATAACGTCCTATCTGAAATTCCACTTCACTCTTCTCATCCACTAGCAACTGGTGTCCCTTCTGTAGCCATGAAACTCGATATGGACTGGGGTGTTTCAGACGCTTCAGTCCTAACTTCTCCACCATCTCGACTGACACCAAATTGTCAGTACTTCCGCTGTCAATTATCATTTTACAGCACTTACCTTGCGATTTACAAACTGTCCTGAACAGAGCTTTCTGTTGCGTCTGCTCAATACTCTCATCAACTGGCTTCAACAACACCTTACGCAGCACTAAAGCTTCTCCTGTTTCTGGGGCATTTTCTGCCTCTTGAGGGGGTGCTGCTGCTTCCTCTGGTTGCGCCACATATGCGCCTCGCTGTCCAGTTGAATCTATTTCTGGGCACTCAAAAGAGCGGTGCCCCCACTTGTGGCATCTGTAGCACTGGTAACCAGCTCCCCTTCCACGGCCATTTCCTCTGCCGCGCTAAAACGATCTGCCACCTCTCGTTCCATCTCCTTTTTCTGCTGTTCCCGAAGTTCTCGAACTGCTGGCTTCCTCACTGTTGCTGGCAGTTCGGCCCCTGCCATAGGGCTGGCCTCTTCCTCTATTAGACCCTCGTCCTCTCCGGGCATTCTGCCTTCGGTTAAGTTTTTCCTCTGCTTTGACCGCGCTCTGGTATGCCTCCTCCGTATTGTTGGGAGACAAAATACTTATTTCATCCAAAATCTCCATCCTCAGCCCATTTACATATCTGGCTGTCCTTTCTGTTGTATCCTCTGTGTATCCTACTCGCAAATTTACTCGATAAAATTCCTCCGTATACTCTTTCACCGTCAGACCCCTCTGTCTCAAATTTTGAACCTGCCTATGTAACGCAATTTGGTAATCTCTTGGCAGAAATCTGCCCTTCAATTTAGCTACCATCCTCGTCCAAGTCTTTATCGGAGGTTTGTTCAATCTCTTCTTCTCATTTTGGACACTGTCCCACCACAGGGTTGCGTGTCCTTTCAGCTTTGTTGCTGCAAATTTGACCCTACGGTCTTCACTAATTTCCTCGCATTCAAAGTACTTGTCCATCTCGCTAATCCAATCTAATACAACATCAACCGATAAACCGCCATTGTAGGTTGGTAATTCTGGTTTTGGTTTGCTATTTGACAATAATACAAACTTCAATAACTTCACTTCTCGTGAATCACCTTCAGCCCCATCTGCCGCTACTTCCACTTCTTCTTCACTCACATCACCTAACTCTGGATCTCTCCTCCTGCCTGCCTCTACTACTTCCAATCGGGCAGTAAGAACTCTGAGTTCTTCTCTTAACGCCTCATCTGCCATTCTACGGTCACCTCTGCCTCGTCCTCGTATACCTATATCCATTTCTCCCAAATCTCTTCAACTCAAACAGCTCTGATACCACTCTGATGGAAACCCAGCCCACTTGGTGTAGCTTTTGCGCTTTATATGATATTTGGTTTGTTGACGTGGCGGTGAACTGTTGTCTTTCCCGCGGCTCTGTAGTTGTAGTAGTTGTGCATTGAATGCAAACGTAAATGTGACAGTACCCTGCCTTGGTAAACTATACAACCCTAATCTTCACGCGCCTTCTCGACTCTTCTCTGTTTATCGTTCTGTTGGCTTCGAGGGTTTGCGAGCTCTGCGTATGGAAAAATGATGGGTGCGCTATGCTATGGTTCCTTCGCCTTCTGGTAACGTTGCCTTGTCTGTGGCTGCAAGCACAGGAATATCCGGGAAGCGACTTCAGTTTTTGATACAGGTAAAATGTTTCTCCATGCTTCAATATTTTTACTTGCTCCTCGTTCTGGGTCTAACCCCAAATTGTTCCTCCTCTCTTCAGTTGCTCTGTGGCGTACTCTGCTTCAAAAATATGGCTTCTCCTCTCGCGTTCTCCAGGTAAGGGTTTTCTTTTTTTTTTCGTTATCAGTCTTTATGTTGATTTTAGAGGGTTTCGTCCCTCTAAGCTTTTCTGTGGCTCGAACTCATTCACGCCTGGTTCTTGCAGGTCCTCTCGGGCGACCTGGACGGCGCAAGGCCCTGTGTTCAACGACATTTGGTTGCGTATCTTTTGGTAGGCCTGCAACCTGTTATGTTCTGCTGAATATGGGTCACTGTTCGAAGGACGACCCGTCCAATAGTTGGTTGTCCGGTCACTGTGTGGTCCTCGGTTTGCCGTTGTCGTTCTGAGTTGAGTCCTATGTGTGGAAATGTGGCTTCAACGTAACCCTGTTACAAATCTGTTTCAAACCCTAACCTAGGGTTTTATGCTTGACCTGTATAATTGTAATTTCTGGTTGAATTTTCACTCACCGTGACTATGTTGGTCTCTGTATATGTGAGGGAACTCGACCCTATCGATTCTAGCTATGAATTGCTATTCTGGACAATGTAAATGAAATTCGTTTTTAATGAAAGAAAGTTATGGTGATTGATACCTGTGATGTCTTCGCTTGTCTTTCGGTTACGTTGCTGGGCATTCAATTTGTTTGCTTGCTTTTCATTTAGTGGCTGTGCGTTGAACGTATTCACTCATCCGTAATTGTATTGCTGTGCGCTTGTATGTAAGCGTGACTGCTTGTCTTGTGGCCTGGAATTTATTTAAGATTCTCTCTGCTTGTCTACAATTTAACTGTAATTCGTACTTGTACAATAGCCATGACAGTGTGCTTAGTTTATAATAATACAAAGGTCTGTTAAATGATGAAAAACATAGGAATGAGAGATCAACAAATATTTTAGAAAGTAATTTTGATGGACAGTACTTTTCTGGTTTTGAATGCTTGACAATTCTATTAGTAAATTTACTCAGCTTATTCTCTTCTGAACTGACCCTTTTCCAGTACATGTATTTTTGGCTTTATAGCCTCTGTCTTCAGATAAGGCTTACAGTTTGTCTTTTTATGTTACAAAGACAGTTACATAACTTCTGTTTCTATCTGTAACTATAATCATTTTGACATTACAAGACTTGTAGGACAGTTAAGAGTTATTTCTCCTAATTTGCATAACTACCTTTTAATCAACAATGAAACTACAGTAATCCTAAACTGGAAAAGTAAAGACATCTAATTGTTGCTGACTTGTAAAATAAAGTAAAAGAAAAAATTATTCCCAATAGAATTTTAACAGTTCAGTTCCTCGCTTGTGAACCTGGTTGGAGTCCTTTCTGCCTCGTCACTGTGAGCTGGATGCTCCTGCATCAGACTAATTACTCCAACATGATATGGAGCATAGAGATAGAGTTTGAGTTCATTACAGATTTATAAAGGTCAATTTAGGAGTTGATTAGTCATTTAGAAATGATAAATACATATCATTGGAATCAATTGTAATCAATCAAAGTTTTTTGTGTTTAATAGAGAAGAGTAGCAGCTAGTATGTTTTGTGTGTGAATTTGTGCTTTCGACCCAGTTAGCATATTGTAACCAATCAAGTTTTTTGTGTTTAATAGAGAAGAGTAGCAGATAGTGTGTTTTGTTTGTGAATTTGTGCTTTCCTCCTTTGCCTTTCCATCTTCAAAGACAGATAGCATTTGTCGAGAAATATCTATTTTTACATATATTTATATTTCCAAATTTAAATATATTAGCAAAATACTGAACTTTATATTTTCAAATTTAAACCTACTAATAAATAGCTAAACTTTTGTTAATTACTAATTTTAAAAATATCTCAAAATTTCAATTGATGTTTTTCTTAATTTTTGGACAAGACTTATTTTTTGAATGAGCATCTCTAATCTATCTGTACAAATTAAATTAAATAATCTAAATGTTGGAAGTTTTTTCTATAATCTAAATGCAGACAATGTTTTTTTACAAAGGTGCCAATATTTGAATGATTTAAGTGTGAGAGAAACACAACTAAGTGCATGAATATTTCTTGGGAAAAAAAAAAATATTACATAGTGCCAAGAGGATAAAAACGATAATGGTGTTGATGAAATAGTAAGAGCTCCAATCCTTTAAAGGTGCTCTTACTCTTGATCAACACCATTATAATTTTTATCATACTGTCTCTATTGAAACGTTGATGAAATAGTAAGAGCTCCAATCCTTTAAAGGTGCTCTTACTCTTTGATCAACACCATTATCATTTGTATCATATTGTCTCTATTGAAACATGTTGCTTTCCAGAAAGATATCCATCAGATCTCGAATTTCAAAACTTTTTTGCCAGTTAAATAAAAATTTCATGACGTTTTTACATTCTAAATATGGATTGTTGGTTGAAGAAGTGAAATAATGAAGAAAACAGGAAACTCAAAGATGAATAACCAAGATAAGAAACTGAAATATAAACTGAATGTTTTATTCTGCCAAATTCTCCGTCGCTACATGATAGTTTTATATGACTAACTATAGTTACATAACCAACTATTCGTTACAAAACTGTTTAACTACATTTACCCAAATTCGTTGTCAAACTAACAAACTCCACCTTGACAACAATTTTCCCATTCATCATCTTTCCTGCAAGCCAAGAGAAGCTAAACACCACCGCAACTTCTCTACTGTAACTGGCTTTGTGAATATGTCTGCACAATTTTCTCATGTATGGACCTTTTTAAGAGCTACTTTTCCACCATCGATCACATGTCTCAGAAAATGATATCTCACATCAATGTGCTTGGTTCTGCTGTGATAGGCAGGGTTTGTGGCCAAGTGAATAGCACTTTGACTGTCACAAAGTACACTCACTTTCTCCTGCGTTCTTCCAATTTCATCGAGCAAACCCTTTAACCAGATTGCTTCTTTACTGGCATCTGAAGCAGCTATATATTCAGCTTCGGTAGTGGACAATGCAACCGTGTCTTGAAGCTTTGACATCCAACTAATTGCTCCACCTGCAAGAGTAAAGACGTAACCTGTAGTAGATCTTCTTTTGTCCAAATCACCTGCATAGTCAGCATCTACATATCCGCAGACTGATCCTTCACTACCATTAAAGACGATGCAATGATCTCTTGTGCCTCTTAGATATCGAAGCACCCATTTCACTGCTTGCCAATGTTCTTTACCTGGATTTGCCATGAACCTGCTGACAACTCCAACTGCATGTGAAATGTCAGGTCTTGTAGATACCATCACATACATTAAGTTGCCTACCGCATTTGCATATGGTACATGAGACATATACTGCTTTTCTTCATCAGCTCTAGGACTCAAAACCGAAGAAAGCTTAAAATGGGAAGCTAAAGGAACATTAACAGGTTTCACATTATTCATAGAGAACTTTTCAAGTACCTTCTCCACATACTTCTGCTGTGACAACCAAAGCTTACCATTTTTCCTGTCTCTGTGTATCTCCATGCCCAAGATATGTTTTGCTGCTCCAAGATCCTTCATATCAAACGCCCTAGAGAGTTGAGCCTTTAACCTGTTGATCTCTTCCATGCTTTTGCTTGCAATAAGCATATCGTCAACATACAAAGCTAAGATAATGAATATGCCATTGAAACTTTTGAAGTACACACAATGATCATACTCACTTCTTATAAAGTTCTGGCTCACCATGAAGGAATCAAACTTCTTGTACCATTGTCTGGGAGACTGCCTCAGACCATACAATGATTTCCTGAGCTTGCAAACTAATCTTCTGTTGTGACCTCGTACAAAACCTTCTGGTTGTTCCATATATATCTCTTCGTTCAAATCACCATGTAGAAAAGTTGTTTTAACATCTAACTGTTCTAACTCAAGATTAAGCAACGCAGTTAGTGCCAACACAGTACGTATAGAAACAAGTTTTACAACTGGAGAAAAAATCTCATGAAAGTTTATACCTTCAACCTGAGAATACCCTTTTGCTACCAGTCTCGCCTTATATCTTTCAATACTACCATCAACTTTCTGTTTCAGCTTGAAGACCCATTTACATCCAACAACACTTCTCCCTTCAGGAAGCTCTACAAGATCCCAGGTATTGTTCTTGGCTAAGGAGTCCATTTCTTCTTCCATAGCCTTTTTCCATTTCTCGCTACCTGTATCATCTATCGCTTCCTGATAACAAGACGGTTCCCCATCTTCAGTAACCAAAGCAAAAGATGAAGCAGAATCTTCATACCTTTTGGGAGTTTTCCTTTCCCTTGTAGATCTTCTCAGAGCGACTGGTTGCTGAACTGGTTCAAAAACTTGCACTGGTTCAGAAGCTTCAACGGCTTCCTTTGTGTCTTCAACACCTTTGTCTCCATAAGTCTCTCCTTCCTTTCAACTGTCACCGAAAAATCTAGCCTCCAACTGAACTCGTTGACTCGGTGATACCTGTTCCTGTTCAATTCTTTCAACATTTGATTTTAACAGAGGATTCATCAAATGTTACATCTCTACTAATGACTATCTTCCGCAATGTAGGATCCCACAACCTATATCCTTTCACTGCATAGTCATACCCAACAAAGACATAACATTTCGACTTTGGATCTAATTTTGAACGCTGATTTTTCGGAATAAGAGAATAAGCATCACAGCCAAATATCCTCAAATGAGAATAGTCACAAGACTGACCTGTCCAAACTTCTTCAGGAATTTTACAATCAATCGCTACTGAAGGTGATCTGTTAACTAAATAACAAGCAGTAGATACTGCTTCTGCCCACAACTCCTTTTGCAAGTTAGCATTGTTGATCATGCTTCTGGCTCTTTCCATAAGAGTCTGATTCATACGCTCAGTAACACCATTTTGCTGAGGAGTATAAACAGCAGTTTTGTGTCTAACAATGCCCTCATCCTTACAGTATTGTTCAAACTCAACAGAAGTGAACTCACCACCATTGTCAGTTCTTAGACATTTAATAGATTTGCCTGTTCTTTTCTCTACCATTACTTTAAATTGTTTAAAAACATTGAATACATCAGCTTTCCTTTTTAGCAGATAGACCCAAACTTTACGAGAGTAATCATCAATGAACGTTAAAAAATACAATGCACCTCCATATGACATAACAGGGGAAGGCCCCCACAGATCAGAATGAATGTAGTCTAAAACATCTTTACTATTATGATTTCCAACTTTAAATCTCTGTTTACACTGCTTGCCATACACACAATGTTTACAGAAATCTAAATTCAAGGATTTCAGACCGGGAAGAGATTTACGTTTCATCAGTATGTGAAGACCTTTCTCGCTCATATGACCCAAACGCTGATGCCACAGACGAGTACCTGCTTCTTCCTTTTCTGACGCAACCGCTGCTTCACCGACCTAAGTACTTCCTTTTAACCTGTAAAGATTTTCGACCTTTTCTGCCTTCATAACCACAAGGGCACCTTTGAAGACTTTCAAGACGCCATCCTGACCTGTAAACTTATAACCATCTGAATCCAACACTCCCAAAGAGATTAAATTTTTCTTCAAATCAGGTACATGTCTAACACTAGTTAATGTTCTAACTGTGTTATCATGCATCTTAATCCTGATATCTCCCATCCCAACAGTCTGACATGACATATTGTTACCCATAAACACAGAACTACCGTTTACATTTTCATACGAAGTAAACCAATTTCTATGTGGGCACATATGATGCGAAGCACCAAAGTCTAACATCCAGCTATCAAAACTCTGAGAGACATTACATTCAGGTGAAGTTTCATCTATCATACACAATTCTTCAGCAGATAAAACTTCGTCTACCATACCTGAATCAGCCTGATTCGCTTCGTTCTTCAGGTTTTCGGATTCCTTCCATTTCCAACAGTCCTTCTTCAAGTGTCCAACTTTACCGCAGTTCCAACATTTTGCCTTACACTTCTTGCCCTTCGATTTCGACCTGGAAGACCCCCTTGGTTTGTCTCCTCTTTCCTTTGAGCGTCCTCTAGCGACCATGGCTTCTGATGCAGTTGTATCAGTGCTGGATTTCCTTCGTACTTCTTCAGACAGAAGAGCTCCCACGACTGATTCAAACTTCAAAGAATCAGCAGAGCTGAAGCTGATTGAGGTTACGAAGTGATCCCATGATTCAGGCAGAGAACACAGCAAGGTTATGGCTTTATCTTCTTCCTGTATTTTGACTTCCATATCTGTTAATTGACAAATTAGTGTATTAAAAACATTCAAATGTTCTGCAACGCTTGAACCTTCTTTCATTCGAAGACTGTATAACTGTCGTTTTAGATAAATTCTGTTGGTTAATGATTTTGTCATATAAAGGTTTTCAAGTTTTTCCCACAAACCTGACGCCGTAGTCTCTTCAACGATGTTGAAGAGAACTTCATCCGCTAGACATAACCGGATGGTACTGAGAGCTCGGGCATCCAAGTCCTCCCAGTCTGAAGTAGTCATGGTTGTAGGTTTCTTAGTAACTCCATCTAATGCCTTGTGCAACCCTTGTTGCACAAGCAGATCCTTAACCTTCAGTTTCCAAAGAGCAAAATTGCTCTTTCCGGTGAATTTCTCCACCTCGAATCTTGCATTCGACATCTTGGCCATTTTCTAAGGTTTCAATCCTCAATCTAGGTTTTTTTTTCTTAAAAAAAAATAGCTTCAGCCTTTGAACTGGGGTTTATTTTCTTTCTCAAAAAAAACCTTAAAAAAATAATTCCCCAAAACAAACTCTTGCACAGATTTAAAAAAAAAACTCTATTTTCTTTCCTTCAAAAAATATATCCACTCCTTTATTTTCCACAATCCACGGCTTTATTTTCCACAACTGTCAAAAAAAAAATTCTGAAACAGAAGTTTCTCTCAAATTAAAAAAAAATTACCCGGATCTTCCTTTGCTGAACAGGTCTGATTCTCTGGCAGCACGCACCAGCCCTCCACACTACGCTGCACAAAACGCTTGACAGCCCGCAGCAAACTCAAATGCTGGACAGCCCACAGCAAACTCCAAAATTCACGCAGAGAGCAAAAAAGAAACTCTGGCAACGCTCACAGCAGCAAACTCAAATGCTGGACAGCCCGCAGCAAACACCAAAAATTCACGCAGAGAGCAAAAAAAGAAACTCTGGCAACTCACGCAGGTTTCAGCCTCTTCTCAGCGCAGGTGCAGCACATTCAAAGCACTGCAGACGTAACAGGGGTACTCTGGCAATGCACACAGCAGCACACGCAGGTCAGTCTTGGACTCTTCTCAGCACAGGTCAGCGTTCTTCTCAGCGCAGGTCACGCTTACAGCAGCAAATCGTTTTTTTTCAACGCTTTTCTCAGTGCAGGTCACGCCGTCACACAGATATTCTGGAAACTCTGAACACGCAGCAATTACCCGGATCTTCCACACACAGGTCTTCAGCCTCACGCAGCCTTACACCAATCGCTGTTCACGCCTCGCTGGTACAGCCGCTTTCTTTCATGCCCAGGCTCACCGCCCTCGAGCTCTGATACCACTTGTTGGTTGAAGAAGTGAAATAATGAAGAAAACAGGAAACTCAAAGATGAATAACCAAGATAAGAAACTGAAATATAAACTGAATGTTTTATTCTGCCAAATTCTTCGTCGCTACATGATAGTTTTATATGACTAACTATAGTTACATAACCAACTATTCGTTACAAAACTGTTTAACTACATTTACCCAAATTCGTTGTCAAACTAACAAATGTCAACCTCTCTAATTAGACAACCACTTTCCAAACTATTTCATAAAATGCAAGATGCCAACTAAAAACTGCGGCCTCTACCAACTAAAAACTACAACCTCTGTTCAGTTAAGAGAAATGCCTAGTTTTCACAGATGTTGAGGCCATTGAATATTTTCCCACACACATTGCTAATGGAGAAATTAAATAAATAGATACAAAGGAGTTATCAATTTCTATTGCTTTGAACCCCAGCATAACTCTATTCGAGTTATAGGGCAAGGAAAGCCTTCTTGGGCATAGAAACCATTGGAACTTGGCCTAATGACCACATAATTATAAATTTCCAAATGTTTATTTTAGTTCTGAAGTATCATCAACCTAAAGTTTTACAAGTCCATAACAAAAGCTAATGCCTTTGACCTTTAACCAATCAACACTACACAGTTAAGCCCAAAATTCTCTCTCTAGTCAAACTTGAAAGAACAAGACCATTTATGCGGAACTCTCTGAAATGATAATAAAAAATATATCTAACCATAATCAAACATGTATCTAACTACACATTCATGTTATATCCAAAATAATGGCAGAGACTTTCCAAGAGTATATCCCTTTATAGTTATCCCTAAAACGCTTTCATTACTTTATATAAATAGAGGCTGAGAAATAATAAAGAGAAATCAAACATTCAGTCTAAGTAAATACACATTAATAGTCTAGCGAATAAAAGGGAAGTCAAGTATTCCACCACACATTTGGGATTAGTGAATGCTTATAACTTACCTATTGAGGAGAAAATTAAAAGTTCCACTTTAGCATAGCAGAGCACAGAGAGCTCATAAGCTTTCTTCACCAGCCCATTCCCTGGGCAAGGTGGCAAGGATGCATAGAAGGATGGAATTGTGAACTTACTACTTATGTGCACATTCCAAATCAAATTGAAATCCAATATTAGTTGATCATAACTAAACAAGCCCTTGAACCCCAAAAGTTCAGAATGAGAATCTGATAATAAAAAAGGAAAAATAATACTAACTACAGACATATACCAACCATTTTTTGTTCATAGGGGTTTGGTATCGTAATAAATAGGAGCATAAATACAGTGTTAAAATGTCACCATTTGGTGTTCTCACCAATCTATTGACATAAAGTTAATGTAATGTAATTTGTACCAATAATTTCCTGGAATGAGATATCATAATATTTCACTGTAGGCTATTTTTACAAGGTACCAATATTTGAATGATTTAAGTGTGAGAGAAACACAACTAAGTACATGAATATTTCTTGGGAAAAAAAAAAATATTACATAGTGCCAAGAGGATAAAAACGATAAGGGTGCTGATGAAATAGTAAGAGTTCCAATCCTTTAAAGGTGCTCGTATTCTTTGATAGAGATCATTATCATTTGTATGATATTGTCTCTATTGAAACATTTTGTTTTCCAGAAAGATATCCATTAGGCCTGGAATTTCAAATCTTTTTTGCCAGTCAAATAAAAATTTCATGAAGTTTTTACATTTTTATGCCCTTCATTTTACATTCTAAGTAAATTTGGAAATGTCAACCTCCCTAATTAGACAACCACTTTCCAAACTATTTCATAAAATGCAAGATGCCAACTAAAAATTGTGGTCTCTACCAACTAAAAACTACAACCTCTGTTCAGTTAAGAGAAATGCCTAGTTTTCACAGATGTTGAGGGCATTGAATATTTTCCCCACACACATTGCTAATGGAGAAATTAAATAAATAGATACAAAGGAGTTATCAATTTCTATTGCTTTGGACCCAGCATAACTCAATTCAAGTTATAGGGCAAGGAAAGCCTTCTTCGGCATAGAAACCATTGGAACTTGGCCCAATGACCACATAATTATAAATTGCCAAATGTTTATTTCAGTTCTGAAGTATCATCAACCTAAAGCTTTACAAGTCCATAACAAAAGCTAATGCCTTTGACCTTTAACCAATCAACACTAGACAGTTAAGCCCAAAATTTTCTCTCTAGTTGAACTTGAAAGAACAATGAACCATTTATGCGGAACTGTGAAATGATAATAAAAAATATATCTAACGATAATCAAACATGTATCTAACTGCACATTCATGTTATATCCAAAATAATGGCCGAGACTTTCCAAGAGTATATCCCTTTATAGTTATCCCTAAAACGCTTTCATTACTTTATGTAAATAGAGGCTGAGAAATAATAAAGAGAAATCAAACATTCAGTCTAAGTAAATATACATTAATAGTCTAGCGAATAAAAGGAAAGTCAAACATTCCAAAGAATTATGCATGATGGAAATCTAATAGTTTGGGAAAATACTCATCCACCACACACTTGGGATTAGTGAATGCTTATAACTTACCTAGGAGAAAAATAAAAGTCCCACTTTAGAATTGTAGAGCACAGAGAGCTCATAAGCTTTCTTCAGCAGCGCATTTCTTGGGCAAGGATGCATAGAAGGATGGAACTGTGAACTTACTACTTCTATGCACATTCCAGATCAACTGAAATCCAATATTAGTTGATCATAACTAAACAACTTTCTTCAGCAGCCCATTCCCTGGGCAAGGTGGGAAGGATGCATAGAAGGATGGAACTTGGCAAGGATGCATAGAAGGATGGAACTGTGAACTTACTACTTCTATGCACATTCCAGATCAACTGAAATCCAATATTAGTTGATCATAACTAAACAACTTTCTTCAGCAGCCCATTCCCTGGGCAAGGTGGGAAGGATGCATAGAAGGATGGAACTGTGAACTTACTACTTCTGTGCACATTCCAAATCAATTGAAATCCAATATTAGTTGAACATAACTAAACAAGCTCTTGAACCCCAAAAGTTCTGAATGAGAATCTAATAAGAAAAAAGGAAAAATAATACTAATTACAGACATATACCAACCATTTTTTGTTCATAGGGGTTTCGTATCCTAATAAATAGGAGCATAAATACAGTGTTAAAATGTTAGCATTTGGTGTTCTCACCAATCTATTGACATAAAGTTAATGTAATGTAATGTGTACCAATAGTTTCCTGGAATGAGGTATCATACTTTACTATAGGCTATTTTACTGGCACTTAAGGTATTATAGATTTTGACGGTTTAAATTTGAAATTGGAAGTCATTTTGACAGTTTACCTATTATAACACAGAATCTGACTGTGAAACAATTTCAGCCACTATCCAATACGTTCTGAAATCCAAAATACTTCCCGTGAGACTTCAAATTTCAGGCCTGATATCCATATTACTCTGTGGTGTTTGTCTCACTGTCTTGTCACTTTAATAATTCAAATACGGGTAACTGTGTCGAAAACCGCTTCGAATTTATGGAAAAAATAAAGTCTATACAACTATATTATTTAAAAACTATACAGACAGATCTCTAAAAATAGTTGCGTTTTCATCTCTTAGGTTCCAAAAACAAAAT
The DNA here is from genome assembly GCA_031772625.1 of Pinus tabuliformis. Classification (NCBI taxonomy): domain Eukaryota; kingdom Viridiplantae; phylum Streptophyta; class Pinopsida; order Pinales; family Pinaceae; genus Pinus; species Pinus tabuliformis. The sequence continues at coordinate 235,885,094 of CM062806.1, read as the reverse complement.
TAGAAAGGTAACGCTTCGAAGGTAAAATTTCTATGTATCCTATCTATTATATGTTAATTTGTTTTTCCAGATTCCATATTATTTGTTTGCGATGGGATCTTTATGTTTATTCCGAAAATCGACCATTGACCAGAATTCAGCGAATCAGAGGCGAGAAAGCCAAGCTTAACTTTCCCGATCATTCGTGTTCCGTAAAAATCAGGGAAAAAGTAAAGCAATGTACAAAAAACCCTAATTTATTATTTGGCTTGAATATGAACAGTGGGATAAAATCTTCACATTCGCCAAATAATAAATTAGGGTTTTTTTCCCTGACATTTTCTTGCGACAGTCCATTTTTACAGAACACGAATGATTGGCAAAGTTAAGCTTGTGTTTCTTGCCTCTGATCTTTTTCGCCTCTGCATCATATGCCTTCTTGCCTCTATTTAAATACATGAAATAGATAACTATGAAAATTGGTTCTCCCGGGTTGGACTTTGTTAATGTGACAAATTGGTTATCGAACTAGAATTTCAAATGCGCAACACCTGTCACATTTGACTATCTGTCACCTGTGCCGGTGCCTGTATTCATAGCCCAGAAAACTTTCAGATTCAGATTCCATTTGTTACCCAGTGGCGAGTCTCTGTACTCTTTTCCGGAGCAGGTTTTTGATGCAGCGACTATCAAATACGACTATCAAATACGCTCAAATACGCTAAAAAATTTTCAGCCACTATCAAATACGCTCTGAAAATCCATATTCTTGCTATTTGTTTGCGATGGGATCTTTATGTTTATCCCATATTCTTGGAATATTGATGGTTGGGGGATAGGTTAATTAACATTTCCATATATTCCGAAAATCGACCATTGACAAGAACTCAGCGAATAGAGGCTAAAAATATCATAGGTGAGAAAGCAAAGCTCAACTTTCCCGACCATTCGTTTTCTGTAAAAATGGATAGTCCCAACAAAATGTCAGGTAAAAAAGTAAAGCAATGTAGGAAAAAACGCTAATTTATTATTTGTCTTGAATATCAAGAGTGAGGTAAAGTCTTCATATTCGCCAAAGCCTGATTTATTACAGGACTTTCCTCATTCTTATTCAAGCCAAATAATAAAATAGGGTCTTTTCCTGACATTTTCTTGCGACAGTCCATTTTTACAGAACACGAATGGTGGGCAAAGTTAAGCTTGCGTTTCTTGCCTCTGGTCTTTTTCGCCTCTGCATGATATGCCTTCTTGCCTCTGATCTACCATTGATTTAAATTTGAAAATTAAATACATGAAATTGGTTCTCCCGGGTTGGACTTTGTTAATGTGACAAATTGGTTGTCGAACTAGAATTTCAGATGCGAAACACCTGTCACATTTGACTATCGTTTAACTCTAGTGCCGGTGCCTGTATTCATAGCCCAGAAAATTTTCAGATTCAGATTCCATCTGTTACCCAGTGGCGTTCAGAATCAGATGGAGCGAGTCTCTGTACTCTTTTCCGACAAGTACTGCGCTAGACCGGAGCAGGTATTTGATTCCATTTGTCACTACATGTTTAATTAGAAATTACAAGTTTGCTAACCTTTGGAAGTTTTTTTCATGAATGACAAATTAAAGACAAATTGGAGATAAAATAATACAAGAAATATTGATTTTAATTTTATGTAAACCAGGATAATTTCTTTAAATATCTATACACATGTTTATAAATATCAACACGCATCTTTATTGGTAAAAGAATTAATGACAAGCCAGAGAGAGAAAGATTGACCAAGCAGAAAAGGGTCAGGGTGGAATCCTCCAGCTAAGGATCGGCAGAAGAAATAGGGCAGGGTGGAATCCCCCAGCTAAGGATCGGCAGAAGAAATAGGGCAGGATGTAACTAGTCAGGCTACAGGGGCACCCAAACCTTGTCACAATGTTTTCAAAGGGAAATATGCTGTGATGTCCACAGAGGATTTGACCTTCATTTCAGAAAGATAGAACCTTACCATTGATTTCTACCAGACTATCTGTTTTCGGGCATTGGATTCATTTGGCAGGCTAGAGGTTATGCATTTGCCCTCGTGTTGCGCCACTTAACTGCTTCACTCTCCACCCACAAGATTTCAAAACCTTATTTGCTGTAAAAAAAAAATAATTGGACATAAAATTAAATAAAATCAATGGTTTGCGAAATCAAATAACCAATAGATTAGGATTGGCCAAAACCCTTGCCAATCCGCTCGAGTGAGCCTTCACGAGTCAGGTCGAGGCCTAAATTACGATGAAATATTCCCAACCTTTTATAGGCTCCATTACATGCAATACCACGGACCATAATATTATGGGCGCACTATACCATGTGCCTAAAACCACTACTATTTAACAAAGTCAACCTTCACTCAAACCGCCTCTCAATTTTACCTAACAAAAAAGTCCTAGTCACAAAGATAACGTTCCTATAAACATGGAAACATTTGAATTTAGTAAATATGACGAGAATAATTGACGTGTTGGTTTATGAAATATGTCATAGAAACAATGTAATTTAGAAACTCTCTTATGAATTAAGCAAAAGCTAATTTTTTTGAAGTGACAATAAGTTTTTGCTTGTGGAATCCTTACCCAACATTCCCCATCATAGGATGAACAACTATCAAACAGGGGTTTCAAATTCAATACTTAAAGGTCTTGAATTTACAATACCAATTAAAACAACCTCATAATAATGATTCAATGGTTGCTAGGATGTTATCCCAACCATCGGTTTAAAATCCCATAGTCGATATCTTTGGTGCCTTGTGATAACGTTTAAGGAGTATGTTCCCCCACATTAGTGAAATCCCATGTCTAAGTTAACATAAACTAATAAGAACTAAATATTCATATCCCAAGTACAATAATTCCCAATATACAAAACATATAAATCTCCTAAACCTCATTAAGAATCACATGACCTAACCAATGCACTAATCATATACAATATACAAAATAAATAGATATCCTAAACCTTAATCTTGCCATGAGCTCTATTGCAATATCTACTTTGATGAAAATTTTGTCTTCATTCCTAATTTTGAAAGAAAAAATTGTTTCTTGGGTACCTATGATTTGTCTTCTAGTTACCGATCTACATGGGTTTTAATTTGAGGATAATGATATTCTTGATAATTTGGTAAAGAACCGGTAAACCATTGATCCAACTGGTCCTTGTGGAGAGAGAGCACGAAAAAAAAAAAAAAAACAAACAAAAAAAAAAAAAAAACAAACAAACAATCAGGGTTCCGATTTGTTGTGGGAGTCTTCATCCATGGAAGGATGCAGAGGAGGGAGCTCTTCTCCCTCCTACAAGGAGGTCGTGGCCAATAAGGGCAAGAAGCCCCCAGAAAAAGTCAGAAATTTATGGAAGAAGGAAGGAGTAACATGGAAGAGGAGGAAGAGGCGGCCAAAATAAAGGAGAACAGTAGCACTAAAGACAAGGAGGAAGATGACAAAAAATAGGAAACAAAAGAGAAAAAACAAAAGGGACCTTGTAAACCCAAAGCTGAAATAACACCCAGAGTAGTTTTAAATGATCTTGCGCTGCAAGCACACAAGGATCACATGCAAACCTACGCAATCATCTGCAAATTCATGGGACTATGGCCCACAGAAAAAGCTTTACAAACATGGATCAAATACCACTGGAAACCCAAAGGGAGCATTGATCTACACCTTGGGTCAAAGGGTTTCTTTACCGTGGTGTTCACAAGTATTGAGGATAAAGACAAAGTGTTTGAAGGAGGGCCCTACTTCTACGCAGCAACAGGTCTCTATATGAGGCCATGGAAGATGAACTTTGTCCTAGAACGAGAAACTTTTACTTCAATCTCGGTCTGGGTAAGACTCTATTCTCTACCTCTTGATTATTGGCAACCTAAATCGTTAGCTGCCATAGGGAATAAATTAGGCAGGTTTGTTAAAGCTTCAAAAGTTACTAGAAGAGGAAAATATACTTCCTTTGCTAGGATATGTGTTGAGATGGATATATCAGGAGCTCTTCCGGATGAGGTGATATTGGAATTTTTTTATGAAGAGTGGGTTCAAATGGTGGACTACGAGCATATTCCGTTCAGATGTCATAGATGTCATGAACATGGGCATCTTCTCAGAGACTGCCCTCTAGGTAAAATAGAGAATAAAAGCAAAACTAATACAATGAAAGACCCAGACAGCTTTCACAAGGTGGTCCATAAAGGAAAAGGTGGTAAAAGAGGGCAAAAGCTACAACAAAATGAGGGACAACAAGTTAGGCGGAACCAGTTCCAAGTTCTTGAAGAGGACAAAGAAAGAACAGCAGAAAATCAAGCAAATGAAGGGAGTACGGGAGAGAAGGAGAAAGAAGGAAACCATGAACAAACACAGGAAAATGATAAGCAGAAAGGGATAATGATGAGTGATATAGAACCAGAGATGGACCAGGAAATGACCCAGAGTGAAATGGAACTGGAGGAAACTGAGCTACAGGAGATTCTGGAAAGAGAACACCTAGATCTGGAAGGGTTCTTAATTCAGGGAACATCTGGTGGGGTAGAATCATTACCTCAGGAAGAGCTCAATAGAATACAGCAGTTGTATTTATGGAAAACTCAAGAAAAGGGTTCGGAGGGGGAAAAACAGGAACAAGCTGAGTAGCGAAGGAGTGAAAATGATAAAATCTACTCTGGGATTAGCACCCAGAAACCCAGGAAAAAAGAGAGGCAGAAAAAAGCAGAATGAGCTATTGATGGAGTGTGGAAAGCTCATGATAGATTCAGGTAAGATGAAAGATCTTACCAGCTACTCCTTTACAAATATTTAATCATGAAGTTTATTTCTTGGAATATTAGAGGTCTAGGCAGTAAAAGAAAACAGAGATTGCTTAGCAATAGAATGAAACAGGCTGCTCTAGATATAATTTTTATCCAGGAAACGAAATGTTCCATTCAAAAGTTAAGAAAACTACATAGTAAATGGCTCAGTAGGTTTGAATATCTAGAAGTTAAAGTAGAGAATACAGCAGGAGGTATTCTCACTCTTTGGAACCCTCAAAGAATTGACATAATTGATGCTGAGGCTGCAAGGAATTATTTATCAATAGTGATTCAGCCTGTAGGGGATAGGAGTACCTATCTAGTCATGAATGTGTATGGCCCTCAAAGGATAGAGGAGAAACTCAGGCTTACAGATTCCCTTGCGAATCTCAGGGAGAGACATGCCGGAATACCTTGGATCATGGGAGGGGATTTCAATATGATAAAATCACTTTCTGAAAAAAAGGTGGAACCAGAGCACTAAGTAAAGACTCTTTAGCTTTTCAAATCTTTACAGATAATATGAAACTAGTGGATGTTGAAACAAACAATGGCCTCTTCACTTGGAACAACAAGAGAGGAGGGGAGTCTCAGGTAGCATCTAAGTTGGATAGATTCATTATCTCTGAGGATCTCATGCTTTTAGATAAGGAAATAATAGCAAGTGTTCTTCCCGTTGGAGGCTCAGATCACTGGCCAATACAAATGGAGATCCAGGGTATAGGTACCCCCCGGAATAGACCTTTCAGATTTGAGAATATTTGGCTTTCACACCTAGATTTCATCAGTAATATTGAAAAATGGTGGGCAGAAGATCTACAGATTCAGGGAACTAGAATGTTCTTGCTTCATAAAAGATTAAAGCACATAAAAATGAGGCTCAAAGATTGGAATAAGAAGAATTTTGGCAATATTTTCGCAGAAAAGAAATCGGTCGAAAATAAAATGCAGGAACTCAACCAAGCTATGATCACGGAAGGTTTTGATAAAGACAAAAATGATCTAGTGGAGAAACATCATCAAGATTGGGAGAACTTGTGTAAACAAGAGGAAATATTTTGGAGACAAAAATCTAGAGTCCAATGGCTAAAAGAAGGAGAGCGTAATACTAGATTTTTTCATAGATCCACCATGGCGAATAGAGCACACAACAGAATTTCTTCAATAAAAAAGGAGGACGGACAACTTCTACAATCCCATGAAGATATAGAGGCGGTGTTAGTTCAACACTTCTGAGAAATAGCCCAGGAAAATAATCCAGAAAGAGAACATTATATCAGGGACTTAACTAAGTATATACCTAAGCTGGTGTCTAGAGAGGACAATTTCAATCTCAACAGACCAGTGACTGAAGAGGAGGTCAGTGAGGTTCTCAATGACATGCAGAATGGCAAAGCACCAGGCCCGGATGGCTTCAATGTAGATTTCTTTAAAGCTTGCTGGAATATTGTAAAAGAGGATATTTTGAATGTTGTGGAAGACTCCAGGATGAACAGAACCATCTTGAGAGCGCTCAACACCTCCTTCATCTCCCTGATCCCTAAACAGGAAAATGCACAAACACCAGATAGGTATAGACCCATAGCACTATGCAATGTGGTATACAAGATAATATCCAAGGTAGTGGCCAACAGACTCAAACCTCTGCTTCCTTCTCTGATTTCGGGGGAACAATCAGGTTATGTTGAAGGCAGACAAATTCTGGATAACATTATTCAAGCTCATGAAGTGGTTCACTCATTAACCAGCACAAGGAGAGCTGGTATGATCTTGCAACTAGATATAGCAAAAGCTTATGACAAAGTGAACTAGACCTATATCAGGAAAGTGCTAAAGGCGTTTGGTTTTGATCACAACTGGGTAAGATGGGTCATGGCCTTGGTAACCTCTTCCAGCTTTTCAATATTGGTTAATGGCTCTCCTTCTGAGATTTTTCTTCCTTCAAGAGGGCTGAGGCAGGGGGATCCGCTTTCTCCCTTTCTCTTCATACTCATGATGGAAGGTCTTGGCCGATCTATCAAGCATGCCAAAGTTATGGGCAAAATTCAAGGTCTTCCACTGAAGGAGAATGGTCAGGCTTTGACACATCAACAATTTGTAGATGATACCATGTTACAAGGAATCCCCACAGTCAAAGAGGCTCGAGCATACAAACAAATACTGAATGAATTTTCCATGGCTTTAGGTATGGAAGTTAACCTCTCCAAATCCAAAATATTTTTCTTTAATACCAATATTGCTATTCAGAGAAATATCTCCAGAATTCTAGGCTTTCAGAGGGATTCCCTCCCTTCAAAGTATTTAGGAGTTCCTCTAACTGTGAAACCCTTGCACAAGAGCATTTGGGAACCGTTGATCAACAAAATGCAGGATAAAGTCAGAAAATGGACGAGAAAATCTTTAAATCTGGTAGGTAGACTCGTGCTGACAAAGGCGGTGCTCCAATCAATTCCAATTTTCATGCTATCAGCACTACCGCCCCCTAAGGAGTTTTGCAGCAATTCAGAAACATCCAAAGAAACTTTCTCTAGGGCAGGGAGGAGGCTAGAAAGAAGTGGGCCTTGGTCTCTCGGGAAAAGATTTGTAAACCCAGGAATCATGGGGACCTAGGCTTAGATGACCAGGAGATCCTACGTAATGTTCTAGGGGCCAAACCCTGGTGGAGTTGGGTTAAAAATCTCAAGGCGCAATGGGCAAGAATATGGAAAGAAAAATATGCTAGCTCTTGGCATCACACTGATCTCATAAGGATGTCTGGAAATATAAAGGGCTCTGCTATCTGGAATAAAGCCTGGGAGAATAGAGGTTTAGTACAAAGAAATAGCTTTTGGGAAATCAGAGAAGGAGACCTTGCTCTTTTCTGGGAGGACAAATGGCAACAAGAACCAACACTGTTAAAAGAGGATTTTTTGAACCTTAAGCATGAGACTGACACCCAAGGTTTGACAAGAGTGAAATATTTTTGGGATTATACCCACAATATAGGAAAATGGAGGATATGGAAGAATATAGATTGCAGGAATGATAGAATACTGAAAACAAAAGCAGAGGCTCTTGGAAAAATGTTGGAACAAAGGATGATCTTGGTTTCTGAAGGGCAGGACCAACTCAGATGGGGAAACAACAATGAAGGCATCTTCAATATTAAGGAAGCAAAAAGTATTCTCCTTGAGCTGGATTCCCAGGCTCCGAACAGAACCTGGCAGAATCTTTGGAGACATCAAGGTTGGATGAAGATCAAACTCTTCATGTGGTTGGTTCATCACAAGAAAATCTTGACCTGGGACAACATTAGAAAGAGGGGCATGCTAGGACCTTCCATATGCCAGCTCTATGAAGCCTAAGAGGAAACTATGGAACATCTTCTCAACAACTATAATTTCACTTCTAGGCTATGGGATGATTTTGCCAACATTTTTCAATAGTCTAACAGGGACAAAGAGAGTATTACTAACACCCTAAACAGATGGAGGAGAAACTTTTCGGATAATGAAGTTCTCAACCTAGCTTGGGCTCTCATGCCAAGTTTTATTATTTGGAATATATGGAAAGAAAGGAATAAGAGAATCTTTAAAAATGAAAAGAATCCTGCTCTTCGCCTGTTTGATCAGATCTTAAAACAGATTAAGGAGACAGTCAGCTCAACAATCAGGAATCTTCCCAAAAATCCTCCCTCAGGAGCAGACTTAAGAACTCTCAGGCTGTTAGGTATGCAGGGGATCATCCCCCTAAGCCAGAACAGAACAACAAGCAAAAAGGAATCTGAAAAAGAGTACTGACAACCTCCTCCAAGAGGTTTTTTGAAATACAACATAGATGGAGCCTCAAAAGGCAACCCCGGAATAGCTGGCTTTGGGGGGGTTCTGTGGGATGAAGCAGGTAACATCCTCTCCCTCTTCCATTGTCATTTAGGAAGAGCCACCAATAACATGGCAGAATTAATGGCGATGGAGCAATGCTTAGATTTTTTGAAGCAGGAGAACTGCCACAATGTGATCATTGAAGCCGACTCTGAGTTAGTTATTAACTCAGTAAAAAGAATCAATTGCGGATCAGAGCCGGAGAAAGTCTCACAGCACTGGAAGTTAATCCGGGTTTTCTAGAGAATTCAGGGTCACCTTTAGGGGCTTAACTCAGTTAGGTTCAATCATGTGCACAGAAAGGCTAACAAACTAGCGGATTTCTTGGCCAACCAAGGAGTTAGCTGCAAGGAAAGCAGAGTTTTGACAGGGTGGCAAGCAATGCCACAAGGCAATCTGAAAACTCTTAGTCATAACCTAGCGGAAGAGGACAAAGAAGTGTTTCAGGATAAAACTAAAAAGGAAAGGTCTCAATGATCAATTCTCGGCTGGATTCTCTCATTTTGGTCAAACATGTAGGTGGAAGGCAGATTAGGGCAAGCTTTTGCTGCACTGATAATATCAACTTCAGGAATCAACGGCATAGGCCAGGCGGCTGGCTTCATTCCAAAAAGATCAATGCAAATCTTGGTTGCAGACTCTATAGTCACGACAAGGAGGAGTGGAACGACATGCTCAGTATTCCAAAGGGAAAGAATGGGGTTCAGGATTTTTCTGTTAGCCTTTTTTCCCACGGTTTCACCTTGCGGAAGGAAAAACTGCTTCCTGAGCGGTTTGTTGGTGATCGCACCACTCTCAAACGAAAGGTGGTTTTTGTAAATCGGAAGTGATTCCACACACCTTACGACACGTGGAGGAGGGAAGGTGCGGTAAACCGCCCTCATCGCACGGTAAAGTTCGGGAAAATTAGCAGTGCGATATGGATCTCATCCGTTGGATGCCGCGGCGTAAATCAATGATCAGAAATTATCGCGCAGTTTGGTTGGGGCGGAACGTTATTCATTGCGCGGCTTCTCGGAAATGTTAATTTTTGTCAAGTTGGAATTCTAGCCTTATGCGGTAAAACACCTCCTTTCCCTCCCCGGGAGTCAAAACTGCTCTCCAAGTGGTATTGGTTTGTTCGCTCCCCTCTCAAGTAGGAAGCTATTTTTGAGTTTTGGGAGTGACCCCATACAACGTTTGTCGCGTGGCGGGGGGTCGGGTTTGAAAGCCGCCTATATCGTAAGCTTAAGTTCGGCATTTTGGGCCGAGTGATATGTTTTTGGGGCGTCGAATTTAGAAGCAGGGTTCAACGATCTGGATTGAGCGTGTAGTTGTGTGGGACCAGGGAGTTAAGTTCAGCATGTCTTCGAGAAGCGAATTTATCCTCCGTTGTTGGATCCATATGTGATTTGGAAGGTCACGATTAAATCGGTTGGTTTAGTGTGTCTTGGTGGAGGCTTTGTTTGGTTCATCATTAGCCCGTCTTCCCTTTCAGCACCTTTTGGGTTTATTTCCCAAAGGCTTTGTCGGGTCTTTGTTTTAGGTTGGGGGTACTTGCCTTTGGCAGTTAGCAACCTTGTTCTTGGTCCACATTGTCTGGTGGACAGTTGTAAATTATGTAAATTATTTTTGGTTTAATGGTTATAGAAGGAACGTCTCTTGCCTTAGCAAAAAAAAGATAATGTGGTAAAGAACCTTGCAAAGAGATATCAATTTGGATTTTTCTTACTTGACAGCTCACTCCACTTTTTTATATAAGAATAAAACAATTAGATATCAAGGCCTTTAACATACCTTTATCTTTACTCCAACCTTAAGATGTAATATTTTATTACTATTGCCACAATCGCCCTTATTACTTTGACACCCCTAAATTATTGTGGGTTTGTGGCTGTGAAGACAAGTTAAACTTTTTTTCATAAATGAATTTGTTGATCGATGATTCACGAGGTGCCTCTCTTGAATACTCTTCATAACAATACTCATTGCATTACTTGATTGGACTCTCCACATATGTGGTTATTCACTACAATAAGACAAAATTTGGAACAAATTTAAAAAAGAGACCATGTGATGACAAACCGGGTTACCGTGACTACCAATAACCCAAGGCTAAATCCAAACACAACCCTTTATTAACCTCAAATTCCATAAAATTCCATGCAACATTAACGTGTGCAGTCAACCTAAGAATATCGATTGGCTTCAGGTTTCAGGTCAGATCTCAAGTTATGCAGGAAAAGGTTAAGAAGATTTTTTGATGAAAAGACCAAGGCTAAAAAGTTCCTACCCAAGTGACAAGGTGCTCAAGTAGGATTCAAGGAGGAAGAATAAATGTTTAAGTGTTGATTAGACAGAAACTTGTTGGAGTTGAAGCCCGAAGTGAAGGCCCTAAGCCCCAGAAACCTTATTGTCATATACAACAAAGCAACCAGCAAAGGGAGGTTTCAGAGCATAGTATAAGTTATTCAGAAGGCCATCTGACCTGCTGTTCTTGACTTTCCACCAGGGAAATCCATCCCCAAGTGGAGCCACTGTTATACTCATATACCAATAGGTGTCATATTTCATGATTGACTTGATGAGCTCTGTAATATTTTCATCCCTTTCCTTGTTGCAAAGGTTTTCCATATTATCAAAAAATCAAAAAATGTAAAAAATGTAAAGAGGGTATGCCCTAAAAGAAAAATCAAAGGGTAAAAAAAAAGAATAAAATGGTCAAAAAAGTGAAAGAAATGAACCCCAAACAAAGAAAGACCAGGAAAGTGTTCAAGTCCAAAATGCCACTTCTTTTTCATTTTCTGTAATAAGCATTGTGTGCAGCTTGTTAAGTTATGCCACAATTGATGAATGGCCAAACAGCTTAATCTTGTCTAGTTCATGTTTGAATTTCATGTTTTTAGAAATAGAGAATAAAGTCTGACCAAACTATTTAATCTTGGCAGATAAGTAGATAGGTAGAGAAGAAAAGGAGCTCAACAGTTCAATCTGAGCCCTTGGATGTAATAAGTGCAGACTTAGGTAGGCTTACCATGCAAAGAAAAGAAAAGTTGATGAGGGTTTGCTAGTCTAAGTGCACCCGAATAAAGAAGAAAAAATGCTAGGCAAAGTAGGCAGGGTAGGTAGATTGGTGTTGCAGAATGATACCTGTGATGGATTATGTTTCTAAAATGTGTTAACTTTCACTTCTATCACAAGTGCAATGGCAGACATTATACTTGGAGCATCTCAAAGCGAGATAAGGTTTCATGACTAACTACCCTTCATATTTTTCCCTAATCATTTACTAATTTCCCCCCTAAAATATTAAGAATTTGTTCTTAATATCACTCACAAACCACTCCTTCCATTTCATAAAGTTGGCCTAAGTAAAAACCCTATTTTACTTAGGAAGGTGCAGTACCTCACCCATAAACTCTTTTTTCCCTTTAGCCTAAGTTTTAATGTAAAATTTCAAACATTGGCTTAGCGCTTCTTATCATTTTGAAGTCATATTAATTTTGAACATTTATTATATAAATCCCATAAAATATTACCCTATCCCATATTATGTAAATATAATAAAAAAACCCCAAATATTAATATTCCCGCCCCGGTCGAATACGACCATAGGTACAATTTAACAGGGTTGATGAATTTTGTTTAAAATTCATTAAAAAGTTTTCCCTGTGCACTATAAGGGATTAATTAACCTCTGGTTAATTAATAACTGAATTACCCCGACCATTGAAAACCAGCCCCGATACAATAAAACATCAGTTATTATGGTCGGGCCCGCAAAGTTAACTGTCCTTCATATTCCATGATTGTCCGTCGTCCAATCAACCCATTCGCTATCCAACGGTCTACAACTATATTGCAACCCACCTCGCAACCGAGCTTTAACCCGCGGGAGGGGGAGGGGGGGGGGGGGCGGTTTTTCCCCCGTACCGCTGCCACGCGTCACCCATCCGGGGTGATCACTTGCCCTCCATCCAAAACCGCCCAACCCCAAAAGCGGTGCGGGCAAAACCGCTTACCGCCCTCCGCTGACATCACCCTTTGCTAACGTCATCTGTCCTTCTGCTGACGTCACCCGCCATGTCATCTTCCCCCATACTTCTGCTGACGTCATCCGTACTGCTTATGTCATCCACCCATTAAATCCAAAAAATCCCGCCAAAACTTCATTTTGTCCAATAAAACCGAAAAAACGCCATTTTTATTATATTTTTCTGCATACAACGCTCCAGGCATAAAATCGACTGAGTTCGCTTTTCCATGTTTCCGACCAGAAAGGCTACATCGATGAGCTCCTCCACCTGTCAACCAATCCTCCAATATATGGTTTTCCTCCTTGATCACAAAAGGCAAAGGTTCAACAACCTCAAACTACGACAGGTCGTATCAGGCAAATCTGGAAAGTCTTGGCAAAGGATATTACTCCTTTGGATTAAAGTGAACTTCGCAAGCAGACTGTCGACTGGAGAAATGGTTTATTTTACCCTAACCAGTGGACCTTCAGAGACACAAATTGCCAGAGGAAAGATGATCAGAAGACACGTTAGCGGTTTTTGTTTTACCAGAACACGATGGACAACGATGAGCAGGGGTCAAAACAACATTAAAGAGTATCAAAATAGCATCAAAGCATATCAAATCAGCATTAAAGGTGTCAGAGCAGAATTAAAGAGTAGCAGATCATAATTAAAGGTATCAGTTAAGACAGGCAGCCAGCGCAGAGTACTGAAGAAGACCAGCTGTTTCTATTTTCTTGTAAATTATTATTAGTCATCCTAGATATTATCTCACAGCTGTTATGAGATATTTTGTTGTATATTTTGAGCATAAATACCCCCTGCATTGGAGGATTGAGGTGTGGATTGTGGATTCCTAGACTCTGTTGTAATATTGAACTTTTGGAATAGAGAGCTGTTGGAATCAATTGTTGTTTGGCCTACTGGATGAAGAATTGAAGCAGAGGACTTGTCATAGATTTCTTGAATCAACCACTGGATCAATAAGTCCTCTATATCTTGTGTTTTACAGTTTTCTTAGTTTATTATATCATCTGTGTTTCATAATCTGAATGATAAAGAAAAGGTTAATTTCAGAATATGCTTGATTGCACTCTGTTTTCAGTCTTTATTGTTCTCTGTGTTTTCTTCAGAATTAGGATAAGCAGTGAACTCTTAATTGCTCCTGTTTCCTAATTCTTTCATGTTGATTATTTGCTAAAGAATACTTAACTGCTCGTTATCGGTAATCATCCAAATTCCCTCTCTGAATAGGTTGAAGGATTCTTAACTGCCCTTCACCCCATTTGAGCCCATTCCATCTGTTTCAAGTCTTTATTTGTTCCTGTTTGACTATCTTGCTCTATGAAGCCATCCTCTGTTAAGAAACCAAATCCAGAAAACCATCTTCTTTGACTCCATTAGCCCAATGGACTAAACTACTCTGTCTTACCTCTCTGTTCTATTGAATCTCACCACCCAAACTCAAACAAAACCCTTGAACTTCATAACTAGCCTAATATCGTTAAAAACAAAGCTAAATCATAAAGAGAGAGCCCTCTCTGGATACAGATTGGCTAGATTTTGTATCTAAAAGATTGGTCTATGGTTACCTCAGCCTCCTTTCCCCTTCTTACAACTTCTGGGAAAACCTGAGTGATAACACCTAGGAAGCCAACAAACTTGATGTGTAGAAATTTTGAATAATTTAACACATATTCAACAGAGATTATCCTGATCATGTACTATTGCGGAATACATACACAATACATAAGCTCCTCTACGTTGATCATCAATACAGCAGCATCAATAACAATAAAACATCAAGAGCATTCACACATTAACACAGTATGTAACCCGGGGAAAGCATCTCGCTAAAAACCCCACACTATCTGTATATTAATGATTGATACCATGTAACATTACAAAGTACAATGCTTATCACAAGCAATCCAGTACCAACTCCACCTGTTACACACAATACAGCTCAGATCTTATCTCCAAATCTATTCCACTGCTTGCCTGCCTCTCCAGCTCAATACCTGCTCAAGAACTGATGAGAATGGTTTACCAAACTTGTATTTCACTTGCAAAGAATCACTCACACTCTGTTGGAAGTGAGCACAGACTACAATTCTTGATATTGGCCAATTCATTGGCATACTCAATCCCTCTGATTGTGCAAGATCTGATGCACAACTATAGTCACAACTGATAGCAATCTGATTCTCTAACACCTGTCCCTGCTGAACTGAACATGCACTGACATGCAACTGAGTTAACTGATGTATTCTATATTTGCATTATGAGTTAATAATTTTTGAATAATAACTAATTCACCCAACTCATCTCTAGTCTATTTTCCAGTTAGACTAAATACAACCAGTTTAACAAAGCTAAACTGAACACGACTCCATCAACTGCACCTCCAGTCCTCTAAACTCAACTCACTTGAGTTCTAACTGAAGTCCTACATGCAAATATTAGTCATCCCATAGGTAACCACGTATTTCCCTCTAGGATCTGCATGTACCACATCCGTAGCTCATCCTGAAGTGCTCCAAGAGAATAAGATCAAGTTTATAGTCCAAATATTATTATGAGACAATAATATTTGACTTTTCTATTTTTGATAGCCAGTCTAAAAATACACTTTGATCACTCACACTGTGATCACTCACACTATGGTCACCCACACTGTGATGACTCATACTGTGGTCACCCACCACTGTGATCACTCATACTGTGGTCATCCACACTGTGATCAAAAATAGAACTTGCGCCATAATTTGCCTGCAGGCCCACTTAGTGAAGGCGACTCTTTTCACTAAGCTCCATCATCTTGTTGCAATCTCAACACTCCCTCTCGACAAGATATGGATTATCAGCAACCCCTATCTTGCCTCGGTGGTACTCGAATTTGCTCCTGGTGAGAGTCTTCATCAGAATATAAGCATCCTGATCCTCTGTTGGAATGTATGAAAGCAACATGATCCTCCGCTGCACACAATCTCTGATATGATGGTACCTTATGTCCTTGCTGCCATATACTCGGCCTCTTGAGCTCCCTTCCCAATCTGCATCCTCCTGTCTGTACAAAGATCCATATCTCGATGTGCCTCTCAAGTAACGCAATACATGCTTGCCCGCCTTCCAGAAGAGCTTGGTAGGCTTAACCATAGCTTGTGAAAGCTGGTTAACTGCATAGCATATATCAGGTCGTGTATTGACCAAATACATTAGCGACCCCACCAACTGTCGATAAACAGTGGCATCCACTTCTTCTCCCGAAGTGGCATCCTCCTTCCTCCAACCTCTAGGAAGAGGAGTATCAATAGGCTTGCAGCCATGCATGTTGAACTTCTCCAGTATCTCCTGAGCATACTTGCCCTGAGAAACAAACAGTCCACCACTGCGCTGCCATATTTCCAATCCTAGGAAATAGTGAAGGAGGCCCAAGTCCTTCATCTCAAACTCTGTAGCAAGATCCTTCTTGCATGACAATATCAACAACTCATCACCCGTTAGAATCAAATCATCAACATACAGTACAATGATAAGCAACTTACCCTCCACCACAATCTGGTATAGGTTAGGATCCGCCTCGCTCTTGGAGAATCCAAGTCTTGTGAAATAGCTGTCTATCCGTGTGTACCAAGCACGTGGTGCTTGCTTCAACCCATACAGCGCTCTCTTGAGCCTGCACACATGCGACTCGCTGCTGAAGACCTCAAAGCCTTCGGGCTGCTCAATGTACACCTCCTCCTAAATGACTCCGTTGAGGAACGCAGTCTTCACATCCATCTAATGAATGTGCCATCCCATCTGCGCTGAGAGAGCAAGAATCGTCCGTATGGAAGAATACCTTGTGACAGGTGCAAAGGTCTCCTCATAATCGATCCCCTCTATCTGTGAAAAGCCTCGGGCAACAAATCTTGCCTTGTACTTCTCCACACTCCCGTCAGCTACCTGCTTAACTTTGTAGATCCATCTCGAACCACCACTGATTTCCCTTCTGGTCTAGGAACAATCTCCCATGCACTGTTTTTGACAATAGAATCATACTCTTCCACCATGGCGTCTACCCATGCGGGATCCTCCACAGCTTCCTCGAAAGAGGATGGCTCAGTCACAACACACTTGCTCATAAGAGCCATGTATCCAGTGTACCGATCAGGTGACTGTCTCTGCCTGCGTTGGGCTGTAGGTGGTCCTACAACTTTCTCTGCATCTTGAGCCAGTCGCTCAGCTTCTATCAAGCGCTTTCGCCCTCTGATGGTTGGCGCTGCATGAGTGGTCTCTTCCACTCCATGAACCTCGTCCTGTGGCTGATCCATGTCCTGAATCTCATCCTTAGGAACTAATAGCTCCTCATCTGCATGCAAGTGTAGCTCCCTCTCAAGCGAACAATTCATGGCTTTCTCCTCCTGAAATTTTATATCCCGTCGCACAATAGTTTTACCACTATCTGGCAAATACACACAATAGTTGTGGGCCGTATCAGTGTACCCCACAAATATCCCAACCTCTACGGTCGGCTCCAACTTCTTCCTGGCATCCTTCGTCACATGCATGTAAACGTTAGCACCAAAAATCCTCAAATGAGAAAGAGCAGGCTTCTTACCAGAATAAGCCTCCTCGGGTGTACTCATGCCAAGTATCCTATGAGGACAATGGTTCTGCACATAAACTGTTGTACTGCATGCTTCCGCCCACAAGTGAAGGGGTAGGCCCTGATCATGCAACATTGCCCGTGCAGCACCCACAATCGTTTTGTTCTTCCGCTCAGCTACCCCGTTCTGTTGTGGGTTATGGGTAGCTATGAGCTCTCTACGAATCCCTTCTGCCTTGCAGAAATCCTTGAACTCGTCCGAGATGTATTCACCACCATTATCGCTCCTAAGAGCCTTCACCTTCTTCCCCGACTCCTTCTTGACTAGTGCTTTGAATTCACAGAACTTTGAATATGTCTCGCTCTTCCTCTGCATGAAGAATATCCAGCACTTACGAGAGAAATCATCAACAAAAATCACATAATACATGTGTTTTGCTGTCGAAGCAACTGAGAAAGGTCCACACACGTCTGTGTGAATTCTCCCAAGGATCGTCGTGGTGTGACTATCCTTCTCGTGAAAGGTGGCTTTCACAAACTTCCCCAAAGTACACCCCTTGCACTGATCTGACTGCGCAAGTGTGCTTTTAGGAAGCCCTGTAGTGATCTGCTGCAGTATCTTCAAGGCTCCATGGTGAAGGTGACCCAATCTCCTGTGCCACAACTCGCCATCATCCCGGCTCACCAATCCTTCTGCCTTGCCCGCCATTGTTGCGCATCCATCTACATGCAACTGATAAAGGTTCCTCACTCGAACCCCTATCTTCCGGGTCTCACCAGTTGTCTTGTTGCGCAAGAAAGCCTTTCCCTCGCTGAAAACAACATCATACCCCTTGTCTTCTAACATCACCACTGAGATAAGATTCTTCTTCAATCCTGGAACATGCATGACTTCCTTCAATACGAAGGGTTTACCAGACTCCCTCTTAAAGGAAATGGTACCAATACCGGTCGCACTGTATCTACCATCATCGCCCATCTCGATGTGCACTCCAAGATCTTTGTACTCCACATCATAGAACAAATCTCTATCTCCCGTGATGTGAAAAGACGCACCACTGTCCAAGAACCACACTGATCCCATCACACTTGAAACCAAGTATGTGATCAATGAAAAATCAAGCTCAAACTGTGAGGCTAGAGCCTCTCCTGCTGAAGATCCAGCAGCCTGCTTGTTCTTCTTCTTCTGCGGACAATTAGTGGCATAGTGTCCGTGCTGGTGATAGTGAAAACACTTCACCTTGGACATATCCTGCTTCTTACCTTTCGCACCAGACTTAGAACCTTTCTTGCTCTTCCCTTTCTTTGCTTTGGCAGCCAAAGCACAATTTTCTTCATCAGCTCCATTTGACGAAGACCCTGGTACTCCGCCTGATCTCCTCCTGCACAAGATCTGACCATAGTCTTTCCCATCCTGGAAATTTCTCCCGACCATTGACAAGAGTCCTGATAGGAATGCCAACTCTTCAGAAGACCAAGGAGAGCCAAGCTCACCAAGTCCTCATCATTGGCAGTAACCCCCACACTTCCCAGCTCATCTCGACACTGAGTGAACTTCGTGAGATACTTGGGTATACTGTCACCCTTCTCGCATTTGATGTTTCTGAGTTTATCTTTGAGCGCCAACTTCCTCTGATCGCTCTTGCTTTGGAATAATTCTGTTAATGATTTCCACATCAAATATGGAGTAGCCTTTCCATGGAGGCTGGACACAATGTGATCCTTCACGCCCTCCAACAGAATCCTTCGACATTTTGCGGTCTTCTTTTGCCAAGCATCAGCTTGAGTAGCATCAGTAGGCTTTGGGACATCCGTCTCTATGAACTCCTTCAGCCCGTTATCATCCAATACTGCCTCCATCCTGTCCTTCCATGCAATATAGTTTGAGCTGCCCTCAAAAGCATACTCCAATCGCAATCAGTTGAAAGACATTGTTGCGTTGTCACCAAGAAAAAACTACTGCAAATTCGAATTCCACGAGCAACCAACTCAACCGCCTCGGATCTAAGATTTGTGAGAACACAATATTTCTCGTACATAGATTGACTGTATGGGCATTCACCGGATATCTCACCTTCCAAAGGAAGGATGAATCCAGAGGCTACCTGGCCCGATTACAGACTCTCCCTGAAGAAATAGAATGTAAACACTTCCTGAATAGTAGATCTGATGATCAACAACTCTGATACCATGTAGAAACTTTTTCTACAATTATCTAGCTCGCTCTGATACCATGTAGAAATTTTGAATAATTTAACACATATTCAACAAAGATTATCCTGATCATGTACCATTGCGGAATATATACACAATACATAAGCTCCTCTACGTTGATCATCAATACAGCAGCATCAATAACAATAAAACATCAAGAGCATTCACACATTAACACAGTATGTAACCCGGGGAAAGCATCTCGCTAAAAACCCCACACTATCTGTATATTAATGATTGAGACCATGTAACATTACAAAGTACAATGCTTATCACACGCAATCCAATACCAGCTCCACCTGTTACACACAATACAGCTCAGATCTGATCTGATCTCCAAATCTATTCCACTGCTTGCCTGCCTCTCCAGCTCAATACCTGCTCAAGAACTGATGAGAATGGTTTACCAAATTCGTATTTCACCTGCAAAGAATCACTCACACTCTGTTGGACGTGAGCACAGGCTACAATTCTTAATATTGGCCAATTCATTGGCATACTCAATCCCTCTGATTGTGCAAGATCTGATGCACAACTATAGTCACAACTGATAGCAATCTGATTCTCTAACACCTATCCCTGTTGAACTGAACATGCACTGACATGCAATTGAGTTAACTGATGTATTCTATAGTTGCATTATGAGTTAATAACTTGTGAATTAATTAATAACTAATTCACCCAACTCATCTCTGGTCTATTTGCCAGTTAGACTAAATACAACCAGTTTAACAAAGCTAAATTGAACACAACTCCATCAACTGCACCTCCAGTCCACTAAACTCAACTCACTTGAGTTCTAACTGAAGTCCTGCATGCAAATATTATTCATCCCATAGGTAACCACGTTTCACATTTCACTGTCACATTTGAATATCTTTTAACTCTAGTGCCGGTGCTTGTGTTCATAGACCAGAAAATTTTCAGATTCAGATTCCATCTGTTACCCAGTGGCGTTCAGGATCAGATGGAGTGAGTCTCTGTACTCTTTTCCGACAAGTACTGTGCTAGACTGGAGCAGGTATTTGATTCCATTTGTCACTGAATGTTTAATTAGAAATTACAAGTTTGCTAAGCTTGGGAAGTTTTTTCGTGTGCAAGTTCCCCGTGATTAAACATACGAGCTTTTTAAATGAATGACAAATTGGAGATAAAATAATACAAGAAATATTGATTTTAATTTTATGTAAACTAGGATAATTTCATTAAATATCTATACACATGTTTATAAATATCAACACGCATCTTTATCGGTAAAAGAATTAATGACAAGCCAGAGAGAGAGAAAGATTGACCAAGCAGAAAAGGGTAAGGGTGGAATCCTCCAGCTAAGGATCGGTAGAAGAAATAGGGTAGGGTGGAATCCCCCAGCTAAGGATCGGCAGAAGAAATAGGGCAGGATGTAACTAGTCAGGCTACAGGGGCACCCAAACCTTGTCACAATGTTTTCAAAGAGAAATATGTTGTGATGTCCACAGAGGATTTGACCTTCATTTCAGAAAGATAGAACCTTACCATTGATTTCTACCAGACTATCTGTGTTCGGGCATTGGATTCATTTGACTATCTTTTAACTCTAGTGCCGGTGCCTGTATTTATAGCCCAGAAAATTTTCAGATTCAGATTCCATCTGTTACCCAGTGGCGTTCAGAATCAGATGGAGCGAGTCTCTGTACTCTTTTCCGACAAGTACTGTGCTAGACTGGAGCAGGTATTTGATTCCATTTGTCACTGAATGTTTAATTAGAAATTACAAGTTTGCTAAGCTTGGGAAGTTTTTTCGTGCGCAAGTTCCCCGTGATTAAACATACGAGCTTTTTAAATGAATGACAAATTGGAGATAAAATAATACAAGAAATATTGATTTTAATTTTATGTAAACTAGGATAATTTCATTAAATATCTATACACATGCTTATAAATATCAATACGCATCTTTATTGGTAAAAGAATTAATGACAAGCCAGAGAGAGAAAGATTGACCAAGCAGAAAAGGGTAAGGGTGGAAT
The DNA here is from genome assembly GCA_031772625.1 of Pinus tabuliformis. Classification (NCBI taxonomy): domain Eukaryota; kingdom Viridiplantae; phylum Streptophyta; class Pinopsida; order Pinales; family Pinaceae; genus Pinus; species Pinus tabuliformis. The sequence continues at coordinate 235,863,626 of CM062806.1, read as the reverse complement.
CCTCCAGCTAAGGATCGGTAGAAGAAATAGGGTAGGGTGGAATCCCCCAGCTAAGGATCGGCAGAAGAAATAGGGCAGGATGTAACTAGTCAGGCTACAGGGGCACCCAAACCTTGTCACAATGTTTTCAAAGAGAAATATGTTGTGATGTCCACAGAGGATTTGACCTTCATTTCAGAAAGATAGAACCTTACCATTGATTTCTACCAGACTATCTGTGTTCGGGCATTGGATTCATTTGGTAGGCTAGAGGTTATGCATTTGCCCTCGTGTTGTGTTATGAAACCAGATCAAGAAAAGATAGAAAAGATAGATCAACACCTTAGAATTCAGCCTCTTCGAGGGGGCAACCTCCTTTACATTATGTAAATGAACAATTCTTTGATGATACAAATGAAAAGACCTCCTTTCTATATATAGGAGTCTAAGGGGTCATAACATAATAAGAGCCGACATAACAATAATAATGTAAAGGCACAATAATAACAATAGTGGGCTTCTATGGGGCACAATAGTAACAATATGGGCACTACATGGGTACATCAATATAATAAGTGGGTTGTACTAATAACAATAAGGGGTCTAGTAATATAGGGGCCTAAAATGTTGCACCACTCAACTGTTTCACTCTCCACCCACAAGATTTCAGAACCTTATTTGCTGTAAAAAAAAAAAAAAGGACATAAAATCAAATAAAATCAATGGTTTGTGAAATCAAATAACCAATAAATTAGGATTGCCCAAAACCCTCGCCAATCCGCTAGAGTGAGCCTTCACGAGTCAGGTTGAGGCCTACAATGAAGTATTCCCAACCTTTTATAGGCTCCATTACATGCAATACCACGGACCATAATATCATGGGTGCACTATACCATGTGCCTAAAACAACTACTATTTAACAAAGTCAACCTTCACTCAAACCCCCTCCCAATTTTACTTTAAAAAAAAGTCCTAGTCACAAAGATAACATTCCTATAAACATGGAAACATTTGAATTTAGTAAATATGACGAGAATAATTGACTTGTTGGTTTATGAAATATTTCATAGCAACAATGTAATTTAGAAACTCTCTTATGAATTAAGCAAAAGATAATTTTTTTGAAGTGACAATAAGTTTCTGCTTGTGGAATCCTTACCCAACATTCCCCATCATAAGATGAATAACTGTCAAACAAGGATTTCAAATTCAATACTTTAAAGGTCTTGACTTTACAATACCAATTGAAACAGCCTCATAATAATGATTCAATGGTTGCTAGGATGTTATCCCATCCATCGGTTTCAAATCCCATATTCGATATCTTTGGTGCCTTGTGATAACGTTTAAGGAGTATGTTCCCCCACATTAGTGAAACCCCATGTCTAAGTTAACATAAACGAATAAGAACTAAATATTCATATCCCAAGTACAATCATTCCCAATATACAAAATATATAAATCTCCTAAACCTCATTAAGAATCACATGACCTAACCAATGCACTAATCATATACAATATACAAAATAAATAGATGTCCTAAACCTTAATCTTGCCATGAGCTCTATTGCAATATCTACTTTGATGAAAATTTTGTCTTCATTCCTAGTTTTCAAAGAAAAAATTGTTTCTTGGGTACTTATGATTTGTCTTCTAGTTATAGATCTACACAGGTTTTAATTTGAGGGTAATGGTATTCTTGATAATTTGGTAAAGAACCTTGCAAAGAGATATCAATTTGGAGTTTTCTTACTTGACGGCTCACTCCTCTTTTTTAATATAAGAATAAAACAATTAGATATCAAGGCCTTTAACATACTTTTAGCTTTACTCCAACCTTAAGATGTAATATTTTATTACTATTGCCACAATCGCCCTTATTACTTTGGCACCCCTAAATTATTGTGGGTTTGTGGCTGTGAAGACAAGTTAATCTTTTTTCTCATAAATGAATTTGATGATCGATGACTCACAAGGTGCCTCTCTATGAATACTCGTCATAACAATACTCATTGCATTACTTGATTATACTCTCCACATATGTGGTTATTCACTATAATAAGACAAAACTTGGAACGAATTTAAAAAGGAGACCATGTGATGACAAACCGGGTTACTGTGACTACCAATAACCCAAGGCTAAATCCAAACACAACCCTTTATTAACCTCAAATTCCATAAAATTCCATGCAACATTAACGTGTGCAGTCAACCTAAGAATACGAAAATTTTTGTGAGAGATTTTTCTCTCACCTTCCCATTTTTTTCCCTCCTCATCCAATTACATGGGATTCATCTTATCAAATGGTGCAACGGGAAGGAAAAACAGGCATTTAAAACCCAAACATAGAGTCCTGAAATTTATGCTTATAGGTGCTATTGGGCTGAAGAATTAACCTTAAAATACATCCACTTTCACTCCATTCACACATTTTCTCACCTTAATTCCACCACCATGTCACCACATCAGCTTCACTTTCATCATTAAATGGGTTACCATTTCATTTTCCAAAACATTATTAATTCTTAGTATTTTTAAGTCAATTTGTGGTTAAAATTTAGAAAATAATATCCATATACTTATACCTAACAATTAGAATGAGTTTGTTGACATGTGTAGGTACAAAGGAAGCTTCTAAGGCACCCTTATGTGGCACTCCATGTTCAAATTCGAATAGCATTCAAATGTTCGTCAATAGCATTCAAAATTGTTTACCATTCCCAAAGAGCATTTAAATGTTTATAAATTTATTGAATAGCCTTTAGAGTAGTGTATAATATTATTATAGAAACATTCAAAGTTATATGCCTTTGGAACAATGTATTGTTTGCATATTGGGTAATGCATTGGTTGCACAAAATGGGCAACATATTGTTTTTCCCATAACAAGTGAATTTTTGAATTAAGGAATCCATTGTGCAATCTCCATCTATCCCTGTCAAAATCAATTCACCTGTAGCATACTCTTTCTTCATGTCCCCAGCAAGCCAACAAACTTGATGCACCCATCTTCCACACCTGCCTCACTAAAAACATCCTTCAAATTGGGCAGTCTGCTCATCCATGCCAAAGCCAATCTTAAGGAATAGATGGAGAATCTCTGAACCGTGGTATTAAACCAACATTTGACTACCTTCTTGGTGGAATCCGATGTCTGAAATTCCTTCCACTAGTCCAAACGAGATCTTATCAGTCTTGTGTCTCATTTTGTTGTGACTCTTCCGTATGGGCATTACTGTTATCTTGATGGGTTTCAAAGTGGCATTTCATGTCACCAATCAAGCCTTTCGATGAACTAAATATTTAATTTTGTTACATCATTGCTAGAAGACTTTGACACGTCGTTCTGAAACATGTTCTTTAATCAAACCAAAACAAATATGGAAAAATGAAGGCATGGATTTTCTCCGGAACGGAATGAATTACATTACCTAGAAATCATTTCCTTAGATTCCTAACGATTTGAGAGGAAATTGCAGTTCTTCAGTATCCTATTTTGGTGACTACGTGAAGAAAAAACAGTTTTTTTTAAGACCGAACACATCATTCAAATAACCCAAATATGTAGATAAACAATTCAATGTAAGAAATTTGGTTAAATCCTTTTAATAGTCAATTGAAAAAGAACAGAATAGTTGTAGGTTGTAGCATGCCTGATCGTACCACCAAGTATGCCATAAATGGATTTAGTTGATCCCCTATAGAGAATAGTTGCATATGCATACGTGAGCCTATTCCATGCCAATGTAATAAGCTGATCAAAGGATTTTGTAAGGTTTTTATGCACAAATCACAATTATATGACAATTGGGTTCATCATCAAAGGCTCTTTTGTTACCAACTTTATTAAACCACAAGGGCGCGCATTATTGAAGCAGCAAGCGCTCAATGCAGAGAACAAGCTGCAGGTCTACCACATTCGGTCTGGATTGGGGATCTTCAACTACATTGAGTTCACATGCAGAACCATTCCTTTTGAGGATCCAAACTAATTCTAGGCCTCTAGAACTACCACGGTCAATTGACAGATGGTACTTTTGTCGCTATAAAGAACCTGCTAAACAATAGGTAATGCAGGCAATTTCCATTAAATTCGAAACCCTTTCGATCGACTTTTAAAGCAAAGAGATAACCAATCTGTTAATGGATTGAGAAGGTTCAGTAGCCACATTTACCGTTTCATTTGGTCACCATCCACGAAATACTTTCATTACGCATACTTTGATCGTTTCATTTGGTCACCATCATATGCATACTTTTAGCTAGTTATACATCATCATCAAGCTTGTGGGTACATTCTATTCCTGACCAATGTGCTTGCCATGCCACTAAATGAAAACCTAAAAGCTTGAGAGACAAAAGCTGACCTGCTTTCTTTATTTCAGTTCGATCCTTTATGTTTATGTTTTCTATTTAGATTTCCTTCTTTTTTTAGATTTATAATCCAGGGTACCTCACCTTCCTCCACGCTATTATAAGACTGAATCCAAATACTTTAACTACACATGCGCGTGTTATATATGCACTAAGAGAGTCGAGGTGATGAGAGAGCGATAATTGGTGCCACAAGCCACTTAAGCGACAGTGTTTCTGCACTACCACAATCCACTGCAAGGTCCTCAGGTTTTAGTATCGTATCGTGCCAATCTGCTTCCCTTGGTTTTGGTATAGGCCCGTGGGTTAGTTATTTTATGTTTTATACGCTTCTCCATCTAACCTACAACAATAATTTGAGCGATTTGAGGGATTTGATGATTTGATGCAGATTTTGTGAAGATACTAATTAGGAAAGATATCGATCTTGAATCTTTCATCGCGCCTTAACCTCTGCATCAATCAAATGTATGATTTCAGGGGACACAATAATGAAGACTTAGTGGAAATGTTTATCTATGTTTCACTAATTCTGTTGTGAATCCATAAATCTTTATGGGAAAGTTTGAATCCGAGTTTTCACTGGACATATGGAGTTAAATATCGTCCACATCAGTCACTGGGCAGTGGAGTTTCGTGCAATTTTGTGGTTGATCTGTTTCTGCTAGTTTTAAGCCTTGTTGAAAATCCTATGATGCATTGTTCTGGGTTACCTTGGTCAGGATTCATGAACAGAGACCTTCTCATCTTAAACCATTCTTTTTGGGTTTTGTGAGCAATGAAATAAAATATATAATATATTTCAAAAAAAAAGGGAAATGAATGTGGATTTGCTCCACGTGAACAAATGGAACATATTACTTGATTAGTGGAAAAAGAAAAAAAACGATTATATTTTTTTATTTTCTTTTGGATACAAAATAAATTTTAGTTTTTAATTTTAGTTTTAAAACATATATGTGTGTGTGTGTGTGTGTGTGTGTGTGTGTGTAATCAAAGCAATTAAAAAAAAATCAAAATAACTAAAAAAAAAAATCAAAATAATTAAAAAAACTCAAAACAATAAGAATAAAAAAATAGATAAAATCAAAACAATTGAAAAAAACAAAACAAATAGAAAAAAACAAACAATAAAAAAAAATCAAAACAATTAAAAAACATTTGGAGGATTATGCTTAGAGTTGGCATTAAAATCTATGCTTTCATTATGGTTGTATGCGTTTATGAGACATACTAATCTGTAGAATATGCTCTTTGTCATGCACATTCGAGGAGACATCTAACACAAATAGGGAGATGAGTTAATTTTCGTGGTTATTACTTAAAAATGGATTGTTATCAATATTATGATTGGACTAAAAATTATGCTTTTGATTCTCCTTAATCTATTTCATTTGGCATTAATTTTTGCGAAGGAATCAGGAAGGGAATGACCATCTCTTCTTGAAGACACTTATGTTCTTTATGCCAAGTTTTTTTTTGCAGATTTCAGATGATCAACTGATCATTAAGGAAACTAATTGTGTGCACAATTGTTCTTCAAAAGACTAATTTCATGAGAAATTCTAAAGAACAAGTCCATGAACATAAATGAAATTTCTAGAAAATTACAAGTTCTTGCAACTTCCTATAACAACTTAATGGTTTGACATGTTGCATGACAGATTAGCAAATTCAAAGAGCTGGGGTTTGTTCCTAAATGTACAAGGATGGTGAAATACCTATCCACACATGAATTCGATGTCTACTGGTGGTTGGTCAACACTGTTCAAACTCAGCTATTTTAGCAGAAATTCCAGAATTATTGAGAAAATTTGTTATATTTGAGATTTTGCATGCCAAAATTCACTTTTTCCCAGCAAGAGACATTATCCACTCCTCGCAATCCACATACACTTCATTACATTTTCATCAATGTTAACCCACCAATAAAACCAACGAAGCTCATCTACAAGCTTTTTGTTCCACTTTACATATTCATTATGAGTTTCCTTTTTCCTACACTTGCAAATAAAACCTTGCTTCCATACACCATTGAGTCCATAGTCCTTGAGTCTAAATATTTTTCTAAAAACACCTTGAAGCTTTCATGCCTTAAGGGCAAGCTATCATGTCGATAAACAAGGGAATACCAATGTCCCTTGTTCGTCGGATCTTCTAAGTATTCGACAACAAAAAATTCATTCATACTTAGAAAGATGTGTTCGGGGCATCTTGACTCTCATCCACATCAAATATGGGAGCTCTCGTGTTGACTAGTGGCATCCATCAATGGCCACTAAGTTAACAATTTCTTGTTATGTTCGACACCAAAACATTTATTCACATGACAAGAATTGTGCCAATGAGCGTTGAAGACTTGAAGACCAATCATTTTGTAGCAGAGGAAGCAAAATTACTTTCATTACTTTTTAGTTTTTGATGTAAATGACTTGAGGACAAGTCAATAAATAAAGCTGGGGGGGGAGTGTAAATTCTAAATTTTGTATACCTTCCAAGCCTTATACATTTCCAGCCGCATTTAGCAGTAGATGCAGCGACAATAAAAGATTCACATTTTTTTTACTTCATCCACCATTTTCACAACCAAGTAAAGAAGACTATGATCATAATTTTGCAGCCACACATGCACAACTCTCATCCATTTTTGAAAGGGTAAGTTGAGGTATGATATTTTCTAACTTTTAACCATTTAATTCCTTGAAAGCTAGAATGATAATTTTTGGAAAAAACTTCCTTTCCTCATTTCATAGAATTACCAAAACCATCAGTTTGGGGAGAGGATATATTTACATTCATACTTTATCACATTCATAGTTTTCCATATTCATATATCACATTCTCTCCCTTTCGTTTTTTCGTTCATCATTTTATTTTGAGGTTTTGTGGTGGCGTTGTTTCTTAGACCAGTTCCATGTACAAACCCCCTTGTTAGTGTACGTGTGTCATGGAGGCATGGCTTAATTTTGCCAAATCTCACATTTGTCTATTGCTAGCCCTTACAAGTAAAAAGTTTTCTTATGGAAAAGTGCAACTTTATTTTTCTTTAAATTCATCTCAAATATAGTTATGGTGTAGACCTCTTTTAGCTAAATTTCCTTAGACACTATAATTTTCTTTCCTCTAGCGTTATCTCTTTCGGTGCTAATGTTTTTACTTGGGTCTTGTTAGTATATCACTCATACTAGGGTTCCATTCCAACCAGTTTCGAGTTTTGTTCGCCTTCATGTAATAAGCTTTTCTTTTACGACGTTCACCTGTGCCTTGTCTTACTTATTTATCTTATTTGTAGGGATGGCCTTATATGCAATTTATATGTGTAGTAATAACTTTTCCCCTCTTTCTAGATACGGAGTAGCATGGATTAAATTAATGGATTTAGCAGTTCTAGATCCAATGGTGAATGTAAGGTAATCTCTTATATGTTTTTCTTACCTTCCTTTTAATTCTTGTTTTTTCAACGCGTAGTTTTGATGTTCTTATTATGGAAAATGACCCCTCTATTGGTTTTCTCGTTTGATTTCTTGTAAGAAATTTCTCATGAGGTCACCTTTTTTTACTTTTGAGGTTGTTTTTTTTCTTGATTTTGTTTTTCCACAACTTTGTATTGCCCAAAAATATTTTTGCAGACTATTAATAATACTGCCTATTTCTATTGGCACAACAAGGAGTACGCACTGCCTTTAACCACATTAGATAAGAGTGTTTAATTCATCTATTTTTGTTATTTCATTCCTAACTCAAACTTGTGCAATAAAGTATTTATATGTTGGTTTCACTATAATGCAAGTATGAGAACAACTTTGGAAAACTCTTTTACCCCTATGCGATTGGATACCATGGTAGGATTTTACCCCTGTGCGATTGGATACCATAGTAGGCTTCTTATGTAATTCCATTCTAACTTGCAATTAAAAATTAATTTATTATATCATTTGGTTATACTAACGTGCACCAATTCCTAAGTGTGATTTACATATCAAAATGAATAGCCGCAATAGGGTACACCATTGCTTAATAAATATTAGGTTATTATTACTTCACGACATGACTTATGTTATTATGTCTAGAGGTGCCCCTCAAATTCTTCATAGTACACAAAGATATTTTTTCATGTTGATATCCATGCGTTCATGGCACAATTAAGGTTTTATAAATGTTATCCCCACAATTATGAATGTTGTTTGTTTAGCTTGACCTCATAATACTACGCACCTAATCCTTTATTGCCACAATCACGCTCCTTCACATGTGATGCATGTTCTTACATTGAAATACCTAGATGGTTTGGATGTGAGGATGAAAATTGAGGGTGGGGATCTCCCCTTGTGAAACCCAAACTCTTGCACCTTTGTCATTTCACTCCCTTTCCTCTTTTCGTTGGTCATTTTCTTTTGAGGTTTTGTTGCAGTGTTGTTTCTTCGACTAGTGACATGTACCAACCCCCTTGTTAGTGTAAAGATGTCATGGAGGCATTGCTCAATTCTGTCATATCTCACATTTATCTTTGACCACGATTTACAAGTACAAATTTTTCTTATGGTAGAGCGCAAAATTTGTTTCTCTTTAAACTAATATTGCATATGGTTATGGTGACTGGCTAATTTTCCTTAGACTCTATATTTTTTTTTTCCTCTAGAGTTATCCCTTCTAATGCTAATGATGTTACTTGGGTTTTACAAGTATACCGCTCATACCAGGGTTCCATTCCCACTAGTTCTAGGTTTTGCTCGCCTTCAAGTAATTATGTTTTCTTTTACAACATTCACCTATGCCTTAGCTTACTTATTTCTATTATTTGCAGGGTTGGCCTTATCTATAATCTATATGTGTTGTAATAACATTTTCCCCTCTTTCTGGATAGGGAGTAGCAGAGTTCAAACTAATGGATTCAACGGTTATGGATCCAATGGTGAATGTAAGGTAAGCACCTAGATTTTTTTTTACCTTCCTTTTAATTCTTATTTTTTCAACGAGTAGTTTTTATGTTCTTCTTATGGAAAATGACCCCTTTGTTGGTTTTCCCAATTGATTTTCAGTAAGAAATTTCACATTGAGTCACCCTTTTTACTATTGGGGTTGTTTTTTTTCTTGATTTCATTTTTCCCCAACCTGATACGGTCTAGAAATATCTTCACAAACCATTAATAACACCTCCTCTCTTTCTATTGGCACATCAACGAGTATGCATTTCCTTTAACCGGGTCAGGTAAGAATGTTTAATTCCTCTATTAGTGTTATTTCTTTGCTAACTTAGACTTCTATAGTAAAGTATTTATACCCTCGTTTCACTAGAATGTAGGTACCAAAATATCCTTGGAAAACTCTTTTAACCTTCGCGACTCAATACCACAGTAACCATGTAATTTCCATTCCTACATTTTTCCAAGTTAGTTTCATTTCACTCAAGGGAGCTCAATTCAGACCCATGGTCCTCCTAAGAAATTTGGTGACTGCTAGCATTGTTGTCTATTTCTTCCTTGCATGCCCTATGAAACTTAGGCATTAATTCACTGTAGTTACTATTTTACTCTGTATATTTCTTTCAAAAGGCCTGGTTACCAGGGTGCTTGATGTAATATGAAACACAGTGCTTGGTAGTTTTTCATAATTCTATACTCATCAGAACTTTTTACTCGAGTTCATGTTTATAAACTTGCTCGAGTATAATTAATTCACTTATCAGACATATTTTATGAAATATTTTTTTTTTAATTTAGCTACTGTGAGGTGCTCTATAGATCAATTTTTAATATGCGCATGTAATTGCTTTTTTATCCCTTCCTTGGTTTTACATAGGTGAAATCTCTAAGTGGATAGTTGCTTATATTTGTAAGCATATATACACATAGGAATTCCATTTCATGTTATATATTAGTTAGATTTCACTTCAATATTAATATCGTTATGATTTCTGGAATGCAACATGGCTTGATGTTTCTTTCACTAGTCAATTTTGTGTAAGGAAAAACATAACTATTATTATATTGCATGTGCTCTTGGATAAAATTTATTTTCCGGTTTCCATACAAAAGTCTTTGTTGATCCCTTATTAGAGAATATGAAATCAATGTTTTAGTTATAATGAGCTCTGTTGAGAAATTTATAATTAAGTGAATTTTGTATTTACATGTAGTCTATTGTATACACTACAAGAAAAAAGGACACTGGTGAGGGTCAAAAAATGTCACCATAAGCTCATTGGTGATGGTCCAAAAGAGCCTCTGTCACCAAAAATTGAACGCCACCAAAGGTGGTGTCGCCAAAAGTATAGGTGTTGTGGTGACATTCAAGGTTTGTAACCAATAACTATTTATAATGATGGATAAGGGTTGTCACCATTTCATATGAACAATGATGATGAACCTTAGTCTCTGTCACCAAAAAACTGAACGTCACCAAAAGTGGTGTCGCCAAAATTATAGTTGTTGTGGTGAAATTCAATGTCCGTCACAAATAATGATTATAATGATGGATATTTACCATCACCATTTCATAAAAACAACAACGATTTATTGCGATGGACCTTTAATGGTCGTCACTATTGATGCATATATATAGCAACGTTCGTTGGTCATCACCATTTCATATTTTGTCGAGGGTCAAAATATGTCACCATAAGCTCATTGGTGATGGTCAAAAGAGCCTCCATCACCAAAGTTCTGTTACACAACATTTTGTCACTGTCCCTGTACTCCCCATTCCTTGATCCTAGAGGACCTCTATAGCGAATCCTACATTCTTTCCCTCCATGAAGAAACCCCCATTGTCTCCCTCTTCATGAGCAGATCAATTCCCCAGTGGAGTCACCAATTTGTGGTGAAGTAAAATTATAAGTGCAGACACAAACAAATTCCTCTAGCCCGATAGTAGGTCTAGCCACAACTGATACATTCTATGGAAGATTTCCTTAGGTTAGAACCAATTAAGAGGGCCTACCTCTTAGTACGCTTATCCCATTTGATGATTTCCTTGCTTGCTCGCACCAGCTATCTCTTGCTTCCTTCTTCAACCACCTGAAACAAGTAAACAACAAAAAACAACAACCGTGATAATAGACAAATTGTAATTCAACCTACTTAACGAGTCAAGAAACATTAATCCTGAGTAGTCATTTGATCTTTTGACTCATTAAACTTAAAAGATCATCCGAGCACTTCTCCTTTTGAGCTCGTTTCTAATCCAAAGTGATAGAGTCACCTTTCATCCTTTTCTCTACTCTTAAAACATGAAAAGGCAAAGTTTTGTTCCAATGTTCTAAAATTAACTTCCCACAAAATATTCCTAGTTAAACTTATCTTCCTTAGTAATTCTTTAGGGTCGATTACAATGGAAACATTTCCAGAGTTTACCATTCAAGGATTCCCCTCGGATGGGAATTCCGGTCCTTTTCCTTCTTTTGGAAATTATGTTGCTCCTTATATGGCAATGTTGTCCCTCCCTGGATTAACCATTGGTCTACCTGTCTGGTTGTTTTCGACCTTGGTGGTCCTGAGCGTCTCGGCTCATATCCACATGTCTCCTTCATTTGAATAACGTCAAGATGATTCTAAGGATGATCCCTCACCCTCTTCCCCCATTTCTTCACCCTCTGCTTCTACTTCGCTTGGTGAATGTTTCAAATCTAGTAACCAAGAGGCTAAGAAGAAGAAGTCAGATAAGTGAGAGGCCAACATGTGCCTGTTTTTATAAATACACTTCGTGTCCACAAACCTTCTGATCCTCCACAGAAGGTCATATTTCCTTGCAAGTTGTGTAAGGGTGACCATATCCTTCAAGATTGTCCTGGCATTCCCAGAGTCTTAGAGGTATGGTCTCAAGACCTAAATCGACCATCCCCGTCGACCTCTGGAGATCATGTCAATGCTACACCCTCAGCTAGGGATGGCAAGAAGAAGGGAAAATTTAAATTCCCGTGTAAGTTATGTGAAGGAGAGCATCTTCTTCACCTCTATCCACTTATGGATAAAGTTTCCAAATTTTTGGAAAACCTTGCAGCTCCTCAACCCCAACTTCATGTTGGTTATCAGAGGCTTTCTTCTAACCCTCTCCGAGTTGGTAAAGAGATTGACTTGGATTCATCTCTTACCCATCCTGTTCTTCCTAAGAAATACCCTCTTGTGTCTATTCCTGACCAACCATTGGTCGAAAAGAGTGTGGACTTGGTTCCGCCACTAGTTTCCCACTCTGGTCCAGAAGAGAGTGGTGATCATATTGCTCATGTTCTTCTCATCTCCTTAGATTCTCATGAATCAAAGAGTGACCCTCCCATCCTGGTTGTTCAGGAGAGTCCTTCTCATATTCCTGTACAACATGGGGGGAATCATATGATACCCCCACCAAGTAGTTATGACGTATCTTTCGATTGGGGTCCATTGACTGCTTTTTGTCTCCCTTCTTATTTGCCTTTCCAGATCACACTACAAGCCTATAATATGGTAGTACCTGGCACTATATTAGATGAAGGCGCGTCTGTTAGTATCATGTATCCTACTACTTGGCAAGTTTTGGGCTCCCCACAGCTTATGCCTATCACTCAAAATCTGTTGGCTTTCAACAGAGGAACCAGTCAACCCTTGGGGGTCCTTCCGAAGTTCCTTATTACTTTAGGAGGAAAGGCCATCTATATAGAAGTGATGGTAGTCCAAGGTCCTTTTGATTTCAATCTTCTCCTTGGATGCGACTATGTTTATGTCATGGGAGCTCTTGTTTCTTCACTTTTCCGTGTGGTTTGTTTTTTGCACAAATGGAGAATTGTGACCATTGATCAACTGTCTTTCATTGGTCACCAGGCGCCTCCTTTGTAACCATCGTCCCCTATCGGCTCTTGTTCGCAAGTAGTGCCTTCCCTGCCATAGGTCAATTATGTGGCTACCCGTTCCATCTCCGCATCTACTGATGATCACACAAATAGTATAGTACATTATGTACTGGGGGCATTAAAACCCGATGTGTCTATGGTACCAATTGACATGTATTCCTCCCAAAGCATGGTTCTTCCATCTAGTGAAGACCTCTTGGGAGCCATGTTCTTGTATGGTTCATGAACCAGGTCATTCAGGATAGTTTGTGATCTTGTGTTAACCTCGATAAATAATGAAGGAAAGGGTGTGAGAATAGTTCTTTGTCTTGTGTCAAGCTCGTTAAAAAATGAAGCAACTCCATTTTCCAAATTGAGTCTTTGATTAAGATATCACAAAATCCCAATCCAGTCTTTTCAAGATCTCGAAAATGAACCTTCATTCCATCCACCTAGTTGACTGAAATGAAGCTTGGGGGGCATGTACCTCGATTGAGTCATTATGCTGGGAGCATGCAAACTTATAGCAAGCATAGTTTCTTGTTTCAAGCTTATGTAAATGAAACCGAATCCAAGCAGAGTTCTCCATGGTTCAAGCTTGTGTAAAAATTAACCCATGCCCAATTTACATCTCATGATTTTCATTTTTATAAGCCGATTATTGTTAGATGAGCCTTGGTTGTTTCATTCCATCACCGCCATCTCTCTGGCCAATCATATGATTTCACTTGGTTGTCTTTCCTTTCCTAAGGGACCGCTGCGATGAGTGGTTTTATTATCCAACCTCTTGACCATTACATGTTTTGAGTAGTTCCACCATTATCGAAACCAGTTGCTACATTTTATACCAAACGTTCCTCCAGGATGAGTCACCTTTAAGCTTTTTTCTCGACTCGTAAAACTCAAATGAAAAGATTGCCGAGTATTGTTCCCTTTGACTCGTAAAAGAGAATAAAATGGGGGGTCTTCTTTCAAGCTCTTTTTCGACCCTTTAAACACGAAAATATTGTCGATCTCTTGTCATTTTGAACTTGTTAAAGGTTGTGAAACATAGTGTGCCCAGCCTACGTTTACCTCTTTTTCGGGTTGGGATGCACTATTTACGAAAAAGTTACTCATTGACTGAAATGGTCAAGCGCTTTTCTCAAGTATCATTTTCTACCTTTTCGGGCTCGAGAGACACAAATGTATTAAAAGGGATCATGTGGAGTTTTATTTTCCATATCTTTTTCAAACTCTCTAAACATGAAAAAGATACTGAGTTACACCTTTGTCGAACTCGTTAAAATATTAAACAACATTGGATTTGTCACCATGACGAACATCAGCTCCTCCTTCCTAGGGATTGTTAAACATACTAGGTCGGATTCATCTAAAGGATGAACTTAAAGTGGAAGCATATGTTATCCCCTTCAAGCTTGCGATTAAAAATAGTTGGGGTACTTGCCAGAAATGGTGGGGGGGAATTTGGAAATCTATTCAGTTGTGTCAGCATCTCACTCTTGAACAGGGCACTTTCTGCTTCGTGTCGGGTTGGCACATCCTCCCTTTTATCGTTGACCTTCCTAGGTTGGGCCATTCATTTTTTCCTTCCATTTGATCTCTGCCACGTCATCATGACCACCAATCTTATGGATCCAAAAGCTGCCAAACTTCTAGTTGTGTCACCGACATCTTCAAGATTTGTCCTTTTGTAGTTACATTTTCCTTTGATTCTCTGAATTAAACAAAATCATTTTTCATCCTTTCATCTCGTGTCGATGATGTGGGAAACATTATGGCCCTCCTTTGACATGGTCATTTCTCATCGACTTCATCTCATTATCCGGAAGTTGATCGAGAGACTCCTCTCCAGTACTTGAGAGCTTACATGCCCTAATGGCAAGTTCTTCGCACTCGACGACAAGTTCACATCATTGGCTTTCGATCAAGTGATTTCACGGGTGTTCGACTTCAGTCCCTCTATTCACGTTCCATGGATTATGCTGATAGTACCTTGGGGACCATTGTCATTATTGGTGGTTTCTCTCGCGCTTGTTAACAGTTTACATCATTGACTGGTAATCAAACGAATTTCTAGCATTTTCGACGTCGACACATCTATTCACATGTTAGAATTTTTACTTTGACCGGGTCGTGTTGGAACGCAAGACCCTGGGCTCAGATCACAAAAGTCCAGGTTGCGAAATGATGTGACATGGTTACATTGATATACATGTCTCTTTCAAATGGATGGTTGCGACCATACCATGAGTTATCATATGTGATCCTTCTCATTATTGGATGGCTGCGACCATACCTTGGTTTCATTATGATCCTCGTTGACAGATGGTTACGCCAATACCTGGATATAGTTACATGATCATTTTATGGATGGCTGCATCCATGCCTTGATTCATGTATCATTTGACGGAGTTCTCATTTATGTATATGTATCTATACTTTCTCGTAGGCTTTCTAACGGCATTCTACGATTCCCCGCACTGATTCATATAGTATTTCAGCCCTCACTCTAGTTCGACCTTCACTCTTTAGGGGGCATCTGTTACATAGCATTTTGTCACTGTCCCTGTAACCCACGTTCCTTGATCCTGGAGGACCTCTACAATGAATCCTACATGCTTTCCCTTCATGAAGAAACCCAGATTGTGTCCCTCTTCATGAGCATATCAATTCCCTTTCGCACCATTTCCGATGAAACTTCTATTTTACCCAGTTTACAAGGCCAACACTAATGGCTCTTGTCTTCCCTACACCACTGTGCAGAGATTATCACTGTGCCTAGCATAGACCGGAGCGACTGAGCTATATTCCAGTTGCGTCAGTCCTGTTATGGAAAGTTTTTTAAATTAAGAGTCGAAGCTTCCAACTCTAGAAGCTTCGTAACGGAAGTCTGGTAAATGGTTTGGCCAAATGGAGTCGACGATGTCAGTTTGGGCTCCTTTCCCCTATAATGATGGAACTACCTCAAGGGATAAGACCTTCTCCCATGAGAATATGATCCATCTCTCATCCATTTATCTTATATAAAACTCCCTTATTCCCGAGCATAAGCTGGTGTTAATGTTTTTGTGATAGTGCTATTTTGATTTGGAGTAAACAACAAGCTATTCATAGTTGTAGCTTTATAGTTGTGTGAGGGGGAAGTGTGATTTGGTTTGGAGTGAAGCCTAAATGGAAGAGCCTTACAACTATTGTTTATTAAGGCCATCATGGAATGCTAGCAGAAGTGTGTGGGAACCTGGTCTTGTCAAAGGAGAACAACAACATCAAGACAATGGTTTTAATCTCTTCTTGATTCAATATATATGCAACTATCGATTAATTTCCTACATGATTTTTCATCTTACATATACATGGCTTAATGTTTCTTGACTTGTTAAGTAGGTTGAATTACAATTTATCTATTATCACGATTGTTGTTTGCTATTGTTTACTTGTTTCAGGTGCTTGAAGAAGGAAGCAAGAGATTGTTGGAGCAAGCAAGCAAGGACATCATCAAACAGGATAAGCATACTAAGAGGTAGGCCCTCTTAATTGGTTCTAACCTAAGGAAATTTTCCATAGAATGTATCAATTGTGGCTAGACCCATTATCGGGCTAGAGTTATTTGTTTGTGTCCGCACTCATAATTTTACTTCACCATAAGGTCACATTGCCAAAAGTATAGGTTTTGTGGTGACATTCCAGGTCTGTCACGAATAATGATTATAATGATAGATAGTGACCATCACCATTTCATATGAACAAGGAATTATGGAGATTAACCTTTCATGGTTGTCACTATGATGCATATATATGGTGGTGTTCATTGACCGACACCATTTCATATTTTGGTGAGGGACAAAAAATGTCACCATAAACTCATTTGTGATGGTCAAAAGAGCCTCCGTCACCAAAAACGGATCATCAACATTCCATATGAATATCAAGGCACAATGGAATCGAACCACCAACCTCCTGCTTGTAAAGCAGGTGCTCTTCCATTGAGCTAGCACCCTTTAAAAAATTAGACTTAAAAAAAAATAGATCTTGAACTTTACAAATTGTAAATTTTACAAATTTCAATAAATTATAAAACTTTATGAAGTCTTGGCAAATATTTTACTAAACAAGAAAAATACCATCGAAGTTGCAAGTCCCTACCTAATAATTATGGAAGTTATGAAAAGTGGGTGGAGGGAAAAATAGTTACATAGAAGATACTCAATATGCTGAGTTGAATACTCAATTAGAAGTGGCACTTCGAAGACATTTATAGCGTATAAATCACATATAATGATCAAACCTAAAACTTACAATTACACCAAAGATTGATTTCACCTTGTCAATCATGTATAGTATGTTGTGGCAGCATAAAAATATGCCTCTAAAAGACTAATTTTCATTTCAAAAAGTAAAAAACAATGAGTATATATGATGCAATTTTGAATAATGAGCTACATGCTTGAATCCTACTAGCTATGGGGCCTAGAAAACTAATTGGGAGTGATTCTTGTTATTATTTAATTCAAGATGTCAAAATACAACGATCAATAACAATGATTGTGAAATGTAACTATTAAATAGATGTTAAAATTGTAAGCACAAGTTTGGCTAATATCTATTACACCAACAAAATATCCAAGGGGCATTCAAACACTTCCAAATCCACACCAAACACGAGTATCCAAAGATGAAATTGCATGGATACAAGGACATCACTCTCTACTTCTCAATCATAACTAGGTGCTCCCGCAAGTACTTCAACTAGCAACAAGGTGAAGACATGAAAATCAAAGCTAAAAGAACCACACAATACAAAAATACACTACATCCCCCTTTTACCTTTACATCATAGATCTAGGGGAATAAGAGAAAGATCCATAGAGAATAATATTAGAGGGGGGGGGATAATGATGGTAAGTAAAAGAATAAACAATAATGAAATCTACTAATTTGAACATGTGTCCACAAGTACTCAAAGACTGGAGGAAATAAAGGCACCCAACATAATTGATTATGCCCTTGATAAAATGGCATTTACTTCTTTAGAAAAAAGGAAGAAAATCCCAACCTCTTTTCTATTTTCCTCTAGAATAAATCCTTTATGTATGGAATTTGGGTTTTTTGCTACACTTTATGCTTACTCTCCAACATTAAAATAAGATTTCCCAAATCTATTTCTAGATATGTCTGGTTTGTTTGAGTTTGGACCAAACCTAGTCAAATCTTATCAAGTTCAGCCAAGATGCAATGTGCTTAACTATGTTTTCCTAAGCTAGTCAATAAACTTGACACAAGATTTTGAAAAGGAAGTTTGATAGAAATGACTACTCTAACATATTTTGACAAATTTCCCCTTTTTGTATGTCTCGAAAAGAGAACATGAACTAGCCTCCTCTTACCACAATGTGACTAGATAAGTGAGACAAATCTAAACCAATAGTATCCACTAAGAGATTGTGAGTGAGGGGCATTTATTCTGCTACAAGATGCTCATAACTTGCATCTGACTCCATCCATTGTTTTTTGTGTTGTTTCATCGATAAACACAAACACAATTTTGTCATCAAAGAGGCTTGAACACTGATATGGGAAATTTCAACACCTCACTTTTACCAACTAGGCAAACCACTATTTCAGAATTTATTTTAATTGTGGAGTTTTATGCCAATTTTCTATTGGGGAATCCAAATCAATCGTCTTTTATCGACTTTGCCCAATTTTTCCTAGGTCCATCTCTTGTGATTGTGCCCTCCACTGAGATATAAAATTTTGAAAACTTGTCTCTTTGAATCAAAAACTTGTACCATAATATAAATAGGAAACTCGTGTCTTCCAATCGAGAGGTTAACCTAATTGAAGATCCCTCTCAACATTTTGGCCCAGATATGAAGCTATACATGTTAACTAGGATTGATCGAAGAGTTTACAATAGTTGAGTAGTATTTTAATGGATGGTTCCAATTTGAATTCATGAGGAAGATATTTTGGTTCATTCAACACTAAAAGATAACATTTTTGGCATGTAAATCAACAAAATCTAAATCAATTTTTAAAATTTGGCATGTGTTCAAGAAAGTAGTAACTTATGTAAATAATAAATACTAAATATCAAGTAGTACATTCTATTAGTTTTCACGTTTGTTGCATCAAACAATGTAAATTAAATGAATTTCACTCAAGCAATCTAATTTAGCATAAGCGTGATGAGATAGGTACCATGGAAAATTTGGTGGATGCTTCAAAAATTCAAATGGGCATGTTTAAGACCAGATAATTTAATTGAATATGATTATCTTCTTTGCCATGCATGTTAATACAAAGTTATTGTACTGAAATCCCCTTCATAGACAAACTAACATCTCTAGAAGTGAAATCTTGGTTGATTCAAATGGTCACCTTACACGTTGCTACTTCTCTTTCTTTCCAAAGTTCATTTTCTACATGGTTGGCTTCTTTCCTGTGTGCAATTTCAAACCAATGCAAAATAAAACTTGAAGAGGGTATCGACCAAGTTTTGTTTATACAACTTCAATACCCCCCACTTGCAAGATTCCCAATTAAGGCTACATCATTTTATGTAGAGAAAATTTGGCCATCTAAAATGACTTGTTTGGTTATCCATAAAGGCACAAAGTGCTACTTCTTTCGGAAACCTATGGTCTTGGGCCATTACCATGTTTTATTACGTATGAGGAAGATGAGTTCTTAATCACTCATAAGTAGTTTAAGGGAAAATATTAAGTAGGAAAAAAAATTGAAAATATTAATTATTAATTAGAATAATATAATTTTCAATATGGTTTGCAGGTTTAGTTAAAGTGGAATAATGTTACTTAGTAATATTAAATTTTGTGACAATTTTAATATAATTGGTAAGAGAATGCAATATCATATTCTAAAGGGAGAGTGTCCAAACACATACGACATAATAGTGTTATTTGAGTCTCCTAAAATATTCAAACTCAAGATGTTGAGGAAGGAGGAAAGTTTGACCCCTAACAGTAACATGTAGGCTTGAACTTTGTTACTGGTGGCTATGCTAAGATTCCAAGAGATAGTATTTAAAATATTTCTTCTTGGGACATAACTGACCCCCACCCCATGGCATCTACCACCACTAGATTTCCTATAGATGCTCCATAAAATCACAATTTGAAGCAAGATTGAGAAGATATCCAGCAAAGAAAATCATAAACAAGGTTGAAGCTACTAAGATATTTTGGATATATGGGGATAAATAGAACCTTGGGAGATGGAAAAATGTTGAAGCCACCAAGGCTCACAGGGTTTAAGGGGGGTAGAGCAGGAATGAGGAAGATAGAAGGAATTAAGATGCTCAATGAGGAGATCCATAACTTTGACAACCACCTTCCCCACCAAAGGAATCTCATTTTGAAAAATCTTTTTATTGCAACCTAGCGAGAGCTTCCAACAAACAAACTTAAGGAGGCAAGCTAAACTATTTTAAACATGGGACTTTTTATGGAAGAACCTAGGTAGTTCTTAGGCCAATGATACAACTGCTAAGGAAGGATGACAAGAAGCACACTCAATGACTAATTCCTCATAAAACAAAAATTTCCAAATAGAACTATGAAAGGAACAATCAAGGAGGTTGAGGATAGTTTGATAGGCAAAGTTGAGACAACACACCTGGACAGACCTAATACGCCTCTTTTTTGGAGATTTTTAGCAATTGCAATTT
Source organism: Pinus tabuliformis (assembly GCA_031772625.1). Taxonomy (NCBI): domain Eukaryota; kingdom Viridiplantae; phylum Streptophyta; class Pinopsida; order Pinales; family Pinaceae; genus Pinus; species Pinus tabuliformis. The sequence continues at coordinate 235,842,779 of CM062806.1, read as the reverse complement.
TACTATGGGAAATCACCTAGTATAAAATATTCACTTAAGTGATACCATTAGGATGCTAAATATCCCTCCAAATCCTTTCTTTCGAAGACAAACCAACTTGGAAAAGTTGACACTCATATCCTTGTCTGACTATGTCACTAATTAGGTTCCATTCTCACAAATCTTTGGACTATCCAAGGATTTGGTTTAACTATTGGAGAATCCAAGCTTGGGATCAACAGTGATTTCATGGTTTAGCCGGAAGTAAGTTTTTGTGGCATTTATCTCCCTAGTGGCAGAGTATATGGAAGCAATTTTGGCGAGTTATGAGGCTATTTAGCTTCACAAGTTGCTCACAAATTTATTTGGTCAAGAGTTGGAACCTAGGTGGATACATTGTGATAATCAGAGTTCCATAAAACCCTCATATAATCCATTGTTCCATCACAGGTCCAAGCATATTGAGATTAAATATCACTTCCTTCGACACAAAGTCTATACAGGAGTAATGAATCTTCAATATATCTCCATAGATGAGCAGGTTGCAGATATTATGACCAAGCCCTTAGTGAAGGGAAGTTTGTCTTGTACAGATAAGCTATGAGTGGTGCAAAATACCTTCCTCATTGAGAGGAAGTGTTGATGTTTGTAGCAAGAGGACAATGATTTTTGCATTGCCTAGTTGTGAGGCATGTAAGAATCATTAATTAAATTATTTAATGTTGGCTACTGAGCTAGAAAAACTAAGGAAATGTAATTTTAATTACATTAATGAATTTGTTTTAATATCAAGTGAGTTAGGATTTAATCCTAGCCATTCATCACTTTGGATATTAGGGTTAGGGATTTAACTCAATAAGAAATTATAGAAACAAGTAAAAAGAGTGGAAAGATACAATTTCGAGAGAGTGATTTTCTAAGTGACTGTGATACTCAAGGCCAAGAGAGAAAATTTGATGAGAGATATTTTCTACAGTAAGGAAGTCACCCAGTGTATTCATCCAGTGGTTTTTGCAAGACCATGACACTTGGGGAAGGAGGAGGTCAATTTGGAGGAGTTGCAACCTCACACATGTTCCAGATCCAGTCGTACAACACACACAAGCTAAACATCATCTCACAGAAGGGGTCATATAGGTTTGTGGATCAACATTGTTGGTTGGGGGTTTGATATAGGATTTTTTTGAGGATTATATAGGCCATACAAGTGCCAAGTTTATTTCAGAAAAAATATTGTAGCTTGTAATTTTCTCAATGGGCCATTTTCCCAGATAGGGAACCCTCATGGTTCTAATAAATAAAAGTGAAGATGAGTTGGAGTAGAATTTTCTCCATGTGATTGATTTCCTATATTTTTCTTTTGTTTCCTAAATTTTATATTTGGTAATTTAATTAATGTTTTCTGGATTATATAAATTACTAGGAATTAAAATCAAATCTCTAATTTAGATATCAACTCATATCACTGAGACCAAGAATAAATACTATAGAGTTTAAATTTTTGTTGCTCATCCAACCAAGTTTTGAGAGGGAGAAGATACTGAAATTTTGAGAGAGAGAAGACACTGAAATTGATGCAAAGGTTCTTTTTCATCATACTATCTATCCAAATATTGATTTTCTCCCATTACCAAGGATCCAAGTTAACTTAATTTGGAGGAGAAGGAGGGTTGCAGAGAGAAGCTTCCAAATATTCAATCCACTTCATGACAAAAGGGAGTGGTGATATAGGTTAAAAATTCATTCCCCTTCTAGATATTTTTTAAATATATCCTTTTTCCACCATTCATTTTTCCCCAAAATGAGAATCCACAATAGATTGGATCTCAATGCTATGCTAATGAAGGCAACGTGTTTGACCCCTAGGGGCTCCAACAATATTCCATTTGATTAAGGGAAAAAAAATTTGATTGGATTTCCCCCTTGCCATAAAATAACACATTATATCTTTCGCTATGGAGAACATTGACATTACACCATAAAAAGTCGTTTCACATAATCTTTCATTCGGAAGGAAACTACTACTTTTTTTCCAAAATCACACATATGGAAACTTTCAATAAGATGCAAGACTAAGATATCTAATGTTTGTGGTGTTCTACAATAAAAGTACAATGATGAATACTTATCATGATTACATTTATTTTTAAAACTTCTACATACTCGCCTGTAATATGCATAAATATTAACCACCATTCTAACTTAGTAGTAACATTTGAAACTTTCATAGTCAGACAAGAAATATCATATGTTAGGTCCCTACACTACTAGTGTAACCCATTATTTTTATTAGTACAACCCCCTTATTATATCGTTGAGCCCATGTAGTCCCCATATTGTTATTATTGTGCCCTTTCATTATTATCGTTATGTTGGCTCTGATTATATTATGACACCTTAGACTCCTATATATAGAAGGGAGGCCTTGCCATTTGTATCATCCAATAATTGTTCATTTGTGTAATGGTAAGGAGGTTTTTCCCTCGAAGAGGCTAAATTCTAAGGCGTTTATCTCTCTTTTCTATCTTTTTGTGAGTTGGTTTCATAACATTTGGTATCAAAGCTTTGGATTCTAGGGTTTCGCTGCTCCAAATAGGTCATCGTGGAATTTTTTCTATAACGTTTTCTCTACGAAGTTTCAGAAGCTAAACAAACAACCCATTTGAGAAGCAATCGGTTTGAACCTCGGGTCCAAATTTCAGATCTTATCTCACTATATTTTCGGAGATATGATCTTAGGAAGTTAGGGTTTTTACAAGCTCTAGAATTTCATCTCAAACAGGTCATTATGGAATTTTTTTTGTAATTTGTTTTATACGAAGGCTCAGACTCTGAAATTAAAACCTAGTTGATCCAAAACCCTGGTGAAGCTTGGGTCTACATTTCAGATCTTGTCTCGCTATATTTCTGCATATATAATTTGAGGAAATTAGGGTTTTGGACGACTCCTGAATTACATTCTAAACAAGTGATCTTCGTAAAATCACCATAACTTTCTCTATGAGAATTAGATTAAAATTTCATAAGAAGTTGCACAAAGAGGACGAACTTTAATCTTCTGTGTATATTTTTTAGATCCGAAGGTTGAAACGGGTGACATGTGGGACTTCGTACAAGTTTGATCTACTAAAAAGGTATATAATCAAGTCAGCCTGGGAGATTGGTCATAACTCTTTCTTGGAGAATTCAATTTCGAGAAGACTGGTGGAATTGAAAAGAGGATGCAGAGGGCTACTACAGGTGGAAATTTTAGAACTTGGAGATCTCAAACTACAGAGTTCCATTTATTTCAAGATAGAGCTGCTAAAATTTGGAAAAAGCAATATGAGGAAGTTTGATGGCAAGGATTCGGTAAATTAGATACTACAGATGGAGCAATATTTTGATCTAAATGAGGTGAAACTATTACAAAATGTATGTATTGCATATTCATATTTAGAACCAGATAAATTTTTATGGTATAGAGGGCTTTGTTCTCATAAACCACTTGTTACGTGGTCAATTTTCATGGAGGAAATGATAGCACATTATGACGATACAAAGAGCAACACCTTCTTTATCCAATTGATAAATCTCAAACAAAAGTGTTCAATGGTAGAGCACATTGAGGACTTTCAAAAATTGAATATAAGGGAAAATGATATTCCAGAGAAGCAAAGGATTGATGTCTCCATAGGGACTTTAAAGCATAACATTCAACATGAGGTTCATCTTTGGGAGTCAATTCATTAGAGAAGGCATTCCTGTTGGAAAGAAAAATTGAAAGTGAAATTATGGAAAAAAGGAATCCCGCCACTCACGAATATAATTATGGAAGTGTTTTTTCTCCTAGCCTTCCATAACCTACAAGGTTTACACCACAATAATTAGAAGAAAAAAGAGAAAAATGTCTTTGTTACAATTGTGATAGAAAATACACTAAAGGTCATAAGTGTGCTGAGAAGAAATTATTTTACATAGATTATGAAGAGGAGGAAGAAAAGGATCAAGAAAAATTAAAAGAAGAGGATATACACCAGGAACCAACCCCAGAGAATGAAGAAATGAATCCGACCATATCTTGTAAAGCATTGGAAAGAATTACCACTCATCAAACTCTCAGGATAGAAAGATATATCAAGAAGAAAAAGGTTCAAGAAGTGAAAGATCACATCGATAAAGAAGAAATGAATCTGACCATATCTTGTAATGCATTGTCCGGAATTACCACTCCTCTAACTATCAATATAGAAGGACATATCAAGAATGAAAATGTTCAAGAAGTGAAAGATCACATCGATCATCAAGAAATGAATCCGGCCATATCATGTAATGCATTGGAAGAAATTACCACTCAAACTCTCAAGATAGAAGGACATATCAAGAAGAAAAAGATAAAAGCAATGAAAGATCACATCAAGAGTCAACAATAAGTTCTCCAACATTTAAAGGGTAATGCCACTTTGGTGCAGAATTGAATGAAACAACAGGCATATCAACATTGTAGTGAAAGAAGTTTTGATGTAGGGGATTGGGTATTTTTACAGCTACATATAAAGAAAGCTATTTATGAGAAGGAAATGTTGGCAATACTACATGCACTTAAGAAATGTCAACCTTACCTAATGGGAAGACACCTCAAGATAAAAATGCATCATGATAATCTTAAATACTTTTTGGAACAAAGATTATCGTTATAAAAACATAAAAAATGGGTCACAAATATGTTGGGTTATGACTTTGAAATCATCTACAAAAAAGGGAAGCAGAATGTTGTTGCAGATGCACTCTCAAGAAAGGATGAGGATGTGGAAGCATTGGTTTGTGCTATTTCTATTATCCAACCAGATTGGATAAACGAAGCAAGGGATGAATGGAAGAAGGACGAAGAAGTGTGGCCAATCATTCAAAAGTTGCATAAGATCCCAGTTCAAACAATATTCCGAGAAATTGACGAGGAAGGAAAAACATATTGCAACTTGGAGAAATCATAGAAACAAGAACCTGAAATCTACGAAATCGATCAATTTCAGAGTATCTCATCAAGTGGAAGAACTTACCCACTGAATATTCCACATGGGAGGACAAGAATTTTTTATAGAAGCATCAAGAACTACTCAAGCATTGAGGTCAACACTTTTTGAAGGAGAGGGGCATGCTAGGTCCCTACACTACTATTGTAACCCCTTATTGTTATTAGTACAACCCCCTTATTATATTTTTTTACCCATGTAGTCCCCATATTGTTATTATTGTGCCCCATAGAAGCCCACTATTGTTATTATTGTGCCCCATAGAAGCCCACTATCGTTATTATTATGCCCTTACATTATTATTGTTATGTCGGTTCTGATTATATTATGACCCCATAGACTCCTATATATAGAAGGGAGGTTTTGTCATTTGTATCATCCAATAATTGTTCATTTGTGTAATGTAAAGAAGGTTGTCCCCTCGAAGGGGCCGAATTCTTAGGCATTTATCTCTCTTATCTATCCTTTTTTGAGCTGGTTTCATAACATCGTACCTCTAATGCTGCTTGGTATGCTTACAAAATTCCATTACATAATCTTCACCTTCATAAAACGCTAGAACCTCCCATGGTCCATGTGGGTGATGATATGCCACATCTGCATTTTAAAGAACCTCATAAATTCCTAAGATAAGCACACTATGTTTCCTATATTTTGAACTTGAAAAACCTTAGAAATTTCTTAAGTATACAAATTATGTGATAAACAGAATAGCTCAGAAATTAACTTTAATAAAAAGAAAAATAATATATATATATATATATATATATATATAGAGAGAGAGAGAGAGAGAGAGAGAGAGACTTTTGATAATAATAAAAATTGAGCTTACACTCAAGGAAAGTGTTGGGTCCCTATAATACTAGTGATTACCCCATTACTATTGTAGTTATACCCCTTATTTATATTGTTGTGCCCCTATTACCCCCATATTGTTATTTCTGTGCCCCATAGAATCCCTCTATTGTTATTTTTGTGGCTTTATATTATTATTGTTAGGTCGGCTGGATTATATTGTGACTCCTTAGACTCCTATATATAGAAAGGAGGTTTTGTCATTTGTATCATCCAAGAATTGTTCATTTATGTAATGTAAAGGAGGTTGCCCCCTCGAAGAGGCTGAATTCTAAGGCGTTGATCTTTCTTTTCTATCTTTTCTTGAGCTGGTTTCATAACATTTGGTATCAGAGCTTTGGATTCTAGGGTTTCGCTGCTCCAAACAGGTCATCGTGGCATTTTCGCTATAACTTTTTTTCTGTGACGTTTCAGAAGTCGCAAAAAAACCCATTTGAGAAGAAATCGCGCTGAACCTTGGGTCCAAATTTCAGAGCTTTTCGCGCGATATTTTCGGAGATATGATCTGAGGAAGTTGGTCTTTTTGCAGACTCCTGAATTACATTCAAAACAGGTGACCTGGGGAAAATCGTCATAACTTTCTCTCTGAGGATCGGATTGAAATTTCGTAAGAAGGTACAGAAAGAGGACGGACTGTAGTTTCTTTTATATATTTTTCAGAGTCAAAGGTTGAAACAGTGACACGTGGCACTTCATACAAGTTCGCTCTACTGAAATAGTCTATAATCAGGTCACTGTGGGAGATTGTGCATAACTCTTTCTTGGAGAATCCAATTTGGATCAGACTAGTGGCATTGGAAAGAGGACATAGAAGGCTACTACAGGTCACAATTTCAGAACTAGATGATTCGAAATTACAGAGATACATCAGATTCAATATCAGGCTTCTACAAAGTGAAAAAAGGTGTGTAGTTTTTTTTTTTAATTTTTGCATAAGCTTGGTTTGAAGGAATTCAAAGGGCATAGTAAAGCATTATTATCGGTAACTGATGCCCCGAGGAAAGAAAATGCAAACACCTAGTAAGGAACCTGAAAGCTCTAGCATGACTCATGAAGAAGAGGAAGAAATGCTACATGATATATCAAAATTACAAGAACAAGTGCAACAAATGTCACGCTCACAAAAGCTAACAGATGCTAAGATAAATGGCGTGGAATCTAAGATAAATGGCGTGAAATCTAAGGTAAATGGCGTGGAATCTAAGATAAAGGGCATGGAAGCTAAGATGGATGATCTGAAGACAGATTTGAGGACAGATTTGAAGACAGACATGGCAGATTTGAAGACAGATTTGACAAATTTTCTACAAGAAATACTTACTAATGGTGAAAAGGTTGTAAAGGAAACTCATGATGTGAACAAAAGAAATGTTAATCATGATTCCATAGACTCTAATGTTGGATCGAAGACCCACCATATTCCAAAAATCGATATGAGGAAGTTTGATGGCAAGGATCCCGCCACATGGATATTACAGATGGAGCAATTCTTCGATCTCAATAATGTGCAAAACACACAAAAGGTACGTATGGCAACTTTATATTTGGAACCAAATCAGTTTGTATGGTATCAATGGCTTTGTTCTCGTAAACAATTTATCACTTGGGCAATTTTTACGGAAGAATTGATAGCACATTATGAGGATACAAAAAGCAACACTTTTTTTAGCCAATTGATAAGTCTCAAACAAAAGGGTTCAATAATGGAGCACATTGAGGAGTTCCAAAAATTGAACATAAGGGTAAAAGATATTCCAGAGGAGCATAGGATTGATGTGTTCATAGGGTCTTTAAAGGATAATATCCAACATGATGTTCGCCTTTGGGAACCTGATTCATTAGAGAAGGCATTCAGGTTAGCAAGAAAAATGGAAAGCAAAATTATGGCAACTAGGAAGCATACCATTCACAACTATAAAGACGGAAGTGTTGTTGCCCATAGTCTTCCACAACCTACAAGGTTGACACCACAACAATTGGAAGAAAAAAGAGCAAAAGGGCTTTGTTACAATTGTGATAGCAAATACACAAAAGGTCATAAGTGTGCTGAGAAGAAATTATTCTACATAGATTGTGAAGAGGAAGAAGAAAAGGAGCAAGAAAGGTCAAAAGAAGAGGATATATTCCAGGAACAAAGCCTAGATGAAGAACAAATAAATCCGACCATATCTTGTAATGCATTGGCGGGAATTACCACTCCTCAAACCATCAAGATAGAAGGACAAATCAAGAAGAAAAAGGTAATAGTGTTGATTGATTCAGGAAGCACCCACAATTTTATTCATTGTAGGGTAGCAAAAGAATTGAATTGCTTCCTATATCCAGCACCAGAGTGTCAAGTGATGATTGCAAATGGAGGAACAATAAATTGTTCTGGAAAGTGCCATAATATCAAGCTATCCATGGGAGAATATGTATTGACTAGCCCAATGCTTTCCATTCCAATGGGAGGTGCTGATGTTGTACTAGGAGTCCAATGGCTACAATCCTTGGGTACAATAGCTTTTAATTTTCAAGAACTTTTCATGAAATTTTCTGTGGAAGGAAAGGAAGTTGAATTAAGGGGTATTGCAGGGAAACCAGGAAAGATAATCAGCTCTAATGGCATGACAAAGCTTCTAAAAAAGGAGCAAAGAGGTGTAATTGCACAATTATGTTCGCTAGATGTTTCCACATTGGAATCATCTATTTCTCCAGATCTCCAAAAAGTCCTGGACAATCATTCCAAGGTATTTGAGACTCCCAAAGGTCTCCCACCTATGCGTGATCATGATCATGCTATTCATCTGATTCCAGGAAGTGTTCCTCCAAACATCAGGCCGTACAGATATCCCTATGTCCAAAAAAGTGAAATTGAACGTATGGTTGCAGAAATGCTAGAGGCTGGTATAATTCAACCGAGTCAAAGTTCTTTCTCAGCTCCAGTAGTATTGGTGCACAAGAAGGATGGATCATGGCGCATGTGTCCAGATTATAGGGAGCTCAACAAGCTCACTATTAAAGATAAGTTCCCCATTCCTGTCATTGATGAATTACTGGATGAATTGCATGGATCAATTTACTTCACCAAGTTGGATCTTCGTTCGGGATATCATCAAATCAGAATGAAGATTGAAGACATTCCGAAAACGGCATTTAGAACTCATGAGGGTCATTATGAATTTTTGGTCATGCCTTTTGGCCTTACCAATGCACCTTCAACATTTCAAGGTTTGATGAATTCAATTTTCAAACCATTCCTTAGAAAATTTGTGTTAGTATTTTTTGATGATATACTAATCTACAGCAAGTCTTGGAAGGATCATGTTGAACATGTTGACAGGGTGCTACAACTATTGGAGGAGAAACAATTATATGCAAAAAGATCCAAATGTTTCTTTGGAGTCCAGGAGGTGGAATATTTGGGTCATATTGTATCTCATGAAGGAGTTAAGGTAGACCCTAGCAAAATTAAAGCCATTAAGGAATGGAAAATCCCCACATCCATAAAGCATCTGCGAGGATTTCTTGGGTTGACAGGGTATTATCGCAAGTTTGTTAAGAATTATGGGAGAATAGCAGCACCTCTAACAACATTATTGAAGAAAGATTCATTTTCATGGACTCCGGAAGCAACAAAGGCCTTTGAACATCTTAAAGAGGCAATGTGCCAAGCACCGGTCTTAGCTACACCGGACTTCACAAAAACCTTTATTGTGGAATGTGATGCTTCAGGAAATGGAATTGGTGTTGTTCTAATGCAAGATGAAAGACCCATTGCTTTTGAAAGTCGTCCAATCAAGGGAAAGTTTTTAAGCAAAGCTATTTATGAGAAGGAAATGTTGGCAATACTCCATGCACTTAAGAAATGGCGACCCTACCTAATGGGAAGACACTTCAAGGTAAAAACGGATCATGATAGCCTTAAATACTTTTTAGAACAAAGATTATCCTCTGAAGAGCAACAAAAGTGGGTCACAAAGATGTTGGGTTATGACTTTGAAATCATCTACAAAAAAGGGAAGCAAAATGTGGTGGCAGATGCACTCTCAAGAAAGGATGAGGATGTGGAAGCATTGTTGTGTGCCATTTCTATTATCCAACCAGATTGGATAAACGAAGCAAGGGAGGAATGGAAGAATGACGAAGAAGTGTGGGCACTTATTCGAAAGCTACAACAAGATTCCAGTACTTCTGATACATTTAGCTGGAAAAATGATTCGTTATGGTACAAAGATCGCTTATACCTCTGTAAGAATTCCCAGCTAAAACAAAAGATTCTTATGGAATTGCACACTTCTCCCTTAGGAGGGCACTCAGGATTTTTAAAAACTTACCACAGGGTTAAGAAGGAATTTTTTTGGGATGGCCTTAAATCAGATATTCAAAAGTTTGTGGCGGAATGTTTGGTTTGCCAACAAAATAAAGTTGAAACAATTAAGACACCGGGTCTATTACAACCTTTATCCATTCCAAGCCAACGTTGGGAGGAGGTTTCAATGGATTTTATCACAGGTTTACCCAAGTCTGAGGGAAAGAGTGTCATCATGGTGGTAGTTGACAGACTTACCAAGTATGCACACTTTTGTGCATTATCACATCCATTTAAAGCCAGTACAGTTTCTACTGCATTTATGGAAACAGTTCAAAAGCTACATGGAAACCCAAAGATTATTGTAAGTGACAGAGATCCCATTTTCACTGGAAATTTTTGGACAGAATTATTTTCTTGTCTTGGTACTCAGTTAGCTCATAGCTCATCTTATCATCCTCAATCTGATGGGCAAACTGAGATAGTAAACAAATGTTTGGAAGGATATCTTCGTTGCTTTGTATCTGATAAACAGACACAATGGGTCAAATGGTTGCCTCTGGCTGAATGGTGGTATAACACTTCCTTCCATACAGCAACAAAAATGACCCCATTTATGGCACTTTATGGGTATCAACCACCATCCATCACATCATATTTAAGAGAAAATTCTAAGGTTCAGGCAGTGGAACATCACATCGAACATCAACAACAAGTCCTCCAACTCTTAAAGGATAACCTCGTGTTGGCACAAAATAGAATGAAACAACAGGCAGATCAACATCGCAGTGAAAGAAGTTTTGATGTAGGTGATTGGGTATTCCTACGGCTACAACCATATAAGCAAATGTCCCTAAAGCAAGCTAAGAAGGATAATAAATTATCACCAAAGTATTATGGTCCGTACAAGGTGTTGCAAAAGATTGGTACTATGGCATACAAATTGGAGCTTCCTGCAGCTTCTCGATTGCACCCAGTTTTCCATGTTTCATGTTTAAAGAAGGTTATAGGCGACAAGCTCCCAGTTCAAACAATATTGCCAGAACTTGACGAGGAAGGAAAAATTATATTGGAACCGGAAGCAGTCACAGAAACAAGAACTCGACAGCTACGAAATCGATCAATTTCAGAGTATCTTATCAAGTGGAAGAACTTATCCGCTGAATATTCCACATGGGAGGATGAGAATTTTATGCAGAAGTATCCAGAACTACTCAAGCGTTGAGGACAACACTTTTTTGAAGGAGAGGGGCATGTTGGGTCCCTATAATACTAGTGATTACCCCATTACTATTGTAGTTATACCCCTTATTGTTGTGCCCCTATTACCCCCATATTGTTATTTCTGTGCCCCATAGAATCCCTCTATTGTTATTTTTGTGGCTTTATATTATTATTGTTAGGTCGGCTGGATTATATTGTGACTCCTTAGACTCCTATATATAGAAAGGAGGTTTTGTCATTTGTATCATCCAAGAATTGTTCATTTATGTAATGTAAAGGAGGTTGCCCCCTCGAAGAGGCTGAATTCTAAGGAGTTGATCTTTCTTTTCTATCTTTTCTTGAGCTGGTTTCATAACAGAAAGGTATAAGATCTATGAGTGTTGTATCATTTGGTTTAAGCTTCAGTGAATTAATGGGCAGAGAATTCTCATGATGGAGACATGTCTCCAAAGCATGTCCACTCAAATAAATCACTTTTGCATGATCTCTATTTAGCTTTGAGAAATCCTGCAATAATCTAATAAACCATTGGACTATATACACCAGAAATAAATAATTGGAATAAATTAGAAATAACTAGTATATAATCTTCAGAAAGAACCATATTTAACACTATATAGAACATAATAAATCACTTTTGCAGGATCTCTATTCAGCTTTGAGAAATCCTGCAATAATCCCATGAACCATTAGACTATATGCACTAGAAATAAATAACTGGACTAAATTAGAAATAATTAGTATATAATCTTCAAAAAGGACCATATTTAACACTCTATAGAACATAATCAAGATATCGAATTAAGAGGAGAACATATATCAAACATTGTAAAATAGATTATAAAAGGAAAATATGAGTTAAAAATTGAAGGTTCAATCCACATGTATATAATATGTATAACTACTAATCAATTCATAAGGATCTCAATTAATATATACTATGTAGTAATAAGAACACTACAAAGTTTCAATTTTTGTAGGTCACACATTAATTTCTTAGGTTATAAATGTATGATGATTATAGCAGGAGTCAAGACTATCAAACATAATAATAAATCATGTTGCTTAGTTCATATAGCATTCCAACAGATGCTCAATGTCAACTTGATCACCAAAAACCAATAATGAAGAAACTTGATCACCATGTACCAAAAAATGAAGTGTTTGATACATGGAACATGGAGAGGAATATTCAAACCCCTGGAAAGTTCATAACTTAATAATAATGCTTAAAAAAATTAGATGATGCCCAACAAAATGAGAAAGGATTGAGAATTCTAGACAGATAGGAAGGTTGGTGTGCCACGTACACAAACACAAGTTGTATATGTAGGTGAAATAGAAACTTGATCCAAGGTGATGTAAATAAGTGGGAATTTTTTTTATGAGAAAAGTTGAATGGGATTTGTATGAGAAAACCCCATTGGAAAATGTTCAGGTTGTTCAACCCCAAAGCGAGGCACAAAGTGGGAAAAGATCATTAGAAAAACCTGAAACAAAAGAATCTCAACTTCAAAAAAGTTCATCAATTCAATCAGACCCCAATCTCTAATTATCACTCATTTAAGAGATGCTCAGATTAAGAAGTTTGGAGAACAAAAAAGTATTGGTGTTCCAAATATTAATTCTAAAACCCATTTCTGCCCTTCCCGGGGTTTCATTCCCAAATGTAATTCATGTGGATTCTTTGACACCCATAGAAGAAAAGTCTATTCCTTCTTATGATGTCTCACCTGATAACTATGAATACAAGTATATTTACCAATTAAGGTAGCAATGGCCTAAACATGATATGAAAAAGAAATACAATGTGATGAATCATCACATTGTATGTTGGTTACAAACACAATAATAGTGAATTCCATGCATGCAGTCATTAGTTGTAAGAGAGAATATGGATGGCTAGTTAGGGTTATACAACATGTCTAACTTGTAAAATGTATTTTAAACACAATAAACACCTCTCTTTAATATGTACTTCATAATCCATAATCTTATTTTTCTTGATTTAAATGGTTATGGAGCACTTCAAGAGATATACTAACTTGCAATCTCACATTGATTTTAAACAACAAACATTATTGATTATTGACTATTAATATCTTAAAAATCCAAGTACCATGTCAAGTACTTTAAGGTATTTGTAGTCAAAAGTATCTATGAAAATTACTAAATTGAACAATTCCAAATGCATGTCAAAACAATGTGGCGTTTAATAGAATAGCTCCTTGACAAATGCATATATTAATGTGTAAAAAGCGTTCTCAAAGCCTACTTGAATTTAGAAAGTTACATTCTTGAGTATAGATCAAATAACTTCTCATCAACCTTGGCATGATGCACTCTTTCAGAAATAAAATTTCAAATAGTTAATGGGTACAATGCTTCTCCTCATTATCATATTCACTATTTAAAAAAATTTATCAACCTCAAGTGTAGAAAACGATTTTTCTTAAGAGTAACTACAAACATGAAAGGATATGGAACAAACTCCCCTTTAATGTTAAGGACCCATAATAAAGATTTCATCTACCAGGCCCAGGAAACATCACAATAAACAATTATCTATTAAGGGCGCACTAGTAACTCTTATATTTTCATTATTTATTAGCTTATATATTAAAGTTCTAGTAATAATCTAGAGTGAAACTTTTCTTCGTAACCCATTACCCACTGCTTTGTTCTTAATCGTAACAAGCTCATTAGTCCCATTAACACCTCTAGTTATATGTCGACGTATCGGATTTCCTTCCTATTTTCTTATGGATTAATGTCCATTTAAATATCATTTCCTTAGTGTGAATACAAATAATTTTTGCACTAATACTAGTGACACTCATACAAATAGTGCAATGTGGTGCACATTTGTTTCATTTTCTCAACACAAATAACTTATGGATGCCATGATACCTTAAGCTTTGCTTGTATCCACATTTTTTAGCAGAACATTCATTTTAATTTAAACAAGAGTTGTGATATCATATAGAATATTCCTATCTAGCTAATTAACTCTAAAGAAAATTTATGATATATAGATGGATAGGCTTTATGATTGACTTTGAGTTGTGCATACTTGAAATTGTGCATGTTCTGAATGCCCCAAAATTTCTTAAGAAATATTCTAAATAATTGACATGTCATCCATTCGAGCATCTACAGAACATGTTAGTAATGGCCCTAATCTAAAAATAAATTAGGATCACTAATGTTATATCTTAATATTTATCAACAAAACAATGTAGTTACTATTAACCTAGTTAGTGTTATTCAATGGTATGGTTTAAGCTTGTTGTTATTTGTGCTACACATGGGTACACTTGCTATCAGAAATTTCAAGATCCTACAAAACTCACACATTACCAAATATTTTATTGCTCTAAAATACCATCCATTTCCAACCCAACTTTGCAACAAGAACATCTCAAACTATGCAACAATGAATACAATAAGTGTTCCAATATCTAGTCAATATTGTGAAATAATAAGCTATATCTACTTACATGGGAATACCAATGTATAAGTTCATAAAACCTAAAATTTCCCTTGATGCCTTTTGTCACTATTAGTGTGAAAAATCCATTGAAAACAAAGCAATTTTTGAAGAGAGATATTTGTAAGAATACCTTTTTCTCTGCTTCTTTAGCATCTTTCTGTTTTGACTTGAAAGTGTTCTTCTCATCCTGACTTAGTCAATTTACAAAATTTATTTCCAAAACTGACAATGGAGACTTCTGTTGAACTGGTTGTTCAATATTCAGTCCATCGGTTCGAGGTGCTTAAAATTTCCCTCACATATTTCCACGAACATCAACATGCATACCAGGCTGAGAAACCATGAATGCATATTGTTGTAAGCCTATGTTAGGTTAAAGTAGCATATCCAAGTTCACTTTTAATAGATCACAACCAACCAAAAAACATTAACCAAACAAACAAATATCTTAAATGGTACAATTGAAAAATATTCGATAAACAGTTACCACCAACCAAAAAACTTAACCAAACAAACAAATATCTTAAATGGTACAACTGAAAAATATTCGATAAAAAATTACAACTTTGAAGAACTCAAAGTATAATTGCATCTATTCAAAAAAACAACAAATTCACAAACTTGTCAATGATATTATTTATAGATATGTCAATGGTAACATGAATTTCAATCCTCAAATGATGGAACCGGAATATATAATAACTAGTTGTTATGATGGCATTATTGATTGAAACAACATAAAACACATAATGATATGAGGATTAAGAAATTCATGGGCCGACTAATTTATTATTTTATACAACATTGAGAACCTTTAGAAAAGTTTAATGTGTCCATCAACATGACTTTATCAATCTTTCGCCCACAACTCTTCCAAACTTCAATACCTGGATAAAAAACCGTTTTTCACCTTTATGTTAGAAATAATAATCCCAATCACCGCCTTAAACACATTGACAAACACCATGCTTTCCTAGTCAAATACTACATGGTTGCAATTTCCTAGTCAACTACTACATGGTTGCAATTTTTTTTTACAGGTGAAAGGACTGAAATCATAGCAGAAGCACAACATTGACCATTCTACAACACAACAGAGAATTTAAGGAACTTAATGAAGTTTGGTAAGCAAATATGGGCAAGCATTCACTCTGCAATGTTTCCCACACTCCACAACACCTGCAAGTTCAGAAAACCAATTACTATGTAAAATCACCCATTTTGCATATTAATTATTTGTTCTCTCATCTATTAATGTCAAATTTGTATGTTGAGATAAATATGGCTGTAAAAGTCATTTGTAATGTTAGGCAAGTTAGAGATCGAGAGTCTATGAGGTAGTGAGGAGAAAATCGTGGAGGAAATATTGGTGAGCATGTAAAAACTGTTTTACCGAGTTTTACAAACATTTACTCCGCAACCCCAGTGATGCCTAAATCATAGTAAGTCTTTTGTGTTTTTTCACTTGGAGTGAGTTTGTGAGGTAGTGAGGAGAAAATCGTGGAGAAAATATTGGTGGGCCCGTGAAAACTGTTTTACCAAGTTTTACAAATATTTACTCTACAACCCGAGTGAAGCACACCAAGTCTTTTGTATTTTTTCACTTGGAGATGTAGCCTCCATTTATCATGTGAATGCATTTCCTTATGTTTTAAAATATAATATAAGGTATGGCTTGTTATGTTATGGTATTAATCTTTCACAAGTAGATTTACCACAACATTTTTTGTTTTACTTTGTTTTGTTGTGAATCAGTTCTATGTTTCGTTAAACCTTTGTGTACTTTTGATTACCTCGACGCACCTGATGAAATTCTTATCGGAATTACCTTCCCACAACCGAATTATGAGCTAGAATCTTCTCCTCTATCCCGTAAAATTTTTGAGTGGGTTAAACTCTATTAGTGTAAAAACAAGTGTTTTTACTAGCAGTTAAAATTGTTTTAAGGGAAGATTGTTTTAGCATATTTACGAGTAGGTAGAAAGCTTTTTTTACACTCAAAAATGGAAACATCAAACACAAGATTGACTAATCTTCAAATACCTAAATTTAATGGCAAAAATTATGATTATTGGGCTATTACAATGAAGGACCTATTTTCTTCTCAAGACATTTTGGATTTGGTGGAGAATGGTTTTCCTGAACCAACAGATGTAGTATCATAATGCATTCTCTCAAGTAGAAAAGGATTTGTTGAGGGACAACAGGAAGAAGGATTCAAAAGCCCTGTTTTATATTTTCCAAGCAGTTCATGAAAGTATTTTCCCAAAGGGTTGCAACAGCGATGATGTCTAAGCAAGCATGGGACACCCTCGAGACAACCTACCAAGGCATGGAAAAAGTCAAGACAACAAAACTAAATGTTTAAAAGAGATTTTGAAATACTTTGTATGAAAGAGTCTCAGAATGTAGACTCGTTTTTTACACATGTAATTGGGTTGGTTACTCAAATTAGGTCTCATGGTGAGACACTTGAAGAAAGGAGAATAGTTGAGAAAGTTTTAAGAAGCATGTCAGCAAGGTTTGATGCCATTGTTGTGGCCATATAAGAGATAAAGAATCTCTCACAATTATCAGTGGATGAGCTTCATGCATCACTAATTTCTCATGAAAATAGACTGGATAGAGAAACAATATCCTCATTGGAGCATGCCTTCAAGACACAACTTTCATTTGGTCAAGGTCTTGGCGGAGGAAGATCATATGCTAGAAGAAGAGGAAGAATACCACACAGAGGTTGAAGAAGCAGCCCTTCAAGCTCAAGTGGGAGAGGCAGCAATCAAAATCCAAGTCAAGGCCCAAGCCAAAAGCAAGCAAAAGGTTAGAGGTATGATAAATCTGAAGTTCAATGTCATTAATGTAAGAAGTATGGTCATTATGCAAATGAATGTAGAAAGAAGCAATATGAAATTAGTAACTAACTAAGTGTAAATTTCAAAAAAGAAAATCAAAGCCATGATAGCATGTTTTTAGCTTGTAATATAGCACAAGAAAAACAAAGTGATATATGGTATCTAGATTTAGGATGTAGCAACCACATGTCATGGAACATATAAATGTTTTCCAATCTAGATGAAAGTGTTAAATCCTAAGTGACATTAGGGACTGATAGAAAAGTCTCTGTCATGGGAAAAGGAAGATTTAATATCCTAACAAAGAAGCAGGAGAAGAAGTACATCTCAGATGTTTACTTTGTCCCTAGTCTGAAGCATAACCTCATAAGCATTGGACAGCTCATGCAAAAGGGCTACAATGTCTTTTTCAAAAATGATGAGTGCGCAATTTTGAATAGGCCTCCAAGCAGACAGTTTATTGCAAAGGTTCCGATGACAAACATTAGAATGTTTCCCCTAAAGGTAAGATCATATTTCAAATAAGAAGGTGCACAAGCACAACTGTCAATGAACTCACAAGAGGGTGGAAGAAAAGAGGCTGTTGTCACACAAGTGAACTATCAAGCAGAGGTCAAAGAAGAAAATTGGTTATGGCATTTGATAATTGTATATCTCAACTTTGGAAGTTTGAATTTGCTGCATAGGAAAGGCATGGTGAAGGGTTTTCCACTAATAGAAAAACTGAATAGTCTATGTGAAGGATGCATCTTGGGCAAGAAACATAGAGAGACATTTCCATTAGGAAATTCAGTAAGGGAAAAAGGCATCCTTGGAGATTGTCCACTCAGATTAATGTGGACCAATGCATACACTATCAATTGGTGGCAGCCACTATTTATTGACCTTCATAGATCACTACAAATGAAAGACGTGGGTTTATCTCCTAAAACAGAAAAGTGAAGTGTTTGAGCGCTTTCTCCAATACAAAGCTCTAGTTGAGAAGAAAACTGGACACTACATCAAAGTCATCAGGATTGACAGAGGTGGCGAATACATCTCAAATGATTTCCTTCGATTTTGTAGGGAGCATGGAATTCACAAGCATTTTACAACAAGATATACACCTTAGCAAAATGGTGTAGCGGAAAGGAAGAGCAAGACCATTATGGAAATGGCAAGGAGTATGTTGAAGGAAAAGATTTTACAAATGATTATTGGGCTAAAGTTGCCGCATGTGTAGCATATATCTTGAATAGATGTCCAATCAAAAGCCTCTGGAACGTAGTTCCTGAAGAGGCATGGAGTGGAAGAAAGCATAGTGTCACTCACATGAGAGTCTTTGGTTGTGTGGCATATGCACATGTCCCAAATGATTTGAGGAAGAAGTTGGACAGTAAGGGGGATAAATGCATATTTGTTGGATATAGTGATGAATCCAAAGCATACAAGCTCTATAATCCATCAACCAAGAAGGTCATAATCAATAGAGATGTGCAGTTTATAGAAGAAGAAGCATGGGATGGAAGTTTAGAGAAGACAGTCAATGTCAAAGCATGTATATCACATGAAGACAAAGAGGAATTAACACCAAAAATTAATTCCTCAACAGTGACTTCTTCTACTCCTATTCAAGCGCAACAAAGTAGGCAACAAGGAACACCATTAACAAATAATACGAAGGTGTCACGCAGTCAAGCAAGTGATTCTCCAAGCACCCCATAAAGCGCAACACCAAGTGATATGTCAAGCCCATCTTCAACAAGCACAAGAACACCAAAATTTAGAAAATTAAATGAAATTTATGAGCAAGATGAAGTTGATAACATCGCTGGCCTGAATTCATTATTTTCTCTGTTTTTTCATGTAGATGAACCAATCCAGTTTGAGGATGTAGTCAAATAATAAAAATGGGTTGCGGCAATGGAGGAAGCAATAGAAAAGAATGACACATGGGAGCTAGTGGACTTACCGCAAGGAAAAGAAGTCATTGGAGTGAAGTGGGTCTATAAGACCAAAATCAACATTGAGGGAAATATTGAAAGGGACAAAGAAAGGCTAGTTGTTAAAGGATAAAAGAAAAAAGTTGGAAGAGATAATGCAGGGATGTTCGTGCCAATCATGAGCATGGAGACAATGTGTATAGTTGTGGCGATTTCCGGACAACATAAATGGAAAGTGTATCAAATGGACATAAAATTAGCATTCTTGAATGGAGTGCTGAAAGAGGAGGTGTATGTTGTGCAACCACCTGGTTATAAGGTAGAAGGCTAAGAAGACAGAGTGCATTGGTCGAGGAAAGCTCTTTATGGGCTGAAGCAAGCACCGCGTGCATGGTACAACAAGATAGATGCCTACTTGTTAGACAATGGTTTCGACGCATTTGATGGTGAGCTTACAATCTACATAAAAGAGAATGATGGTAATATTTTTATTGTCATCTTATATGTACATGATTTGATTTTTATAGGCAGTGATGATTTTCTCATCGCTGATTTCAAACAAGTCATGAAGAATGATTTTAAATGGCTGACTTGGGGTTGTTAAGATATTTTTTTGGTATTAAAGTGAAGCAAATAGTAAATAGCATTTTTATCTCTCAAGCAAAGTATGTGGCAGACATTTTGGAGAGGTTTAAGATGCAGAACAGCGAGCCCGCACCAACTCCAACTATCATGGGGTTGAATTTGACCAAAGAAGATTTTGCCAACAATGTCCATCTGACATTATAGAAAGGTATGATAGGCAGCTTGATGTATTTGGCTACTACTAGGCTGGATATAATGTATGTAATGAGTCTGGTGTCGAGGTTCATGGAGGCGCCCTAGTAGGAAAATTGGCAAGCAACAAAAAGGATTCTAAGGTATGTTAATGGGAGAAAACATTATGGCATTTTGCACGCTGCAACAAATGATTTTAGGCTGGTTAGTTACATTGACAATGATTGGATAGGAAGTGTCGATGATAGAAAGAGCACGTCAAGATATTTTTTTCATTTGGGTTCCAGAGCCATTTCATGGGCATCTAAGAAATAGCCAATAGTATCACTGTCAATAGAAGAATCTAAATATCTCGCTGTAACAGCAGCAGTGTGTCAGACAGTTTCGATAAGAAGGACGTTGAGGGATCTTCGCCACGACCAAGAGCGAATGACAACTATTTTCTACGACAACACATCAAAAATTGGATTATAAAATAATTTTATCATTCATAAGAAGACCAAGCATATTGATGCTAAATATCATTTTATAAGAAACTTGATTAACAATGATGAAATTGTGTTGCAACACTGCACGTCACAAGAATAGTTTGTTGATATTTTCACAAAGCCATTGGCACGTGAAAGTTTCTTTTATCTTAGAGAGTGTTTAGGAATTGTGAATTGTTGCAGTTGTGATTAAGGGAGAGTGTTGGAAATAATAATTCCAACCACGGCCTTAAACACACTGACAAACACCATGGTTGCCTAGTCAACTACTCCATGGTTGTGATTTTGTTTCCCTGAGAAAGGGGTGAAGTCAGAGCAGAAGTACAGCGCTTACCATTCCGCAACACAGCAGAGAGTTTAATGCACATAACGAATTTTGGTAAATAAATATGGACAAGAATTCACTTCGCAAGTGTTGCTCACACTCCACAACAGGTGAAAGTTCAGAAAACCAATTACTATGTAAAATCGCCCATGTTGTGTATTAATAATTTTCTCTGTCATGTATTAATGTCAAATTTGTATGTTGAGATAAATATGGATGTAAAAGTCGTTTGTAATGTTGGGAAAGTTAGAGAGTGAGACTCTGTGAGGTAGTGAGGAGAAAATAGTGGAGAAAATATTGGTGGGCGTGTGAACAATGTTTTGCCGAGTTTTACAAACATTTACTCTGCAACACCAATGATGCGTAAATCGTAGTAAATCTTTTGTGTTTTTCACTTAGAGCTGTAGCCTCCATTTATCACGTGAATGTATTACTTATGTTTTAGCATATAACATAAAGTATGGCTTGTTGCGTTATGGGTAGATTTACCACAACTTTTTTTGTTTTACTCTATTTTGTCATTAATAAGTTCTATGTTTTATTAAGCCTCTATGTTGTTGTGATTAACTTGATGCAACTGAATTTTCATAAAACTTACCTTGCCACAACCGAATTCTTAGCTAATCACCTCTCCTTTGCCCCGTAAAATTTTCCTTGCACCTTAGTCAAAGTTGGTGGATGGTGAATGGGTTGAATTAAGAAGGCCGCTACCCTTAACAGAAATCCACTTTTGACTAATAGTAGATTTCCCTCACTCATTGAATATTTTTACGTTTAGTTACACTATAAGCGCAATTGGTGAGTGAATATAAATCCCTGCTCTGATCTTGTTCTTCCACACTTGTATCTCAAGTTGTTTCCTGTGATGCAATTATGAGCACTTATTGTCATCGAAGGCGTCTTTGTTAATTCGTCAAACTCTCCTGAATTTCCCTGCTTTTATATCTCTCAGAATTCTGTATTCCTGAATTCTGTTGTGAGAGGATCAGTCAAAATTCTGTTGTAGCTGAGAGAAAATAGCTATTGCATAGCAATAGGTGAAGGAAGACATGATTGTTGCAGTGCTGAGCCATGCTCTGAGTTTGCGAGGGCGTGTTGAGGACACGCTCTCTGAGCACCGCAATGAAATAGTTTCTCTACTTTCAGGGTGATTTCCACCTCCTTTCCCTGATGCATTTTTTTTATAAGTATTCAGTTCCTGCATTTTCCTGCATTAATGTATCCCTGTTGCCTGAGGATTAAGCATTTATAAGTATTCGGTTCTTGCATTAATGTATTCATGTAGCCAAGGAAATTGTAGAGTGACTTGGCGAAGGTTTTCTTCACGTCAATGCCACGGTGGTTTATGAATATATCATATCACTGATTAGTGGAATGAGTAGCGGTGGACAAGGAAGAAACCAATGTAAATCAACTAACAGAAATGAAAATAGCAGTATTGTTGATGCTATGAAAATAAGTTAGGGTTTCTGAACTATAGAGACATTGTTGGGAAGACTGTTGTGCCGTTGTCTCCTCCTATATGCATCAAACAATTTTACTGGTGTGTCGTTGTTCATTTCAATTGATTGAAATGTTACATTAAATTCAAATTTTAAGAAGCCAACAACCATGAAGATATCTAAATCTATAATTGTCATTTACAGTCTATATCTATAATTGATTTAATCATATGATATATCCAGCGGAAATATCTAAGAGATGTCATCATGTTCAGACAAATCACTCAATGGGACAAGGACAAAGAGCATCATGCTCTCACTACCTTTCAAATCATTCCATTTAGAGTATAAGAAATAAAATTAAACCAACTACACAAGCAGAAACTTTGTTCTTCTGTGGTATGCTACCAAACTACTATAACAGTTCAACCTATCTTTAATATAAATTTAATTGCTAATAATTTTATTTGCAATAAAGTAATTGTGCAACTAGTGCATTTGAAGCTAAATTCGTGAAAACACAAAACACAAATAACCTAATTTCACGTCAACTTGCATGAATCATAATTTTGGGGAAAATCTTAAAAAGTTGGTAGATTGTTTGAAGAAATCAAATTCAAAGAAGGAATTAAAGGAAAGAAAAGGTACCCATGCAAGTATTTTATTTGGTAAATTGTACCCCCGAAAGAAGAAGACCAAGGCCTCGAAACCACTGATCCTTTCATAATTTTCCAAGTGAAAATAGACTTAGAACAAATCAATGTTTTGTGGGCGAGCCATTGAAGAGATCCTCTTCAATCTGTTGATCCCTCAACGCATCCAAATTAAACCATAAAACCCTAAATTCCAGCGAATCACTCTAGCATTTCATGTGAAAATATACAAGGCATTTGAAGCAAATTCAACCATGAAACCCTAACTGCAAGCAAATCACAGCAACATTTCAAGGGAAAATATAGAACAAATTTGTAGCCAAGATGTTAAGAGTTCAATCAATTCTAAAAATGACAATCGATCTAGAGATCCTAAAGATCAGTGACATGCCCAACTATTGTTTCGGCCTTTCATTTTTCTTAAGTCCTCAACATTCATTCGAATACACTAGCATACCCCTAAGGCGGGAAGAAAACGTGGAAGAAATTAAATTTTAAATTTGGATGATGGTCAAAGTTCTTAAGCATAATTATTTATTTATTTTTAGAAATTTTAAAAACATTATATTTTATGAATATATTAAAAATGCAAGGAATGTATATTTTCTTATCTTATTCTATAGTCTTTTCAAAAAAAAATATTTTTTATTTTCCAAAATTACAAAATAAGTAAGTTGTAAGTTATAATTTTCAACCAATTTGGATTTGGATTTTATATAATTAAACTAAAAAATAAAAATAATTTTTATTAATGTTTAATTATTTAATATTATGGGTTTCTGTGTTATGAAAACAAGTGAGATTTAGTTTTATAATTATTAAGTCAAACTTTAAAGCTAAAATTAACTTTTAACAATGTAATCCTCCATAATCAATTTGGATGTTGTTCATTGTTATGGTAATCAAATGAATCTCATGAGTTCTGCCTTAGCCTAAATCCTCTGTAACCAATTTGGTTGTAGTTCATTGTGATGGTAGTAAAAAATGAATCTCATGAGCCTGACCCCCACCCACACATTGGTATATTTCTACTCAAGGCACCATTGATCTTTCTCCATGAATCAGTGATATTGTACCAAGAAGCACCATAATGTATGGTATTTCTATTTCCCACGATTGCAGCACCATTAATCCTTCTACATGAGAATTTTTCTCCCATAGTGTTGAACTAAACATGGCAAGGCCCTCATGTGGCAACAAGAATTTCTCAGACCCTCCTCCCACCCTATCACAATATATCTTAGAATATGTCATGTTGGAGTGTGGTATCCCTAGTAAGCATATAGGAGTGTAGGGGAACACAACCTCAAAGACAATGGGAAGCCAAGGGGAAAGGTTTGTGCATCGAAGAGGGAGTCCTTGATTACATAGATGTGGTTTTCTAAGATTTTGCATTAATCAAATGTATATTTGAGGGGGAATTATGCTAGAAAAATAATACTTGCCTGAATTTTCATACACAAGGGTTGATTCAACTTCGAATTTTGATACTTTGTGTTTACTCATTTTAATGTAATTACATGTAACTAATAATTTGCAAGTCCTTGTCTCATTTCATCTCATTTTATTTCAATTGTGAAGTGACTAAGACTTGAACCCCAAATCCTCATAGCTAATATTTACAAATGATTCATTGTCTCATTTCCTCTCATTTTACTTCAGTTAAATGGAGAAAGTAGGCCTTGAGCCCCAAACCCACACAATTAATCTTTGCACACTACAAAAGCCTCTCTCTCCTTGCTACTACACTTGGTTTAGATATAATTTTCTAAGAAGAGAAGGAATGCCTCACTGAATACCTTACATGTTAACTTAGCATCCGATCCCATTACATTTTCCAAGCATTGAGGAAATTAATGAAATTTGAAAATTCAATTTCACACTCATTTTATGTAATTGTCATGTTCCATCAATTTGAGTTAAACTCTACAAAAAAATGTAAGTAATTATTTTAATTTGTTTCATTTCTTCTAAATTAGAAAGTGAGAAAAATGTAGATGCGTCTTTATTTTTAAAGTACAATCGTCCAAAAAACTCATCAAAGACTAAAGATATGTTAAAACCTTTATGGAGCGAAAAATATTGTTGACATCCTCTATAATAACATTACTTTCAGAAGCCTAGTCTATATTTATCACAAATGCAAGAACCAAAGTGAGAATACTATTTTAAATCTTTTATAACATGATGTATTATAATAAAAAAATTAAAGAAGCACGCAATACAAAAAATAAATAAATAAAAATAAAAATTATCTAGTATTATTTGAGATAGAGAAAAGTACTCCTTATGCTATCTATGACATGAGTAAGAATTTCTACCCACCCACTTTCAAAATCATCATGGACATTTATAGATTAAAAAAGGAATTGATTAGGCTACCTATGACTAACTAAGAGTTATTCCCCACCTTTCCAAACTATCATGTACATTTAAGCTATTAGATTTTATCAACATCCTTTCTATGATGCAACACATTACAACTTTCCATTATATTTATGTATAGATTATATGAGTTGATGTACTTGTAAGGTGCATAAATTCCAAAATAATTGTCCAAATACCCATGTTGCCACTAACTTAATTGTTTAAGTAAGAGACAAATTGTATTGTAGGAAGAATGCATCAATCAAACATTGCTCTACTCATAGTTTACAAACCCAACTAATTTTGCATATAATGCAAACACATTCAAGACTAATCCACAATAAAAAACAATGCTCAAAACAATATCTTGATAGATATCAAGCTACTAACAAATGCTCAAAACAATATCTTGATAGAGATCAAACCACTAACAAGTAATAGTAGTTGAGCGCAGAGTTAGCACCCTTTATGTGTGATAACATTTTTTACATGAAGCCCTCCAAACAAGAGGCCACCTCAACATTAGCACAATAAGAAAATCATTTCTTGAGAATTTATAAATAAAAATAATGATAATAATCAAATTTTAAGGTTAGGAGACCCCTATGAGATCCCTTTGTTTGTGAGAAAAGGGACCCCCCATCCATGTAGTTATTTAACTATTAAAATATTTAGAGGTGCACATACTCTACTCCACTCTAGATTTGAACATGTGACCTCTTACAAGAAACACATGTTTTTAACCATTGGGCCCACTTAAACTATATATAACATAAGCATTTTGTACTCAATGTAGAAAAGGAAGAAAATGTTGAAAGATCACTATTATTGCAATGGCACTTCAATGTATTGGTGATTTTGAGCACATGCAATGTCCTCGAATTGTGCACAAGAAAAAGAAAATTGCAGTGCTTTAAGTGTGAGTTGGCATGGTTGCAATGGAATGCAATGCCAAAAACCCAAAAAGACCTCAACCCTTAATAGATTCCACACAGACTAAGATTGGAAACTCATTATATGGTTATTTTGTATATTCAAACCAACTGTCACATATTGTGATAAATAATATAATAAATTATGGACCATAGTTTCAAAAATGTGAAGATAAAAGTAGCATAACAAATAAATGTGTCATTTCAAAATTCAGACCATCAGATATCATTAAAAATTTAAGAGTCACCTAAATTCCACAAATAATAACACAACATGAACGAAATTCCAATATGAAAGGCAGTTCAAAATGAGTTAAGTGGGATAAGTTTAAACTGTACATGAGTAGCTTAAGATGAGTTATAGTGAGTTATTAGGTGATCAGGGCATAGTATAGTTGTAGTAATTGTAACTTGGTCAAGTTTTTGTAGTCGAGGAAGGACTTGGTTGGGTTCCCAAGTCCCAAAAAAAGCATGGGTAGTTGTGAGGGCATGATAGCTAAGGAGTGTCAGGGCATGCCAAGGAATGAAAAGGCATGCTAACACATGTCAGACAGTGTCAATGCATACTAAGGAGTGTTAGGGAGTGCCAGGGAATCACAAGGGAGAACTAGGTCAAAATGCATGGAAATGAACAAATAAGAGTGTGTGCCAAGGAGTGTCAGTGAATTCTAGGTGTCCCAAGGACGAAGTGTGCTAGGAGATGTTCATAATAGGACTTGCATGAGGAAAGCCTATGGTTGTGATAAGGGGCTAGAGAAAGTAGTTTCAAACAAAAGGAGGCTTTAGTTCATATTAAATATAAATTTTTAGTATTTAATTATAATACATTTTTCATATCAAATATAAATTTTTAATTAACATATAATTTATTGTTTAATTTTTTTGAAAAATATAATTTTTCTGTTAAATATAATTTTATAAAATAATGCAAATGGTCTTTTCATCTCACCAAGTATATTGTCTATTATTCTCGCTTTGTCCTCACTTCTTCGAGACTCAACTTCAATCCTAGTATTAGGTGAAAATCCATTATACTTAGATAATGTGTCAGACCGCTCCAACAAGTTGATAACTATCAAAAAATGGATTCCTATGCCCAACAAAGAACAAGGGCATCAACATGACAATATAGAGATCACACATTGTCTCAAATTTTGGAAGATATAGTCAAGGCAAAATGAGCCATCATTGTGGGGAAGGAATTTTTGTTACGTATCGAGATGGTAAGTGAGTTTGTTAAGCGAATACTAGATGTTGGGCACACTAGGGGAGGACTTAATCGGTACATGTTGGCATTCATTTGCACATGAAAATGATGTTGGGGAGAGTTCTAATCAATAGAAGTGAAACTCATCAGGGGATCTTGATGATGCTCAACAAGTTTTAAAGCATGGGTCAAGGTTTGGATCGACATCTTCAACGAATTGAAGACCACTTGAGCCTCCTTCCATATTTGTGTTGCTTGCCAGAGAGCAGCAAAGAGCCCATCGTTGTCAGGGTATCAAAATCTCCAAAAGCGAGTTGATGACTTCTGCCTATTTCACTATTGGCTTCTTTCATGATAGTTTCTATAGTTATCTAGATCTGTTTGTTTTAACTGCCTTGGGCTTAAAGACTACTATGTAATATTTTTTACTTTTAAGAAATCTTTATGGATACTTTAAAAGCTATGGTTCTGCCACTGATCTAGTTTCCTTAGTGATAAATAAGATTATAACCATATATACATTTTCTTAAGCCTCTGATGAAATGCATCATCAATAGCAGAGGTTCTTCAATGACAAGAACTCGACCAACTGATCTAACCCTCAAGGTTAGCTCAGTTGGTCGAGTTCTTGTCGTTGAAGCACCTTTTCTATTGAGAGGTCATGGATTCAATTCTCTTAACACTTTAGAGTTAGGATATGTGGTTGAGTCGACATGATGCGAACCGTTCACGTAGATCAACATTTTTACATAGTAGGAAAACACATCCTTACTTAGTTATCAAACCGGCAATGGGAACAACCATCACTGGTTGTTAATTGTTGATGTAGGCTAACTCATAAAGTCACGCCACCTGGAATTCTGCCTTGGTGGTCTGTAAGGAGGCAAAATTTCACTTCTAATGCTTATGGGTCTTGGGCCATTAACTTATTTCCTTACGTCCCACGAATACAAACTATTAGCCAAGTAGAAATAATTTTAGGGCATACTCCAACTCATTATCATTTATTTGCTTAAGAAAATATAATTTCAAATTTAATATTTTTATTCATATATTAATATTTTCAGTTACTAGCACAACCATGTAAATTAAGTGACTATACTAGGAAATGTCGATAGGTATCAATCCATAATAAACATCAAAGCACTTTATTAAATATCACATGCTGCTAAAATATAAAAAAATAAAAATAAAAATAAAAAAATCATAAAAAATAATTAAATTATAACTTTATTTTAAATTATTATCATCATTGAAACATGGAACATTATTCTTAACCATGGAGATTTACCCTCACTTTATCATGGAAATTCTTAATCTGTAAAGAGGCTTTGTTAGAATATCATGGGCCAATACCATGACTTATCAACATCACATGCCCAAAAAATTATAACCTACTTCATAGGACACTTATTCATAAAACATTTTTTTAATTAATGAATTTAATTAAAAGGGTAAAATTATTATAACTATTTTGGAGATAAATCTCAACTTTTGATTTGTGTATACTACAAAGAATATTATAGAATATTCCATCAAGTTTAAATCCCTATCATCCACTTAATAAAATTATTAATAGTTAAATTAAAATTCAAGAAGTCTCGTTTCAAAATAGACATGACTAACGATATAATTATATAACATATCCAATAGGAGTATTCTTTAAGTGAGGCATTTTGGAGTTTTCTATGGATTTTTGGCCGGAATTTGACAAAAACATTTGTGGCCAAATATTGATTTGTGTTTTTTAAGCTGGATTTTTTACTGCATATATAGGTTCAACACCCTAAAAAAAATTCGGGGCATGTCGATTGTGAAGAGTTCACCTGTAAAACTTGTGATTTCAATGAATCCATGCTGGATTCTAGACAAACTAGATAGAAAAAGAAACTGAATTTTTTTCCAAAAAGTCGCACTTAAAGACTACTTGTATCCAATTAACGTCTTATATAATATATTAATTGAGTAGCGTCATTGGCATTTAAATGGATGTCTTGGTTGTAATTCACTAGATGGGTGTGTCATTTACATAAGGATAACTTGAGAGAATAATTTTTTCGAACCAAAAAACTGAATATTATATATATTATTTCATAAAAGATTATATTCCCAAATAATAAAAGGCATATCCTAACAAATAAGCGAAATGGATTTCTGGTCGAAATCCAACAATACAATTTGTAGTGAAATTGTTATTTCTTGTTGTTTAAAACACTTTTGAATGCATAAATGGATTCAGTGCCTTGAAAAACCCTTGAGGCACTAGATCTTTGCAAATGAAACAACTTAAAATTATCATTTTTAAAAATTTGTAATGGATTTTGAACAAAATTGACTAGAAAAAAATGCTCCCAAAAGGTTATTTCGTCTATTAGTTAGACTACGTGAATAATAAAATAAGAAATTAGTGGTTAGTTATATTAATAATTAAACATATATAATAATGATAATAATTTTTAAAATTGTAACATTAAAAATGATAATTTGTATTATTGACAATAATAATAAATGTTGTACATCCTCGAATGGGGTGACATGTGCTAGCCAAGAGGGGCCAGGTTACCACTGCCCCACCTGGAAATTATGTGGGAGGTAGTGGCAACATGCCCCCTTGTAGTTGTTAAAGCGGCCCTGTGTGAAGATTCATTTCACCTCCCAAGAACAGAAGATGGGACAATGCTTTGATATGGGTGGGTATCACGCCCCTATCTTGGTGGTAGTCTTCCAACCACACATAAGTGGGTGCGACACCGCTACACTTTTTATTTTCACCAATACATTGTTAATATATGTTTTCATTGATGTCAATAGTTGATCGTCAATATGGAATTAGATGGGATGGAAAATATTCTTGAGATTCCAAATGATGATATCTATCAAGGAAGATGTCAAGTCACTCATGAAGAAGTGCCAAGTACCAAGTACCAATCATGTACCTTGATGATCTAGAAGCTCTTGATGACTTATGTGGACTACCTTGATGAATGACCACACTTGATGAAGGACTAGATGATGCCCTTACCTTTGATGGTCTTGATGATGGTGTGAAGCCATAACCTTAAATGTCCTTACCTCTGGTGATCTTAATGATGGAAGACTACATGATGACATGATGTTGCATATGATTGATGACATATCATTGCACTATGACTGCACTAGTATATGATGACATTGTTGATGCGTCATGCTACATGGATGTTTCACTCCTACATAATGACTTTATGATCCTATGATGACATTGATAACAATGAAGAAGCCAAAGAATGAAGAAGTCATGCTATCCCAAACATTCCTCATGTTGTCCCAAACTTTTTATGCATAAAATTTAAGGATAGTCACAAAGAAAAAATATGTTGGACACGTTGGAGGCATCATTTCAAAATGGATCCTAGACCATCTTAAATGGGAGTTTTTCCTCTTTCTAATGAGCCTTTATTTGCCCCGAAACTCCCAATAGTTTGTGAGATATTGAATTTTTAAGTTAAGGAAATTATTCCCAGTAGTGAGCCTACCTACATTTAGTCATATAAGTCGACCTCACTTTAAATAGACGTGTCCCTTTAGTTATAAATGAAATCTCTATAAATAGACGTCTAAACACTTCATTTTGATCAGCAATTCAGGCAATAATTCAAAGATACGAAGCACAGAAGAAGACAAAAGGTTGAGGAGAACAAGGAGACTATTGTTTAGGATGAAAAAAGGATAATTATGTTGCGCATAAAATCTTGGTCGAAGCTTCCGTAGTTGTCATGTTCGAAGCTACCATAGTTGTCGTGGTCGAAGTTGCCATAGTTTTCGTGGTCGAAGCTGTCATAGTTTCTGTGTTCGAAATTGTCATAGTTGTCGTGGTTGAAGTTGTCATAGTTGTCGTGTTTGAAGTTGTCGTAGTTTCCGTGATCGAAGTTGTCATAGTTTCCTTGGTCGCAGCTGTCGTAGTTGTCGTGGTCGAAATTGTCGTAGTTGCCATGGTCGAAGTTGCGGTAGTTGTCATGGTCGAAGTTGTCATAGTTTCAGTGGTCAAGGCTACCATAGTTGTTGTGGTTGAAGTTGTCGTAATTACTGTGGTTGAAGTTTTCGTGGTTGAATTTATCATAGTTGTCGTGGTTGAAGTGTTGATTTATTGGGATTGGACAAATAGAGCTTGTTGAATTCTTCTCTTGAGAACAAAATAGGGCAGAGTTGGAGAACTTTGTGAAGCAGCATATTGAAGATTTGTGGAGATCATTGAAGCCATCATGAGGTGAACTTGAAGAAGTTTTTTTTGGGTAACATGAATAGCAGTGGTGACACCTTCATGTGAAGAATAAGGTTGTCATTGATGATGTGACGTGGAGACTAAAGGAAGGCATAGTTGAAGATTGACAAGGCTTGTTGAATAAGACATTGGGAGTCATGAAGTAAAACCAAATACATCTTGATGAATTGAGGTTGAGAGTTGGATCCCAAGAGGTTGGAGCCTATAAAAGACAAGGTTGGTGCCTTGAAGGATAGGGTTGGAGCCCTATAGGATTGGAGTCCTCAAGAAACTAGGTTGGAGCCTGAAACAGATATAGGGTTGGATCCCTTGGGGTTGGTGCCTCATAATTGACAAGGTTGGTGCCTTGGAAAGTCCAAGTTGGTGCTTGGTAAATATAAGATTGGTGTCCTTGGAGTTGGTGCTCCTAAACTCAAGGTGTGTGCCTTGGATAAAATAGGGTCGAAGCCCTAGAGGTCAAAGCCTCACTAAAGTCCAAGTTGGTGCCTGGCAACAGGTTGGAACCAGGGATATTGAAGATTGGTGTCTTCATTTAGGGTTGGAGCCCTACATATATTATACTAAATTTATTGTAAAGAAGAAATTAATAAAAACACTTATTCTTATTGTTCATTTTGTGTTCTAAATATAAGTGATCTAACTGGTAAAAGTAACAATTGAAAAGAAATATTGATTCACCCCCCTCTCAGTATTTCCAGCAATTGGTATCAGAGCCAGTACCTTCACTCAAAGCCTAACAGCTTGAAGTTTGATCATTAGAACACAAATGGCGAAGCCAAGGAAGAAAGTTTCCAATCCTCCTAAAGATGTGTCTCCCTCAACCACTGAAATTGAAGTCAATCAATTTGTGAAGCCTCCATTGTTCAATGGAAACTTTGATATATGCGAGGAAAGATTGAGGAATTTCTTAAAGACTCAAGGCATTGAAGTCTAGAAATCAGTGATTGTTGACAGCACGATGGATGGAGAATCCAAGGAACATAATACAAGAGCAACGAAAGCAATCTTGAATGGGATACTCGATTCTATGAAGGCCAATTTTGAAAAATGTTCGTCAGCGAAAGGAATATGGGATAAACTTCATGATCTTCACTCAAAAGGAGCGTTGACAATGATCTCTAGTCAAGAAAATGATGGAAAACAAGAAGGAAATACAGAGCCCATTAAGGAAGGTGAAGATAAGAGTGATAACATTAAGGCTAAAGAAGAGCTAGAAGATCAAGAGAATGAATTTTTTTTTAAAGAATATCTCCTCACTAAACTTATGGCTACCATGGAAGAGATTAACAACTTGAAAAAGGAAAATGAGGAACTTAAGAAGAAGGCACAAGTTGGTGACAAGGAAAAGACAAGGAAGGAAGCTGACCTTGTCAAGCTTCAAGTACAAGAAATAGATGAGGAGCTCACTAAGATTAAGGAAGAATTTCATCAAAACAATAGAAAGCATTATGAAGAAGTCATATCCATGACAAATCAATTAGATAAGGCAAAGAAACTAGAATATACCTTGTCAAAATACCTTGAACAAAGGCACAAAAGCTTGAACAAACTTGAAGCAGAGATTGGTCAATACAAGGAAGATGTCTCCTCCCTTAGATCTCAACTAGAAGAAGCAAGGAAACAAGCACAAGGAGCTGAGAAGGTGATGGAATCTTTGAAATTAATAGAAGGACAAGTTGATGAAGCAGAAAAGGAGAGAAACACCATGATATGCCAACTAGAAGACAAGGATGATGACATGACCAAGTTAAAATCAGAAATCACTTCTCTTAAGGCCTAATCATGTGAAGCAACCAAGATGATGGAAGAAATGAAGAAGAAACTAGTTATGAAAGATGAAGATTGTGAAAAGTTGAAAGGAGAAATTGTCTTTCTTAAAAAGGAAGTTGACTTGCTAAATAAGTACTTGAAAAGATCTCAAACCCAGATGACATCTTAACTCATCAAAGGTCTCCCCTTGATAAATCAGGTCTTGGCTATGCAAGTGAATCCTCAAGCAAGAATGATAATGCTTCAAACAAGAAGGATGTGAGGAATCCTGGAAGAAATATTGATGCTCCAAGCAAAGGAAAGATTCAAGTTGATATTGGAAGAAATCCTACTCCAAGAAGAAATGGAGATAGTGTCAAGGATGCAAGAAGCGATGGTTATCATCAAAGGATCCCAAGGAAAAAAGGCTTCATAATTACATCAAGGAAACCTTCTTCTCCCATGTACCAAAGTATATTTCTTGGTTCTTACTATTCTTGTACAAAATTTGGGCACATGGCAAAATATTGTGGGGCATATCACAAAGATAAATATAATGGTCCACGTCAATCTCCAAGAAGCAATTTTGCAAGAATTCATGAATTTTTATACATGAACAATATAGAGTGCTTTAAGTTTCATAACATTAGACATGTGGCACGTGATTGTAACTTGACTTGGGCTCATACACAAGCTAGAACCATACCAAAGAAAAAGGTTACACAAGTAGGGAGAAGGAAGCAAATACAATCTGGAAGTCTCTTGAACTCTCCACCCAAGAACACATGTTGTTGACTTGATGATGTCATCCTTGATATTCCAAGTATCTTATGGGGAGACTCTGCAAAAAAGAATACCATGCATACAATTAGGGGGAGATTATGATGATTAAGCACTCTTGTAGTAGCTATCCATGAATGGGCCCTATGAAATCCTTGATGAGCCACTTGGGCATTAATTCTTTGATAGATCATCTCTCGAGAATAATCCATTGAAGAACATACTCCTTAATCATCTAATGGACTTTTAGCAGGTAATATTTTCTGAGCTAGAAGAGGATGTATAGATAGGGGGGTTGTTTCATCACATGAAGGAATGTAAGCACATCTATCATGGACCATATTGCTAGAAAGAAAGAGCAACATGACAAGGGGAATACTCGGGCACCCTGTTTTCCATTGATGTCAAAGGGGGAGAGAATGTTGAAAAGGCAAGAATATCACCATCAATGACAAAGGGGGAGATTGTTAATATAGGTTGTCATTGATGTCAAAATTTGATCGTTAATATGGCATTGGCTGGGATGGAAAATATTCTTAAGATTCCATATGATGATATCCATCGAGGAAGATGTCAAGTCACTCATGAAGAAGTGCCAAGTACCAAGTACCAATCATGTACCTTGATGATCTAGAAGCTCTTGATGACTTATATGGACTACCTTGATGAATGACCACACTTGATGAAGGAATAGATGATGCCCTTACCTTTGATGGTCTTGATGATGGTGTGAACCCATAACCTTAAATGTCCTTACCTCTGGTGATCTTGGTGATGGAAGACTACATGATGTTGCATATGATTGATGAGATATCGTTGCACTATGACTGCACTAATATATGATGACATTGTCGATGTTATGAAACCAGCTCAAGAAAAATATAGAAAAGATAGATCCACGCCTTAGAATTCAGCCTCTTCGAGGGGGCAACCTCCTTTACATTACATAAATGAACAATTATTGGATGATACAAATGACAAAACCTCCTTTCTATATATAGGAGTCTAATGAGTCACAATATAACCCAGTCGACCTAACAATAATAATATAAAGCCACAAAAATAACAATAGAGGGATTCTATGGGGCACAGTAATAACAATATGGGGACAATAGGGACACAACAATACTAATAAGGGGTAAAACTACAATAGTAATGGGGTAATCACTAGTATTGGAATGGAAAGCATTGGGCTAGTCAATACATATTCTCCCATGGATAGCTTGATATTATGGCACTTTCCAAAGCAATTTATTGTTCCTCCATTTGCAACCATCACTTGACACTCTGGTGCTGGATATAAGAAGCAATTCAATTCTTTTGCTACCTTACAATGAATAAAATTGTGGGTACTTCATGAATCAATCAACACTATTACCTTTTTCTTCTTGATTTGTCCTTCTATCTTGATGGTTTGAGGAGTGGTAATTCCCGCCAATGCATTACAAGATATGGTCGGATTCATTTGTTCTTCATCTAGGCTTTGTTCCTGGATTATATCCTCTTATTTTGACCTATCTTTCTCCTTTTCTTCTTCCTCTTCACAATCGATGTAAAATAATTTCTTCTCAGCACACTTATGACCTTTAGTGTATTTGCTATCACAACTGTAACAAAGCCCTTTTTCTCTTTTTTCTTCCAATTGTTGTGGTGTCAACCTTATAGGTTGTGGAAGACTAGCGGCAACAACACTTCCATCTTTATAGTTGTGAGTGGTATGCTTCCTGGTTGCCATAATTTTACTTTTCATTTTTCTTGCTAACCTGAATGCCTTCTCTAATGAATCAGGTTCCCAAAGGAGAACATCATGTTGGATATTATCCTTTAAAGACCCTATGAACACATCAATCCTATGCTCCTCTGGAATATTTTTTACCCTTATGTTCAATTTTTGGAACTCCTCAATGTGCTCCATTATTGAACCCTTTTGTTTGAGACTTATCAATTGGCTAAAAAAAGTGTTGCTTTTTGTATCCTCATAATGTGCTATCAATTCTTCTGTAAAAATTGCCCAAGTGATAAATTGTTTACGAGAGCAAAACCATTGATACCATACAAACTGATTTGGTTCCAAATATAAAGTTGCAATACGTACCTTTTGTGTGTTTTGCACATTATTGAGATCGAAAAATTGCTCCATCTGTAATATCCATGTTGCGGGATCCTTGCCATCAAACTTCCTCATATCGATTTTTGGAATATGGTGCGTCTTCGATCCAACATTAGAGTCTATGAAATCATGATTAACATTTCCTTTGTTTGCATCATGAGTTTCCTTTACTCCCATTTCACCATTAGTAAGTATTTCTTGTAGAAAATTTGTCAAATCTGCCTCAAATCTGCCATGTTTGTCTTCAACTTTGTCTTCAAATCTATCTTCAATTCATCCATCTTAGCTTCCATGCCCTTTATCTTAGATTCCACGCCATTTATCTTAGCTTCGGTTAGCTTTTGTGAGCATGGCATTTGTTGCACTTGTTCTTGTAATTTTGATATATCATGTAGCATTTCTTCCTCTTCTTCATGAGTCATGCTAGAGCTTTCAGGTTCCTTACTAGGTGTTTGCATTTTCTTTCCTCGGGGCATCAGTTACCAATAATAATTCTCTACTATGCCCTTTGAATTCCTTCAAAATAAATTTTCAAACCAATCTTAAGCAAAAATTTAAAAGAATCTACACACCTTTCTTCACTTTGTAGGAGCTCGATATTGCCTCTGATGTATCTCTATACTTTCGGATCATCTAGTTCTGAAATTGCAACTTGCAGTAGCCCTCTGTGTCCTCTTTCCAATGCCACCAGTCTGATCCAAATTGGATTCTCCAAGGAAGAGTTATGCAAAATCTCCCACAGTGACCTGCTTATAGACTAGTTCAGTAGAGCAAACTTGTATGACGTACCATGAGTCATTGTTTCAACCTTTGGCTCTAAAAAAATACATACAAGAAACTACAGTCCGTCCTCTTTCTGCACCTTCTTACGAAATTTCAATCCGATGCTCAGAGAGAAAGTTATGATGATTTCCCCAGGTCACCTATTTGGAATGTAATTCAGGAGTCTGCAAGAAGACCAATTTCCTCATATCATATCTCCACAAATATAGTGTGAAAAGTTCTTAAATTCGGACTCGAGATTGAGCGCGATTTCTTCTCAAATGGGTTTTTTTTTTAGCTTCTGA
This sequence comes from Pinus tabuliformis, assembly GCA_031772625.1. Lineage (NCBI taxonomy): Eukaryota > Viridiplantae > Streptophyta > Pinopsida > Pinales > Pinaceae > Pinus > Pinus tabuliformis. The sequence continues at coordinate 235,804,996 of CM062806.1, read as the reverse complement.
AACGTCACAGAAAAAAAAAAAAAATATTGCAAAAATTCCACGATGACCTGTTTGGAGCAGCGAAACCCTAGAATCCAAAGCTCTGATACCAAATGTTATGAAACCAGCTCAAGAAAAATATAGAAAAGATAGATCCACGCCTTATAATTCAGCCTCTTCAAGGGGGCAACCTCCTTTACATTACATAAATGAACAATTATTGGATGATGCAAATGACAAAACCTCCTTTCTATATATAGGAGTCTAAGGAGTCACAATATAACCTAGCCAACCTAACAATAATAATATAAAGCCACAAAAATAACAATAGAGGGATTCTATGGGGCACAGTAATAACAATATGGGGACAATAGGGGCACAACAATATTAATAAGGGGTACAACTACAATAGTAATGGGGTAATCATTAGTATTATAGGGACCCAACAGTTGATGCATCATGCTACATGGATGTTTCACTCCTACATAATGACTCTATGATCCTATGATGACATTGATAACAATGAAGAATCCAAAGAATGAATAAGCCATGTTGTCCCAAACATTCCTCATGTTGTCCCAAACTTTTTATGCATAAAATTTAAGGACAGTTACATAGAAAAAATATTTTGAACACCTTGGAGGCATCATTTCAAAATGGATCCTAGACAAGTGTTCATAATAATGCAACAGAATAACTTATCAATAATTATCTTCTTCAATTATAATTAATCATTATGTGGCAGAAATCACAATACTACCACAAGTACACCCATATATACTTGGGAGGGGCAACTTGTTGAAGAAAGTGTAACTAGGTTCGGGCTTCATAACAACTTGTAATTATGATTTTATGTAAATAAGAAACAAATATATTTATTGTATTCCTTGAATCATCGGTTTCATGAGCAAGAAGTGTTTTTCATAGGTCAAAGACTTCTTCTCGATGTCTTTAGGGATTTATCATATTGTCATAAATATATAATTCAAAGTCTATGAAATGTTGTTACACTTGTAAGAGTCCTCCAGAATGGACAAGCACAGTCATCCTCACAGCATCAATATATATGTTCAAACTTCATGTCAGCTTCAATAAATGGAGACACAACCTTTGGGGAACTTCATATACATATATATATATATATATATATATATATATATATATATATATATATATACATGTACATATACATATACATGTCAGCTCAGCAAAAATGACACGTCGGTTGTACCTTCGCATTTCCATAGTGGAAAAACTCGACATATCTCTGAAACTTCGGATGGGTATAAAAAATAAAAATGCAGATTATACACAGAAACCTTCTTAGCATATTCTCTAAGTTTCTCAGTGATCTAGACAGCAATAAGATTGGTTATTGTAGTGATCACAGTGCGGATTGTTTTGGGGTAATATTACAATGATATTCTCCTTGTTGTCTCAAGCTTATACTCACTAAAATATGGATGAACAGTGGTGCTCAGTGATGTTCGATGATAGCAGGTGTTGTAGTGGTATGATCAATGATGCAAGGTACTACATGATGCTGCTAAATGTTACATGATGAAGGAATGATGAGGCCAAAGTTCAAGGATAGATCACAACGTAGGAATATTGCAGTGATCATGTTTTGGTGCCATGAAGTAATCAAACAATCAAGAGAAGAAGGATGAATGTGTCTTGGTCTAGGAATGGAAGTATAAGTCAAGGGTCTTAGTTCTAGTCTTCATCAATCAGAATATCTATAAGAAGAATCTGTGCGAGTTTTCCTCTCAAAGAGTGAGAGGTTTTGGCCCTGGCAGAAAGCCAATATCTTGTGTTCTTGTCTCTTTTGTTTTGGTAACTATTTGATGAATTGAAAAGACACACTCTAATAATAACAAGTGAAGAATTGTGCTAATAATGAGAATCTCAATTTCCCTAGATTCTTCAACATGGTAGCAGAGTTATGGTTGCAGCCTAAGGAAGGGCATAAAAGAGACACTTAAGGATCAGCTTCAAGAAGGACATCATAACAAGTTGAAAGAATTGAAATATCGGTCTTCAACAAGCAGTATACAATAGCAAGACAATTCATGATCAGTCTCAGTTAAGTAAAGTCTCAATGCTAGTACTCAGAAGTCGAATCACTTTGAAACTTCAGATGGTTCAAATAGGTACAGGACCTCCGTGATGAATTTCTCCTCTATAAATCTCAATGAGCACAACAAAGTATGATATCTCAGCATTCTTGTGATTACAATACAATGAATGTCTCGACCTCCTCATATTCACATTCCTCAACGTGTGAAATGATGTCACCACGTAATATATTATTAGCATGATCATGATGGAGAGATACTAACAAGTTTTGGTATCTCTGTATCGCTAATATCTCGGCATAAGAATGATGGTTTCAAAGATTGTATAGCACTACTCAGTTTCGATGGAAAGAATCATGGTAATCCCACATTAGTGAATTGTCTCATATAGAGTCTCGAATAAGAAACTTAGTAATACTACAATAATATATATATATATATTCTCCACACAAACATGACAAGTAAGATCTCGATAATAAACACACTTACATTCTCAATCAAGGTCATGATCCTAACATATGTTATGATATCAGTAAAAACTACGAAGAGACTGACATGATCTCGATAGATCAAAAGGCAGATCTCCAATACACATCTCAATAAAATTATAGTGATGAATTCGGTGACAAGTTCGGGCTCACAACACAGTGCACAATCCGAATGAACAACACTCATAAGACATCATTGTCTTGGTTCAATGTTACAGAGATATACTTGTCATAGTTCTGAATCTTGTAGCATGATGCTCGGATCAAAGCATGAACTTGTTGATGTTAAAGTATAATAAGGTCCACTTGTGGGATGGAAGTATCACGAGCATGTCAACAATGTGTTCAATATAGAAGGAGTCCAAAGTCATGATGCCAGAAGGTCACCAAAGAAGTTTTGGTAAAAGGATACTAATGCTTCATGATGGGAAGCTCAATTAAAAGAATCATCAAGGTGAAGATCTCCTCTTCACATGCCAAGTAGGGAAAATTTTAGGGGCTAATATTCATAGGTGGGCTAATTTTCAATGCTTTTTCTAGATGAAAAAGAAAATATAAAAAATAAAAAATATTTCACCAATTTCCATTTTTTTCTAAAATTATTCACCCAAATTTTATAGTACACCATTATTTACTTTAAAAATTGCCAAAATATTATATCAACTAATATAAAATGATTGGAAATCTAAATATTTCTACAAAAATAACACCATTTTTTTTTTAATTTTCATATTAGGGACTAATAAGATTCGCCAAGGTTTCTAAACTTTAAGAAAAACTTCCATCCTTAAAATTTTCCATGATGCAAGTAAGTATATTTCATGTTTTTGGTTTAATAACTTTGTTTTGCAAGGAAATATAAATATTGAAGGATAGTCATAGTCCTCATGAAAAAGGTCCTTGCATAAAATAAGGAGGATTCTCATAATCCTCATAGAAAAGAGAAATCATTAATGTCTATGGAAAGGTCTCTGAAGTTCAAACAATGCTTGAATGTATCAAGAGACTCATGGGAATCATATGAAATCGCTCAAAGGTCCTCACATGCTAAAAGAGGAGACAAAAAGAGAGATATATAAAATTCTAGAATATATACTCTCTAAAATTATAGTAAAGAAGGTCACGTCACTTAGACCAACACAAAATTTTAGTCCTCAAGAAAATCAAGAAAGAATAAGTATGCCTAAGATTCATTGCTATAGAAAGATTTTGGAAGCTCATATCACTTAAAGATGGAGGAAGCTGAAGAAAAGGGCCAAGGAAAGAGGGAGTAAGAAATTTCTCCTATGAGTAAGATAGTATCCCTCACAAAAGGGGTCCCATCATAAGCTCCTAAATCTTGTGCTATAAGATATGACAATGATAATAAGATGCATCATGGCATCATGGAAGCATTAGAAACAAGAGCTCGTGATATCACCATGGGAATCATGAAAGACAAAATCCATGGTAGACAAACATGTATGATATAGCCCTTGGGAACCTCAATGGACATTGAAGGAAGGGAAGAAGTCATCTAAGACAAGGCTCATCATACATCAAGTCATAAAGGAAACATATTCCAGTTGGGGATATACAAGATCCTCAAAATATTGTGATGGAATCCTCATCGAAGAGTTCACTAATCTAGAAAGGAAGCAAGTGTTTCAACGGGAAATCCAACTTATGGAATCCATGAGATGATGTTGTAATGACATAAAGCAAATCAAGGGATTGAATATCTCTTCAATCAAGGAAGCTGTTGGAAGAAGCCTCAATGACCTGAAGGTAAAATAAGGTATGTATGCTTGTGTTTAAATGAAATGTCATATGGTTGCAGGTAACATGGATCATTACTTCTATCTTAAGAAGCATGATCAAGAGAAAGAATATATCCTCCTATAAAATGCTGTAGGAAGGCATAAATCACACTAGATGAAATCGACACAATATGTCCTCATATGAAGTATGAGGTGGTTGAGTACAATTAAGAAACTCTGATTGAAATCTCATGGGAATGGAATGTGTGAGGAATGAAGAGATATTGAGATATGCGACCATGATGAAGGCGAGTAACATCCAAAAGATCAAGAAGACTTGACTAGAAAATCTCTAGAAAAGATATAAAGACTCTGATGGAAAAGATGTAGGCCCTTGACAATGGATATCTTTTGGAGATGTATCAACATGTATGCAGGATGTTGATACCTACAGAAATATGTCATGATGAAGGGTCGCCTCGTAAGGTATAATTTGATGTAATATGATGTTTTTATTTCTTGAATAATATCTGGATAATGCAGGGCTACTCGAACAAGAGTTGTAAATACAAGTACAACTAGAATTCATGTGATGGATGGAAGAAGCATGATGAGAAAGAAGTAGTCACATAACGAAGGTTCCAGATATGAAGAAGGCCACTTTCCATGAAGAAAGGAATGACATGATGAACTAAGGAGGAAAGTGATCGATGGTTATTGCCCTACAAGAAAGAAGCTCAACTAACTTTCATGACATTAAGGAGAAAAGTTGATCAAACAACTGAAGGAACTACGAAGAAGAAGTTGTTGATGTATGGAAGAGTCCCTAGCTAAAAGGAAGCTCTGACTATTCCCTGATCAGGAGGGAGCTTGGATTAGATCACCCCTGATTACAAAGGAGTGATAGTTGTATTTTTATATTTCATGTGTCATGCACTAGACCAAGACTAATAGTCATAAGTCTAGGTGAAGGCCATGAATGGAAATGTAGACACGTGATATACACAATATTCTTGTCTTCACCTGGGAAGAAAGAATGGATGATTGGATATCATCTAGCATCTAATGCTCATTGAGGATGTGTAGGGCATCCAAGATAAGAGTAGGCAAGAGGACTGATATTCTTTAAGGGTTGGGAACCCAAGATAAGAATAGTCCTAGAAGATCATACTCAGTGAACACTCAGGTGGGTATGTACCTTGAGAGACAATGATAAAGGTGTATATATGTCAGGCGGAAAGAGTCGATTGTGCGGACACAACCAACCTCCCTAGGAGCCTAAGACTCTCTAGTGACAAACAAGACAAACGAGAGCAATCCTTCTCTAAACATGCATTTACTATATAAGAAATCAAGTGTTTAGATCCTACCTGTAATCCAACGTTGTTGTAGCAGTCCAGCTCCGCTGATCCAGATGAGCTCCTCCTTCACTTTGAAACCTGCATCCACTAACAATCAAACGATTAAATAGCACTTGATAATCTCATAGAATAAAACATATTTAACACAGACCAAGGAGTACATGAAACAACTCATAAATAACAAGTTATTGAGAAGAATGGACTCATTTGCATTAATAGGTAACAAAAGGAACAAATACAACCTGAGCCTTGGTGTTGTGCAAGTCCCTCCCAGGGTCCATCAAGAGTTCTCCTTTACTTTGACAAATCTCACCCACTTCCAAATAGAACAAGCAAAGATGGTAATCTCTCCTCACAAGCTTCTAAATGGGAGTCCTAATTCCAGCAGCATCTACCCATAGAAATGTATAGCTTCCAACCTCCTCTCCTTCTGGCCCAATGCCTGTATTTATAGTGCTCAAGAGGAAGTTAATCAGGTCCACCATCAATGGGATAATCCCCTCTTTGGATGGGATAGCTCCCTTATTGATGGGATAAGTTCCTCTTTGGTAGGGGTACATGAACCATCTGGAGGCGCTCAATACACGTCGAACAACCTTCTAGAATGCTCTAGAAATAACCACAAGTAACTTTTTAAAGATGAAACTTACGCATTTTGACCTTTACAGGGGGACGCACCTGCTCCTTTACATACAGAGCATCCAAAGACGCAGCTTTTGTGAACATTGGGTGCGTACCCGCAGGTAAGGTTGAGAGAACCTGCGTACCCAGAGATAAATACATTTGTAAAGACTTTCTCTCTCTTTTGAAGTTTGACATGGAGAGCATAGGCTTAAGACTTGCCCAGGAGGTTAGCATAGCTGTTGATAGAGCCATACTAACTGTACAAAGCCATGGTGACATTTTTTAGTGTAACAGATTGCCCCCTAAAGTGTGAAGCCTGTAGTAGATTAGGGTTTTGTAAATCTAGGAAGGGTGAAGTGATTTATCATTTCAAGGATTATCTCATGGAGAGCCTGGTCAGAACCTGCAATTTTCAACACAAAATACATGTATAAGATTATATCATCGCTGAGGTAGGCATTCCCATACTCAGATCAAAACTTTAACTAACAGACTAACTACTCTGATACAGGAATGATCTTGCAGTACATCATAATCATAGACTTGTGTAGACAGAGTATGGGCGCAGCCATCTGTTTATGATTAGTCTACTTAGATAATGAATACAAAACTCCTCGCAGCCTGGATGGTGGAAACTAGATCCAGGGTCTTCATTTCTACTTCCCGAATTGGTACGATTCTAGCCATGCGAATAAATGAGTTGATGTCGAGCATGGTAGAAACCACTTGATTACCAGTCGATGATGTAAACTGTTAACAAGCGTGAGAGAGACCACCAGTAATGTCAATGGTTCTCAAAGTACCCAGTACAATCCATGAGATGTGAATGAATGAGTTGATGTCGAACATTTCACGGAATCCTTCGATCGAAAGTCAATGATGTAAACTGACGTCAAAGGCGAGAAACCTGCCATTGATGCATGCAGACTTCAAGGTACTGACGATTTCTAAGTCATCTTTCTAGATAATGTGTTGATGTCGATATAAAGCGACCCGTTGCAGGCAAGCCCACAACACGAAATCATAGTTCAAGTTGAAGAAAATGTTGTTGTAAGGACTGACTCAGGGATGGTCAAAATGGATGACAAAGTATTTTGCAGATGAAAGTTTTGTTTGCAGACCTCTTGAACACATAACGACACAACAGATGGCTTGGTAACGAGTGACTCAAAGTTAATCCCCGGAACCCGGCTGAAGACTTTCAAAGTGGTTTGATCAACTGTGAGGTAAAGGATTTCCCAACCCAGGTGAATGAAAAGTGTCGTGTTCAAGAGTGGTAGTAAGGTTTCTTCTGAGACAAAGGATAACAAATAGGCTCATTCTTCTCTTTTTTCCCCCACCATTTCTGGCAAGTACCTCTTTATTTTTAACAAGCTTGAGGAGGATAACATATGCTTGATTATAAGCTCATCCTTCGGATGAGTCCAACCTAGTTTTGATTCGAACCCTAGGAAGGAGTGGTTCGTTCCTGTTTGTAATTGAACAGGTCCTTTACTGTGAAATTTTAACGAGCCCAATATAGGAGAAACTCGGCGTTTTTCAATTTTAGAGAGTCTGAAAAACTTAAGAAGACTCCAGGTTGAACTTTTTCGTAAATTTGTGTCCCTCAAGCCCGAAAAAGTATAAAATAATACCTGGGGGAACCACTTGATCTTGCGAGCAAGGAGTACTTTCATGTTTAGTGCCATTGACCTGAAAAGTAAAAAGTGATCAAGGACACGTCGTTTTATTTCCAGTATCGAGTTTGAAACGACAAAAACCCGACAATCTTTTCTTGTTTTTACGGTCAGAAAAGGGCTATAAGAGGACCGTCTTTTAATTCTGTTTTAACGAGTGTAAAAGAAACGCTCGGCAATCTTTTCATGTTTTAGGAGTCAGAAAAGGGCTTAAAAGATGACTCTGATGTTTTGGTTCGTGAAAATGACAATTTTCCCTCTAAATCACTTTGTCCTGCACAAAAACAACACATTACTCATACCTGTTTAAGATAGGCAAAAATGCATCGAAAAATATCCTTCCATGGTGAAAAATAAACAAACCTAGCATTCATTCATCCAAAAAACCTATAAAAAGACTTTTTACCATGTCATTTTTACCATTTTACTGTTGAGGTTGAGAAAAGGGCTTTTGGCAAGAAACTTCCCGTGGTCGCTGCGGAGAATCCGACCGTCAGAATCGAACGCCGTCTCTTCCAGGTATTTCATAACATCCTCCTCTTCAATTTCATCCAATTAAAATTGTGTTTTAGGTTTTAGTTTTGATTTTTGGGGGGTTTTAGGTTTCAAAAATCGCTCTGCGGGGTACGCAGGTGCCCTAAGGGTGACCTGCGTCCCCCGACTTTTTCCCACACAGGAAAAAGGTCGGGGGATGCAGCCCACCTTCAGGCCAGCTGCGTCCCGACGCTCTGTGTTCTAAACGCGGGGTGCGTCCCCCGCGAAAGGCGGAAATTGAAACCCCAAACCCCAAAAATAACCATTTGAAATTTCCCAAATTAATTCTAATCTTTATTTCTTGGTGTGTAGGGCACTCACCATGTTCGATTGGAGAGAAAGAGAGCACGAGGATGTTGATTTAGCCGCAATTAATCATCAACCTTCCATTGATGCCCTAAAAGCATGCGGACTATATAAATACTTGGCCATACCTGGCATGAGGGCTGAGGTGAGATTCTTGGAGTGGCTGGTTGAGAGATGGAACATTCATGAGCAATGCTTTTACATCGGAGGGCACCAGCTCGAGATAGAGCCCTCTGACATATACTTTCTCACTGGCTTGCCAAATAGAGGTGAGCAACTCAATCTAGCCGGGACTAGGCCGGGTGGCCAATCCCTTGCTAGTCTCCGGGCAGATTGGTGCACACCCAATTCACACCATGCGAAAGGCGTAGAAATCAAACACATCTCTCTGCGTGAACTCAAGGTTATAGCTTTCACAGTTACCAGAATTTGCGGTGCAGCCGCTTTACATATTGCCACCGGGTCCCAAATGTGGATGGCGATTGACTGTTTCCAAGGCACCATTTTCAACTGGTGTGATGCTGTGTCGGCTAATATGAAGAGCCAACTGACTAGGGCAAAGAACGGACAACTGAAGACTTTTGGATATGGGCCTCTAGTTGTGAGCTTTGCCTTAGAGAGAGTTCCAATGCTGATCCCTCAGCAACTCACTGTTGAAAACTTGGGTCCTCGGGAGCCAAAGCTGATACGATGGGTTACGGTGATGACCCAGCATCCTGACGAGGGCACGGAAATTGTTCGATTCCCTGATAGTTATTTTCACTGGTTAGAGGACCAGGTTTTTTCGATCCAGGACTTTCCGTATGCCGGAGTAGATTTTCGAAGTGATCCGGACATGGTTCTTCCACAGGGAGAACAATGGGACGACAGAGGTACTTTATTTTTCACAAGTTTTTAAGTTATCTATTTTTTTTTATTTTTTATTTTTATATATATCGTCTCAAAACTGACAGTAGAAATTTCCAAAATGCAGATGTTGGTCCACAGCGCCCAGCCAACCTCCGGCCTTTTGAGAGGAGACATCCAGTTGCACTGGTACCGGCTCCACAGGACGCGGCTGCAGAGTCACTAGCTGAGTTGGAGCAGGATCTAGAGCGTCTGACGGTGGATATACCTGAGACTACCATAGATGATATTCCTATCAGACTTCAGCGCAATGTAGTCGCAGTCCTTGGACCGTTTAGGAGGTTCTTGTGTAAGGTAGCCCATGCAGTGGTGTCGTATAGGGAGCACCACCAGTGATTGGATGGTCACTTTGTAGACACATGTGACATTTTTGACTTTTTGTACTTATCATTTTTGCCGATCATAAGGTGTTTTTCAACCTATGATCGAAGACGATGTATATTTTTTGACACACTCCTATCTATATATATATCATTATTACCGGCTTATCTTGTTTAACATATGTGATGAAATGTTTTTAAATTTACTTGCATGATTATCGCAAATGTCTGTCCAACATTCGAGAAGCAATTGCATCTGCTAATGTATTTAGAGATCTTGGAATATGCTGATATTCAATGTAATCAAATTCACGTTCCAAGAGACGCACTCTCAAAAACAACCTTAACAACACAGGATTTCTAATGGCATATACTCTATTAAGTTGTAATACAACGAGTTCAGAATCTAACCTCACTATCAAACGTCGAATTCCAAATGAAATAGATTCAGACAATAATTCAACCACATCACTGTATTCTGCAATGTTGTTCGTTGTTTGACCGAGGCTTACCCCATGCATAGAAACTAACTCGTCAGAGGGCGAATAGATAACCCAAGCTGCGGAAGAGATATTTCGTGTACTACGACAAGCACCATCAGCAAATCCAATGTATGTTTGGAGAGGCGTCGACATCTGCAATATCAAGAGTAAAACCAAGATAAGCCAGAATAACGACGAAAAGCACACTTTCTAAGCTAAGCACACCATCTAAACTTAACAAAACACACTAGCTAGAAAGAAAACCTAACCTAACTAAAAATTCTCCATTCCCACCATTTAAGCATAATACCTCTTTAGGTAAAGTCCATTTCTGGGTTTACCCAAAGAGTCCCCATCAAAATCTACTAGCTCATAGGCCCCTTTTGCTAGCTTTCGCTTTACAATGTAGGGTCCATGCCACATAGGAACGAATTTTCCAGCGCCTAGCTTATCGTTAGCTTGATCATATAATAGCACTAGGTCTCCCTCCGAAAAACTTCGAGGGGTCACATTTCTATCATACTGAGCTTTCATTCGCTTCGCGTGAGTCTCGATTGCCAATGCAGCGTCACGTCGAGTCTCATCTGATTTAGCTAAGTATAATAAACGCTTCTCCTCTTCGGAAGTAGCTGGAAGTAATTCGACAGCCATTTGAAGTGATGGGATTTCGCATTCAATGGGTAACACAGCTTCCAAGCCATAAACTAGCTGGAAAGGAGTGAACCCTGTTGAAGTTTTCACTGAGGTTCGGTATGCCCATAGCGCTGAAAATAACATGTTGTGCCAATTCGACCGATGAATACCAATGGTTCGTCGGATCATGATAACCAGAACTTTGTTGATAGACTCAACCAAACCGTTGGCTTGCGGATAATAAGGAGTAGAGCTATCGTGGCGCAAACCAAGCTGGCTTGTAAGCTCAGTCATCATGATGTTTCGAAAATGGCTCCCATGGTCAGTGATAATCGCTTGCGGGACACCAAACCTAGTTATAATGTGATTGAATACGAAAACTGCAGCTATTTTGCCGCTTGCGTCGAATGTAGGCATCGCCTCGGCCCATTTAGTAAAATAATCAACCGCGAGGATGATATACGCATGCCCCCCAGCCGAGTGAGGGTTACAAGTAATAAAATCGATACCCCATTTGGCGAAAGGACCAACTGCAATTATAGGATGGAGAGGAGTAGGTGGTGCGCGCATCTTGCGATCAAACACTTGACAGTTGTGGCATTTTCGGACCGCAATGATACAATCTTTAAACATGGATGGCCAGAAATAGCCAGCGCGCAACACCTTCTGAGCTGTGGCATACCCAGACATATGATCGCCACACACTCCAGAGTGACAATCATTCAAAACTCTCTCAGCCTCTTCGTGAGTTAAACAATGTCGAAAAACTAAGTCTGCCCCCCGGCGATAAAGTGTATCTCCAATAATTCTGTATTGCTGGGATTGAAACCGAATTTTCCGACGCTCCGACTTTGAAGCTTCACGCCGAAAGGTTTGGGTCTGGAGATAGATGATTATATCCCCATACCACGGATCTAAAGTACTGATTAGAAACAAAGATTCGTCCGCAATGGACTCCTCTGCCACAGTCTCTGTGTCAGTACGCGGGAAATCACACATCAATTCCGCAAAAACTAAGGATTTCTTAGACTTGGACTTCTCGAACTCCAAATCGAACTCTTGCAGGATAACGATCCATTTAGAGTACTTGCCCCCTAGCAGTTGTCTAGTCAAAATATAAATCATAGGGTTGCAATCCGAAATAACGGTAGTTTTACGGAGAAGAATGTAGTGACGAAAACGTTGGACAGCTTGAACAGCTGCCAGGGCCAATTTCTCCACATGTGAATATTTTAGCTCAGTGGGGTTTAAGGTCCTACTAAGATAATATATCACATGTTCCGCTCCGAATTCATCTTCTTGAACTAACACCATTCCAATAGTGGAATGCGAAGCTGCGAGGTATAAGAAGTAGTCCTGGTTGTAGTTGGGAGGATGCAACAACGGTGCATGGGTCAACGCGTGTTTAAGTGCATCAAAAGATTGTTGGGCAATCTCATCCCAAGAGAATTGAGCGTTCTGTTTCAACAACCGTGTAAAACCTTTAGTGACATCGGCGTAGTTTGGAATGAATCGGCGTAAAAAGTTCGCTTTCCCTTGCAAACTTTGGAGTTGACGCAAACTCGAAGGAGGAGGCAATTTGATGATAGCTTCGACCTTCGAGGGATCGACACGAATGCCGGCTTTTGAAACAACAAATCCCAGCGATCGACCCGTCTCTATACAGAACACACACTTGTGGGGATTCAACCGAATTCGATAATGCCTACACCTCATAAAGATTGCTCGTAAGTGGACAAGGTGATCGGCTCGACGTAAAGAATGAGCAGGCAAATCATCGAGGTACGGTTGCACAATGTGCTTCATGTCATGAAATGCATAAGACATCGCCCGTTGAAAAGTAGCTCCGGCATTCTTAAGCCCAAAAGGTAATTTGCAATAAGCAAATGTTCCCCATGGACAAATGAATGCCGTTTTTGGCTGATCGGTAGGTAGAATATTGATTTGATTATAGCCCGAAAAACCATCCATAAAGGAAAACATTTCACTTCCGGCACAATCATCAATTATTTGATCGATATAGGGCGTAGGGTAGTTGTCTTTTGGACAAGCTCGATTTATATCCCTATAGTCGATACAGATTCTTATTGTTCCTTGTTTCTTGGTAACCGGAACAATATTCGATACCCAATCCATTAACGGGATCGGATAAATGAAACCTGCTTTCAACAGCTTTTCGACTTCTGCTTTAAAGGCAGCTGCTTTTCGAGGGTGAATCTGACGCAACCGTTGTCGGACGGGTTTAGCGTCCGGGTAGGTCTTGATTTCATGAACAACAATGGCAGGATCGATTCCTGGCATTTCCTCGTAAGACCAGGCAAACACATCACGGAATTCTTGGAATAGGGCCTTGTAAATTTGGATTTCATCTTCTGTACATGCGGCACCTATATGAATGTTTTCCTCAATTCCGGGCTTCACTGAAATATCAATGGGAATAGTGCGAGAAATATTCCCTAAATTCAACTCTGAATCAGGATGTTTCGTTGGACTCTGAGCATCTTTGACATATTCAGCGGTAAAGATAGATGAAAAATCGTTTTCAAAAGCATCATTCTCAGGTAAAAACGAAGATCTATGATGGAGATCTTCCCACGGTAGATCGTCTACACTTAGGATTTCACGAAGTTGCTCGTCAGATGACACGACTTCAGGAAACGCTATCCGTTCTGAGATTGATGTGAAAAATGATTCCTCACTGACCACATTCATTCGGTCGATTTGGGTTGAACGCGAGTCGGTAAAAGACATGACGGCTTCATAAGCAATTTCATATGGACTCAAAGGCATAGCATCACCAAATGAGTCTATCTCATATTCAGATGGGACAATCCAAGGATCATCGTAAATAATGGTGTCTGATGTAATCATATGAATTGATGCAAATGAAGGATCTGCATTGATTGGAGGGAAAGGAAAAGTTCCCAGTAAACCGGAATCTTTAACTAAACCTACGCCAATGTCCCTATAAGGGATTGTCATTTTACCGACATGCTGGATACTCTCTGAAGAGGCTGGGTCGGATGAAAAGTATGTCAGCTGATCAATTGTCACGATCTTGCCGTTATGTGGAAACTTTATTACTCTGAAGACCGATGAAACGACCGCTGTCATAGCATATGACCAACTTCGACCCAAAAGAAGGTTTTAGTCTAGAGGGGCATCAACCACTTCCACATCCAGACTAACGGTTTTACCTTCCACCCCTATAGGCAATTCCTGTAGAATACCAAACGGACGGAACCCACGGCCATCAAAGGCCTTAAGGATGGTCGGGGATTGGTTCAGTGAAGGAGAACCAAGCGATCTCCAACACTGAATCGACATAATACACGTGGAAGCTCCCTCATCAATTACAGTGCGATGAATAGGCCTGTTTTTTACTATCACTGGAATCTGGAAAGCCATTTGATGGGGTAGGCGCGGTGTACTATTTTCTAGATCGAAGATTATCAGATTCGGGTCCTGAACATCAACAGCTCCGATAACCGACAAAAGTAATTTTCGTTGTGCTGGGCATGATTGCAGCACTTCTAAAGCCGACATTGCTGAGGGTGAAACAGCTAAGTCCTCAACAATGTTGTAATTCTGGGCCGCTCTCGCATGTGGATTGAAAGCAGACCTTCGAAGTACACCCTTGGCGGGCGGTTTGATTACTAAGTCTGGGTTAGGTTTTTCGATCTTTAGTGGATCGGAACCAGGAGCTGAGGTTGATGGGTTAGAATGAGAAGATTATGCTTCCTTACCATCAACAGGATTCTTACTACCATAATCTTGCGACCGAGTCACAATCCTCACATGAGACAGCATCAAAATGGGTTCTTCACTGGCAGTCGAGGAAGAACCTATCATCTTACTCTCCTGCTTTGGAAATGGATCTTTCAACATAGCAGGAGTGGGAGAACCTTTGACTATTTTCACAACCTCGGCCCGATGGGGGCAATCTCTCATAAAATGATCCTCTTCACAAATAAGACAAGGATAGCGAGGTTTGCGTTTTTCGTCATTGGTTTCCGACTTTTCTGTTTTCTCCTTCGGAGCCTTGTCTGCTTTAGCCTTCTTCTTCCCTTTCTTCTTTCCACCGTTTTTTGATTTGGCTGTAGATGACTCTACAGCGTGAATATCGGCGGAAATTTCAGGAGAAGACTCTCCTGTCGGGGAATCAGGTAAGGTGATTATAGGAGTAGTAGAATTCTTGGAAGACTTCTTCTTGCTCTTTGTGTTCACCGTACCAATCATACCATCAGCGGCATGAGATCCTGAAGGAGCAGCAGCGATTTGATTCGATTTTGGAAGATCTGGGATCTTCTCGTGTAACGTACCCGACTGAGTATAAACTAAGTCAAGGTACTGCACCTGAGCAATGACTTGCTCCTCAGTAACTACTCCGGCCTTAGCTACATCTTCAGTAATCTTCGGTAATAATGATTTAACAAACCATTCAGCTAAGATTTGGTCCGGAATAAAAACTTTCACTAACCTTCTTCGACGTCTCCACTCATGAATGTGATCGGAAATATACGTGGATGTCGATTGTTTTAGTGAAGTTAATAACTCCGTGCCGTTATCGTATCTGACCGGCAACTGAAAGTGAGTTAAGAACGAGGTAGCTAACTGGCTAAAATTGTAAAAAGAGGCCCGTGGTAACTCAATGTACCACTTGGCCGCGAGACCAATGAGTGTACGCTGGAAAAGACGTAAGCGGATCGAATCATCCGAGATAGAATTTGAAGCACACCAGAGGTGGTAAGTCATCACATGATTCGACGGATCCTCTCCAGACTTACCCTCGAACTTAGGTATATCGCTGGGCAACTTATTGGGCATTGCCGGCCAAAACGGAAGATAATTGATTGGATCGTTCGTTAGGCGCGACAAGTCAGGTAAATCCAAAGTTGCGATAAACGGCAATTGCCGGTTTGGATCTCTAAAACTCTGAGTCATTACACCAGCTCCAGGAGGAGGATATCCAGGGTAACTTGGAATAGGCGTTGCATTCGGGATATTGTATCCTCCTGGAAAACCAGGATTAACCGGACCGTACTGGGGTTGTTGAGGTTGTTGATAAGTGTACCCAGGATACGGTTGATACTGGTAAGCCGGTTGCTGGACAGCTTGCCCATATTGGTACTGTCCCTGGTACGGTTGATGAACAAATTGAGGTTGAGAAGTGACAACCGTACTTATACCAGGCTGACCCACAGGCATCTGAACCGTAGTTTGAACCGTAGATCCAGACAAAGGTACAGATGTCTGAGGAGTAGTTACAGGGACAGTAGAAACAGGAGTTGTCGATACTCCAGAAGTAAGTGTGGCAGACGTTGCGGTAGTTGCAGCAGCCGTTTGAGATGGAGTACTAGGTGCAATTGGCGGCTGAGTAACTACCGAAGTTACAGAAGTTTGAACATTTGACTGGACAGGTTGCGGTTGCTGGGGTGAACCAGAAACTACGGGTTGTCCAGTTTGAGGTAACCACTGTATACTTGGCTGCAACACCTGTTGACCTTGGGATGGATCCCACACTAACATTCCGGGGTATTGACCCGTTTGACCCATGACAGGTTGAGGATATTGAGATCCATAACCGGATTGAGGATAGGATTGGTAATTGAAAGGCACATTTCCCATACCTTGACCGTAAGATTGACCTTGAGGTGGTTGATAACCTTGACTCGAGTATTGACCTTGAGGTTGATAACCTTGGGGTAAATACTGATACTGGGGTTGACCTTGACCTTGAGGTTGATACCCTTGAGGTAAATATTGATACTGAGGTTGACCTTGGGGTACATATTGAGGTTGGGGTTGACCTTGAGGAATGTATTGTACCATGGGTACATACTGTCCTTGAGGCTGCCCCCCAGCCACAACTTGAGTACCTTGAGGTTGCCCCCCAGGCATTACTTGAGGCTGCCCCCCAGGCGGTAACTGACCACCTTGAGGTTGAGAACCGGGAATTGAACCTGACATCATATAAATTTCTCCTATACCCAATGGTTGACTACCATTGTTTCCAGCGAATAACCCATGATCAATGGGTTGAGGAGATGCCCCCGCAAAGGTACCAGACAAAGACTGATACCCAGTGGGAACAGAAGGACCGCCGTGCAAGAAAGATTCAGGCGATTGAGTAAACATTGACGGCTGACCAGACATATTTACAGGAGTATTAAAACCTCCGGGTGGAAAAGGAGTACGAGGTGGAGAAAAACTTAACCCTGAGTTGTCTAAATAATTAGTTAACGAAAGGTACCAAGTAGTACTCCTAGGAGGACTGTAAAATATGGATTCACGCTCCCTTAGATCAATAGTAATTTGATCTTCAAGGTTAGAGACACCTATTTCTTCCTCTGGAGCAAGTTCTTCAATAGCAATCAAACCAGTAGGGAGATTTTCGGTGATAACTCGTTCTATTCTTGGTGAATCTGGAACACTAGAAGTTGGAGTAACAGGCTCAGATATTTCAGGTTCCTCACCTATATCACTAGTAGATGAAAAACTACCAGCAAGCTCGGAAACTGTAACAGCTTCGGGATTATAACCTGTCTCTAGACTTTGGTAATACGGATGGACTACCAAGGAAGACTCTCCTTCTTCAGGTGAACCTACTCTACTGCCACTAGGAGGAGTTACAAGGACCTTTAAACCTTCTAGATTACTGGGGTCGTCTCGAGGAGGGTCACCCCGAAGTCTACGGGATCTCCTCAACAATTCGGCCACAGAAACAACTTCAGGAGACTGGCCCCGAAGTCTACGGGACTGTCTCGGTAATTCCGCCACAGTTAAAAACTTTTAACTACTACACACGAAAACAAAGTAAAATTTCAAATCAAACCACCTAAAGTCGCTAAAGAACCAAACAAATTTGAATCACACGCCTAAAGAATCTAGGGCGTCAAACCATGCACAAACAGTAGCCTTCCGGACCGAAAACGCTAGTTGGAGATGAAACCCAACATCGCCGAGTTCAGTACAGAAGTGGAGGGTGGAACAGTTACCCCGGCAACCTGCTTAATGAATAGACTGGCACAAGTTCCTCCACTTTAACCGTCTCGAGTGAAGTGAACCCCCCGGAAAATCCAAGTGAGTATAACCGACGTCTGCTCCAGGTACAGTGGGATCTTCCCTCCACCGTCACCTTGGGTAGAATCCTAAGATTATGGCCACTAAGGTTACCAACAGCGGCAAATACACCTGGGGGAACAGTCTAAACTCCGACAGCACGCAAGGGCAGAGTATCAAGCTCAATCCCCTTACCGGCTCCTTGAGAATAATCCAAGGTTTACCGATAAGTGACCCCTGGCTCCTCGACAATGGTTAATCCGAGGTTTACCGTTTGTAATACGTGCGTGTCTGGCGTCGTTCCCAACGAGGGAGGATTGATCCCCTCACTGGTTCGGACACGAGCTCGTGCTTCTCCTTTAAGAGGAGCTTTCCCAGAGTATAAGTGCAACAGTTGGATTTATCCTACCACAAGATAAGCTACTTGTTTGGTTTTGCTGTCTTGGAGAGTTAATTACTCTCCTACTCCAAGACACTAGCCTGATCTATATTGGTGCTTCAGAGCCCTAGTAAAAGAAAAGTTACTACGTTGATTTTACTTTAAGCGTTAATTTTTATGGTTTTTCTTTAAAGACAAAGGGTAGCGGAAATGAAACCAATGGTGTGTAGACTCGACTCAAACCACTACAAAGATGCACTTAGGATGATTTACACTACTTTTCTCTTTCAATGAAATTCTTAGCTAAGAAAGTTTAGAGAATGCAAATTTATATAAAAACAACTCTCTTGGCAACGAAAATCAAAGAAATAAAACTCTTTATCTTTCCAAGCATACAAACATGACCACTCATTACGTGCACGAAAAATCCTTTCTTTTTCAAAATACTTCAAAAGCTACTTAAGACAAACTTTTCAAAGGAGATATTTTTCTATTTTTCTATTTAATAAAGCATGTAAATCTATTTTAACGAAAATCAATCTCAAAATCTATAAAATCTATGAAAAATTCACTCACAAGCAAATCAAAAAGGAAATTTACTCTAAAGCAAACCTAACGAGGCAAAAGCCTACAAAGATGATTCTAGGTTGTTTTACTTGACCAAAATCAAATCAAGGACCAGCTAATGCAGAATCAAAAGACTAGTCAAAACAAAACTCAAATCTTTTTGTTCTTTTTGTAAAATGGAATTCAAGACTTAATCAGCAAGCGCTTCGAAATTTGCCCAAGAGACCAATCACAGGTAAGTTGCTCTCACAGGTAGACTTTATGACAGGTCTGACTTCTAAGAATGCTGACAAAACCAGAGAGATCTAAGGCTTGACAACTTCTACCGCCAAAGTCACTACAAGACCTACTCAAAAATCAAACCCTAGGCTTAAACTTCTATGAAATCCACTAAAACACTCAATGCTATCGAAACAAGTTCAGGTGAAGATCTTTGACAAGAGACTAATGGATCTGGGCAGTAAAAACTGAGAAAAAGCAAAATCTAAGAGAAAAAATGCAAAAAATGGAATTTTCTCAAATTTTAGCAGGGGACGCAGGCAACCCGTTAAAACAGGTGCGGGCCCGCTCTGTGCACACAGCGACAGTGCGTCCAGGGACGCACTGTGCAATACTCAGAGGGTGCGTCCTACTGGAAAATTCAAGAAAAACTAAAATGAATCTAACCCTAAGCTAACCCACCCAAAAACAAAGTCACAGAGCCAAAAACCAGACAAATAAACCAATTTTCTCAGAGCAAAGTTCATACAAAGGAAAAGACTTTCACATCAATGGAGTCCCCAGTGGAGTCGCCATTTTGTCAGGCGGAAAGAGTCGATTGTGCGGACACAACCAACCTCCCTAGGAGCCTAAGACTCTCTAGTGACAAACAAGACAAACGAGAGCAATCCTTCTCTAAACATGCATTTACTATATAAGAAATCAAGTGTTTAGATCCTACCTATAATCCAACGTTGTTGTAGCAGTCCAGCTCCGCTGATCCGGATGAGCTCCTCCTTCACTTTGAAACCTGCATCCACTAACAATCAAACGATTAAATAGCACTTGATAATCTCATAGAATAAAACATATTTAACACATAGACCAAGGAGTACATGAAACAACTCATAAATAACAAGTTATTGAGAAGAATGGACTCATTTGCATTAATAGGTAACAAAAGGAACAAATACAACCTGAGCCTTGGTGTTGTGCAAGTCCCTCCCAGGGTCCATCAAGAGTTCTCCTTTACTTTGACAAAGCTCACCCACTTCCAAATAGAACAAGCAAAGATGGTAATCTCTCCTCACAAGCTTCTAAATGGGAGTCCTAATTCCAGCAGCATCTACCCATAGAAATGTATAGCTTCCAACCTCCTCTCCTTCTGGCCCAATGCCTGTATATATAGTGCTCAAGAGGAAGTTAATCAGGTCCACCATCAATGGGATAATCCCCTCTTTGGATGGGATAGCTCCCTTATTGATGGGATAAGTTCCTCTTTGGTAGGGGTACATGAACCATCTGGAGGCGCTCAATACACGTCGAACAACCTTCTAGAATGCTCTAGAAATAACCACAAGTAACTTTTTAAAGATGAAACTTGCGCATTTTGACCTTTACAGGGGGACGCACCTGCTCCTTTACATACAGAGCGTCCAAAGACGCAGCTTTTGTGAACATTGGGTGCGTACCCGCAGGTAAGGTTGAGAGAACCTGCGTACCCAGAGATAAATACATTTGTAAAGACTTTCTCTCTCTTTTGAAGTTTGACATGGAGAGCAGAGGCTTAAGACTTGCCCAGGAGGTTAGCATAGCTGTTGATAGAGCCATACTAACTGTACAAAGCCATGGTGACATTTTTTAGTGTAACAATATAATCATTGGTCTCACCAACATTGTGCTCTGATCTAATGAGAGATAGAGATTTCAGTCAAGGACTTGGTGTGGAAACAATGTTGGTTACTATGATGCTATACATATGACTTACCAATTTGATTCTTCTTATGAGAAATTCTTCATATTGAGAATGACCAAGTACCATTATGAATACCTCCCTAGTTAAGAGGGAGTGTTGAAGAAAATGTAACTAGGTTTGGTCTTCATACCAACTTGTAATTATGATTTTATGTAAAAAAGAAACAAATATATTTATTGTATTCCTTACATCATGGGTTTCATGAGCAAGAAGTGTTGGGTGTGTGTTATATTCTTTCCACAACTACCACATGCGTAGGGGGAAGCAATCCCCCTTGTATGTTGCGTTGAGAGAAATAGTGGGGAGTGGTTGCCCCCTTGCACGAGCTCTGGGGCAGCACCCTGGGAAAAAAAAATTGGACCCTATATTAGGTGGGTGGACCTACCTATGGTTTTGTGCTGGATTTCGCACATGGTTTTGGGCATGATGGTTTTCTGTCCATGGTATTTTGTAGATCCGACCAAGGGAACTACGGTTATGTTCTAATCCAGGGTTAATGAATTAGGGTTTATGGATGCTTCGGCATGTATATATATGTATTTTAACATTGAAAGGAATATAATGAAAAATCAATCTAGCAGTCCTGGTTTTAGGATTCGGGGGAAAATATTTGTGTATATTTGTTTTATGTTTTATGCTCTCGTCATTGTTTATTTTCTATTTTTTAGAATTTGTATCCAGGTAATTTCTGTACGGGATAAAAACCTACATTTGGTATCATAATTGTTTCAGCTTCAAGGGGACGCCTTTGCTGCAGAGGGGTTTTTCTCGGGCCTATTGTATACCCTGTCCAATGGGAATTCTGCGGGATCGATTCTTGTGGTGAAGATGAGAAGATCAGTTTGAGAAAGAAGGCAACTAGAAAAGTATATTCCATCTTCTTTATGTTCAAATTTTGCTTTATCTATTACTGATGATGATCCCAGAATTGTCAGGGAGGCAGTAGATTTAGAGGATGGAAAACTCTGGAAAGAGGCCATGGTTGATGAAATAACATATTTTCACAAAAATGAGGCTTGGGATCTGGTGGAGTTGTTGGTTTAGGAACCCATTGGCAACAAATGCGTGTTTAAGAAGAAGATGGATGCAGAAGGCAAGGTGGAGAAATGCAAAGATCGGTTGGTAGCAAAAGGTTATTCGCAAGTGCTGGGAATTGATTTTGGTGATATTTTTTCTCTTGTTGCCAAGGTTGCTTCTATTAGATTAATTTTATACGTTGCTGTTGCTTTTGATTTTGAGGTAAAACAGATGGATGTGAAGACAACATTTCTTCACGGGGATCTGCAAGAAGAGATCTACATGAAGCAACCTGAAGGCTTTGCGGTGAAGGGTAAGAAAGAACTGGTATGCAAGTTAAAAAAGTCTATGTATGGGTTAAAACAATCACTAAGGATGTGGTATCAGAAATTTGATACATTTATATGGGGACTTGGCTTCACCAAAAACAAAGCATATCACTGTGTTTATTTTAAATTAATTAGTTACCGTGTTATTTATCTAGTCTTGTATGTGGATGATATGTTGTTAGTTGGAAATGACAAAGAAATTACCCAGGAATTGAAGACCCAATTATCCTCCAAATTTGACATGAAATATCTTGGTGTTGCAAACTATATTTTGGGCATGGAAATTAAACGAGATAGGGCAAAGACGAAGCTCTGGTTAAACCAGAGGAAGTATGTCGAGACAATACTACAAAGGTTTAATATGCAGGATAATACAATGGTGAAAGTTACTATTCTTGTAGGTGTAAAGTTATCTGTTGAACAGTGTCCCAAGACACAAGAAGAGGAAGAGGACATATCCCATGTTCCATATGCAAGTGTAGTCAATAGCCTGATGTATGCAATGGTTTGTACTGGACCAGAAATTTCACATGTAGTGGGAGTATTGAGCAGGTTATGTCAAAACCAGGAAAGGAGCATTAGATAACAGTGAAGCAGGTTTTCAAGTATTTGCGTGGCACTAGTGATTATGGTTTGTGCTACCAAGGAAGACCAGGATGAGACAGATTTTTGGACATATGTGGCTTTGTTGATGCAGACTGGGTTGGAGATCTAAATCAGAGAAGATCTACAAGTGGGTATGTGTTTAACCTATTTGGAGGTGCAGTAAGTTGGATGAGTAAGAGACAGCCTATAGTGGCCCTTTCAACTATAGAGGCAGAATACATGGCATCCACTCATGCAAGCAAGGAAGCAGTTTGGTTGCAGAGATTGTGTTCAAGTATGGGGTTAGTACAACGAGCTATAAGGATAGACTGTGACAACAAAAGTGAAATTTTCTTGGCAAAGAACCCTGCTTATAATTCAAAGTTAAAGCATATTTATGTTTAGTATCACTTTGTGAGGGATATGGTTGAGGATAAAAAAGTCTTGCTGGTAAAGGTGGACACTTTGAAGAATACTACAGATGCATTGACAAAGTCTATGAGCACTGAGAAGTTCCCTTGGTGTAGAGAAATAGTGGGAATTGTAGGGTTGGACCAATGACTAAGCTTTCTTGTGGAAAGAAAACAACAAGTGGGAGAATGTTGGGTGTGTGTTATATTCTTCTCACAACTAACCCACGCGTGGGGGGGCAACAGGCCCCCCTGTACGTTGCATCAAGCGTAGTAGGGGGATCACAGGGGGGCGGCTGCCCCCCTTGTCGAGGGGTAAGCAGGGGGGCGGTAGCCCCCCTACATGGGGTCTGGGGCAATGCCCTAGGATTTTTTTTTTGGACCCTATATTAGGTGGGCGAACCTACCTATGGTTTTGTGCGTGGATTTTGCACATGGTTTTTGGCATGATGGTTTTTTTTCCATGGTATTTTGTAGATCCGATTAAGGGAACTACGGTTATGTTCTAATCTAGCGTTAATGGTTTAAGATTTATGGATGCTTTAGCATGTATATATATGTATTGTAACATTAAAAGAATATAATGAAAAATCAATTTGGTAGTCCTGGTTTGGGGATCCAGGGGAAAATCTCTATGTATATTTGTTTTATGTTTTATCCTCTTGCCATTGTTTATTTTCTGTTTTTTAGAATTTGTATGCAGGTAATTTCTTTACGGGGTTAAAACCTACAAGAAGTGATTTTCATATGTCAAAGACTTCTTCTTGATGTCTTTAGGGATTTATCATCTTGTCATAAATATATAATTTAGAGTTTATGAAGTGTTGTTACACTTGTAAGAGTCCTCCAGAATAGACAAACACAGTCATCCTCGTGGCATCAATATCTATATATATATATATATATATATTCAAACTTCATGTCAACTTCAATAAATGGAGACGCAACCTTTGGAGAACATCATATCGGCTCAGCAAAAAATGTCGGCTCAAAAAAAATGACACGTCGGTTCATAACGACAGGTCAACTTAAATGTATGACCCAACAACTATAAATAGGAGCATGTACCTTCACATTTCCACAGTGGACAAACTTGAAATATCTCTGAAACTTCGAATGGGTACGGGAAAGAAAATGGTGGATTATAAACAAAAACCTTCTCGGCATATTCTCTAAGTTTCACGTTGATCTAGGCATCAAGAATATCGATTATTGTAGTGATCACAATGCGGATTGTTTTGGGGTAATATTTCAATGATATTCTCCTCGTTGTCTCAAGCTTACACTCACTAAAATGTGGATGAAAAGTGGTGCTCAGTGATGTTTGATGGTAGTACGTGTTGTAGTGATATGATCAATGATGAAAGGTACTACACGATGCTGCTAAATATTACATGATGAAGGAATGATGAGGCCAAAGTTCAGAGATAGATCACAACGTAGGAATATTGTAGTGATCATGTTTTGGTGCCATGAAGTAATCGAACAATCAAGAGAAGAAGGATGATTGTGTCTTGGTCTAGGAATGGAAGTATAGGTCAAGGGTCTTGGTTTTGGTCTTCATCAATTGGAATCTCTATAAGAAGAATTTGTGTGGGTTTTCCTCTCAAAGAGTGAGAGGTTTTGGCCCTGGCAGAAAGCCAATATCTTATTTTCTTGTCTCTTTTGTTTTGGTAACTATTTGATGAATTAAAAGGACACACTCTAATAATAACAAGTGAAGAATTGTGCTAATAAGAATAATCTCAATTGCCCTAGATTCTTCAACGCAACTCCTATAAAGTCTGCCCAATAATAATATGCAATTATTATATAAGTATACAATATTTTACAACTAAGTTGTGCAGCCAACCATTCGTCCTGCACACTTAGACAAGTTACCAAATTCATGCCCCAACCATGCAGCAGCAGCTGTCGTTGTCCACACTACCCAAAATAGTCTTTGGTATAATCGCATTGCACTCGTTCAACCCCTACCCAAACTCTGCATGTTTTATTCAACCATTGGGCAATGTGGATGTGCTACTTGATAAACTATACACACGGCCTGCATTGTCGCAACATTGTCGTTTCACATGAATCGAAACTCTATTCAGTCTTTCTGCCAAACCATTCGCACTACACCCGTTCAATGGTTCGCCTGTTGGCATAGGCATATAGCCTGCACACCGTGTAGCCTGTCCACCTAACTCAACTTGCCCACCGAACATCCTGCGCCAAAACCTTGACCTACCCTGCATGCAACCCAACCTTTGGCTTGTTTGCTCCACGACCTTCTCCTTATGCCTCCCTTGCTCATATTGTATCTCTGCGATATTTTAGAGAAAGTTTGATGGTTCCTCCAAGTGATCCGAACTCACTGTAATATATAGCCACCATTCACCATGGTGCTACTCCAAACGACACGATATTTCGTCTGTTCAAAGGTGAGCTCCATGTCTAAGCATGGATCAGCCTGCCCACCAATATATGTGTCATCCCCACCTCAATAACGCCCATGTCGCTACCTATAAGCTTCCATCTTGGGTCGGCCTCACCCACTCACCCAACTCGCAACTCAGTCACGCACATGATCTCCAACTTTCATACTTCGATTGCCCTCATGTCCAATATCTCTGATACTCCAATATCTTCATATCGTTGATCTTCGATATTCCCATATCACCTAACTCCAATATTACCAAACCTTAGAATCGCCTTTAACTATGATCGTTAGTTTTTCGAATCTTAGGCGCTCGCCAACTCGAGGCCTTGACATCCTCCACCACTCTGAAAATGTTGTTGTCCTCGACAACACCATCAACATCTATCTTCACAAAGTGTCGCTAGCTCCAACATCCACTATTCATGCTACCCAACTCTACTCATCATCGCATAAACCTTTATCAAGGCTCATGACTCCATGAATGGGAAAGTCTCCTCAATCCATGATTATCAACCACATTTGTCACAATCCCACATGTTGCCCTACCGTGGAAGTTTGGTCCCTCCAACTCAAGCTACATGCTCTCACTGCAACATATATCGTGTCGACTCATCATGTATCGTCATCATGTGAACTGTTGCCATGATACTCCAACTCAAACCGAACATATCTTTGTACATTGTTGACTCCCATAAATTGAACTAGTCGGATGGTCAATCCAACCATCATCCAATCCATGAGAATGCACCTCCTCATGCCATCATCGATTGTTTCCCTCAACATCCTGTCACAACATCAACTCAATCAAGAATCCATCCCATCTCTATCAAAATATAAAGTAAGCCATGCTCAGGTCCATGAAGTAGTCTCCATCTCATCTGCAACATGTTGTCATCAATGCTAATGTCCATGTGTGGTGGTAATGTACCAACCAACAACATTCGTCTAAGCATCATCATCCATGTGTGAGAGGTTCTTCTCCTTAAATTGGTTAAGAACTCCTCTCATCAATCCAATGATCAATGTGCCATATCCAGGTCTGTGAAGTAACCTCCATATCATCTCCAATATGCCATCCATCAAATCTGTTAGAGGGGAAAGTCTACACTCGCCTCATCATCCATGTGCTACCTATGGTCATAGACCAATCAGCCACCATGTCTATCAAAGTGGTCAAGTCTCATCAACTCAATCCATGCCCAAGTGCTACAACCAAGGCATTCCACGTCATTGCAGCTTCATCAACTCCAAAGTGTCTCATCTCTATCATATCCATTAAGTCACTCCTCATGAACACCCCCCATAAATGTGGCCAAAGGTATACATCCCATACTACATCATAGTCAGGTACACCTCTCACCTCAACTCCTCAATGATTCAGATACTCCAAGACCACTATAATATGAAGTATCCATCAGTTGCAACTCTCTCAAGTCATCATGACCTCCCATGAATCATATCCATCCAAAATCTCGGCAAGCATACTTGACTCGGTCTCAAATGCCACTGCAAGATGCCTCTACACTCCATGTGGTATGAATACTTCCATAGGTTGCTCACAAAACAAACCATGGTCTTGTTGTACAAATGTGCACAACATCTCCATTGGCTCATCTACAAAGTATCTCTGTGTCGCATTAGTAAGTCCATCCGCACAGCATTCCTACCTTGGCACTCTTCATTGGATGCGCATAAGTGACATCTCTATAAGTTCTTGTAGTGTTCTAGCTAGGGTACTAGTCTAGACTCTATATTTAATATCGACCGAGGTGCGTAAGCTTAGAGGCGTGGTCTAAAATATATAGACATAAAGGATCGCTGGCCAAGTGATTATGATGTAGGTTACAAGGCTTCTTTACGGAAGACTGGAATATGTAGCCTATCATTCAAACACTCAGATTACCCTACTGATATACTTGATTACAATGCTTGTCATGAGATGCATTTACCAAATTAAACCCTGAACCTAAACGTTGTGTATGACTATGCAAACCTAAGCATTGTGGATGACTGTAACAATGATTTTAATCTCCTTACAAAGATATTACCCAGAAAACCCTTGTTCAGTAAACACACAGCATGCAATGATATTTACACTATATCAAACTGTATAGAAAGCATAAATGAATTGTGGAATAAAAACAAGGTTTATGATAATGCTTTTACAAGACACACAGGGATCGAATCCCTTACAGGACTCACTTCCAGATCTCAGTGATGACTGTTCAACATAACCATAAACGCAAACCATTCATAAGCGCACACCATATACATTCAATGGAAATCAAAAGCTATGGGAATCAAAAGCTATGTAACTGTTGTGCAAACCATATGCTACGGAAATCAAAGGCTATGTATCTGTGACTGTTATGCAAACCATATAAAATCTATTAAAATCGAAATCCAATATAAACACTGTGCAAACATATGATAACCGAAATGTAAATGAAACAAATGGACAGTATACCGATTGAACGCAGGGCCCGTCCGCGTCCTAAGGGTACACTGGCTATAATCGACCGGCTACCAAATCAATGCAAGAGATGCACACGTCGTAACTGTGAATAGGTCTTGGTATTAAACTTAAAACTCTGTTCTGGAACGATTCAACGATTAAACATTAACCATTAACCGGACTGTATTTACATATGTATGTCCACAGCCATGTCATTGCTACAATGAATGTACATTCGGCTGTTGCCGCTTTTATTACATCAAGCCTTTTCAAAATGTTTCCATGCTAAGTGTTTTCAAAAAGAACAAAAACTAAAATGAAAATAGAACGAGCTGCTGTTGCTGCTTTTGTCTGCCAGAGTGCCCTGCTTTGACTTGAGTTGACCGCGTACATAGGAGGATCGATTCGGCTGGGAGATAGGTGTTTGTCCATGCTTGGACATTCTGTTTTTCGTCCATGCCTTTCGTTCTAGCTCATCTGCTGCGCCACATGTCAAACGATAAGCTCATTAAGGGATGTGGGTACTTCCTGTAACCATTTCATCAAAAACTTCTAATTCTTCAACATAAAATCCCTAAATCAATTTCTATGCAATTTAATAACTATAAGACTATTAATAATCAATTTCCAAGGATTCCAAGGGATATATGATGAAAATGAATGGATAAATGATATGTTTTTGGGAGGAAAAAGGGGTCTTGGGATGATACCAACATCTCTCCCCGACTTAAGGATTTAGCATGTCCTCATGCTATCCCAGAAGTGCTTCCCTTGAACCCTGTCCCTGCCTGGATCTCTGCTGCCTTGAGCAAGGTGTCTACATTCTTCTTCACCTGGTTATCTTTTTGTTCCTTGAGCTCCTGCTTTAACTTTTTATATTTTTCTTTAAGAGCCTTCTTCTGATTGTACCACTTAGTGGCCCAGCTAGAAATCTCAGTTTGTTCAGTCTCCAATTCACTGATTCTTTCCTTTAACTTTTCATTTGTCTTTTGTGTTTCTTTGCTTTGCGCCCTGAGCATTTCATTTTCTCTTTTAATAAATTTTTCCAACATGTTAGCTTCCATGAGCTCTTCCTTCAATTCTTCAATTTGTTTTTCTAATTTCCTCTGTCTTTTAATAGGAGGTGGTGAACATCTTTCCTGTTTGTTATTGCTTTCTACCTCCATGTCAACTTCTGGTGCTGGTAGTGAATGGTCACTACTATCAACATCCATTTGTGCAGGTGCATGAGATTCAAACTGGTCTTCTTGCAACTGGGCTTTTGGTGTCCTCCTTGTTCTTCTTGAGTAAGTGGTAAAAATTTTGTCTTTCTTGGCCCTCTTAGCATCTTCTTTTTGCATGTTCCTGGTCCTTATGCTGCCCACAGGTAAAGGTGCTTTGTTGGCTTTGGATACTGGAATTTCTTCATCAATGTCCTTCATAAACCCTGAGTCCTCTTGCACTTCTTCTTTTTCTTCCTCATCTCTAATTTGATTGACAGCTAGGAATTCTTTCCATGGTTTACCTCTTTTCTGCAACTCATTTTCAATGAGGATTTTAATTAGGCCAAAATGGTACAAGCTTTTGTCTTCATTCCCCTTTTGCTTCTGGATAGTCTTGGCCATCTTGGTTAAACTTTGTAGCAGAAAATATGGCACACTGATTACACATTGTTTCTTCAAATGGAGGAGTAGTTTGATGTGGTATAGATAAACAATATTGTACCTACCCTCACAGGTTATGAATTTTTGAAGGATGTAAACCATTTCATCCCAAGGATGCACTAACCAGCTTCTTGGAACACCCTTCTTCCAGTTTACTGAGGAAACTCTAGATCTAGACATGAACTGTGTCCATGATTTCTCTTTAAATTGCTTGGTTTTAAAGTACTTCTCCCCCTCTAGACTAATTCCTATTGCCTGGGCTATAGTATCCTCTGAAATTCTGAAGGAGAAATTACCTATTAGGGCCTTTTCTCCATTAAAGGTGAAGGCAAATTGCTTGGTGACTTCCTCATTACTTCCATGGAATTTTCCTAGAAATGGTAACCACTGTATTTCTCTGAGAATCTCAATACAATCATCATGCTATTGTGAGCTGTCGAACACACTCGGTTCGACCCTATTAGTCATGGTGATGGCAGAGGGTTGTGCCTCTAACCCTTCTCTGTCTATATTCTTACAATTTTAACACAGAAATTTCAAGTTGGTTACCTGGTGTATCGCTTCCTTAGTCTTCAATATGATGCTCGGCCGGTTGATATGACAAGTCAAAAATATAATGGTGATACCTTCCCCTTTCGGCGCTCACTAGTTTCAATCTTCACTGTGTAACTCGACCCAAATAGTAATACTCCCTTCGGCGCTCCTTGTTTCTGATTCTCACTGTGTAAATCGACCCAAATGATAATACTCTCCTCAGTGCTCCTTGCTTCTGATTCTCACTTTGAAAGTTATGGGAATCAAATGTGGAAATGATGGTGAGATAACCCTGTACTCAGTTCACAATGTAACTATTCATTTAAAAAACAGAGTGTTGTACGCTTGCATGGATGTCACCACAAGAGCGCTGGTAGCGTATCTATAATGCTGGGCTATAGTGTTGGGTATGATTTCGGGGAGTTCCTTTTGATCATTGGGTATGTTGGGTGGTGAAGTTATGATTTGGTTGTGTGTGGAGTGAAATATATATATATATATAGGCCGCTTTACATCTGTCTCATCCTTTGTATTTAAAAACACAACTCACCACGTGCCCTTTTTAGTTGGTATTCGGTCGTATATAGAATGTTGGTATGACTGTAGGATATATGACAAGGTGGATGTGTTGGTAATGGGTTTTAGGGATATGAATAGGTTGATGTATGGGAATGATGAGAATCGGTGGGATAAGGGGTGATAGGAGATGGATGTAGGTGTCCTTGAAATCAATTATAACAGCTCACAGTCATCAAAGTTACATTAAAAACCAATCTAGGAATTTAAATGTTTAAGAACAGAAATACATTACTCTTTTGTTGATCATTATTGTATTGACATGCTGAGTAGCTAGTCCCTTTTTTACTGTTCTTTTGCTTGTTGTAACAGGTCCTCTGAGGAAGATTGAATGCACAGGTCCTTTGAGAAAATTTTTGAAGATGTAACAGGTCCCTTTAAGAAAACTGAATGTAACAGGTCCCTTAGAAAGTTTTGAAAATGTTCATGCAGCTCCTTATATTGTTACAGGTTCACTGAGCTTGCCATTTGCTGGAGTGTTGGTGCCCAAATCCTTGTAGAAGCTTGATGAAATTCTGTTGAAGTAGCCCTTGGTGTCAATTTCTTTAACAGGTCCCTTCTGAATGTCTTAAACAGGTCCCATTACTGCTGGTTTGAGTGTCTTAAACAGGTGTCAATTGCTGGTGTTGGTAGCATAGATGTCTGAACAGAACAGGTCCCCCTGCAAAATGTTTATAACCAGGTCCCTCTGAAATAAAATTATGACAAAACAGCTTACTTATTGAAGTTTGGAATGCTGGTAACAAGCTGCTGTTGGAAATTTACAGTGAAGATATAGAATAAGAAATCTGAAGAATTTACAAGGGAGAGATAAAAGTAATAAAATGTTGATGCCTCTCTCCCCGACTTAAAGTTTGACTTGTCCTCAAGTCATGATTCAGCTAAGAAATCAAACAGTGAACAAAGAAAAGAGAATTCATACCCGCCAACGAATTGGTTTTCAAGTAGGAATTCGTGGTTAGAGTGTGCCAGAGACTGGTTTTCACATCTAACCCATTATTTATTATTTTATTTTATTTTTAGTTTTTGTTTTAAAAAAAAAAAAAAAAAAAATTATTTTTTCTTTTTGACTTTGAAATTGAAAGGAAATGAAACTAAGGCAGTGATACTGCAGCTGAGGGCTGCAGTATCTCAACCTCACTTTGCTGAGATAGTGTATGGAGAAAATCTTGCTTGCTGATGGGCTTGGTGTACAATTTCAGGCGATGACCATTGACTATGAAGGAGTGACCTTCGCCATCAATAGTTGTGAGCTTGACTGAACCATTGTCATAAGCCTGAATAATTTCATAGGGGCCCATCCAATGGGTGGTGAACTTGGCTTTATGATCCTTGAATTTTGAATCAAAAAGCAAAGCCCAGTCACCTTCCTTGAAGTGCTTCTTCTTAATGTTTGAATCATGCCATTGCTTCCTGTGTTTTTGCATGAGGATGGTGGTTTGTTCTGCTTGCTGCCTCATCTCATCCAGCTGGTTCAACTGCTGGATTCTCTCTTTTTGTGCTTGGTCCAAATCAATTTGTAAATCTGCAGCCAGTTTAAAAGTGTGAATTTGGAATTCAATAGGAAGCATGACCTCCTTACCGTACACCAATTGGTATGGTGTAAATCCTGTGGTATCTTTCCAAGTAATCCTGTAAGCCCAGAGTGCCTCTTTGAGCTTTTCTTCCCAGTTTTTCCTGTTCATTGCAACAGTTTTGGTAATGATCCCCTCCAAAGTTTTGTTTGTTGATTCCACCTGCCCATTGGCCTGTGGATGATAGGGGGTACTTTTCCTATGCTTTATTTGGTACTTGTCTGTGATGTCCTTCATGAGCTTTGAGGTGAATTGAGTACCTTGATCAGTTACAATTTCCCTTGGTACTCCATACCTCACAAAAATCTCTTCAAACAGGAAATTGACTACTGTGTGTTTGGTTTCTCTTACCAGTGCTTTTGCTTCTGCCCACTTTGTGACGTAATCAGTACATACTAAGATGTACTTCTTACCATTGGAGGTTGGGTTAATAGGTCCTATAAAGTCCAGAGCCCACTTATCAAATGGTTCTAAATGAACTTGGGGCTGAAGGGGCATCTGATCGGTAGCTGTTGGTCTACCCATTCTTTGGCAGCTGTCACAACTCTTTACATACTTCTTGGCATCCTTGAAAATGGATGGCCAGTAGTATCCAAGAGTAAGAACTTTGAAGGCTGTCTGCTTCGCTGCAAAATGCCCACCACACGGTTCATCATGGCAAGATTTTAAAATGTCAATTACCTCATCATTTCTTACACATCTCCTAATGATCATATCAAAACCATTGTAAAATAAATCGCCATTAAGCCATGAATATCTAGCACTTTGTTTGATCAGTCTTTTCCTTTCCTTTGCAGTGAAGTGTGGAGGTGTCCTTCCTGTAGACAAGTAATTAGCTAAATCAGCATACCAAGGAGTTACTATGGAAATTGCAATTAAGTGCTCATCCGGAAAAGAATCTTCAACTGGAACAACCTCACCTGGATTTTGCAGTCTAGAGAGAAAATCTGCCACCTGGTTCTCTTTGCCTGGTCTATCTAACACCGTGATGTTAAATTCCTGTAACAATAGTAACCATCGGGTAACTCTGCCACTAGTTATTGGTTTATTCATGAGATGTCTAATGGCAGAATGATCAGTATGTACAAAGACTTCATAACCAGTTATGTAATGTCGGAATTTATTCACAGCATAAATGATGGAAAGTGTTTCCTTTTCTGTAACTGTATAGTTTAGCTCTGCAGGTGTTAGATTTTTACTAATGAAATAAATTGCATAAGTACAGGATTCCTCTTTTTGGCCTAATGATGCACCTACTGCAGTGTCAAATGCATCGGTAAAAATATGAAATGGTAAACTCCAATTAGGCCCTCTCAAGACTGGTGCGGTAGATAGTTTCTTTTTGAGTTGTTCGAATGCATGTTGGAAGTTCTCAGTCCAGTTGAAAAGTACATCTTTGGTTAGAAGTTTAAACAAAGGTAAGGCTTTCTTGCTAAAATGTTCAATGAATCTGCGGTAATAGCTAGCATACCCAAGAAAACTTCTTACCTCTCTCTGATTCTGTGGAATAGGCAAATCGGCAATAATCTGTATCTTGGCTGGGTCAACCTGGATGCCTTGAAAAGAGATATAATGTCCCAACACTATCCCTTCATTTAACATCATGAAGCACTTTTCATTGCTGAGGGACAGGTTAGGTTCAATACACCTTTTCAAAACTCTCTCAAGATTTTCTAATGCATGATCAAATGAATTGCCATATACTGAAAAATCATCCATATACACTTCAACACAATCATGAATCAAATCAACGAAAATAGCTAACACAGCTCGCTGAAATGTAGCTGGAGCGTTACAAAGTCCAAATGGCAAAACATTGTAGGCATAGGTGCCCCAAGGACAGGTGAATGTGGTTTTGTCCTGGTCTTCAGAGGCAATCCGGATCTGGTTGTAGCCACTGAAACCATCAAGAAAAGAAAATGATGATTTGCCAGCTAGGGTGTCTAACACTTGGTCAATAAATGGCAGTGGGAAGTAGTCTTTGAGCGTTGCTTTGTTCAGCTGTCTGTAATCAACACAGATGCGCCACTTGCCATTTTTCTTGGGCACGATAACCAATGGGGATACCCATTGACTGTCAGAAATAGGATATATAAAGTTGACTCTCAAAAGTTTTTGCAATTCCTCTTTGACAATGTCTTGGAGCATGGGGTTCATTCCTCTTTGTGGTTGCCTCACCGGTTTAATGGTGTTATCTGTGTAGATGTGGTGAGTGCATGTGTCGGGGTGAATCCCATGCATGTCGGTGTAATCCCAAGCAAAGGCTTTTTGGTACTTCTTCAAGAGTCTAATCAATTTCTCTTGTTGAGATGAGTCTAGGTGGTTGCCTATGTTCAAAGTTTTCCCTGGACTGATCTCTATGACCTGACTCTGTGTATTGGCGATGGATTGAACTGGAAAGATGTCGTGAAATGTAGATTGCAAAGAGTGGATAGTGCATGTTTCTTGAAAGTTTTGAGCCAAAAGTACATCTGCAGCATTATATTGTTCATTTCTCAAATTTTCAGATACATCAAGTTGAGAAAGAAATAATTCTACCAAATCATTATTGTCTTCGTGGAAATCATAGATCTGGTCAATGCTAAAAACATATTGTACTTCTTCTTTATCATTAAATTTATCATCAAGCCACAAGTTATGTGTTACTTCAGGTGATTGTGCCGATGGATAGAGGGTGAGTTGTTTTCTTTCGGTCCCTTTAGAGATAATCATGTTGCCTGATCGGCATCCGATGAATGCATCAGCAGTCGCTAACCATGGTCTACCTAGGATGATAGGATGTCCTCCTAAATTGGATTTGGGTTGAAGGACTAGGAAATCCACTGGATATTCCCAAGAGTCTAGTGAGACAATGATGTCTTCCAAAATCCCTTCAGGAATGACTTTGGACCTATCAGCTAGTTCAAGAACAATCGTGGTATGTTGCAAATTCATGAGCTGGAGTGTTCTCATGGTTTCAAGGGTCATGACATTAATTGCGGCTCCAAGATCTATCAAAGTGTTTGGAATCCGTATGTTGTTAATGATGGTGGTCACTTTGGAAATGCCAGGATCAACATACTTCTCCATGGAGATGGTATTGGTCATAAGGCCTGCTAAATTTCCTAAAACATGAATGGTCTGAGGATCAATCCTTTTCCTAGCAGGCTTCTTGAGACACATGTCTTTGATGGCCTTGGTATAGATAGGAATGTCCTTTATAGCTTGCAGCAGTGGGATTTTTATGTAGAAATTTTTAAGTTCATCCAAGACATCAAATTGTGGTGGAGGCAGTGGTGGTTTTACTTGGACCAATCGGTCTGGAAAAGGTGGATGCAGTGATTGCATCTGTTTATCTTTGGTATCACTGCTTGGTTTTGTTTGAGTTGTCATTTCATTATCTTTTTCTAAGTTTTCTTCTTGTTGATCTGTTATTGGAGAATCTTTTTGGATCACCATACCAGACCTCAGATTAATGTTTTGCAAAGGCAGTGTGGAGTATGAGGTTCCTTCCTCTACATTATAGGCTGGCCTCTCTGCTCTATTGTTCGGATTTGGGACAGTTTGAGAAGGTATTTGAGTGGGTCTGAGAGGTTGTGGGTTAGTTGGAAATTGCAGTTGTGGCACATTTATTGGTGGAGGAGCAGGCAGTGTTTGTTGAGAAGGTTGGGGCTGATAAACAACTTGCTGAGGGTGCTGCTGATATGTTTGAGAATGTGATGGATATGGCTGTTGGTACTGTTGATATGGTTGTGAGTAAGGTGGGTATGATTGAGGATATGGATGATAGGATTGGGAATACTGTTGAGACGGTCTCCATTGATTTTGTGGTTGGTTTCCATGCTGCCATGGCATGGGTACATTCCATGATTTTTG
Source organism: Pinus tabuliformis (assembly GCA_031772625.1). Taxonomy (NCBI): domain Eukaryota; kingdom Viridiplantae; phylum Streptophyta; class Pinopsida; order Pinales; family Pinaceae; genus Pinus; species Pinus tabuliformis. The sequence goes on along the minus strand of CM062806.1, from coordinate 235,768,505 downwards.
TGCATACATCTGATCATTCATAGGAAATTGCAGATTTTGATTAGGAAACATACCTTGAGGTGCTTGCCTTGGCTGCCATGGTCGCTTTGCACCCATGTAATACACGTTCTCCATCTCTGTACTGGCTGCCATGTTACAGTTCTGCAAAATTTTAACTTTAGGACAGTTAAACATATCATGATGCTCAGTACAGAAAGCACAAACTTGGATATTCTCTAGAGGGCAGTCTTTTAATGCATGTTTCTTGCGGCATTTGGGGCAGAAAATAGCCATGATATTATCTTCTTCCTCCTGTTTCTTTTTGGCCTTTAAGGTATCAATTTGGTTCCCTAGAGTGCTCAACAAATCTGTTTTAAACTCTTCTAAAAGATTACCAATTTCAGCCCGAGTGACACTAGCAGAGGCAGTTTTTGTAACCCTACATGACAAGGTTCTCTTTCCCATTTTGGCTTTACTCCTTGAATATTTTTCACACAGTTCAGCTATTTCTTCAAAGGGTAGGGCAGAAATGTCACCTTTTCCCATTAAGTTGAGATCATCCATGTATTCTTCCTGAATACCTTTCAAGAATATTGTGCGGACCAGATCAGGAGGCATTGTTCGGTGTTTAGATTTTTGCAAGTTATAGACAAACCGTTCTAAATATTCTTCTAAGGTTTCATCCTCCTGCTGACTCATTCTAAAGATGTCATCTTTAGAGTCTTTGGATCTGCAATAAGGCTGATATTTCCTTAGAAATATTCTCCTCATGCCATCCCAATCTACTATGGCATGCTCACCTAGCCCCATAAACCATTTCAAGGCTACTGCCTTTAATGTGGCTGGAAACAATCTCAATCTATGAGCATCATCTGTATAGCCATAAGTTTGACATACAATGTCAAACTCGAATAAGAATGAGTCTGGATCCTCTGAAGCCATACCATAGAAATTGGGTAGCACGGATGGGGGTATATTTTTCATTTTGATCTCCTCATCCTCCTGTGGTTCTTGTATAGGGAACTTGAAAGTTGACTCCTCCTCCTCTTGGTGGGGAACTGATCTAGATCCTTCCTCAGCCATTCTAATTGGTCTCTTTGTGTCAGTGTCACTTGATGGAAAAGAGAGAAAGGAAGATTGCTTGGTAATGGTACTACTTTTCCCTTGTGTAGAAGATCTAGGAAAGGGCTTCTGTTGTGATTTATGTGCAAATAGAGTTTCCCTCTCAGCAAGAGTAATTTGCTGTCCTGAATAAAATCTTTCTTCCAATGTTTGGATATCCTCCTCAGCTGGTGTTGTATTCCCTAGAGAGTCTGTTCCTGATGATGATGGGTTAGTTTTTAGATGGTGGGGGGTTCTTACAAATCTCCCTTGGTTGTCTCTAAGTCTAGGCATAAATGAACATGATTTCTAGCTGTGTTTTTGTTTGTTTTTGTGTATTGAATTTTTTTTTCTTTTTGTTTGAATCCTTTAAGTACGCCTCCCCGGCAACGGCACCAAAATGTAGTGTTCTAGCTAGGGTACTAGTCTAGACTCTATATTTAATATCGACCGAGGTGCGTAAGCTTAGAGGCGTGGTCTAAAATATATAGACATAAAGGATCGCTGGCCAAGTGATTATGATGTAGGTTACAAGGCTTCTTTACGGAAGACTGGAATATGTAGCCTATCATTCAAACACTCAGATTACCCTACTGATATACTTGATTACAATGCTTGTCATGAGATGCATTTACCAAATTAAACCCTGAACCTAAGCACTGTGTATGACTGTGCAAACCTAAGCACTGTGGATGACTGTAAGAATGATTTTAATCTCCTTACAAAGATATTACCCAGAAAACCCTTGTTCAGTAAACACACAGCATGCAATGATATTTACACTATATCAAACTGTATAGAAAGCATAAATGAATTGTGGAATAAAAACAAGGTTTATGATAATGCTTTTACAAGACACACAGGGATCGAATCCCTTACAGGACTCACTTCCAGATCTCAGTGATGACTGTTCAACTTAACCATAAACTCAAACCATTCATAAGCGCACACCATATACATTCAATGGAAATCAAAAGCTATGGGAATCGAAAGCTATGTAACTGTTATGCAAACCATATGCTACGGAAATCGAAGGCTATGTATCTGTGACTGTTATGAAAACCATATAAAATCTATTAAAATCGAAATCCAATATAAACATTGTGCAAACATATGATAACTGAAATGTAAATGAAACAAATGGACAGTATACCGATTGAACGCAGGGCCCGTCCGCGTCCTAAGGGTACACTGGCTATAATCGACCGACTACCAAATCAATGCAAGAGATGCACACGTCGTAACTGTGAATAGGTCTTGGTATTAAACTTAAAACTCTGTTCTGGAACGATTCAACGATTAAACATTAACCATTAACCGGACTGTATTTACATATGTATGTCCATAGTCATGTCATTGCTACAATGAATGTACATTCGGTTGTTGCCGCTTTTATTACATCAAGCCTTTTCAAAATGTTTCCATGCTAAGTGTTTTCAAAAAGAACAAAAACTAAAATGAAAATAGAACAAGCTGTTGTTGCTGCTTTTGTCTGCCAGAGTGCCTTGCTTTGACTTGAGTTGACCGCATACATAGGAGGATCGATTCGGCTGGGAGATAGGTGTTTGTCCATGCTTGGACATTCTGCTTTTCGTCCATGCCTTTCGTTCTAGCTCATCTGTTGCGCCACATGTCAAACGATAAGCTCATTACAGGATGTGGGTACTTCCTGTAACCATTTCATCAAAAACTTCTAATTCTTCAACATAAAATCCCTAAATCAATTTCTATGCAATTTAATAACTATAAGACTATTAATAATCAATTTCCAAGGATTCCAAGGGATATATGATGAAAATGAATGGATAAATGATATGTTTTTGGGAGGAAAAAGGGGTCTTGGGATGATACCAACAGTTCTCCTGTGTAGTGTCCCTGCATGAAGTCTTCCATGCTCCATCTATTCAACTCGATGCCCATGTCTCTAGTTGTCCATGTTTTCCATCTTAGTAGACTCATCAAAACTCTAGCCATCACATCCTTGTCCTCAATCAAATTTAGTGCCCTTGGTCACTCAAACCTCATATAGTCATATCACATCATAGGTTCCTTCCATCATCATTGCCTCCCCCACTAAAGGTCCACCAAGACTGCCTCTTGGTCTCAACCATGAAGAAGTCCACCCAAGTATCATGTCATCATAACTTCGGTGTGCCCTCTCTCCAATCTATCCATGAGTCATGTCAGGAACATAGATAATTCTCCATATGGATAAGCATGACTCACCCATCGCAATGATCATCATGTTCCTCCCTTGTCACAGGCATTTGCACCTTCTGCCATAAGGTCAAAAATTTCCCCAACAAGTTCTGCAACAATCAATGTTCCTTGCCTCTCCAATACACAAGGTCTCATCATAGTCATCCATGGTAAGGTTTTCCATTACATTGGAAAATTTCCTTTGCCCATCCTCCAAAAGCTCTAATGAAGCACATGTAATAACAATACTTACTTCATCATGAGGCTCCTCCATGTGAGTGCCTTCATCCATCAATGTCTGCAATATGTACGATCTTGGTTCAACTTGGGCAATCAATGGTGCCTCAAGTTCTTCCTCCATCATTGTCACACCTCCGACATCTTCTTCCTCGTATATCATGGCTTCTTCTCCTTTATTGCAATCTGTAGCTACATCCTACTCCATTGCCCAACCAAGTCAAAGAAGCTCTCCTTCAACATTTTCTTCCAAGACTTCAAGTTCATCTTGAATCTATGGGTTCTCTTCTTTAATATGCCTCAACCTGTATAAGGTCAGCAAGAGCCTCCCATGTCGTTCAGCTTGGCCCAAGCTTCAATACTTTGCCCCTGCTCAACTATGTCACACTTAGTCCAAATCCCAAGTGTCCAAGCTTCAATACCAACTAAAACCACTGTCATCGTATCTCTGCTTCAATTCTTCAATCAACTCGATTTGCCCTGAATCAAGCTCTAATACCATATGTCACGCCCCTATCCATGTGGTAGTCTTCCAACCACACATAGGCGGGCGCGGCACCACTACACTTTTTATTTTTACCAATACTTAAGTGTACGGACTACACCTATCATAACACTTAATTAATTTTCCCAATAAGTGTTTATAATAAGGTAGCGGAATAAATTATCAATAATTATCTTCTTCAATTGTAATTCATCAGTGTGTAGCAGAAATCACAATACTACCACAAGTACACATATATACTTGGGAGGGGAAACTCCCATAAAATCTGTCCAATAATAATATACAATTATTATACAAGTATATAATATTTTACAACTAATTCATGTAGTGCCCCAACCGTGTAGCAACATCTGTCGTTGTCTGCACTGCTGGAAACCCCTACCCGAACTCTGCATGTTTCGTTCAACCGTCGGGCAGTGTGGACGTGCTACCTGCTAAAATCTGCACACAACCTGCACTACCGCAACACTGTCGTTTCACCTTAACGAAAACTTCGTTCAGAATATTCGCCAAACCACCCGGACTGCTCCCATTCAGAAGTATGCCCGTCAGTGTGGACATACGGCCTGCACACCGTGCGACCTGTCCACCCGACTTAACCTACCCACCAAACACCCTGCACCAAAACCTTGACCCGGCCTACCTTCAACCCAACCTTCATCGTGTTTGTTCCGCGACCTTCTCCTTATGCCTCCCTTACTCGTATTGTATCACTGCGATATTTCAGAGCAAGTTTTATGGTGCCTCCAAGTGATCCGGACTCACTTTAATATATAGTCATCATTCGCCATGGTGGTACTCCAAACAACACGATCTTTTGCCCATCCAAAGGTCAACTCCATGTCTAAGTATGGATCGGTCTGCCCACCAATACATGTATTGGCCCAACCTTAATAATGTCCATGTCGCTGCCTATAAGCTACCATCTCGGGTTGGCCTCACCCGCTCAACCAACTAGCAACTCGATCATGCACATGGTCTCCAACTTTCATACTTCGATCGCCCTTATGTCCAATATCTCTGATACTCTGATATCTTCATATCGCCCATCTCCTATATTCTCAAACCTTTGAGTCACCTTTAACCATGATTGTCAGTTTTTTACTCTCTCATGAACTCGCCAAATTGAGACCCTAACATTGGGTGACTTGAGAACTACCTGATTATCATTCGGATGATGTTAATTCATTTCAAGTTTGAGGAGGAGGTTTCCAGGGCAATCCTCTAGACAGTTCGACGAAGGAATTTTGTATGCTGCCGTATCCAGGATATCCATTTCAAAATACTTGTTGTCAACGAATTTGGGGGGAAGCAGGGATTGTTTCCATATCTAGTTGGACTTTTGGTATGGTTTAATTTCCAATGTTCATGGATTGTAATTTGTTGTCGTGTCTAGGTCTCAAGTTTTAGTTGATGTGGTGTCGTTTCCCTTTGACTCCTCCACTACCAATGCTTTTTCCCTCAACTATATTTTCGGAAGGTTTCTCTAGTGGTAAGACAATCTGATCTAATTTTGATGGTGGGGAGACATCCCAGTCTTTTTCTTGTTGCATGCACATCATAAATTCCATGTTGGGTATCGAGTGCCTCACTGGTACGCTGCAAGCTCGAGAATAGCATGGGACAATGAAGATTCATATATGTTTTACTAGCTTTTTCATGGTAGTTAATATTATTGTTCATCTTACACTCATGTCTTTATTCTATACACTTCTACTATGAGCTCAAATTGATTGCCTCGTTTCGTGTATTACCTCCCCCTGCCAACAATGCAAATTTTGAAGGTAAATTCCTCCACCCTCTCGTTCGGTCTTGCAATGTGGATTTCAACTTGGTTGCTTGTTTTTCAGTCGTATATTTCAAATCCCAGTTAGCATGAAGCATCAAGGAAGGGCTATAGGTCTAACACCAATCCATGTCTTCCCTAAAAATTATGGGCAATGAGACTATGGTTTTTGTTTCCATTTTATTGTGGTTTTGTCCTTCCATGGCTGAGGAAAATACTAAAATATTGGAAGGACATGCGGGTTCAAGCTCTTCAAACATTGAGCAATTGTGTCATTGCATTGTTTTTCCTACCTATTAGCTTTAGTAATCTCTACATGCATCATAGTAGAGAACTCTGGTTCATTTTTTTATCTCTTTGCCTCTCTCTCTCTCTCCAGGGACATTAAATGTATTTCCCATTGTTAGCCAACATAGGTCAACAAAACATCTTTACCATGCCAAGGCAACCTGGCAGAGTTTGACAAGGGGTTGTCTCATACCAGGAGCTTGAATGCACTACATAATACAGGCATCCTCTTCTAGCTTCAAGGGTCTCACACCTCCATGTGTTCAAGATGAGCTCATCAGCATGGAGGAGGAGGCCTCCTCTCATATGTCCTCTTTTTATTTCACGGAAGTCCTTATCAAATGGGTTGATTGAGCTCTAGATACTGGAAACAAGCCCGAAAGATACAACCAATATATGGAGGCTATTAGTATATAATGGCAAATAAAATTTCTCATGGGCAACGCCATTCTTGATCACCATGAATCACAGTTGGATGTCCTAAACTCTCTTTTGCATATCCATAATCATCTACACAAGTTGGATAGAAGAGTGGAGTAGCTTGAGCAACACCTTGGCCTCCCCTTGTAGCCAAACATATCTTAACTATCAGATTCAGAACCTACAGCTTGATAGTTATGTTTTTTAAGTTTAAATGTGTAGTTTTGTCTCATTTGCATTGTATTTGGTAAGCTTGGCCCGCATAATAGCAATAGTTGTTTTAATTATGTTGTTCTCAAGTTTCAACTGCCTCTCTCTTTCCTAAAGAGTGTCTAATTTTGGATTTGGTCCAGTCTCCTTAGCAAGAAACATGCTTGAATTTTGCAATCTGCTATATAACCCTTAGTTTTTCCGATTAATGAAATTTTTACCCCACAAAAATAACAATAATAAAAATATATAGAATAAAATTGAGTAACACACTTACTAAATTAAATGTTAATAATATAAAATATAACATTTTAATTCAACTAAAATATCAATTTTAAATTTTAATAATTTATAATAATGAATTTGTTAAAAAACTTTAATAAAAGTAAATTAATTAAATTTAAATAACATAATTTTAAAATGTAATTATAAAATTCATATCTTGAAATGATAATTTAGATAAAATTATATAATGAAAAATTAAGGTATAGTCCAATTAATAAATGAAATTGTTTGTTTGTTTTTTCTTTCTTTTTTCTTTTTGTTGTCCATTTTGTCCAAACTCTAATAGAGATTTGTAAAAAGAAAAAGTTCGAATTGTTTAATATGTAAAGTTAAAGTGCCTTAATCTTTTTTTAAAGTGTTGAATTTATTGTGCAGTTAAAAGTGCATTTTAAATAACAAGAAATTACAACTTCATGACGGCTTATGTAATTTATTATTAAAGCAAAACTCTCCAACATATTGATGATAAACTTCATTAGAGATAGTAGATCCTAAAACTTATGTGATTTATCTAGAAAATTTTTGCTTTAAAAAATTACAATCCTCTTCAAAATTGAATTGTTATATTCTAGTGAAAAGTAAAAAAAAAAATAGAATAATTCAAAATTTAATAATAATTTTAATAAACTAAATATTAATACTACAAAATATAATATTTTATTTGAATTAAAAAATCAATTTTAAAATTAAAATATAATATTAATAAACAACAATATAAAAATATAATAATGTAATTATAAAAAATTATATGAATTTATCAAGACATTGGTACCAAAAGTCAATAAATTAAATATAAAAATATAATAATGTAATTATAAAAAAAAATATTTTTAAGAATGATAATTCATAATAGTGGCAAATGTTATAAATAATGAAGTACTTGTGGTTTAGCTTAAATATAGATTAATTAAATTAAAAAATAATATAGATATAATTATTTCATCAAAAAATAAAACAACTAATAAATATTGTATTGCTAAATCTCATCACCAAAAATTAAGAAATATAATTAACTAATGTTGTTTACATTAACATACATACACTTTAATATATATGTATATACACCGCAGACTTGATATTAGACATCTTTGATTGCGTATTAGTTTGTCTTTGACCAAAAAACTTTGTAGTTTATCCATAGTTTAACATTGGGAGCTCAATTTTTGTTATTTTTATTGTTATTTTAATTTATTTATTTACAAGGTGATTGGTTGAAGTTTTATTATGTGCTCTTTAGTAAGGAGTTGTCTTTCGTGTGACTTTAGATTTTCCGGTGTCGAAATCTAGCGAAAAAAAATTCAGGTGAAATCTTGATTTGTGTTATTTAAACTTGTTTTTTGTGATATCCCCACACCATCTAAATATTTAAATTACTACAAAGCAAACAAACTATTTATTTTCTTAGTTATAAAAACTATTTTTGGAATTTAATTCTTTTTTTAAAATGAAACAACAATTATCAGTAAATATTATTTTACTTGCTAAATTAGTTAGAGAGACAGTTACCTATCCTTAACTGATTTCTTAAGGATTTATTCAAGAAGATCAAGAGGATAGGGGTATTTGAGATCAATGAGTATGATAAGCAAAAAGGAAATTTTGTGTTGAAATGTCACGCAACTTTATATGGCTATGTCTGGTTTGGACCAAATAGCAGTGAGACTGTGTGTTCTCATAGAAAAAGAGAAAGTTCATGTATTCAGGAACAGCTCGAGGGGAGACTAACTGATATATTAGTCTCAAGGTTGGGAGGAAAAGAAACAAGAAGCAAGATCTGGTTGTAGACTGAAATAGGAATAATTTGGTAAAACAATGATCCACATTAGTGAAAATTCCTCATACTTAATAGTTAGATTTTATCTTGTATGTTGATATAATCTAAGCATATTAATCATTACCAGAAAATAGGAATGGACTAGTTTAGTTAATTTATGGTAATTGCATATGTTATCTGTGTATAGATATTTCATGCAAAGGAAAGAATATTTAGTACTCAATAAAAGATCATAGCCAACTTTCAGTAAACCACAATTAGAAACTGACGGAGAATTATAAGAAAATTATCATGGTTATGAATCTAAATACTTATGCACTAACCAGAATACAACTCTTATCGGACAGAGATTATCAAAGAAATTATTATGCACTAATCCAGAATACAAATTTTTATTGACAAAGAGTGTCAAAGAGAAAGAGATTAATCATTTAATACCGCTTAAATATCTATGCACTAACTAGAATACCAAACCTCTTTGAAAAGAGGCAAATTCCGAGTATGCTGGTATGAACAGAACCTTGATTTACAAAGAGTACTCAGGTACCAATTTAAACTCAGAACACAGGAACAAGATAAACAGTGAAAAGCAAATAAAGTAAGGGAAACATTTACATTAGAATCCCGGGTAGGAAAGGATTTGAATACTGGTCTAACTATATAAACCAAATAAGCACTACGAGAACTATAACAGAAACCCTTCAATCATTTCAAGTACTGAGAGGAATTACGATAGTAAACCCAAGGATCTATTCTCTAAATTTACAAACCTCCACCGTTGGAAGAGAACAGGGCATGCAACTGCTCTAAGCTACTCAAATGCATAGGGAAAACACAACATCATTCGACCCTTAGAATACAAACTTTAATACTGATGAAACCCTCGCAGAGGTACTGTGGGTAGCAACAATGCCTCCAAATTAAAATAAGGATGGACAAATAAACATTTGAAGAACTATAATTTTATTCATAATAGCAATGTGATTTTCCAAAACCATCTTCAAGACAAAAGTTTAACCAATACAAGCTAGGGTTTGAATTCACCCAACCCTCAGCGGCATATATAAACACTGAATCACCTGCCTACAGGCCAGCATTAACCGAATAACAATTTTGTTAAAGATACCAGAGGGCCGCATAGAAACCCTTAACATTCATCAAATGTTTACAACTTTCCAAATGTTTAAGAAAAAACTTTTGATAATATAGACATAGTAAATAATTCGTACTTTGAGCTCCCTACAAAGCCGAATCCCTAACCAAATAAATCGAGCAGAGAACCATAAGCAACGCAAATACCCGAAAACAAATGGGTCTGCCTTTATCACGTTCGGGGAATCGAGCAAGGGTTCCATCCAGCTCCTCACCCAACATGTTACCTCTGGAAGAACCCTCCACCCCAGCTGGGAGGAGAAACAAAGGTTAAAACCATAACAACAGTAAAATAACATTGAGGAAAAAAGCATAATGGGTGACATTTCCGAAAGACAGTACCTGGTTTAACTCGGCTAAAGGATCTTGTCGTTGTCGAAATCTGTGCCATGCACACCATGAAACCCCAACACTTGACAAGTTAAGCTAGACGTTTAGACAACTTACAGCGCCCACTGTTACACAGTAATTTGTCACCATTGGTCACCGTCCCTGTTACCCCTGTTTCCGTACTTTGGAGGACGCATTCCGGGACCTGTGAACAGTGACATAACCTAAAAACACTTGCATTATGTTCCCCTGAGTATGTACTTCATGTTCCTTGAATACACCTTCTGCAAATTATCCCTGAAAAGTGCCCTTTTTCCATTAGCGAGGGTCCACCATGTCCTACCCGCGCCAATCACTAAGATCCTCAAAAGAGGATGCGACCATTGGCACTCTGTCTTAGAACAACACCTGCGCCAACCAAGTTTGGTAATGATTTTTGACAAACGCGCGCCCATATGTTTTTTCCCTTCAGATCACGAAGTCTTTTGAGGATAAAGTTTATCTGATAGAGGTCGAGAGTCATCATTTATCCTTGACATCTATCCACAGCGGCTTTTCGGAGATAATGCCAATCCACAATGGGTGTCCTGATGCATTGTATCTTCCTCCCTTCTCCATCTATAAAAGTCTGTCCTCGGGCATTTGACAAGCTAGTTCTGGAGTTATGCTAGTTGTGATAACGCTTGTCTTGAGTGATAGTAAGAGCCTTGAAGCATAGGGAGGTTATGATGCCGGAAGTCTGAGAGAGAGAAGGTCTATTGCAAGACATATATAGCTGCTCGCCCAGCCAGAGGAGAGGTTCAACGTCTAAACCTTGGTTGTATCTTTCTCTGTTCATTATTCATTAATAAACGACTACTATTATGGTTCCGATCCTACTGTTCATTATGATAATGTTTGATTTATTTCCTTTCTGACTGAAATATAGTTGTATTTTAGTGGATTTTATGCTTGTTCTCGTTTCGTTCTTTGCATGTGCAGGTATCCATACGCAGGGATCGCAAGGGTTTTGACCTGCCGGAGCAAGGGAACGGGAGTATCAGCTCTTCTTCGACATTAGCGTTGGACTCCAGGTTGGTTTTCGTAATCCACTTTTAGTATGCAACTAGGAACTTTCATAGTAGCGTGATTTGATTGTTGCTAGACCCATTTTGGGCTAGTGGGATCGCCTCTGTCCGCAGAGGGGATTTACCTCTCCAACAATTTGGCGACTCCACTGGGGATGTTATTTGTTGTTTGATTCGTAAACTTTAGACGGAGCCTGAAGTACGGCCAGGTAGCCTTCGAAACGCTATTGCTTTGCATTAGCGAAGTAGATCAACGCCACTTCAGTCAATCTCCGGTTTGGTTTACGAACTAAACAACTTGGAGTTTGTCTTGTCTCTTTGGTTTTCTCTTGTTTTGATTGCTTAGATAACTTTCTGGTTTGGATTCTTTGTTGTCTCTTACTACCTGGTCTGTCTGGATACTGTCGACCAAGCCTTGGACTGCTTGTTTTTATTTTTAAGCTAGCAAACTTGATTGGCGCGTTTTTCTGCCTGACAGTAGCGCCAATTGGCGCCATTTGCCAGTGTTCAGCTCGCGCCAATGCTCAATTAGCGCAATTTTCCGCCTGACAGTCGCGCCAGGCCTGTGAACTTTTCCAGTTTGCTTGTTTGCAGCCTTCCAAGCTTGGGTTTTGTGTCTAGCTACACCTTTTTCAATCACATGAGTGTGTCAGAGTCTTGTTTGACTGGTTTTGAGATTTTTTTTGGCAAATTATTAATTTGATTTCCTTTGATCATTACTTGGAGGTTTGTCTCGGTATTTTCACAATTTTGCATCTTTTTGCTTTTGTGTATGAGTGTTAATCGCCTTTGAGTGTTTTTAGTTTATGATCTTTGGAACTCACACCCGTTTTTCTTGATTTGCACTTGATTGGTTCTTAGATTACATTAGAATCATCGTGTGTTTGAGAATTCTCTTGCATAGATCACACTTGCATAATTAGAATTCTCATTTTCAGGATATGAATGAAAAGTGTGCATAGATTACATTTGCATACTTTGGGTGTTTGCCAGTTTCTGTTTCGGTCTTCTCTTGATCCAGTCAACTTTTTGGATACTCTTTTGCATCTGTTTGGTGGTTGTTGAAGCTTGTTTTTGGGTTATTCGAGCAATTTAGTTCTTTTTGCTTGATTTCCATATGGCTTCGTTTTGAGCCTCGATCACATGGCTCACTGAGATTTTGGAGTTTTTCTTGGTTTGAAGGATTGCCTTTCTTTTCAAAGACTTGATTGTGTCCATTGAGTGAAATTTGCTTTTTTGCTCTCTGTTATCGTATCTCTCAAAATTTACTTAGTGCATTTTGCCAATAAAAGAAAAACGAACAATCTCTTTTGTGTTATATTAGTTAATGGAAATTAAAGTTTTTCGTTGTTAGTGATTAATGACTTTAAAGAAAAGTTTCTTTTATTGCCATTAGCTGCATTAGAGTTATCATTGTTTGTTTTATGATCATTTGGTTCGATTGAAAGATCTCAACTCTTCTGTAGTTAGCATTCATTGAATGGAATGATATATTTTAGCATATAGCTTGCATTTAGGAAATTATGAGAGATTACATACGGTAGGACCTGAAAACTGAAACTTAAACAAAGATCAACTGTAAAATAAACTGAATGAATCTAACAACGCATTGGAACCTAACGCATATATTCTAGAGGTCTAGGCTAGAGACGTGTTCCGGCGTCGTTAAACCTAGTCACTTTTGTTTCACATTACGGTTGGGCGATTCCTCCTTTTGTGACTCGATAGTGGTCTAGCACGGACTTGAGCTCCCACGTACCGTCGCGTATATAGGGGAGACCCCACTAGGTTATCATCCTTTATCCATAGGAAGCCGTGTATGCCGCCTTGCAAGCCGTAATGCACTGAACACAGCATTCGGGAAGATTGACTGCCGTACGGGAAGTCCTTGGTTTTCATCTTATTGCCAAGGTGTATAAGTAGTTTTACGGATTGTTTGGTAAACCTCTTGCCTAGTTCTCCAGAGTAGTCACTTTTGATCCTTTTCGGACTCCTTAAAAGAAAAGGTGTCAGTGAGCGTCTTGTCACTTTGTGCTCATTAAACATTCGAAGGAGACTAGAGTCATCTTTTTGTCCTTTTCTCGACTCTTAAAACATGAAAAGGTCAAGTTAAGTCTGTGCGTCTTAAAATTTATTCGGCCACGATTCACATTTACCCGGTTAGATCTTGTTTGCGTTAGCTTGAGTAGGGTTCTTTCTCGTTTTCAATGGCAACCTTCCTCGAGTCTACCGGCCAAGGTGTTCCCCCGGATGGAAACCCTTGTCCATTTCCTTCTTTTGGAAATGCTGGTGCTCCGTATATGGCAACTTTGTCTTTGCCTGGGTTAACCATCGGTTTGCCCGTATGGTTGTTTTCAACCTCGGTGGTCCCGAGTGTGATGACTCCTGTTCCACCGTCTCCTCCACCCGAACAACATCATGTTGATTCCAAGGTGGACCTCTCCCCTTCTTCGCCTGTTTCTGCGTCCTCATCTTCTACTTCGCCTGGCGAAAGTCTGGATTCAAGTAGTCAGGTAGCTAAGAAGAAGAAGAATAAGACTCCTAAGCGAGAGGTTAAAAGTACAACTCAAGTTGAGCCACCTTCTGCTCCTCCGCGGAAGGTCAAATTTCCTTGTAAGTTGTGCAAGGAGGACCATCTTCTTCGTGATTGTCCTGGCATTCCCAGGGTTTTAGAAGTATGGTCTCACAATCCGGCCCGCCCCTCATCGTCCTCTGGAGATCATGGCGATGTTACACTATCAGCTGGAAATGGTAAGGGAAAAGGGAAGATTCGAATCCCTTGTAGACTTTGTGAAGGCAATCATCCCCTTCACCTTTGTCCGCTCATGGATAAAGCCTCTCTTGTCTTGGAAAGTCTTACAGCTCCCTCACCCCAACTACCCATTGGCTATCAACGTCCCTCTGCGGCCGCAGATCGTTCCCCTGCTGACAAAGAGATTGACCAAGATTCATCTCTTGTCCAGCCTCCTCTTACTGAACCTGGCTCTGCCAAGCCTGTTCCAGACCAACCATTGGTCGGAAAGAGTGTCGACTCGAGTTCACCACCCGTCGACCACTCTGTTCTGGAAGCGCATCATTCCCATGTTCTTCTCGTCTCCTCAGATTCTCCTGAGTCCGGAAATGACTCTCCAATCCCAGCTTCTCCCGAGAGTTCTGCTTCGGTTCTTTTAGAGCAGGGGGGCAATCATACGATTCCCCCACCAAGTAGTTCAGTCGTTTCCTTCGACTGGAGTCGTTTGACCACCTCCCGCCTTCCATCCCATGTGCCTTTCTGGGTCACGGTACACGCCTATAATAGGGCAATACCTGGCACTATTTTGGATGAGGGTGCATCTGTCAGTCTTATGCCTGCCACTACTTGGCAAGCTTTGGGTTCCCCACAGTGTGTGACAGTCGCGCCGAATCTGACGGCTTTTGACGGAGGAACTAGTCAACCATTAGGGATCCTTCCAAAGTTCCCTATTACTTTGGGAGGCAAAACCATCTATATAGACGTATCGGTTACCCAAGGTGCTTTAGATTTCAGTCTTCTCCTTGGCCGTGACTATGTTTATGCCATGGGGGCCCTTGTCTCTTCACTTTTCCGTGTGGTTTGCTTTCCACATGATGGAAGAATTGTGACTATCCACCAATTATCGTTCGTTCGTCCACGAGTCCCTCCTGCGCAGTCGTCATCCCCTCCTGGTTTTCATCCACCAGTTGCATCTGCCCCACCACAAATCAACTACGTGGCCACCTATCCCGTGCCTGTATCCAGCGATGCCGCCGTCGTGCACAGTGTCCTGGGGGCATTGGGTCCTGACTTCCGAGATGTTACCCTTCCACCCGGAGTGGCACTCTTGGAAGCCCCGACTTCCTGTTCATTACGATGAAGTTCGGGTGGAGCATAGTTCTTTTCCTGTGTCAAGCTCCTTAAAAAATGAAACTAGGCTTGGTCGGAGCATAGTTCGTTTTCCTATGTCAAGCTCCTTAAAAAATGAGAGTTTCCCGCACGGGTTCGCGCCAATGGGATTATTTTTCTAAAAGGGGGCGCGACATTGGCGCGACTGTTCTGAAAATAGTCACGCCAACCGCACGAACCAATTTTGCACATGGTTTTGACCGTTGAATTTGCAATTTTTCCTGATTTTTGGTTTCACCATTGATCTAATGATGATATTTTCAACTTTTTGGTTGCAGGGATTCGTCAGAATGGTTGTAGAGTGGAGAGAAAGAGAGCATGATGCCATAGATGCTATGGCATTAGAGGATGAAGCATGCATGGATGCTTTGAGGGACTGTGGCTTAAAAAAGTTCTTCCTTACCTCCTACTTACGTGCACAACCTGAGCTACTACGATTTATCGTGGATGCTTGGGACATAGACGATCAGGTATTCCGCCTGAAAGATTAGACATTGGAGTTGGATGTTTCCGATGTTGAAGGGATGAAAGTCTGTCCTCATGCATTTGACAAGCTAGTTCTGGAGTTATGCTAGTTGTGATAACGCTTGTCTTGAGTGATAGTAAGAATCTTGAAGCATAGGGAGGTTATGCTGCCGGAAGTCAAATGGGATGAGATATCCCCACCCAGACACGAAAGCAGACAAGTGCCATGTTCAAGAGCGACATACTGCCGACACGACAATAATTATGGTTCCATTTTTTTCCCCCCGCCATTTCTGGCGAGTACCCCAATTATTTTTAACAAGCTTGATGGGGATAGCATATGCTTGTGGTGTGTCATTTCGATAGAATCCGATGTCATCAGGTTTTAACGAGTCTGACAAAGGAAGAACTCGGCGTCTTTTCATGTTTAGAGAGTTTGAAAAGACAACAGAAAAGGAAACTCCAGGGGTGTCCTTTTTCGTGAAGTTGTGTCTCTCGAGCCCGAAAAAGTATAAAACAATGCTCGAAAGAACCGCCCGACCATTACGATCGAGGAGTACTTTTCATAAGTAGTGATTTTGACCTGAAAAAGTAAAAAGTGATCGAAACCACGTCATTTCGAAACCGTTAACGAACCCGAAACGACAAAAGTCCGACAATCTTTTCGTTTTTACACAATCGGAAAAGAGTTATGGATATCACATGGAGAAGGGTGATATTGTCACCATTGGTCACCGTCCCTGTTACCCCTGTTTCCGTGCTTTGGAGGACGCATTCTGGGACCTTTGAACAATGACATAACCTAAAAACACTTGCATTATGTTCCTCTGAGTATGTACTTCATGTTCCCTGAAGACACCTTCTGCAAATTATCCCTGAAAAGTGCCCTTTTTCCATTAGCGCGGGTCCACCATGTCCTACCCGCGTCAATCACTGAGATCCTCAAAAGAGGGTGTGACCATTGGCGCTCTGTCTTAGAACAACACCCGCGCCAACCAAGTTTGGTAATGATTTTTGACAAACGCGCGCCCATATGTTTTTTCCCTTCAAATCACGAAGTCTTTTGAGGATAAAGTTTATCTGATAGAGGTCGAGAGTCACCATTTATCCTTGACATCTATCCACAGCGGCTTTTCGGAGATACTGCCAATCCACAATGGGTGTCCTGCTGCATTGTATCTTCCTCCCTTCTCCATTATATAAAAGTTTGTCCTCATGCATTTGACAAGCTAGTTCTGGAGTTATGCTAGTTGTGATAACGCTTGTCTTGAGTGATAGTAAGAGTCTTGAAGCATAGGGAGGTTATGCTGCCGGAAGTCTGAGAGAGAGAAGGTCTATTGCAAGACATATATAGTTACTCGCCCAGCCAGAGGAGAGGTTCAACGCCAGAACCTTGGTTGTATCTTTCTCTGTTCATTATTCATTAATAAACGACTACTATTATGGTTCCGATCCTACTGTTCATTATGATAATGTTTGATTTATTTCCTTTCTGACTGAAATATAGTTGTATTTTAGTGGATTTTATGCTTGTTCTCGTTTCGTTCTTTGCATGTGCAGGTATCCATACGCGGGGATCGCAAGGATTGTGACCTGCCGGAGCAAGGGAACGGGAGTGTCAGCTCTTCTTCGACATTAGCGTTGGACTCCAGGTTGGTTTTCGTAATCCACTTTTAGTATGCAACTAGGAACTTGCATAGTAGCGTGATTTGATTGTTGCTAGACCCATTTTGGGCTAGTGGGATCGCCTCTGTCCGTAGAGGGGATTTACCTCTCCAACACCCACTTTAAAGAATGCGGAGCAACAATTCCAACGACCACCTAGTAACGAAAATACCTGAGCCAGAGGAAAAAATTCCTCTGAATGTGCTGGAGACCACTACCGAAAGAGGAAAAATGAAATGGGTAAGCACACCAAACCCGAGGCATAGAACCCCAAGGTTCTCCTCCTTCGTCTGATCCATCTAAAAACTAGAGATCGTTGATCTACAGTGGATCCCGAAGCCATCATCGGAGTGGTACTGCATTAAAGTCTCCAGCATGGTGCCACCTCCACCTAGGCCGAGCAACAGCCAGCCAGTTAATGCGAAGTGGGAGTTCGAATGGTGAAAAATAAATGCAGCTTAGAAATTTGGACAACCATCAAAGGCTGAATAAATACATAGTGTGTGGTTTAATAATCTGAAACGTGAAATTACAAGTGGTATATGTA
The DNA here is from genome assembly GCA_031772625.1 of Pinus tabuliformis. Lineage (NCBI taxonomy): Eukaryota > Viridiplantae > Streptophyta > Pinopsida > Pinales > Pinaceae > Pinus > Pinus tabuliformis. Next base: position 235,750,594 of record CM062806.1, on the reverse strand, counting down.
ATATAAACTGACATGCGAGAATGTCAAGTGGCCCTTGACTCGAAAATGAACCCTCCAGTGTATGACCTTAACACCTAAGTCCTGGATATGGATATTATCATCCGCATAATTGTATATGAATCTAATAAAAGGACAATGATATATTAAATTCAATGATAAATTAAAATAGTTTGTAACGATTAATTGCTATGGTAATTTTCATAGGGGTTATAATTAGATTCTATGAGTAACATGGGAAGGTAAGTAAAAAAAAAAAAATATGTATAAAATTAACTTGTGGATGTGTGACATATGGTATCAGAGTGCTCAGGTTGCCAAAATGAGACCTTTGGAATAAAGAAATAACAACCTCGGTGATGTGCACGTAGGAAGCAAGGAGCAGTTAGCATGAGGAGAACTGGGAATCCACCACACCAGTCATTAATGGGAACAGGACCAACATCATTTCAAGAAGGCAATCCTGAAGTATGGGTGCAGTTTGGGAATGAGCCGTGAAACACCAACACAACTATCTTGGAAACTGTACAAGAACTGAAGGACGAGATGGCCCGGCTACAGGAAAATAATGAAAGACTGATGCAGGAGCAGGAAAAGATTATGAAGAGTCTATCTGATAGATAGAATCATCGGCCACTAGTCCCTAGCCCTGAACATGGGAATATGACGGGGGAACAAGAGTATCGAACAGAGAATGTGGAAACAGAAAATCATGAAGAAGAATCAAATAATGTGTCAAATGAAAAGACACATAAAAGGTAGAAAATGGAACTTCAAGGGGAGTTTTGAAAAATAAAGCCTCCCCTCTTAGATGGTGAACAAGAAGAGGCGGCAAAAGCATGGCTTATCAATATGAACAAGTATTTCCAGTTGTACGAGTATGACAATAATCTTAAGCCTTGTCTAACCATTTTCCAACTACAAGGGAAAGACACACTGTGGTGGGAGGAAGTAAAAACAGTTCGCGGAGTCAATGAACAAAGCATAACCTAGGAAAATTTTCAGAGATATTTTAAAGAAAAATATCTAACGAAAAGATTTTATGACGAAAAAGAAAAAGAGTTTCATGATCTCCGATTAGGCCAAATGTCCATGGATGAGTTCATAACAAAGTTTACGTCATTAATTCGGTATGTCCCTTACATACGTGAAGAAAAAGCAAAGGTGCAGTGGTTTATCAGCAGTTTCCGTTGTTCATGAAAGAACAACTGGAGTTTGACAACCCAAAAACCATGGACAAAGTTATTCATAAGGCACAGATCAGCGACCAGCAAAATAAACCAAAGGGAGATATGAGAAAGAGGTGGGCAAACAAAAAGGGATGTAAATTTGTTCCCAGCGACAAGGGGAATAAGGGTACGGGCAACAAAGTATTTTATAAAGGTCAAGCTAACAGGAAAATGAATGGGAATCAGCCTAGATTTAAAGTACCACGCGAAACTAGAATGAATGAGCAAGCTGGAAGAACTGAAGAAGAATTAACTAACAGACCACCTGTACAATGTTGGAGATGCAGATGCCCACATTATGTCAAAAAATGCCCATACCGCAAAGAATCTGATCAGATTTCACAGATACAAGAAGCATATATTGTGGGAGAAGTGGCAAGAATCATTCCTAAAATTAATGTTGCCATTGAAGACCATCAGGCAGAATTTCAGCCAACCATGGTTGAATTTGAAGGTAAAGTTTTTGAAAGAACTATATCTATTTTAACTGATCCCGTGGCTATCTTGAGTTATATTAGCCCCAAGATAGTGGAACAATATAAATTGCAACTTGTTAAGTTTACAAATCCTTAGTTAGTACAACTAGACACAGGAGCAAAAAGAAGAGTTTTGGCCAAAGTCAGTAATTGCCCTCTAATATTAGCTAATCAGTCTATTGTGGCAAATCTGAATGTATTACCCCTGGGGTCATATGACATCCTTATAGGTATAGACTGGTTGGAAAAACATTGGTCCCTTATTAACTATAATACCAAAACCATTAATTACCAAGATGAGAAAGGAGAAATGTAGGAAATTCAAGGTATTCAAAAACCTCTGCAAATAAGACCTGTAACGACCTCCCAATTAGAAAAATGCATTAGAAAAGGCTGCCAAGTTTATGCAATACAAGTAGGGTACACTGACTCTAAAGATAAATCTATTTCATTAGAAAACATACCAGTGGTACAAAATTTTCCAGATGTATTCCCTGAGGAAATGCCAGGCCTACCCCCAAAAAGAGACATAGATTTTACCATTGAGCTAATTCTAGGAGTTGCCCCAGTCTCTCGAGTCTCTTACCATATGAGAATACTAGAGCTAATAGAATTGAAAATGCAGCTACAAGAGCTTCTTGATAAAAAGTATATCTGGCCTAGTGTGTCCCCTTGGGGAGCTCCAATGCTTTTTGTTAAGAAAAAGGACAGAACATTGCAAATGTGCATGGATTACCGTCAGTTAAACAAGTTGACAATTAAAAATAAATACCCCCTACCCCATATAGATGAGTTATTTGATCAAGTAAAGGGTGCAACTGTATTCTCAAACATCAATCTCCGCTCAGGTTATCATTAGATCCGGATAAAGGAGGAGGATATAGTAAAAACAACATTCAGAACTCGTTATGGACATTATGAGTTCGTAGTGCTACCCTTTGGACTAACTAATGCCCCAACAACCTTCATGTGTCTCATGAACAGTATATTTCATCAATACTTAGACAAGTTTGTGACATATTGATCTACTCTTAGAGCATATAAGAACATAAGGAGCATCTCTGTATTGTTCTACAAGTGCTAAGAGAACACCAGTTGTATGCCAAATACAACAAATTGAATTCTTTAGGAGCGAATCCAGTACTTGGGATATGTCATCACCAAGAATGGAATAGCAGTAGATCTATAGAAAATAAGAACTATCATGGAGTGGTTGGTACCGAAAGATGTAGCTTACATAAGATCATTCATGGGTCTAGCTGGATATTATAGATGATTTGTGGAAGATTTTTCTAGGGTGGCATATCCTATTACCTCTCTGCAAAAGAAAGGAAAAGCCTTTAGGTGGGCCCCTGACTGTTAAAGGAGCTTTGATTAGCTCAAGCATCTACTTACCACCACACCCATTTTGAGAATTGTTGATCCCAATAAAGAATATGTGGTTTGTACAGATGCTAGCAAGGAAGGTGTAGGTGGCGTATTAATGCAAGAAGGCAAGGTTGTTGCCTATGAGTCAAGAAAGCTTAAAGTGTACAAACAAAATTATTTGGCATACGACTTAAAATTGACAGCGGTGCTTCATGCCTTAAAAATGTGGTGACATTACTTGATGGGTAAGAAGTTTATGTTAATGATTGATCATCATAGTCTAACAAACTACTTCAGACAACCCACTTTGAATGTTAGGCAAGCTCGTTGGGCAGATTTCCTAAGTGAATGCGATTTTGAAATCAAACCTTTGAAGGGAAAAGAAAACCAAGTTACAGATGCCTTAAGTCAAAAGGTAAATTGTTTATATTAAATTTATTTTAGTGAGCCACGACCAACTTTTTATGAGCAGATTCGTGAAACAACCATGCAAGATTTAGTATATAAACATTTATGGCAGCAAGCAAAAATTTCGAACAGTCATGAAAAACAATTGGGATATGAGGTAAATTCAGAAGAATTGTTGATTTATAGGAAAAGGTTATATGTGCCTAACCAGAAACATCTTAAAATTTTAATTTTAGATGAATATCATAAGATTCCTTGTGTAGGCCACCCCGGATACCAGAAAATGATTTCTGCCCTGAGAAAGGAATTTTTATGGCCTAGAATGAAGAAGGAGGTAGCAAAATATTTAGCTAGATGTCTGGAATGCCAGTAAATAAAAGTTGAGCACCAACACCCAGTAGGATTACTCCACCCTCTACCTATTCCTGAATGGAAATGGGAAACCATATCCATCAATTTCATTACCGAACTGCCTAAGTAAAAATAGCAAAATGATTCCATCATGGTGGTTATGGACAAATTGAGCAAATCTGCTCATTTCATACCAGTCCAGTCAACTTATAAAGCAATACAAATTGCTAACATTTTTATGCAAAACATTTTTAAATTACATGGAATACCCAAGATGATCATTTCCGACCGTGATGTGAAATTTACATCAGCCTTATGGAAGGCCCTTTTTGAAGGATTGGGCACACAACTACACTTCAACACCGCATATCATCCTCAAACGGATGGACAGACGGAGCGAGTAAATCAAGTAGTTGAAGACATGTTGCGAACTTATGTAATGCAACAACCATCGAAATGGGAGGACTACCTGCACTTGGTAGAATTTTCCTATAACAATGGATACCATACATCTTTACAGATGAGTCCCTTTGAAGTGTTATACAGATGTAAGTGCAAGACACCCTTGAGTTGGAGTGGTCCAGAGGACAAGTTGATGTTAGGACTAGATATGTTAGAGGAAATGGAGGAGATGGTGAAAAAGGTACGAGCCAATTTGAAAGTCGCTCAGGACAGGAAAAGAACTTTGTTGATTAGAAAAGAAGCTTCCAGGAATTTCAAGTAGGGGATCATGTTTACATTCGAGTGCGAGCCAAGAAAATCACATTGCAATGGACCGGATGTGCTAAACTAGCACCTTGATTTTGTGGGCCTTTCCAAATTTTAGCTCGAATTGGACCAGTGGCTTACCAGTTTGCCTTACCCAGCCACATTTGGGTGCACAATGTCTTTCATGTTTCTCTACTTAAGAAATACATTTATGATGCTAATCACGTAATCAATTAGCAAGACATTTAGGTAAAATATTCAATAAATTCTCTTTTAATACAGATTTATTAACACAAATTGGTTGATGACTTAAATTGTTTTATTGTTATGTATAAGTTGAACTGAAAGGCGAGTTCTTGGTCGAACCTCTGGTTATACTAGATTAGAGAGAAGTAACACTATGAAAATGAGTTATCACCCAGGTTAAAGTGCAATGGCAGCACTATGGGCCGAAAGAGGCCACCTGGGAAGATGAGCAGGTTATGAAGGAGACATTTCCGGATTTATTTTCAGAGAGAAAACATCGGGACGATGTTACATCTTGGGGGGGGAGATGTGATATCCCCAGACCATGTAAATATTTAAATTACTGCAAACCAAACAAACTATTTATTTTCTTAGTTATAAAAACTATTTTTGGAATTTAATTCTTTTTGAAAAATGAAACAGCAGTTATCAATAAATATTATTTTACTTGCTAATTAGTTAGAGAGACAGTTACTTGTCCCTAACTGATTTCTTGAGGATTTATTCAAGAAGATCAAGAGGATAGGGGTATCTGAGATCAAGGAGTATGATGAGAAAAAAGGAAATCCTATATTGAATTATCATGCAGCTTTATATGGCTATGGCTGGTTTGGACCAGATAGTAGTGAGACTATGAGTTCTCATAGAAAAAGAGAAAGTTCTTGTATTCAGGAATAGCTCGAGGGGAGACTAACTGATATATTAGTCTCAAGGTTGGGAGGCAAACAAATAAGAAGCAAGGTCTGGTTGTAGACTGAAACAGGAATAATATGGAAAAACAACAGTCCAGATAAGTGAAAATTCCTCATACTTAATAGTTAGATTTTATCTTGTATGTTGATATAATCTAAGCATATTAATCATTACCAGAAAATAGGAAATGGACTAGTTTAGTTAATTTATGGTAATTGGATATGTTGTATGTGTATAGATATTTCATGCAAAGGAAAGAATATTTAGTACTCAGTAAAAGATCATAGCCAACTTTTAGTAAACCACAATTAGAAACTGACGGATAATTGTAAGAAAACTATCCTGGTTATGAATCTAAATACTAATGCACTAATCAAAACACAACTCTTATCTCACAGAGATTATCAAAGAAATTATTATGTACTAATCCAAAATACAAATCTTTACTAGAAGAGAGTGTCAAGGAGGATTATCATAGTAAAGAGATTAATCATTTAATATTGCTTAAATATCTACGCACTAACTAGAATACCAAACCTCTGAGAAAAGAGGCAAATTCCTAGTACGCAGGTATGAACAGAACCCTGATTTACAAAGAGTAATCAGGTTCCAATTTAAACTTAGAACACGGGAACAAGATAAACAATGAAAAGCAAATAAAGTAAGGGAAACATTTACATTAGAATCCCAGGCAAGAAAGGATTTGAATACTGGTCTAACTATATAAACCAAATAAGCAATGCAAGAATTGTAACAGAAACCCTTCAATCATTTCAAGTACTGAGAGGAATTACGGCAGTAAACCCGAGGATCTATTATCTCAATTTACAAACCTCCATCGCTGGAAGAGAACAGGGCATGCAACTACTCTAAGCTAATCAAATGCACAGGGAAAACACAACATCATTCGACCCTTAGAATACAAACTTTAAGATTGATGAAACCCTCGCAGAGGTACTGTGGGTAGCAACAACGCCTCCAAATTAAAATAAGGATGGACAAATAAACATTCGAAGAACTGTAATTTTATTAATAATAGCAATGTGATTGTCCAAAACCGTCTTCAAGACAAAATTTTAGCCAATACAAGCCAAGGTTTGAATTCACCCAACCCTCGGCGGCATATACAAACACCGAATCACCTACCTACATGCCGACATTAACCGAATAACAATTGAAAGTTGCTAAAGATACCAGAGGGCCACATAGAAACCCTTAACATTCACCAAATGTTTACATCTTTCCAAATGTTTAAGCAAAAACTTTTGATAATACAAACACAGTAAATAATTCATACTTCGAGCTCCCTACGGAACCGAAGCCCCAACCAAATAAATCGAGCAGAGAACCATAAGCAAAGAAAATACTCGAAAAACTAATGGGTCTGCCTTTATCGCGTTCAGGGAGTCGAGCAAGGGTTCCATCCAGCTCCTCGTCCAATGTGTTTCCTCTGCAAGAACCCTCCACCCCAGCTAGGAGGAGAAACAGAGGTTAAAACCATAACAATAGTAAAATAAGATTGAGGAAAAAACCATAACGAATGACATTTCTGAAAGACAGTTTCTGGTTTAACTCAGCTAACGGATCTTTCCGCTGTCAAAATATGTGCCATGAACACCATGAAACCACCAACACTTGACAAGTTAAGCCGGACATTTAGATAACTTACAGCGGCCACTGTAAAGAATGCGGAGCAACAGTTCCAACAACCAGCTAGTAACGGAAATACCTGAGCCAAAGGAAAAAGTTCCTCTGAATGCGCCAGAGACCACTACCAAAAGAGGAAAAATGAAATGGGTAAGCACACCAAACCGAAGGCATAGAACCCCAAGTTTCTCCTCCTCTGTCTGATCCATCTGACGATTAGAGACCGTTGATCCAGAGTGGATCTCGAAGCCATCGTCGGAGCGGTATTGCATTAAAGTCTCCAGCATGGTGCCACCTGCACCTAGGCCGAGCAACAACAAGCTATTAATGCGAAGTGGGAGGTCGAATGGTGAAAAATAAATACAGCCCAAAAATCCGAACAACCATCAAAGGCTGAGTAAATACATAGTGTGTGGTTTAATAATCTAAAACATGAAATGACAAGTGGTGTATGTAATATACACTGACATGAGAGAATGTCAAGTGGCCCTTGACTCGGCAATGAACCCTCTAGTGTATGACCTTAACACCTAAGTCCTGGATATGGATATTATCATCTGCATGATTATATATGAATGTAATAAAAGGACAATGATATATTAAATCCAATGATAAATTAAAACAGTGTGTAACAATTAATTGCTATGGTACTTTTCATAGGGGTTATAATTAGATTCTATGAGTAACATAGGAAGGTAAGTAATATATATATATATATATATATATATAATTAACTTGTGGATGTGTGACATTTTTTTTACTGTATATATGGATTCAGCGCCCTCAAAAACCCCTAGGGCACTTTGATTGTGCAGGGGTTACCCATCAAGCTTGTGATTTTAATAACTTTTTGTTGGATTTTAAAGAAAATAGACCAGAAAACCCCACGAGAAAAGCTTCCAAAAAGTCTCACTAAAGACAACTCGCTTTAGTAACTTCCATTTTTGTTAGTTACTAACTTTTTATTTTTAATTTTATTTCCTTTTTTATCTAACTTTTTTATTTTGACTTTTTTTTTTCCTTTTTTCTATTATTTATATTGTGATTAATTATAATTTTTCTCCATATTTTCAATTTAAGATTATATATATATATATATATATATATATATATATATATATATATAGATGAGTTGTCTTTACTGTGATTTTTTTTACTTTGCGATGCTGGAAAGAAAATTTTGAGGTGAAATTTTGATTTGTTTTATTTAAACTATTTTTTTAATTGTATACATAGATTCAACACCTTGGAAAACCCTTGGGGGCTTGGATTGTGCAAGGGTTACCCATCAAGCTTGTGCTTTCAATAAATTCATGTGAGATTTTAGAGAAATTAGACTAGAAAAAGCCATTGCAAAAACTTCCAAGAAACAACTCGTGTATATATATATATATATATTAAAGTTTTGCGGAGGTGGGTCCCTTGTCCCACAAACAAGGGGGTCTCATACACCAATGTGGTGTGGGCGTGACCTTAAAATTGGATAATAATAGTAATAACATATGTTAGTGTAAACACCCATGAGATGGAGGTTCAAATCTCATTAAGTATATGGTCTGTTGTGTCTTGGCTAGAAGAGTAGGCGACCCCCGAGCGGACATCTCGGCTCTTGCTGAGGGATAAGTTAATTGCTATTGTGTGCGGCTTGCAGGGTGTTGCACCTAGCCTAGGTTTATAGTGGCAACCAGATGGATTTGATCCTGAGCCTGTTGAGGATAAATCTCACCAGTTACCGATTATCCTAGATTAAAAAAATAAAAAAATAAATAAAAATAAAAGTAAAGAGCAAAAAAAATCCATATGTTAGTGTAAACAATATTAGCTAATCATATTTCTTAATTTTTGGTAATGACATTCAACAATACAATATTTTATTAATTGTTCTATTTTTATGATAAATCTTTGTCTTTTTTATCTTTTAGTTTAATTAAGTTATATTTAAGTGCTAGCTACTAAGTAGCCTTTGTTATATAAATGTGTGTGTGTTTTTTCCTTATATATATATATATATATATATATATATATATAAATTTATTAAAATATATTTTTAATATAATAATAAGTCGTCTTAAATTGAAAATATAGAGAAAAACTATAATTCATGAAAATGGGAATAATAGAAAAATAAAAAGGAAATAAAGCTAAAAACAAAATATTAGTAACTAAAGAAATGGAAGTTACTAAACAACCCATAATAAGACTTTAATTTATCATGTTACAAATAAATAAAGTTAAATAATAATAATAAATGAACAAAAATTGAATTCCAAATTTCTAGTCAAAGTCAAACTAATAAATAATCAAAAACAAATAATGAAATAAAAAACAAATGGAAAGTTGATTTAGTGAATGGGCTCTCCAACCTTCCACTTTTTTCATGGAAAAGAAACCACGCATTATGAAAAAGAAATAGATTTTATATTTAAAAAAAAAATAGAATCTTGCTAAAACTTATAAGTAGAGATATGAATGAAATAGATTGAAAACATGAGATGAATTGCATGTTTTTCTTATCTTTGAATAGATTTTACAATAAATTGGGAATATTTAGCATTAATATTTTCTAGAACTATCAAGGATTAATAAGATTTTTCTAAAAATAACTAGATGAATAGTGTCTAAAAATATCTTAGGCAATTTAAGTGTTTGATTACTTTATTGAACAGGAGAGATTATATTTTAACAAATCTTTCTATAATTTAAACAAATAGTTTGCAAGCTACTTATCCTATTCACATTGATGTTTACTACATTTACAATAACAATGATTATACTAGCAATTGTCCCAAAAGGTACAAAGAGAGGCCGATAGGATTATTAAATTGGAATTGTTGAATTTTTCTAGAAGAGTTAATTGGTTTCTGGAAAACCTTGCTTTCTTAGAGTGGATCATTGTGCAATTACTTTTCTTTAGATGTTTTGTTTATATCTATATTACAAGGAACACATTGAATGTCTTATTTAAGCTTCTCGTCTTATATTATCCCTCCATGGCGAACTCTTCTCTTCCCCTATTGCAAAATTAATAGGCAGGGCAAAACCATTCAGCAAAAACTGCCAAATAAAATAAAAGCATTATCTCTACAGTTAAAGCCCTTGCGATTTTTCCACAACTTCACCATAATAAAGAAATAATGGATCGAAACTGTTGAAAAAATTGGGTTCCATGCATAGCCATTATCTACCACGCTGCTTTTCCATATACAAATTTATTAGTAAAACCCATAGATATTGAAAACCAAAAGCATACCTGCTTCTATCCATAAAAAATTTCGAGAATTTCATTCCAATGGATCAAGAATTTCATCTCTATTGATTCTTCTGCTCAACATAACAACAACAAAATAGAATCACCAGGATAAACCATGCAAACACTCTTTTAAAAAAACATAAATTAAATTCAAAACAAAGAAAAACACAACGAAAATAAAACACTGTAAAATCCAAAATGCATGGCCATGCAACAAAGAAAATAAACTTGAACAAGAAACAAGGCAAGCCAATGCAATTCAGAGTATTGAAGAAAATGATGAGATGAAAGTGAGAATGTGCTTTGTGAGATGCTTAATACTAATCAGTGCTTGCCAAAATACTTGGGCATTCTCATCTACCTATTTACATGGGTCATCTCCAAAAATATAGGTTCTGGACATTCAACTGATGGTATTGAGTAAAATAACAAGTAATTAAACGAGAAATGATCGAGTTGATAGAATTTGCAGAGAGCGAACTGAAAATGACCGAATGATTTCTCTCTTTGAGAAAAGAATAATTGCTACTCACCTTACCTAATAAAATGAATGCCTCAAAGTGGTGTACGAACATCCTTTTGCACGCATATTATTGTCCTACGTGTTGTTTCACCTGTCTAGATTCACGACAGGCCATTCCTGTTAGAAATCTGCTATTGGAAACAGCAAATGCTTTTAACGTTAAAGCAGTTTCTAATCTTAATGTGACCCGATCTAATCTTAAAGCATTTAGATCTTATCTTAAAGCAGTTTCTAATCTAAAGCATTAGATCTTAAGCGTTGAATTGGTATATGATGGACGTACCAGATTAGAGTTAAATAATATATAAAGGATTGGGTCCTCTCTCTCCCACACAAGAGTTGTATTCTTCTTCATCAAGAAACACATAAAGGAAGTGAGGGCAAGAGGAGAGAAACCGAATTCTGAGAAGAAGACAGAAGACAGAAGATGGCAGCCATTACATCTTCCGCTGTTAGTCAAGGTATGTCATCTTAAACAACATATTAAGTTCTGAATGTGAAATATTTGGTATTGATAATCTTTGGCTGTTAGTAGCTATATTTTACAATTCCAATACCATGTTAGAAAGATTTGAGAGACAAAATTTGCATCTGCGGCAGATTTTGATGGATAAAGAAATAAGAAACAAGTGAGAGAAAAGAAAACAAATTCAAAAATCGAAGCTTCTCGTCTTATATTATCCCTCCATGGCAAAATCTTCTCTTTCCCTGTTGCAAAATTAATAGGAAGGGCAAAACCATTCAACAAAAACTGCCAAATAAAATAAAAGCACTATCTCTACGGTTAAAGCCCTTGCGATTTTTCCATAGCTTCACCGTAATAAAGAAATAATGGATTGAAATTGTTGAAAAAATTAGGTTCCATGCATAGCCATTATCTACCACGCTGCTTTTCCCTATACAAATTTATTAGTAAAACCCATAGATATTGAAAACCAAAAGCATACCTGCTTCTATCCATAAAAAATTTCGAGAATTTCATTCCAATGGATCAAGAATTTCATCTATATTGGTTCTTTCGCTCAACATAACAGCAACAAAATAGAATCGCCAGGATAAACCATGCAAACACTCTTTTAAAAAAAACATAAATTAAATTCAAAACAGAGAAAAACACAACGAAAATAAAACACTGTAAAATCCAAAATGCATGGCCATGCAACAAAGAAAATAAACTTGAACAAGAAACAAGGCAAGTCAATGCAATGCAGAGTATTGAAGAAAATAATGAGATGAAAGTGAGAACGCACTCTGTGAGATGCTTAATACTAATCAATGCTTGCCAAAATACTTGGGCATTCTCATCTACCTATTTTGAAAGAAAGAGTTCAAATCCTTTTGAAAATAAATAAATTGATATACATTAGATATCTCTATTACTAGCAAGAAAGCTTTAAAATTAGGTTGATATGCTTAAAAATGAAAAAAAAATAGGCATGTTGTTATGCATAAGATTGAAAGAACTTTAAGAATAAATGCAAAAGTGTTTTTTCTTTAATTTGCAGAATATATACATCAACCTCACCATGCAAAATCAAATTATAAATGTAGAAAGAAAATTCCTCTAAGGAAAGAAACGATTATGTAATAATTAATATAAAGATAAGGGAATAAACAGTAATGTCATCATCACACCATGGAGGAAAGATTGTGTGTTGATAGTCCTTAAATAGAACTAGAATTAAAGTCTAAAGAGACATTTTATAATAAGTGTCAGAGTTCCGACAGTAAGAGAAACCCCAATTCAAAAGCTGAGACAAGCTTCAGGGTTTCTTGGAAAGAAAAGTCATTCTGTCGACCAACCATACTCACTTAATAATACACTGTACGAATAATTATAGTTCAAAACTATTCGAAAAACTTGTTAAACAACCTACCGAGAGGGAGGCTTAAAATAACAAGTTAAAGGAACTCGAGTCATTCAAACCCTAATGACTATAAGAAAACCCACGAAAGGGTCTTGGCCTTGCAGTCAAAGAATCCTAGACAAAGATGAATACTTTGTAAGAACTTGAAGAGTGGTAGGTCTAAGAATAACGCCATAAAAACATGTGCTCCTTGTGGCACTGCCATGTCACCCTATTGATGTGTTGAATTTTAATTGGTTGGAGTAGGCCTATGTGCTAAGGCACTCCCTTAATTAATAATCATGCATGTTGAAACACTATTTGCCACTCGTTCCTTCGTATAACCATGTGATCCATTAGATATACACAAAGTTTCATGACATTTAACAAAATAAATATTGTGCATGTTGGAGCATTGTTTGTTGTTGATCTACCAAATAACCTTGATCCACTCAGAAAATTGCATGGCGTTCAACGAATTTGGGGTTTGTGGGTCTCAACCCCCTGATTAGGCCTTTTTCCCGATCATGAACTTTAAAAAATCACAACTTCTCATTCGAAAAGAATTTGAGCATGTGTGATATACCGCTGGAAAGGTATCGGAAAATTACTTAGTGGACTATTTTTAATAAGGTCTTATTACATTATTCAATATCAATTACCATGTTGGGCCTTATTTATTAATAATAAGCAAAGTATACTTAGTCCATCTTACATTGAATGATATTCACTATTATTGATATAATGTGCCCTTCACTGCCCCATCACACCCCTAAATCACACCTTCAATTGTCCTAAATGTTTATTATGAAGTACCACCATAAATCAAAGTCCCATGAATACATGTTGATCATAATGTTGAAGTAAGCCTAGGAATTAGGGTCACGTGTACAAAGGTTAGTTGTCATGTTGAAGTGGTCTAAGGAGCTCCATCATAAACCATCTTCAATCCCACTACAAATTTGTACAGTTTGGACTGATTCATGGGCTTCATGCATTTTGTGTATTTGGTGCTCCCTATTGAATTGTACTATATGAACTTTTTTGGGGGGTTGGAATTCTTCTGCTTTAAATAACCGTTATTTGATATACTTTTGATAATTCGTAGCAAGCTCAAAGAAATGTGCAAAAAGAATTTGTATCTTCCACATAATCTACATGTAACACTAGATAGTCCTCACTAATAAAGGCTAATATATCCATGTAAGAAAATACAAGTTATTCTAATTATTAGAGATAGGGTTTTGAGACTAGAAATTTGAAACAACAAAAAAATATTTTAATATTTTATTAAAGGTTTGATTATAACTACAATTATAAAACTCCATGGCCATGAGATCTATAGGCACTAATCTAGGTATAAATCTTGGCACTCTACCAAAAGATACATGCATTATATCTTCATTGAAAGCCATAAAACCAATGACTATAAATAAACGATATCCTCAATTTCAATCTTGAATTTTAATGTTATTTGTTTTAACATAAATACTTTTCTTTAAGAGAAGCTCATCTTTTCAATTCATCTTTTCAAATATTAACTTATAAATGTTGCCATCTTCTTTTTTCTTTTAAAAAATTGCAAAATAAAAATTAAATTAAATTAAAACATTCTCTTACCAAAATAAAATAACATAAAATACTCTCGTACCAATGGTTAAATATTTTAGAATTTAAAATGCTGCTAGATAATTTAGGTCGACTAGATTATATAAAAATATTTAAAGTGAAACACCATACAAGGCTATTTTCATATAAAAAAATACACTTCACTTATAAAGATAATACACTTACTTGGCGTTTAAAGATGAATGACCACTCAATAACCCAAGTTTCAAATATAATACTCTTCCACACGTCCTAAAAAGGACTTATCTTAAGACTTCATATTTATTTATAAATAATATGAAGATGATAATCTTAACAACCTCCCATATACCTAATCTATCTTATTTAATAAAACTAGTACATGTACTGTATATTAACTATACTTTGCCATGCTTTCTTAATTTAGGAAATTTTCTTAATTTAAGAAATAATTATGCTATATAATGCACAACATTATTCCTATAAAGGTACAACATTTTTCCAATTCAAGAAGAAATCCATTCTTGACTATAAATGCCAACAACTCTTCCATTTAAGGATTGGATAGGTCTAGCATTTTGATCATAACCCTGCAAAATACAATAAATTGAATATTAATTCACTTCAATTTATAGAATATATATATTTTTAATTAAACATCATAATATATTTATCTGAAATAACATAAATGCATAATTTTAAACTTACTCTTCTAAAACAATAAATATGTGTAAACATTAAGAAATCTGAGCTTTAGTGATAACGCAAACTATAATATTATACAGTTAATTGTATTTTGCCATAAATTAACAAGAAGTGAGTACCCAGTACTTACATCATGGTCAGTTGCTTGCAGGGCCCTCACTTGGTCTTCCGACACTGTCTTTATCTGCACATAGATTGGTCAAAATGTCTCAGGTCATAGGGTCGATACCCATGAACGCACATTTGTGTTTCGGCGATAACGAGAAGGGGGATCATAGAAATACCCCATCAATCACAGTCCAAATGACTCCCTTGGTGCAAGCAAGGGTGGTGAGAGATCCCATGTACCTATAATATCTACTGCCATCGAATTTTATGTCATTCGGATTCACCGGACCAAGGGGTTCCACTAGCGGTTCCATATGCGCAAAGACATGGATCGCATCCATTAACTGTTCGTTATACCCCCAATATAGTTATCACAATATAATCACTTCATAATTATATATATAGAGAGAGAGTGAAATGAGATTTCACAAATATACCTGCGATAGGAAAGGGTTAGATGGGCCATCCCTGTAAATGATCCCAATCACGGCAATTTCATTGTCCTCCGCTTGGTGCACCAGATGGATTTCTAGTGGATGCCTGTAATTTCAATGCAAAACTGTGAGCAACGCCTAAATAGCAGAGTATAATTTAGTGTAGAAAAGATGGAAAACAGGGTTTTGAGATTGTACTGCTCTCCATTTATGGTGTGCTCCGTCGGGTGGTGCCAATGGCATTGATATAGTGTAAAGCTTTTCCCTTATATCTCAAGACTACCGGTGCCTTCAGCCCAGTTCACCTGATGCAACACAGCCATAGGAGTAAGAGGGAATCGAACCCGAAACCTTTCTGCAGAAGCTTTAAAAAAAAGGTTGCATTACTCACCATGATGTCGTGACCCCTGTTCACAAGGATTGCATTTTCAGGGTAATAGTTTCTGTGGAGCGTGCCGAGGTCCGGAGATAATATGGTGTTGCTCTTCACCACATCGATGGGAGACTGCTCTGTCTCGTTCTTGCCAAAAGACAGGGAAGAAGAACAGTCCTTGCCAAAAGTCAGGGAAGAAGAACAGCAACAACACCGGGCAAGGAAAAAGCAGTAAAAATATATTTAAGAATGACATAAAAGAATGGGAAAAAGCAGTGAGGCAACTCAACTGATATTTGGAAAAAATAGTCACACTTCAAATCAATCATTGAAAGTGTCTCACCTGATCCAACAGAGCAAGGTAAAATTGTTGATGATTGTTGAGGCATAGGAAGGCCTATCGGCCTAAAAATGAATAATACATACTAAATAATATTAACCATGGCACAAAGGGTGAACATGTGGTTAAGTTATTTAAACTTTTATGGGGATTGGTTGCTTCACCAACCAACCAAGCCTACATTAATATTTTATCCTTGTCATTGTTATTTTTGTAACAAAAACAAATTTATTTGTATTGGAAATGACCCTAGTTGTATTGATCAACAATGTAATACAAGAGGATGTGCGGAGCTCTAAAAACCCTTGTAGCAGCTAGGGTTTTTCCCTAGCTGGTCGATCTATGCATAGATCGCGTGGAATTTTTTATAGATCTCTACTGCAATTCGATCAATGGAAAATATCAGTGATCCGACGAATAAGACAATTTCTTTTGCAAGAATGATTGTTGACCAAAATGGCTCTACTTCAATTTTGTATAGTTCCATGCTGAAATACGAATTTGGTCTTCTAGTAGTTCAAGAAGTTCCTTCCCTCAATGTTGATTTGGATGAGGAAGGTTTCAGCTGTGAGAATTTTTTTTCGGAGAAAGGTTTGGTCTCAGGTTAATGGGTTCTAGCTGTAATTGATTGATATGGACAAATGGATCTCTGAGACATGGAAGCCTCACTTGACGGATGATTTGAATATTTACCCTATGGATTGGGGTTTTTGTTGTTGTTGTTGTTGTTTTCGATAATATTGAGGACAAGACAAGAAGGCGATTTTTGAATGCAAGTTGTGGTTCTAGGGTAGTGTCGGTCTCTTCATGCAGTCATGGTCTCCCACCTTTGATTTAGTAACAACATCAATCTCCACAACTCTAGTTTGTGTAAGGCTTTCGAACCTTCCCTTACATCTTTGGAATCTCTCGTCGTTATCATCTACTGTGAATGCACTTGGAAAGTTTTATTTCCATAACCCAGAAACATTTTTTTTATAAGACTAGTTATGCTTGAATTTGAGTGGAGATGGACTTCAATAAGGGTTTTCCCACTAAGATTAGTCTAACGGCTCCAAATTATGTCTAGGTGTAATAACCCTAGTAAAAAATAGATGTAATAAAGTTAATAAAGGTAAAATAATAACCAAGGTCATGGGACACGTATTCCAAACTTAATGTTGGGAAAAGCATAGTGACGGGGATCACTTGTGATTAATTAATGGCTATGGAAATCAGCGAAGGTAATGGAAAAGGCTTCGGAAAGGGAAAGTGACATTTATTAGCATTTATTTATGAAGATAATGGAAAATAAGAGAAAAGGAAGGTGAAAGGTCACAAGTTGTATGTGAGGAGGAAATTGAAGGGAAATAAGGTAGAATGAAGAAAATAGAGGCTTTGATGATAAAAAAAATCTTTTGAGGATTAGTACCAACTTTTGTCAGTGTTAGCTTTTGTCAGTTCAGTCTTTGGCACTTTCATTTTATTCTCTCTCTCTCATACTCTTGGACACTTAGATTTTTCTTGGAGCACTCTTGGCGAAGTGTGGCATACTTGGGATATGGAGCAAGAAGGCAAAGGAAAATCAGGAAAGCATAAGAGGACAACAAGATCAATAGCTAAGACGGTTTTTTCTTGTAGGTACCGAGTTTCATGTATGATTTCTTTATTAGTTTTGGCATGCATGGCACATGCATTGGCATGGAGGATTGTTTAGATTGACAGTGGTTTTTCCTAGCCTTGCCATTTCTTGGAGAGCCATGGTGTTGTGGGTTTACCTTTGTTTTATGGCTGATGCTCTTGTTCCTTATGGTTGTGGGTTGAGTTATTAGTTCTTGGAAGCCTTGGCCGAACAAACGCTTTGGAAACCCTATAATAACCTGGGTTGAGTTACTCGTCTCGAAAGCCTTGGTTGGAAAAACACTCTAAAGCCCTTGGTGGGTTGATTTACTGGTCCTAAAAGCCCTAGTTGGAAAAACACTCTAGATCCTGGCAACAGTTGTGGGTTGAGTTATTAGTCCTAGAAACCTTGGTTGGAACAAATGCTTTAGGGCCGTGGACAACTTTGGTATAGATTGATCTGGTGATGGTTAGTGATGTCCGACCGTGAGGTGGAATCACTTGTTGAGGGTTGAGGTGGTTTGGCCTCTGGAACCCTTGGTTTGGTTTTTTCTGGTTTATTGCATGAGATCTCACATTCATGTTTGGAATATGGCATGGGGGTGATTGCCTGAAAGAAAGATTTGGTTCAGCCCAATCTATGGTCGGGTGGTACGTGGAAGTCCCTAACCTGATTGCATTTTGTGTATGTTAGTGAGATCTCTTTCCCTATTATATTTTATGGGTAAATGTACTTGTTATTATGTGAGCTTAACAATTGTTCTATCATCACTATTTTGTTAGATATATGATGGTTATAAGCATGGTCTATGACAAATTTGAGTTATGGCTCTCATTATGTTTTTTTTAGTAAATGAATGAACAATGAATGCATGACCTAATAGATGATATTGCAACTATTATGAGAGGGAATTAGACCTTCTTGACAAATATCAGATAAGTATGAAGTACCTATGCTTAGATGTGTTTATATGACTTGTAGATTACATGTTCATGATGTGTTTGATGGAATGTATGCCATGGCTAGGCCTAGTTAGATTAGGTCCTTGTTCAAGTTTTGTATTAGAGGCCTTATCATGTTGTTATTTATCCTTTCTGAGAGTTTCATCAAGTTTTAGGCAAAGGTCTGAGTCCTGGCCCTAAAAAAGTGGCTCAGAATGCAGGGTCGTTGGAATAGAACTGCCCGGAAAAATCTGCAGTCACATGGATGTAGGATTTTGCATGCGACTGGAGGGTTTCAGCCGAATGGAGGGCTTTTCATCAGTTTGACCAGGGCTCTAGTTCAGTCAAACAACAATTTGTCTCAGGGGTAGGATACCTATAAGGGTTGGTTGGCTCCTGAAGGTTCTGTAGCGTATAAGGAAGGTCATAATGGTCTTTCCTTGTTAGTTCCACTTCCTTAACTTTACTTGGGGAGTTGAATCATATTATAGTAACTCTTTGTCACTTGTTTACCCCGGTGGACTAGCTAGCTTGGGTAACTGCGGGACAAGGGTGTTACATGGTGGTATCAGAGCATAATTATGTTTTCCTTGGGTGATGTCTGGTTTCCTTTTCTCTTTGGATGAATGTGTTTTCATGTGTACATGTCAGTTACATATATGTTCATTATGCTTGTGGTCTATGTGTTTATTATGTATGTGTGGTAAGGGACATTGTTGTCGTCATATTGTCATGCAGAAGTTGATGAGGTTGTTTTTTGGATGTGTTCACTATGAATGCATGATAGTGTTTATATGTATTGTTTATGCATGCGTGTCGTCAATATGTTTGTTATGCATTGTACCTTGTCAGTGTTATAATTATGAAATTATGCATGGTAACGGGGATAATGATTAACATCATGTTTATATATCGTTGGGATTATGATTATACATGTATTGGGTTAATCTAGTTGATCTTGCAAACAAGTTATCCTCCCCTGAACTATATTGAGGTATGTTGGTTATGTTTACGTTTTGGTTTAGTTGACATGATATAACTACAAGAAGAGAAGATCAAAGATGACTAGCAATATGGTAAACTACAATTCACTAGATTCTCCTTATAGATAAGATGAGAAGTATGGTGATGAGTACTCCCCTTACATAGGAAACACTATGAGAAATTTGAAGGAAGAAATAAGAAGTTGCAAAGAAGATAATGACTGAATAACTCAATCACAAGAGGGACTTTCTAGGGCACATGAGAAGCAAGCAAAAGTTAATGCAGTCATTGTTCAAAGTTTGTCATACTTGAAGAGACATGTACTGCTTAGAATCAGTCATGAGCAGGAGAATACGGCTAACAAAGTGTATGGTAGCAGGTCACATGGTGGACATAGGTTGGATAGAGATGATACAGTCAGACATGGAAGATTATTCGATACAACTAATAGGCGAGGCAGTGAACATGGGCTTTACTCTAGTTCTGGTTCAGACAGGTACCATGGTCATCATCACTGTCATCCTTACAGGAGGGATGACAAGGGATATTTGTCGGATGAGTTCAAGAAAGCCAATCCACATACATTTGATGGATAAATGAAGAAGTTACAGGATGCAGAAGCATGGTTACTTTGGATGAATAAGTTATTTTGGTTGCATGACTACTCAGAAAACATGAAAGCCATAATAGCTACGTTAAGTCTTAAAGGTAAAGAAGACATTTGGTGGGAAGATGTAAAGAATTCAGAGGTATTCATGAAGAGAAGTTGACTTGGAGTGAGTTCGAGATACTTTTAAGAAAGAACTATCTCTCTAAGAGATACTATAATGACAGGGCAAAGGAATTCTATGAGCTAAAATCAGATCTATGACCGTTGAGGAGTACACTAGCAGATTCTTTGAGTTATTGAGGTATGTGCCTTATTTGAAGGAGGAGAAAGAGAATATTCACAGATTCATCAGCAGGTTGTCGGTAGCATTCAAAGACAGGATTGATTTTGATGAGCCTAGATGATTAGAGGAAGCCATCATGAAGATAAAGCATTTTTATGAGCAATCAAAATGCAGATATGAGACTAATTAGGATTGGAAAGGTAATGCAAAGAATAAAGGAAAATGGGATAAGAAGTGAATAAGACCCTAGGACAAAGGAAACAAAGAGAATGCAACACTACCTAACAAGTTCAATGCATCTGACAAAGATAGGGATTTCAATATGAGGAGTTGAACAAGGGTGCAAGCTGGAAGCCTTTATAATGTTGGACTTGTGGCAAGGATCATCGTTAGAGAGATTGTCCACAACATCAGTGTGGCAGACCGCAGATTTACAATGCTCAGGAAGGGCAGGCAGTTGCGTATGTTGAACAAAGTGTTCCTTGGATTTATGCAGCGTTGGATAACAGAAAGGTAGATCACTAGGCATCTATTATTGAGATGGACAGTAAGCTTCGTGATCAAGTTGTTTCTATTTTGATTTACACTGGATCTAATTATAGTTATGTTTATCCTGACTTGGTGGATAAGTGTGGTTTGAGTAAGGAAGTGCACACAAAGTCTTGGTTAGTGCAGTTGGCTACAAAGACAAAGAAAAGAGTTCATCATTAGGTAAGAGTTTGTGCATTTTCTCTGAATGGTATGCCTACATGAGCGCATTTGAATGTACTTCCATTTGGATCATATAGTATGCTTTTGGGTATGGATTTGTTATATATTCACATGAACAAGGTGGATTGTTATGACAAGGCTATTGAGTATTTGGATGACAATGGGAACAAATAATCTTGCAAGGTAAGAAGAAGGTAACGCCAGTCAAAATGGTTACAACTATGCATACAAAGCGCAGTCGTAGGAAAGGGTGTGTGTTCTTTGCGGTGGATATTTCCAATGATGAAGGTAAGGAAGTTGAGGATGCGGGTGTCTTGAAGAAGTATATAGTCTTACAACAGTTCGAGGATATGCTTCTGATAGAGATTTTAGAGTTACCACCTCACAGGGAAGTGGAATTTTCTATTTAGTTGATACCAGGGGCAACACCAACATCAAAGGCACCATACAGGATGAGCACACCAAAGCTAGTGGACTTGAAGTTGCAGTTGAAGGAAATGCTTGAAAAGGGGTAAATCAGGCCAATTGTTTCACCGTGGGTTGCGTCGATACTGTTTGTGAAGAAAAAGGATGGTACTCTCAGGTTGTGCATCGATTATAGGAAGTTGAAGAAGGTGACCATCAAGAACAGGTATTTGTTGTCGATGATTGATGACTTGCTTGACTAGTTGAAGGGAGAAACAATGTTCTTGAAGATTAACTTGAGATCAGTATATCATCAAGTATGCATTAAAGAAGAGGACATCTACAAGAATGATTTGACTAATGCTCCAACTACTTTTATGTGATTGATGAATAGTGTGTTGTGTCCTTATCTGGACAAGTTTGTGATTGTATTCATTGATGATATATTGGTATATTCTAAGAATTAGGAAGAGCATACTGAACATCTAGAAACAATATTGAGATTGCTAAGAGAGCATCAGTTGTAGGCCAAGCTTATCAAATGCAATTCCTTCCAGACAAAGGTACATTACTTGGGGTATGTGGTCTCCAAGGAACGCATAGCAGTGGAACTGGAAAAGATAAAAGTTATCATGGAATGGGAAGGTCCTAAGAATGTGTACGAGGTAAGGTCATTTATGGGGTTGGCAGGCTATTATAGGAGATTCATCAGGAACTTCTCCTAGATTTCTTATCTTATTACATCGTTGTAAAGGAAAGGTAATAAATTTGAATGGATAGAGGAATGTGCAGCAAGTTTTGAGAAGCTGAAGCAGTTCTTGACATATGCTTAAGTTCTAAAGATTGTAGATCTGGACAAAGAGTTTGTGGTCTGTACAGATGTCTGCAAGAGAGGACTTGGTGGAGTCTTAATCCACGAAGGACGGGTAGTGTGTTATGAATCAAGGAAACTGAATGAGCACGAGCATAACTATGTGACACATGACCTTGAGTTGGCAGTGATCGTTCATGCATTGAACATGTGGAGACACTATCTTCTTGGAAGGAGATTTGTATTGATGGGTGATCATAGTGGATTGAGGTACTTATTTGACCAACTGAGCATGGATGCCAGACAATATAGATGGTTGGCCATGATTAGTGATTTTGACATTGAGATCTTGTGCATTAACGGTAAAGAGAACAAGGTTGCAAATGCACTTAGCAGAAGAGTACAGGTAAATTGCGTTGCAGCTATGAGTTCATATGGGACAGATCTACAGGACCATATCTTACAGGCAGATCAATGGGATGATAGGTATAAGGAGCTTATGCATAGGTTACAACAGGATACAAGTGATCAGGATGTGGATTATCATCTCACAATAGATGGTTTGGTCAGATTTAGGGACAGGATCTATGTGTTGGACAAAAGTGAGCTCAAGAATCTTATCTTGAGAAAGTTTCATGCTAAGTCGTATTCAAGTCACCCAAGATATGAGAAAACATTTACATTAGTGAAGAAGTTATATTATTGGTCAAATCTAAGGAAAAAAGTGGCAGATTTTGTGGCTAGGTGCTTGGATTGTCAACTGGTAAAAGCAAAGTTTAAGAATCTAGGTGGCTTACTACAACCAATTTCGATTTTAGAATGGAAATGGAAGGTTATTTCCATGGATTTCATTATAGGTTTGTTGAGGACAACTAGACAACATGACTCTATTATGGTTGCTTTTAACATGTTTACTAAGGTAGCATGCTTCATTTTGGTGAAGTCTACGTATTCAACTAATGATGTAGCATAGGCCTTCATGAGAGACATAGTGAGGTTGCATGGTGTTCCGAAGAAGAGTGTGTCAGACAAGGATGCTAAGTTCACTTCTAGGTTCAAGAAATAGTTATTTGCAGGTTTTGGTACAGAGTTGGCCTTTAGCACAGCTTATCATCTGCAGACAGATGGCCACATAGAGAGGCTCAATAAGATTTTGGAGGACATGCTAAGAATGTACATCATGCATCAACAGTGAAAGTGGGAAGATTATCTTCCACTGGTTGAGTTCGCTTACAACAACGGATATCAGGAGTCTTTGAGGATGAGTCAGTTTGAGGCACTCTATGGGCAGATTTATAATGCTCCTATCAGTTGGAGTGATCCAATTAACAGGGTATTGATTGGACCATGATTTTTGGAAGAGATGGAACAGGAAATGCAAGTTATCAAGAATAATTTAAAGGTAGCACATGATAGACAGAAGAGCTATGTTGATCAACACAGGGTGTTTAAGGAGTTTTAGGTTGGGGAACAAGTGCACTTGCGCATCAAGCCTAATAAGAGCTCCTTGAGGATTGGATCATGTGCCAAGTTGGCACCTCAGTATTGTGGACCTTCCAAGATTCTTGAGAGGATTGGACCAGTAGCCTATTGACTTGCACTGCCTTCAACAGTGAAAGTCCATGATGTTTTCCACATTTCATTACTTAAGAAGTATGTTAAAGATGTTGATCATGTGATTGATTGGTATGTATTGCAGGTGGAGCCATAAGGAGAATTCTAGCCGGAACCTCAATGCATTTTGTAGAGAAAGATGCTCATGCTTTGGAATCGAGCAATCGAGCAGGTTAAAGTGTAGTGGAAGCACTTTGGGCCCGATGAAGCTACATGGGAGATGGCTAATTAGATGTGGGCTATGTATCCTTCATTGTTTTCCAGTTAAGGCAAGCAATTTTGGTATATGTATATATGTATATGGATGTAAATATCGCCACAAGTTATGTTATAAAGCTCTAATAAGTGATATGGTTGTCATGATGTTGTGTTTGTCATGTTGGTTATGTTAGTTTGCTTTCAACAGGTTGTTCATTGTAAATACTACAATGAGCTAAGTTATTAAGCTCCATGCAAAATATGTTTTGATTTTTAGCGGTCTTGTTGGATGCAGGTGTCATTGAACACCGAGGACGGTGTTCCCCCAAGAGGGAGGGTTTTGTAACAACCTTGGTCAAAAATCCATGTGATAAAGTTAATAAAGGCAAAATAATAACTAAGATCATGGGACATGTATTCCAAGCTAAATCTTGGGCAAAACATAGTGATGTGGATCACTTGTGATTAATTAATGGCTATGGAAATTGGCAAAGGCTTTGGAGAGGCAAAGTGACATTTATTTATGAAAATAATGAAAAATAGGAGAAAAGGAAGATGAAAAGTCACAGGTTGCATGTGAGGGGGAAATTTAAGGAAAATAATGGAAATGAAGAAAATAGAGACCTCAATGATAAAAAGGCTTATGAGGATCAGTACACAACTTTGGTCAGTGTTAGCTTTTGTTAGTTCAGTCTTTGGCATTCTCATTATATTCTCTCTCTCTCATACTCTTGGACACTTAGAGTTTTCTTGGAGCACTCTTGGTGGAGTGTGGCATACTTGGGATCTGGAGCAAGAAGGAAAGTTTAAGAGGACAACAAGATCAAAAACTACAACGAGTTTTGCTTGCAGGTATCGAGTTGCATGTATGCTTTCCTTGCTCTTTTTGGCATGCATGGCACATGCATGTGGTTTCTTGGTTGTGATCTATCATTGGCATGGAGGATTGTCTAGATTGACAGTGGTTTTGCCTAGCCTTTTCATTTCCTAGATAGCCATGGCGTTGTGCATTTACCTTTTTTTTTTGGTTGGTGCTCATGTTCCTTATGGCTATGGGTTGAGTTACTAGTTCATGGAAGCCTTGGCTGGACAAACGATCTAGAAGCCCTATAACAACTTGGGTTGAGTTACTAATCCTAGAAGCCTTGGTTGGAAAAATGCTCTGGAGCCCTTGGTGGGTTGAGTTACACTCTGGAGCCCAACAACAATTGTGGGTTGAGTTACTAGTCCTGGAAGCCTTGGTTGGAAAAAACACTCTAGAGCCCTGGACAACTTGGTTAGAGACTAACCTGGTGATGGTTAGTAATGTTCGACCATGAGGTGGAATCACTTGTTGAGGGTCGAGGTGGTTTGGCCTCTGGAAGTCCTGGTTTGGTTTTGTATGGTTTATTCCATGAGATCCCACACTCATGCTTGGAATATGGCATAGGGGTGATTGGATGAAAGAAAGATTTGGTTCAACCCAATCTATGGTCGGGTGGTACGTGGAAGTCTCTGACCTGGTTATATTTTGTATATATTAATGAGAGTTCTTTCCCTCTAGTATTTTATGGGTAAATATACTTGTTATTATGTGATCTTAATAGTTGTTCTATCATTGCTATTTTGTTGGTTATAAGCATGGTTTATGATAGACTGGAGTTATGTATCTCATTATGTTTTGTTTATTAAATAAATGCATGACCTAATAGATTATATTGTATCTATTACGAGAGGGCATCAAAATTTCTTGACAAATCTCAGTTAAGTATGAAGTCCTTGTGCTTATATGTGTTTATATGACCTGTAGATTACATGTTCATGATGTGTTTGAAGAAATGTTTGTCATGGCTAAGCCTTGTCAGGTCAGGTCCTTGTTCAAGTTTTGCATTAGAGGCCTTATCATATTTTCATTTGTCCTTTCTGAGAGCTTCATCAAGTTTTGGGTAGAGGCCTGAGTCCTGACCCTTAAAAAGTGGCTCATAATTCGGGGTCGTTGGCACAGAACTGCCTGGAAAACTCTATAGTCGCATGGATGCAATCTTGTGCATACGATTAGAGGGTTTCAACCACATGGAGGGCTTTACATTAGTTCGATTGGGGCTCTAGTTTAGTCAAACAACAAGTTGTCTCAGGGGTTGGACACCTACAAGGGTTGGTTGGATCCTGAAGGTTCTGTAGCATCTGAGGAAGTTCAAAATGGTCTTTTCTTGTCGGCTCCACTTCCTTAAATGTGCTAGGGGAGTTAAATCATATTATAGTAACTCTTCGTCACGTGTTTACCCCGGTGGACCGGTTAGCTTGGGTAAATGTGGGAGGAGGGTGTTACACTGTGTTCAAAACCTCGATTATGAGAATATTTCATTCCAATGTAGAGCGTGCTATGAAATGGGGAACATAACTAAAAATTTCTCCAAGAGCTAAAACAACAAAGATCTGAAAAATAACCAAAGGCCCAAATGGTCGGAAGGATCTTAGGGCAATCATTATACGATATATAATTAAGAAGAGCCTCGGGATAAGAAAGAACTAGAAGATAAACAATAAGTTGTTACTACTAAATAAAATGCATCAAAGGAACAAAGGTCAATCAGGAAAAAACAAATGCTTGTAAGGATCCTCTGAACTCAACGAAAGTGGAACAACAATAAACCCTTGTGGAAAATGTATACCCTTAAGAAGTCGAAATTTTGAAATAAAACCCATAAATGTCCTCTGTGTCTGGGTTTTATTTCAAAATTCCAAGAACAATGCTCAATCTGATTGTTGAGGCCAATGAATGCAGATCTACCTGCTGTAGCTTGGTTAAGGCAAAGGATGAAGTGAATAGGGTCCTCCATTGAGACTAAGATTTCCTTAAGGCAGCAGACAAGCTTTATTTGCTAGAGAGTCTGCTTGCTTGTTTAAATCCCACAAAATGTGGTAAGAGTCAACTCTGTCAAAATCTTTCAAAGTGTTTCGGATTCGCTGCAGAGTTTTGTTTAATGCAGGATTACAAAAATGATCTTTGGAGTTTAAAAGCTTAATCAGAAGCTCTGAGTCTTCGAAAATTTGTATTATTTTATAACCTAGCTCCTTCGCAATCTGACAAGCTTTTAGGAGTCTGTAATTCTCTGCTTGATTGTTCGAGTTAGTGCCTAGTCCCCAACTAAAGTCGGTTTCACTCGATCTATCCAGGGAAAGAATCAAACCCCCTACACCTGCAGTTCTTGGGTTCCCCTTAGACTCTCCATCAAATAAGATTGTGGCTTTTGAGGTCCCCTACCACCACGTGTGAAAGTCACCTTCAGTGAGTCGCAAGCGCCAAGAAGGAGCATTCAACAGTTTGCTAACTGAATCGTTCCTCTCTCCTATCAAGAAGGATCCCAGCCACGCAGAAGCTTCTGAAGGTAAAGAGGAGACGGGAGCTAATTTACCTGCAATTTCCAGCAAGAGGGCTTTCACTTTGGCCACCACTACCACTGAATTCGGAACCCTGTTGTTGAAAACACAATCGTTTCTAGCCAAGCACACTTTCCACCAAATCCATTTTGGAATAGCTTGCCAGATGTTGTTCCAAACTACGTTTTTAGCTTTTTTCTCTAGATTTTGGTTTGTCTAGGAGATGTAAAGAGAAACGACAGATGTCTGGGAGGGGGAGGGAGCACTAAGACCGTGAAGGACCAAATTCCAGACTGCTTGTGTGAAATCGTAGTCAACCAGTAAATGATCAGAGGTTTTAGCAGCAGAGTTGCATAAGCAGCATCTAAAGGGGCCGTGGAACCCTCTTTTGTTCATATTTTCACCTGTTAGTGCCTTTCTATGCATGAGTAACCATGTGAAGAAATTCACCTTTGGTAGGCTAAAGGGGGACCAAACTGATTTCCAGAGCTTCGATGTCAGTGAAGGGGCATGAGTAGATTGTAAAGAGGAGAAACCTTGAGTTGTTGTGTAAATTCCTATTCTTCCCCACCCCCATTTGTCCTTGGATGAGCGGTGGACAGGGGCGAGGCCAAAGAGAGCTATATACAACAAGTTTTTTTGAGCGTGAAGAGGTTCTCGGACCCCTAGAAAAGTCCATCCTGCCCAATTCCCTTTGTTGTCCCAAGAACAAATGTCTACAAGCCGGAGGAGACCTTTGTTCACTAACCAGATCTTTAAATCATTGTAGGAATTTAGGGAGGCCAAAGGGCATTCCCTTGAATAGTATCCTCCCATAGTAAGGTTCTCAGACCATTGCCCAGGATTCTGTATAAATGTTGTTGTAAGTGATCAATGCATCTTCTGCTTAAATTCAAAATTGATGTTCCTATTGGAGTAGATGTTGTTGTAAGGTTTCTCAAGGAGCCTCCCTTTAGGTATTTCATCTAGAGGATCTTGCTGAAAAGATGTTTTTGGTCTGCATACAACTGCCATATGATTTTTCCACCAAGAGCCAAATTTGCCAGCCCTGGATCTC
The DNA here is from genome assembly GCA_031772625.1 of Pinus tabuliformis. Classification (NCBI taxonomy): domain Eukaryota; kingdom Viridiplantae; phylum Streptophyta; class Pinopsida; order Pinales; family Pinaceae; genus Pinus; species Pinus tabuliformis. The sequence continues at coordinate 235,721,730 of CM062806.1, read as the reverse complement.
GAATTTGTAACCCACCTTCTTGGAGTGGTCTTTTAAGGATATCCCATCTTACCATATGTAACTTGCTCTGGTTTCTCTTACCCCCATTCCACAGAAAATCTCGAAGGAGCTTGGAGATCTATTCCATGATAGAGTTGGGTGCTAGCAGGAGGGAAGACTGGTAGATGGGGAGGGCGAAGAGGACTGCCTTTATCAAAACTAGCTTCCCAACCTTTGTTAGCCATTGGCCTCCCAATATGCTATTTTTGCTTTCATCTTGCTAATTACTTTGATCCAGAGGGAGGGAGGGTTTGGTCCCAAGGTTAAGGGAAGGCCTAGGTATTTGATATTTTCCCATTTGTCATACCCAAGGAATCCCAAGGAGCAAGTGATTCGAAGGATAGTTGGATGATCTACATTCCAACCATAGACAACACTTTTTCTTTTGTTGATCAAGGCTCCTGTAATTAAGCAGAAGTGTTGAAGAATTTCATTGAAAGCCCTTGCTATCTTAATCGAGGCCCCTCCCAAGAGGAGAGAGTCATCCGTAAAGAGGGCATGATTTATAGGATCCACACCTCTTGCTGCCTTAATGCCTGGGATAGAGCCTACTTCCCTTTCAACTGTTAGCTTTCTGCTTAGGGATTCTGCCAACAAGATATAAAGAAAGGGTGACAATGGGCACCCTTGGCGGAGCCCTCTTGTAGCTTGGAAGAAATCAGCAGGTCTGCCATTGACCAGGGGCGCTATCCAAGGTCTATATGTGTAGGATTTTATCAAGTTGACAAACTCAACACTAAAACCAAAAGAGAGAAGGATTTTATAGAGGAATGAGATTTTAACCCGATCAAAAGCATTTAACATAACCAACTTGATGAGCATGCCTTTTTCCTACCGAATGTGGCTAGAGTGGAGGGCTTCTTGCACTTGGATCATATTGTCTATGAGGTGCCTTCCATTGACAAAACCGCCCTAAAGAGGGGAGATTAGATTCCCTAACAGATGGATTGGCTAAGAGTTTGGAGAGAATCTTGTATGAGGCATTGCAGAGTGAGATAGGTCGGAACCTGTTGAAAGTCTCTGGGTTAACTTCTTTCAAGATTAAAGCAAGGAAGGTGGAGTTGGTGCACCCTCCCACTTTGGCTTTCTTTTGGAAGGCTTTTATCATTCAGAGGAGATCGAGTTTTATTACATTCTAGCAAGCTCTATAAAAATGGATGGTGAAGCCATCCGGCCCAGGGGCTTTATCTGGCTCCATTGACCATATGACTTCCACTATCTCTTTTTCAGTAAAAGGCTTCAATAACCCAACGTTTAAATCTGCAGTGACAAGTGAAGGGATGTTTGACAAAAAGTCAGCAGCCAGATCATCATCAGAAGAACCATCCTCCTGAAATAGTTGTTGAAAATGAGATGTGGTGGCCTATTTTAAAAGAGGTTGTCCTTTGATGACTTCCCCCTCCCTGGTGGATATTTTCGAGATGTGATTCTGAGAGAGACGAGCTCTGCATTGTCTGTGAAAGAATGATGTGTTTCTATCTCCAGCTTGCAGCCAGAGGTTGCGAGACTTGAGGCACTAGTACTCATCTTCGTGGTGAAAGGAGAGAAAAGAGTTGAACTGGGCATTTTGTTCAATGAGCAGCTGAGCTTTGGTGGTTTCAGTTTCTTCCATGCCTAGTTGAATCTCGGCTAAAGCCTGCACAATCTTTTGTCTATTGCTCGTTGGAGTGGAGAGGGTTTTTTTTTTTGCCCAAGTTTTTAAGGCATACTTAGTGTACTTAAGTTTCTGCTCCCACACAAAGCTGGGGGATCCTTCAACTGGTTGTGACCAAGCTTGAGCCACTATGTCCATAAAGCCCTCTCTTGCTACCCAAAGAGGACTGAATCTAAAGGGAATAGGGCCTAAGTCTTCCTCTTTTTCTAGCAGCAGCGAGATGGGGTTATGGTCAGATGTTATCTTGGGCAAAATTTTTGAAGAGATTAAATGCTTCCCCTCCATCAAAGAACTTTGAACTAGAAACCGGTCTAGACGAGCAGTAATGTTGGCATTACCAACTCTATTGTTGGTCCACGTATAACGACCTTTCTTAGGTTTGAGGTCGAGGAAGTCCCAAGCAAGAACCAAAGACTCCACCGAGACATGCAAGGGATCTTTACTCCAAACTCCACCTTTTTTTCTCTTTCGGATCTAAAGTGATGTTAAGACCCCCCACTAGTATGATGTTTGGGGGAGTGTAGATTTCTAGGAAGTTTGAGAGAGAATTCCAGCAGTCCTTCTTTTCCAGGAAATTAACAGGGACATAAAGATTGAAGAGAGCCAAAGAAATCTTACTTGGAAGATGTTGAAGTTCTGTATATATCCAGTGTTGGGTTGCGAAGGAGATTTTCAGCTGAAACATATCCTCTGACCATAAGGTTGCAAGACCCCCTAAAGGCACTGACCATTTTTCCTGAGTTCTTATTCCACTTGATTCAACTTAAGGATAGAATAACATCCTCTTCTATCTTTGTCTCTTGGAGCAAGAGGATATCTGAGGGTTCCATTCTTGATAGATCTTTTACTGCTTCAGCTTTCAATGGGTTCCCCAAACCCCTGCAATTCCAAGAGACAATCTGCATTATTTACTAGGGAAGGAAGGAGTAGGCCCTCCCTTTGTGGGTCGAGCCCTTGTGTTTCTGCCTAATGACATTTCGATTGTGGACTGACTACCCTGCATCTTTAATCTCTCTGCCTCTTCTTCTCTGATCTCCTTACGAGACTTCCTTCCTGCCTTTTTGGTGGATCGCTCAAAAGAGTCTTCTTCAGAAGAACCAGGGTTGTCTATCAGCTTTTTCTTTTTGATCATTTCTGCATAAGAGAGTGGGGATATGGCGCCTGCTAGAGAGCCATGGGTTTCCCGTGGGGTTGTGTCTACACAAGGGATTTCTGAGGTGGCTACTCCAGTTTGTTCCTAAGATCTTGAGTTCATTTTTGCGTTTGTTATATATTCAATATACTGTTGCACATTTCCCTCTTCAAGTTATGGTTGGTTTTGATCTTCTGGAGGGTTTAGAACAGCAAAAGGATTTGTTTAAGTGGTGGCATTTGTTGTGGCTTGAACTTCAGGTAGTCTCTTCCAAGAAGAGGGTCCTCCAGTCTCTGCATTCCCTCCTTTCCCTTTCGCTATGTTGGTCTTCTTGGATGTGCCTGCTTTTCGGGCTTGTGACCACTGTTCGCCCCTCTCTTTTTCAGATTCTTCCTCAATTTTCTTCTTGTAGTTTCGAGTGAAATGGCCATAGCCGTGACAATGTCAGAACTTGAAGGGGAGTTGTTCATAATCAAGTTCTTGTATGTGAGACCAACCAGCGATGGTTAGCTTGATCGCCTCAAGCAACCCTATCTCCAAGTCGACTTCAACACATATTCTGGCACACGAATATTGTTCTCTCCTTTCAGCCCTTTCAACGTATTTTCCTAGTTTGTTCCCGATAGTTTCCATAGATTCTGGATTCTAGCAATGAAGATGGAGGTGGGGTAACGTTACCTAGCGAGGAATGACTAAAGGAATATATAGTGAAGGATCAAATTCCGACATCCATTTATTCAGATAAAACCCTTGGGGGCCCATGAAATATGGACTGTTTCGGAAAATAAGGTCTTGATCTTCTGTTGAATCGAAGACAAAAACGTAATAGCCTTTGCCTACCAGATGATCTCGAATTCCTTCAGAGATAAGGGGCCTCCAGTTTCGCTGGACCCATCCATCGATAGCTTTGGGAGAGGGCCAGAGGCCCGTAAATTGGCCAATGAGCCCACGTTCTGTTGGGTTCAGCGCAATCCGGCACGAGCGTTCCGCAGGCAATTCAACAGAGAAGATGGACTCGGCTTTCTTTACAAACTTCTGTTGATTCGTGTTTGCTTTCCTCTTGCCGCAGGAGGCTACCAGACATTTGAAGGCATCGATCTCAGGAGGGAGGGGAGGACAAGGGCCCCCTCTGGCACCCATGCGGGCAGAACTCAAATTTTTACCAGTTGGATCATTTTAGGGTTTTTTTTTAAATCTCTACCTATTTCTTAAATATATATATTACAAAGTCAAAAATAGGTAGGTTACAACTTGTCACAAAACGTTTTAGAGTATGGTTCCAAAAGATAACTAAATTGTCTATTTAAAAACTATAGATACTAGTTCCAACATGTATAAATTCTTACAATCCCCCACCCCCCAAAGAAGAAGAAGAAGAAGAAGAAAAAGAATAAGAAGCTACATTTTCAATACATTTAACAATTCCTCGAGAAAATTAGAAAGCTAGCTCGTAAAGGGTTCCTTTTGTCACATGATGATTCTTAACATAATTGTTGTCATTTTTATTTTTGTTTTTTTTCTCAGAGGAGTTACATGGTATTTTCCTACTGTTGTTTTTTCTAAAACCCTCTTCTTTTTAACCATTATCAATCCATAGGTGGGTTCCTTATCACTTATAGGTTTAGGATTGTGATGGAGGTCCTCCTTGGCCCGTTTCAAAAATCACTCAATACCTTCAACCCTTGCTACCAAGGAACTCCATGTTTCCTCCATGGTTCATTGTTTAGCTACATGAGTGTTCATGAAATTGCACCACTCCTTATCCTTCACTCCCAAACTATGAAATGTTACTCTAGTCTCTATTACATGCGTGGAATTCTCCTCCACTTACACTAGAAAATGGTCCTCCCATCTATCATGTCAATTGTTCCATGTGACACCATAGCACAAGTATCTTACTTTTCCCTTGCCACCCCCTTTCACACACCCATATTTGGTGGCAATGGGCACACAACTCACACATAACACATGCATGATCACCATTGTGAGCCATGCCTAAAACCCATTGACTACTTTCCCTTGTGATTGATGATCATTGTAGCCAAAGAACCCCACATGAATGTTGGGGATGCAGATAGGGTGGTGGCAATAACTCCTTATTCATGTTTTTGCGCATGCACATCCACTTTTATAATTGGATCGTGATCATGAAAAAAACATTAACGTCAAGAGAGAGATGTGAGAATTCCATGCTCTTCTTTTACTAGAAGTTTCCTTTCTTCTTGGAGTGATTCTTCTTTTGCAAGACTATTGACCTCTTTATCCATATGTCAGAGGGCTTGAAAATATGAAATAGAGTCAATTTTTTCTATTAAATAATAAGTTATATGAATGATTCTTTTAATTCATTTGGGATGGGGAACAAATAGCTTGAGCATAATACAAACAACAATGGAGGAGTTTCTAATGATAGTGATGCATTTAGTTCCTCAATTTTGTTATATGTAGGACTTGTTGTGGTGCTAAGGATCTAGTCATGTTGTTCAAGGTGATCCCTAAACCCCAAGCAAAATCAAACTTCTTCTTTTCCTATTAGATCCGTGAGGAGGCCCCCTCAATTGCAACCACATTTTTGTCATTATAATTATTAGTACTTTTATTTATATGCATTATTATCTTGTTTATTTTTGTTAACATTATTAGTTTGTTGGTTTATTTGGTGTCAACCTAAGACTCATCACCATCTTCGACAAATATGTTATTTCTTGGACCATGCATATGTATTTTTAGAAGTTGTTGTTAGATTTTCTCTTAGATGTCAGAAAATCATCTTTTGTATTATAATTCTTAGGGACTTTATAACATCCAATGTTGAAATCCTTGATCATAAAATATACCATTTCAATGGGGTGTTGAGGAAGAGATATTGCTTGGACATTTTCAAGGTGGTAAATCAATCAAATATCAAATTGTTTACCATATTTCAAATGTACCATGAGGTGGTTTACACATTAATTTGGTATATAAAGAGAAAGTATTATGAAGCAGATTCTAGCAAGACAATAAAAGATCAATGAATAACAATCTAGTTCAATTATGATACCCTAGTGCATAAAGCATTGGATTAATAAACCTTCTTCAACCATCATGTAAAATCAAAAGAATGTGACTACTTACAACAAGTCAGGACACATGTTTGTTAGTGAAAATCATTGAATCATCTCTTGATTCCCTGAATTTTGAAAAAACCTCCATGTATGCAATGATGTGTCTAGCAGTTCCATTATTTATAAGCTAAGAATCTTCATCAAGGGAAGAATGTGGGGCAACAACATACACATGCTCCTAAATGTTTTATGTGATATTACTAGATTGTGTTGTGAGTTTCCATTGATTCTTAGCATAATGGTTGTACTTCCCATTGTGGTAGCATTTGACATTCTTCATTTACTACCCATTTTGTAGTTGTTGCTCCATGATCCTAACTTCTTCTACTTGGGTGCCTTTCCCTTATGTTTTTTCACATAAACTCTTAAAGAATCTCCTTTGCTAGCTCTTGCATTATTTAATCTCCCCCACCTTAGAAAGCAAGCCTTTGAAGTCGTCAAAGAAGATATTTTTCACGTCTCATATCTCCATGTGCACACTTTTGGTTGGATGGACCAAAGTTCTCAAAGGTTCTTCTTATGACGAGCTAATGATGATTGACATTACCATCATGTTGTCCTCAGTAGTCTCACCATTCCTTTCTATTGATTTCAAGTATTCTTCAACCTTTGGAGATGCATATCAATCAAATCCTTTAGGTTGGTATTTCCTATTATCTCGATGTGACAATTTTACCCTCCCCCAACTAAGCCACCTAGGTTAATCTTGAGTGACCTCAATTGAGACCTCTACTAGATGATTTGTTCATATTTGAAAGGTACATATAGATTGTCCAAGGCGTCTCAAGCATCCTTGAAAGTCCCATGTTGAAAATTGGGTAGCTTGGAATATATTTTTGAGTGGAGAAAACCCACCAAAAGTAAGTTGGTTGGTAAAGGTGCCAAAGTCATCGGTTTTAGCCCTAAGTGAGAGAAAATAACTCTAATTTAATATTATAAGGGTAAGTGGGTAAAACCCTAAAGGATCTAGGGTTTCCCTAAGAAACCCCAAAACTAAAATATAAATATAGGTTAATGGAGAGGTATAATCACAAGAGGAGAAGGACTTCTTCTTGTGGATATAAGAAGTTAATGTTACCTAGCCGCAGTTAAGATGGATTGGTGGATTGTTCAGTTTAGAAGAGAGGTCTTGGTTTTATGAGAAGAAGGACACATGTCTTAGTGTGTGACCACAAACCTAAAGGACTAGGTTGAGTTGAGTCTAGGTTCGTTGTGGTAGTCTTGTGCAAGAAGAGAGAAATTATGTTGGAAGGCTGATTTTGATCAAGGGTCTGTTCAATTAGATAGGGTAGTCGCAAAGCAAGGACCACAGACCATAGGGCTTGCCTAGGAAAGTAAATTTGTTCTTGACTTGGACAAAGGCAAGAAAAAGGGACTGAGGGTCTAGCCAAGGGAACAATAAGCTACAACAGTAGGCCAAGTATGGACAATATTGAGGTATAGTTTCATGTTGTGGAAAGAAGTAAGGTTGAGACTCTAAGGGCTAGGGTTAAGGCCAAGACAGAGGTAGCTATGACCTAGAACAAGAAGCTAGAAAACCAGGATAATAACAAGGTTGGAATGGAACCCAAAACCTATTGAGGAGGTTGTTGAGATCAAGAGAAGATCTTGTGTTTGGACAACAAAGGACTGTTGGTCAAGGAAGGTTGATACAAAACTGGACATGAAGGGTGAAGTGTTGAATGTGGTGCAAAACAAGCCTTAAGGGATAGTTGAGCTGAAGAAGGCTACTGTAGCTAACAACAAGTGAAGGTAGAGTGAAGTGGGCCGATAAAAGAAGATTGTTAGGTTAAAGTAAAGACCTAACAACAAGGGGGATTTTATACAATGGAATGAAGGAGTAATCCTATCGTGAGGAGTTAATTGTACAGGGTATTGGAAGGAGCCGTTCCCCATGAGTTTAGGATGTAAAGGACTGTTAGGACAAGGATTAGAGGGAGATGATCTTGTGTGGACAACAATACTGAAAGGGCCATCTACAAAGGGACAATGGAAAACAAGTTGATTAGTTTGTCCTTGCTTTATTGGGCGGATTGAAAATATTATGGAATTGATCTCAAGCCCTAGATTTCAGTCAAAGGACACATTGTATTGTATTTTATTGTGAACTTGTATCATGGATTTTTGAAGGGCCACGATCTCTCTTACGAGAGCCCTAAGATTGTTTTATTAAAGGACTTATAAGACAATTTTTGGGCGATTATTCTTGTGTACTATTGTTGATTTCACTAGTTATTTGTTCCACTGTGCAAAGTTGTTGTTAAAAGTTCCTAGTGTGTTTTTGTGCCAAGTCTAGTCATATACCAAATCTAGGGCTTATTGAATTTTAACATCCCATTCTATTAAACATATATATTTTGGCTATATCCTCTTATTCAAATGCGATAAGTTTCCCCTTCCCAACTTTAGGAGGTTATTATGCTAGTCATGAGCACAGAACATTCAATTCATAATCATTTTCTTAAGAGGTTGCTAAGGGGGATCTATTCCATAGAATTTACCCATGACTTGCACCTAGCCCCCACTATTTTCAAGAGTATGGGGGCATGACAAGCACAAGCATAAGCACACATATATCATTAGAGAGACTTAAACCTTGTAATGGGTTTTAGAATCACCCCACTTTCACAGATGCAATAAGCCATTGTCAATATTATTTAATATTTTTCCATATGGAGGGGATAAAAATAGGGTTGATGATTATAAAGGAATTGACCATGTTTCCCTAATATGCATCCTTTATGTTTCGTTGCTTAATATCACCACAATTCAATATTTTAGCAGTTATATAACCCACAATTTGAAAAGGTGAAATTATGATAAATGGTGTGCCCTCACAAATTGTAGTTTTCCACACCTAAAAGCTATTATGTCAAAGCATTCAATGCACCATGAATAGGGCATAGTCCAACTCTTCTATGGTTTTGATTTTTTTTTTTTTTTTCACTGGAATCCAACAATAAATCTTTGGCAAAATCATGGTATTGTGTCGTTGAAAATGCATTTTTGAATACATAAATGGATTCAGTGCTCTAAAAAACCCTTGTAACACTTGGATTATGCATATTTCATACCTCAAACTTGTGAATCTAACAAAACCCTACTAGATTTTGGGCAAACTAACTTAAAAATATGCTTAAAAAAAGCTAAAACATAGAAGATTTAGATAATGGCCCATGGATAGAGGATGATGTTATCTACACATGAAATTTCACAATTTCAATTAATGACATCAAATCATCTATTTAAAATATCTTTGTTAATTGATAATAATAATAAAAAAAAAAAACAATAACAAAATTCCAATTTATCCATGCTTTGATATAAAATGACATCTTATATGCCAACGTCATTAATAAAAGCACAAAAAATTCTATTAGGGCTCAAATGATGGAAGAAAACACATAACGCACTTATGTTGAGTATCATATAACCTTAAAAATACTTTTCTTATATTCACATATAATACTTTGCTTCACGTGGACCAAATGAATCTTGCAACAATTTGATAAGAATCTAACATAAATTTGAGGCACGTGCAAAGTTTTACCATGAATGAAGGCGTGTTTGAATGAAGGCGTGTTGTCATGGTTTACCGTGACAAAAGACGCGTTTGATGGATGATGCTAGTGGGTTTCTGTCCACTTTTGACTTAACATTAAAAATTTGATGAAAGTTCAACATCAGTAAAACTTTTAATTTCTTGTATTTTGGTATTTTAACAAAGGAAGAAAAAATTGCTACAAGTTTAAATGACTTTATAATAAATCATATGGGCACTAACACGGGAGTGTACTTCTATGGATTGGTCAATTTTTTTAATGGGTAGGAAAACTTATTATTATTTTATAATGTAGAATTTATTTATTTATTTTTATTAAATGTAGTTTTATTTTTTTTTACTATTAAACACATTCAATATTTTCATGAATAGGGATTTTACGAATTTAATAGGGATTTTAGAAAAAAAAAATATTAAGTGGATGCTAATGAGTGTAAACAGTGAAATTTTGGCTCAATTAATATTTAAAAATTAAAATAATAAACAAAAAGTTAAAAGTAATATAAACCTAGTATGGGGATGAGTGTAAACATTTAAATGTTGGCTCAATTAATAATAAAAATTTAAAGTAGTAAAAATAATAAAATCCAAATTGTTATATTTTGATTTTGTGATTAACTTGTGAATAGGCTTTGTTACAATACCATGGTTTATCAATACCATTGTCTGAGGATGAACCACATTAGTTGGTTCAAAATGTCGACCAAATCTCAATAATGTGATTAATCCGAAAGACAATCTCATTATCAATATGGATCACAAAAGTCTAAAATCTAAAATCATAAGTTATTTCACAATCAAAATATTTAATAACGATATGAAAAGATTCTTAACTACGTATATTCACCCCCACTTCACCGTAGATATTATTAACTTGTAAATATTATTTGTTAGAATACCATGGGCCAATACCATGGCTTATCAATACCACATGCCCAAAAAACATAACTTATTTTACAATCAAAATATTTTATAACATATGACAAGATTCTTAAGCATGGATATTCACCCCCACTTTACTATGGATATTATTAACTTATAAATAGATTTTGTTACAATACCATTGTGATGCATGAGCATGTGACTTAGAGGGAAAGTATTCAAACATATTCCAAAAATAAAATAAAAAATCTACAGGCAAAGGAGTGGGGTCCTTTAGCCAACAATTTCCATTCTTTCCTAGTTTAGGATAAGAATAGATTTAAGAATAAATCATGCTAAAATAGTCGCTTATGGATAAGTTGTAACAAAGCTTTACGCTTTAAATCACTCTATGTAAAAGCATGCTTTTGTAAAGGATAATGGCCGAGAAAGGCTTTATCTATTGATTATAAATAAAATGGCGGGAGGCTCATAGTGAGAGTAGTACCTGGAAGTATTATCCTTTGAAGAAACCTCCCTCTGTGTATCTACATTGATAGTTCTCTGTTAGCTAATAAATATATGCGTGTATCAGTTCAGGTGCTTCTTCTGAGTTTGAATATGGATAAATTGGTCTTATTTTCCCATGAATGTTGATGTTGGAGCCTTTAAGATTGCTTTTCCTTCATATCGGTGAATGCAGGCTCTTTAAATCGTGTCATAGAGTTCCTCGGACTAACTCTGTTTTACATAGAGAAATCGGCAAAATCACTTAGTCAAAGCATAATCCCAGACCTGAAACTTTATTGGATTTGGTTCATACCCTTATCAGGTCCGAACCGATATCGCAATATTGCAAGTGGAGCAGGGAAGGGACCTTTGGAACCGCCGAGTGCCGAAGCCTCGACAATCCGGACCCAAAACATTATAGAGAAGGGTGGAAAGGGGTGTCGGGTCCGCAAGTGTATCGCATCGCACAGTCGCAATAGGGGGAAGCCAAGTCCTTGGAATAGCGGGATCTCCGATATATACCTATATATCATCGCATCAGAGGAAGGCCATTAAACGCACTGATAGTGTATACTGTGTATAACACAATACTTTAAATATAAAAGCGTCGATAATGTTAACTCTTCGAAATTAACATAAAGATTGTTTATAGGCCGTGACAGTGGTTCTAAAGCGCCGATAGTGTATTTTGTTCCTTTGGAACAAAACCTCCGTCGATCATGTATATTGTGTTATAAACACATTTTCACTTGTTTAAAAGCAACGATAGTGTATTACTGTAATTCCTTTGGAATTACAGTCCCGATAGAGGATAAGGGCTCTGTGTGAGAAATACTACTAATAACAAGGGTTGGGGCGATTAGAGGAGAATCCATGAGGCTGTCAGTTAACAGTAAATGACTGATACGCCAATACAAACAGAGGGAGAAATTTGGCCTGATATTGAAGAAATTGTAGCCAGATTTGAGAGGTTGTCTATATCACCTGCACCCAGGCCACCATTAGTGGTATCAGAGCCCCCTTTTGATACTGAATTGAATCTCAGAAGTAGGAGAAGGAAAGTTAATATGGATTTCAGAGTTGGAAGAGGATGTGGACGTGGTGGAAGAGGACGGCCTGTTGCAAACGCTGAAGTAATGGAAGCTGTGCAACAGATGCAAGCTAGATTGGATGCATTAACAACAGGCAGAAATATAGATGATGGAGATGTTAGTGAACTTGAGGTTGAAGTTGCAGAGGAGGAAGCTGTAGCAGTTACTCCTAAGATGAGGTTCTTTCAGTCAGTATTGAGATCCACAGCTAGGCCAAAGACCGAGGTTCCAATATATGAAGGAGGACTGAATCCAAAAGAATTGATAGACTGGATTAATGGCATGGAGAAATTCTTCGATTATGAAGAAACAAAAGATGAGAAGAAAGTCAAGTTTGTTGTCACCAAGTTAAAAGGCCATGCAATGCTTTGGTGGGATGGTGTGCAGGCAAAAAGGAAGAGACTTGGCAAGCAACCAATTAAGAATTGGAGAAGGATGGTAGCAAAGCTAAGTGGTAAGTTTCTGCCAAGTAATTATCAACAAACCTTGTTCAGAAAGATGCAGAATCTTAGACAGAGGTCTTTAACAGTGAAAGAGTATACAGAGGAATTCTATAAGGTAAGCATAAGAGCTAGAGAAGCCCCGAATACAGATGAGAAGGTGGCTAGATATATGAATGGTCTCAGGATGGACATTCAAGATGAAATAAGTCTATTGTCTCCTAAAATAATAGAGGAAGCTTATCATATAGCACTAAAAGCTGAAGAAAAACTCATGAGGAAGTAGTTTGCCAGAGGGAGAGGTACTTTCAAAGGAAGGGGAAGTCAAGGTGGTAGAGGGAGATCTACAACACCTAAAGATGGAGCTAGCAGCAGCTCAACCCAGCATGCACCCACAGGAGGTGATGCAAGAGGCAGAGGGAGTTTTTCTAGAGGAAGAGGTAGAGAAATAAGATGTTACAGATGTAACAAACTAGGACACAGAGCTTTTGAGTGCCCAGAGAATGCAGAAACAAATCAGAGGAATGCCATTGTTGCTCAAGCTGAAGGAGAAGCACCAACAACAATAGTGACAAAAGAAGAAAATATACCAGAGAGAGGAGAATATTTGGTAGTTAATAAAGTTTTGCTCAAGCCAGCAAAGGAGGTGGTTGAACCATCACAAAGAAAGACTTTATTCAGGACAGTGTGTAAAGTCCAAGGTAAATGTTGCCAGATGATCATTGATAGTGGCAGCACTGATAATTTGGTCTCTACAGAAGTGGTGGAGAAATTGAAGCTGAAAACAATGAAACGTCCAACACCTTACAACGTGTCATGGTTGCAAAAGGGACATCAATTGTTAGTAAAGGAACAATGTGAAGTGGAATTTCAGGTGGGCAAGTACAAAGATAAAATTGTTTGTGATGTGATGCCAATGGATGTGTATCACATATTGCTTGGAGGACCTTGGCAACATGACAGAGGAGCCATGCATGATGGAAAAAGAAGCACCTACAAGTTTGGAAAGGATGGTGTAAATCATATGTTGCTGCCTCTGCAAGAAGAAGATGTACCAGGAAAGAAGACTGATCCAAAAACTCTGTTATTAGGAGGAAAGGAATACTTGAAGCAGATTGAGGAGAATGAGGTAAATTTTGTTGTGATTTGCAAGTCCAAGGTAATAATGACTTCTACTAAAATTTCTGATTTACCCATTGAAATTCAAGAAATGTTGGAAAATTATTGTGATATTATTGTTGATGATTTGCCAAATGAGTTGCCACCCATTAGAAGAATTAGCCATCATATAGATTTGATACCTGGAGCAAGTCTACCTAACAAAGCAGCTTACAGAATGACTCCTACAGAAAATGAAGAGGTTAGAAAGCAGGTGCAAGAATTGCTTGACAAAGGGCTGATCAGGGAGAGCTTGAGTCCTTGCGCAGTACCAACATTGTTGAGCCCAAAGAAAGATGGAGGCTGGAGAATGTGTACAAATTCAAGAACCATCAATAAAATGACAATCAGGTATAGATTTCCTTTGCCTAGAATTGAAGATTTAATGGATTGCTTGAGTGGAGCAAAGTATTTTTCAAAACTAGATCTTAAAAATGGGTATCATCATATAAGAATAAGAGAAGGGGATGAGTGGAAAACCACTTTTAAGACAAATGAGGGACTGTATGAGTGGAGATTAATGCCTTTTGGGTTGTCAAATGCACCAAGTACATTTATGAGACTAACGAATGAAGTTTTTAAAGATTTCATTGGTAAATTTGTAATAGTTTATCTGGATGATATATTAGTTTGCAGTAGGTCTAAGGAAGAGCATATGAGGCATTTGAATTATGTCTTACAAAGGCTGCAACGGGAGAAATTATTGTTGAATTTGAAGAAGTGTTCATTTATGAAAGAGGAGCTAGTGTACTTGGGTTTTGTTATTTCTACTGAAGGGCTGAAAATGGATCTAGAGAAGATCAAGGCAATCATGGAATGGCCTTCACCCAAGAGTGTTTTTGAGATAAGGAGTTTTCATGGTCTTGCTAGTTTTTATAGAAAATTCATCAAGAATTTTAGTAAGATAAATGCACCCATTATTGAGACCATAAATAAGGACAAACAACCATTTAAATGGACAGCTGAAGCAAAGAAGAATTTTCAGCTGTTAAAGAAAAAAACACTAAAAAGCCTATTTTGGTTCTGCCTGATTTTAACAAACCTTTTCAAGTGAAGTGTGATGCCAGTGGAGAAGCAATTGGAGGTGTTTTAAGTCAGGAAGACTGACCAATAGCTTATTTTAGTGAAAAGCTAAATGATTCCAAAAATAAGTATTCTTCTTATGATAAGGAGTTCTACGCAGTTGTGCAGTCATTGAAGAAATGGAGGCATTATCTAATGTCAAAGGAATTCATCCTTTATTCAGATAACCATGCACTACAGTTTATAATGCAGCAGCCAAAGCTCAGCCAAAAACATGCTAAATGGGTAGAGTATCTTCAAGGTTTCCATTTTGTTTTGAAGCATATAAATGGCCAATCAAACAAAGTTGTAGATGCCTTAAGTAGGAGGAATGTATTATTTCAAGAGAGTCAAATCCAAGTGTTGGGTTTTGATTTTCTTAAAGAATTGTATGAGACTGATTCAGATTTTAAAGAGGCATTTGAGGCTTGTAAAAATCCTATTTTGATGGATAGGAGTAAATGGTTGGATTACTTCTTACAAGATGGATTGTTGTTTAAAAAAAATCAGTTGTGCATACCAAACTGTTCAATGAGGGAGAATTTAATCAAAGAAAAGCATAGTGGAGGACTTGCAAGACATTTTGGCATAGAGAAGAATTTTGAGCAATTAAACAGATTTTATTTCTCGCCAAAAATGAAATCTGAAGTGGAGAAGTATGTGAAAACTTGCAAAATCTGTCAACATGCAAAGGGAAGAAGCCAAAACACAAGTTTGCATATCCCATTACCAATTTCAGATAGGCCTTGGGATATGGTAAGTATGGATTTTGTTTTGGGCTTACCAAAGACTCAAAGAGGTAATGATTCAATTTTTATTGTAGTGGACAAGTTTTCAAACATGGCACACTTTATTCCATGTTATAAAATTAGTGATGCTTCTCACAATGCTAATTTGTTTTTTAAGGAGGTTGTAAGATTGCATGGGTTGCCCAAAAGTATTGTCTTAGACAAGGATTCCAAATTTTTTGGACATTTCTGGAGGACACTATGGAAGAAGCTGGGAACCAAATTAAGTTTCAGTTCTACCTATCATCCACAAACTGATGGACGGACTGAAGTGGTGAACAGAAGTTTAAGCAATCTTTTAAGGAGCCTTACTGCAGAACATCCAAAGCAATGGGATCAAGTATTGGCACAAGCTGAATATGCATATAATGACTCACCTAACAGGAGTACGGGACAGAGTCCATTCCATATTTTTTATGGAATGCATCCAAGAGGAGTAGTTGAGTTAAGAAACTTGGG
This sequence comes from Pinus tabuliformis, assembly GCA_031772625.1. Lineage (NCBI taxonomy): Eukaryota > Viridiplantae > Streptophyta > Pinopsida > Pinales > Pinaceae > Pinus > Pinus tabuliformis. The sequence goes on along the minus strand of CM062806.1, from coordinate 235,705,867 downwards.
AAAAGAAGAGCTGAGAAGTGCAAAGGGTGAAGACTTTGCTTCAGAAATGCAGGTAATACATGAACAAGTGAAGCAACAGCTGCAGGATAGCAACATCAAGTATAAAACTAGAGCAGACATGAAAAGAGAGGTGAACTTTAAAGTTGGAGATATGGTTTTAGCACATCTCAGAAAGGAGAGGTTTCGGAAGAGGGAGTATAACAAACTGAAGTTCAAAAAAATTGGACCGTGCAGAGTATTGAGGAAATTTTCTACAAATGCCTATGAGATTAAATTACCCCTTGATGTTGGAATATCACCAATTTTTAATGTTTCAAACTTTTACAAGTATGAAGGTGAAAATGCAGATGATATAGCACAAGATCAAGAGACCCAAGAGATTGACTCGGTAAAAAAGTTACCCACAGTAAAGAATTTGCAGCCAAAAAGAATTTTGGACAAGAAGGTGTTTAAGAAAACAAGGGGACAAGAGTACTTCCAGTATTTGGTAAAGCAGAAGGATCAACCGACCGCTGAAGCTACTTGGGTTACAGAAGACATGCTACAGAAACTAGGCAGTTTTGTAGATGAACTCATGGATAGGAGCCTATGAAGAATTTTGTCCTCAGGAGTCTAATGCAGGAGCATGTGACTTAGAGGGAAAAAGTCTTCAAACATATTCCAAAAATAAATAAATAAATCTACAAGCAAAGGAGTGGGGTCCTTTAGCCAGCAATTTCCATGCTTTCCTAGTTTAGGATAAGAATAGAGTTAAGAATAAATCATGCTAAAAGAGTCGCTTATGGATAAGATGTAACAAAGCTTTACGCTTTAAATCACTCTATGTAAAAGCATGCTTTTGTAAAGGATAATGGCCGAAAAAGGCTTTATCTATTGATTATAAATAAAATGACGGGAGGCTCATAGTAAGAGTAGTGCCTGGAAGTATTATCCTTTGAAGAAACCTCCCTCTGTGTATCTACATTGATAGTTCTCTGTTAATTAATAGATATATGCGTGTATTAGTTTAGGTGCTTCTTTTGAGTTTGAATATGGATAAATTGGTCTTATTTTCCCATGAATGTTGATGCTGGAGACTTTAAGATTGTTTTTCCTTCATATTTGCGAATGCAGGCTCTTTAAATCATGTCATAGAGTTCCTCGGACTAACTCTGTTTCACATAGAGAAATCGCAAAAATCACTTAGTCAGAGCATAGTCCCAGACCTGAAACTTTATTGGATTTGGTTCATACCCTTATCAGGTCTGAACCGATATCACAATATTGCAAGTGGAGCTGGGAAGGGACCTTTGGAACGACCCAGTGCTGAAGCCCCAATAATTCGGACCCGAAACATTATAGAGAAGGGTGGAAAGGGGTGTCGGGTCCGCAAGTGTATCGCATCGCACAGTTGTAGCAGGGGAAATCCAAGTCCTTGGAATAGCGGGATCACTGATTGCGATCTCTGATATATACATATATATCATCACATCGGAGGAAGGAAGGAGGAAGGCCATTAAACACGCCGATAGTGTATATTGTGTATAACGCAATACTTTAAATATAAAAGCGCCGATAGTGTTAATTCTTCGGAATTAACATAAAGATTGTTTATAGGCCATGACAGTGGTTCTAAAGCGTTGATAGTGTATTTTGTTCCTTTGGAACAAAACCTCCGCCGATCGTGTATATTGTGTTATAAACACATTTTCACTTGTTTAAAAGAAATGATAGTGTATTACTGTAATTCCTTTGGAATTACAGTCCCGGTAGAGGATAAGGGCTCCGTGTGAGAAATACTGCTGATAACAAGGGTTGGGGCGATCAGAGGAGAATCCATGAGGCTATCAGTTAACAGTAAATGACTGATATGCCAATACAAACAGAGGGAGAAATTTGGCCTGATATTGAAGAAATTGTAGCCAGATTTGAGAGCTTGTCTATATCACCTGCACCCAGGCCACCACATTGGCCAATACAACGACTTATCAGTACCACATACAAAAAAAAAACATAACTTATTTCACAGTCAAAATATTTTATAACAATATGACAAGATTCTTAACCATGGATATTCACCCCCACTTTTCCATTGATATTATGAAATTGTGAATAATCTTTGTTACAATACCATGCCCCAACACCATGGCTTATCAATACCACATCCACAAAGATCATAACTTATTTCAAAATCAAAATATTTTATAACAATATCACATGATTCTTAACCATGGATATTCACCCCCACTTCACCATGTATATTATTAACTTGTAGGTAGACTTTGTTACAATACCATGTGTAACGCCCTCTGGGTTAAACGTGCATATAAACCAACATAATAGGAACATAAATACAATAAACATATCAATCATTAAAATCCATATACACATGAGTACATTTGCACATGCAAGTCAAGGGAATGAATTTTTCATTAATAAATGCAATGAACCAACTGGTGATGGGACTACCATGTTCCACCAAACCATAGATTGGCTAAGCCAAGTCTCTCTTTAGCCAATCACCCCCGTGCCATATTCTAAGCATGAATTTGGGACTCATAGAACAAAAACACTAATCAATGTGGATGCCACCAAAGTTCTTCGCCTACACCATGAGGAATTTGAGTGCTTCCTAGTCTCTCAAGCTTTATCATGCATCCGCAGTCTGATCCAAGGATCACTAGGCCCTACACCAAGACATACTCTCCAGGCTTTACCGTGCATTCCATCCCAGAATCACTAAGCCCAGTAGAGAAAAAATCCACCTCTTGGCTTTACCATATATCCCGCCATTCACCGGCGAGGATTCCTAGGCCCACCGAGGCACACAATTTGGCTTTACCGCAACCCACAGTCTGGTTCAGGGGTTACTAGGCTAGTGGCTTCGTGCATCCTCAGTTTGGTTCAAGGACCACTACCACCATGTGTTTGTCAATTCAGAGATCCACCCCACTCAACTTCGAATCCAATCTGGCCATCCCCCACAAACCGCATGAGAGAACCCATATCATCAAATCTATCAGGAAATGTCAAAGCTAGGCTAAAAATACCATCACACCTAACAAGACCCATTCCACGGTAGAAAAGAAACACATGCAATCCCATGCATGCCAAATCTAGCAAGGAAAATACACATGCAAGTTGATACCTGCAATGAAGCCTGTTGTCGCTGCTTGATCCTGCCTTTCCCTACTTGATCTTTACTTCCTCTTGCCTTCTTTGCATTTCTTGCTCCAAAGCCAAAGTGCTCAAAGAAAACTCTAAGTGTCCAAGAGTATGAGAGAGAGAGAGAATAACGAGAGAGCTCCAAAGCTAAACTGACAAAGTCCTGCCCACTGATCCTCATAAGCCTTTTTATTAATGAGGCCTCTATTTCTTCATTTTCCGTTGTTCTCCTTCAATTTCCTGCTCACATGCAACATGTGATCTTTCACCTTCATTTTCTCCTAATTTCCATTATTTTCGTAAATAAATGTGTCAAAATACCTTTTTGCCTCTTTAATACCTTAGCCATTGCCTTTGCAAATTTCCTTAGCCATAAACAACCAAATGAACATCCCCTGGGATGTCTTGCCCACCATTCAGCTTGGAATACCATCCCATCATCCTTGGTATTTATATATTTTTACATGGAATTTTCACTAGGGTTGTTATAGAACCCTCCCCCTTGGGGGAACACCGTCCTCGGTGTTCAATGACACCTATAACCACATGATTATTGAAAACAAAACATACTGCCCATGGAGATTTATAACACAACTCGTTGCAATATTTACCATGAAATACCTACTCAAAATAAAAACATCATGACAACTTCACAACATACCGCATACTGGAGCTTTATAACATAGCTCATTACGGTATTTACAACAACCACATGTACGTATACACATATGCACATTTTCTCAACTAGAAAAAAAAATAATATGATGCCCACATCAGCAATAAGGGAATCCAGAGGCTCAAACATCCACCCGCAAAGTAATACCAGGATCCAGCGCCTTCCCAGGAAGTCCATAATCCACTACAAATTCAAATCTGCATCCAATGTCCAGCGTTATAAACTTGCGCCACTTGTACTCTCTGTGAACAGTTACTAGCTCATTGTTCTAGGGCACACTCCCAATGTGCATCTGATTCCATATGGCAACGCTAATGACCAAAACAAATCCATCTACGACCTTCCCTTCTCTTCTACACAGTCCCTTGAGAATCTGGTCACCCCTTTCGTGCAGTAACTCACCTTCCAAATTCCGTTGGCACCCCCATCATGGGTAGTCCATCCCTTGGCAAGGCTTCCTCACATTGGAAGATACAAAAACCAAGGCATATACCTGCCTCAACACATCATACCAGACATAACATGCTCATGGAAATCAATGGACATTATTGGGTACCAGTGTCCCACAATGGCCCTGAACCTAAAGTGCTTTGCCAACATACTGCTGCCTGTTTCAATTCCTTTGCTGCTACTGCTAATTCTTGCAGTCGATTTCAACCACTCAACTGGGCATGCTCATGCATTCCTGTACCAAGCATATAACTTCCATTAGATTTAAAATAAATTTAAATAAATTCACATCATACATCATTGGTAACTCATCAATAAGGTACATTTTCAATCTTGTTCGCCTCCTGTGACAACAAATCAAACTAGCATACTTGACCAAATCAACATATATAAAGACATCACATCAGGTTAGCTCAAACATAACCATCAAAATCATAAATGACATGTAACCATCATAAATCAAAATCATAGATCACATGTGATCATCATAGACCATAATCATAAATCACATGCATACTAAAACCGAAATAAAATGATGAAACTTATCCTTTCATCAGTCCTTACTTCTGCCTTTGTCTTTATCCTGTACGCACTCTGGATCAGTTGCCACAACCGACAATGTCCCAGTGCCTTCTCCTCAACCATGTGCATAGAGACATAGTGTGTATCACACACATACAACCACACAACATACCACACCATGTAATACATGCATCTACACCTGACATACAACACATACACCTACACCTAGTGTATACAATAAAATGCATCCATCTATACCCGATGTGAAATACCACCCAATACATGTACCTACACAAAGTACCACACAACGAGTACACAAGTCGCAATACCATGACCACATGCCCTCAACACAACATGTATGACATGCACACAGTACCACATGTGCACTAGTACCATATGTACAGCATGTACATAGTACCACTTGTACACTTCACCACCTACACAACATGTGCACAACATCACATGTACACGGCGCCACCTACACAACATGTACACCACACCATTTGTACAATGTGTACGCATTGCCACGTGTACATAGTACGACACGCACAACATGTACGTGACACCACATGCAAGACATGTACACATCACCACCTACACACAATGCCACTTGTACAACAGGTACATAACACCACATGCACACAACACCACTCATACAATCATGCACACCACACCATATGTACACAACACCACATGTACAACATGCACACAACATCACTTGTACATAACATTGCATTTCCAACATGTACATAGCATTATATGTACACAACACTACATATCCAACATGCACAGAGCCCCATATGCACACACACCGCATATCCATCATGCACATAGTATAATATGTACACAATATCACATACCCAAAATGTACATAGCACCATCTATACCCAGTATTGAATATGAAACATTCATACAACATTATCTGTACTAACACCCTGTACATAGCATTGCATAAACAACATGTACACACACACTATATATACAACACACATGTGCACACACCATATATGAAACATGTACAACATATATAGTATATGCGCAATAGTAATACCACACATCCAAAACCACATTGTCCTTACCAAGAAACCTTGCTTCCTGTGTCTTATCCATGCTTTTCTTAGCGTGCCACGAACCATGCTGATTTCATTCCATTGGTGTATCCTTCAGCGTTACATGTCATAACATAAACATAGGCATAATACAAGAATATAAATTCATATTCACATGACATTGACCTCATATATTTGCCATGGGTACTCTTCCAATTAATTCCTTGCTAGACCAGGAACCTCTTCATGCCATTCACTTGCATAAGAAATCGTTCCTCCACAAGAATGATTCTGGACAACCCTGTCAGGCAGTAACATAGATACATGGATACATACATACATATATAAAAGTTAGCATAAAACAATCATGATCATGTTAGACAACGACATACATACACACATGTCTACATATATAAACTTCAACATAATCATGATAATAAAATAATTACCAGGTAGCATAAGGTATGGGTTAAGGGAACTTCCTTATTTATGCACAGGCATTGAGAGCTACAATTCCCAACATAGCCAAAGCATATGACACCTTTGATCCATTTACTTTACCTTTTCTGGTTACAATTCTTGTGTCTGCACTGCTACTGTTCATTTACCACAATGGAACCAACCAATCCAACCAACTGTCATAGTCTTACCTTCCGTTGTGCTTACTCATGCACAGGGCTTCATCTGGGTCTTATATCATCGGTTGGGTACCACACATCTCTCTCGAATTCCATCAACTTGCCTCTTTCCCAAATAATTCCCGAGACTCAAAACATGAAAGGCAAGACAATGAGCAAACAAGAAGAAGACCATAAAAACCAATAACAACATGACTCCGCAAAGTGGTATGACATACAGTAGACATAAACAAATCCGAAAATCAAGCTCAAAAATTCATAAAAGACCAAAAGCACAAGACTAACAACAAACACCATGACTCAATTCCCATGGTTCCCAAAGAAAGCTCAACCCGAGCCTTCTTTAAGATTTCATGGCAACCTCTCTTGCCATGCAACTCCCTACATCATGCTTTCATTAACACATAACTATTAGTGCATAAATAAACATAATAATACACCATTTACCTCATCTTGTTGTACCAAGCACGTTGCTTGCAACTGAACACATCGACACCATCTCTCAAGGGACTCCAATCCTTTGACAGATCCTCCTGTAACTAAAGACTAGCTAATATACTTGTCAAGTACATGTTGATGAATATAGCATGTATCCACATAATGTCAGACTAGATTAAGGTTAAGAAGACTTCTTGTAGGCAAAGAACTCATTCGTTTGGAATTAGGGTTTCCAAACATGGGCAAATTTCTTGCCCAATTCCTTTCTTTGACCTTTTCCTTGCTGCAATCGAGGCTTACTATGCAATGTCACATCACCCAACTGTTAGAGATATAAAAACATCAACTACTACCTTGTCAAGCTAATACCGACATGTTTCCTGCAACTGCTCACACATGTCAACCACATGTTCCAAATATCAAGACAATCATATTTATCAATTTGAAATCATCTTTTACAAACAATCATGTCATAATAAATAGTCATTAGACATAATGCTACAACTATCAACTACATTCAAGTACATATCAACTGTCTCAACACATACATGTTAGTACAATCATCTTAAAACAAAATCATTTGAACACATACTCATATTAAGCAATTCATCAATCATTCAACCACTTGCAAACATACCATGTTAAATAAATCAACTAGGCACTAAACACTCAAACACCAAATAGACGTCATAATGAAATAACCAAGCACCAAATATACGACATAGGAAAACTCATACCTTAATGTATATTAGGGGAGGCTATCTTGTCTACACAATAAAGCTAGGTTAGCATGATACAACTTTACAACATATCAACTCAAACATAAATCATGATATCTTTAACAATAACTAACTAACATGTTGTCATAAGCTCATAAGCATTTGTTGTTCATGCATAACAATCACATATGTATGATCAATCTAGATTAGTAAGACACCATATCACAAATATGTTAGCTCATACATGAATATTGCAACCATAACCATCTACATAGGCCAAACCATGTCAACATAATATATAACATCAAGATCTTCAAGGCAATGAACATAACCATCACACATATGACCAATCCAAATTATAACATCAAGATCTCAATGAAATAACCCTAACCATCAAGTTAATAACATATAACAACAATAAGCTATATATCATACTCATCAACAACATGCAACATAATCATCAGGTTATCTAATATAAAACAACAATAACAAGCGTACAACTACAAATTACTATCATTCTTAACTATCCGACACATGTGCATATAACCACACTAATCATCTAACATCTATCATGAATGTAACCATAACATCAAATACATGTTCATAAACCTAATGTATATAACCCTAATGCATATATTAATCCTTAACTTACATACCTTCATGCGAAAATACACTACCTGTATGATGATTTGCTCTTATACCAAAGTCTAATGCTGCAACCTCATTATGATGGTATGCATCCCTTGCTCTATCTCAACTAGCTCATTAGCATCATAACAACCAATATCATCATGATGACCTAAATTGCATACAATGACTTCACAAGGCATGTTTGACCTATTATACATGCATAATCATAGCCATGACCATACATGCACAACAACTGCATATACACACATAACAAATGAGTACAAAACCATATACGCATCATTATATCTAGATTCCAGTCATCAATGCATGACCATATCAAGTACACAAACCATGACCTCATGCATGGCAACAACCATTACTCCATTGTATACATTGCCACATGCAACCAACAATATGCATAAGCAATGCCAAATCAACTACACCTACGCATAAACGCATGTAGTCGAACATAAGCGATCAATTCTTGTAATCAACCTACAAGATTGATACATGTAATCAAAATATTCAAAAATGTAACCTAACATACAAGGATGTAAGTAGGTATTATGAAATCAACATGTAAGCAACATATAATTCATACTCAGTCAGTCACATGTTCAAACAATCAAGATATCATGTCTATTAATTTGAAATCAGCTTTCACCAATACTAACAACCATTTCATAGTCGGAAACCAACTCACAATCATATTCATAATACTAAAACTAGCAGCCATTTGCACGCAAGTGCATATTAGTTGTCTCAACACATATTGTGTTAGTACAACCGTATTAAAACAAGAGCATCCCTTCATACAATTTTATATGCCCAAACACATATCATGCATTTAATCAAGCATTCAAACAACCTATAAGCATACCATGTGTTTGTCAATTTAAAGATCCACCTCACTCAACTTTGAATCTAGTCCAGACATCCCCCATAAACCGCATGAGAGAACCCATCTCATCAAAGCTATCATGAAATGGCAAGGCTAGGCTAAAAATACTGTCACACCTGGCAAGACCCATGCCATGGTAGAAAAGAAACACATGCAATCCCATGCATTCCAAATCTAGTAAGGAAAATACACATGCAAGTTGATACCTACAATGAAGCTTGTTGTAGTTGCTTGATCCTGCCTTTCCCTGCTTGATCTTTGCTTCCTCTTGCCTTCTTTGCCTTTCTTGCTCCAATGCCAAAGTGCTCCAAGAAAAATCTAAGTGTCCAAGAGTATGAGAGAGCTCCAAAGCTAAATTGACCAAGTCCTGCTCACTGATCCTCAAAAGCTTTTTTATTAATGAGGCCTCTATTTTCTTCATTTTCCATGATTTTCCTTCAATTTCCTCCTCACATGCAACATGTGACCTTTTACATGGAATTTTCACCACGACTGTTACACCATGGGATACCATGACATATCAATACCACATGCACAAAAACCATAACTTATTTCACAATCAAAATATTTTATTTTAATTTAAATTTACAATATTTTTTTAATAAATCTAAGAGATAAAAAGTTAAGAAAAGGCTTTCCATTGAAATCACATAAGAGAAATTTTTGGCCGATGCATTTTGAACCAAGTGTGGTTCATCATCAGGACCAGATGAAGAGGTAGACCATGGAAAAGGCTTAAATAGAGAGCAATGTAGAGACCATAATTTGAAGTAACAACTATATTTGAACAATGATATTTAAATTATGATATTAATTTATTAATATATTAAAAATAAATATTATTAAGTAACAATTATATTAAAGTGCTAGTTTTTAAAAAATAATATTTAAATTATGATATTAATTTATTGAAAACAAATATTAATAAGTTATAATTACTTTTGAGATATATCTAAACTCTCTATCCTCACAACTACTAAAAATATTTCAATAGAAATTAAATCACGATTTTAATAAACTTAAAAATGAGAATATATATAAAGATGTAAATTTATATAATATAAATAATGGTATTAAGAACCAAAATAGATCCATCTTAGCTAATAATCCAAGTGACAAGAGCAAGCAAAGTGATTAACAATAATAGAGGAAAGATAATGCATGATTCTTTTAAGTTTTTTATTATTGTATTTTCTTTGTCATGATTGATCCAAAATGTAGGTTTAATATTTTACAACCAATCAACCAATTGAGTTTTTAGAACTGGAGGGCTGAGAGAGAGAGAGAGGAAGAAAGATATACGGAGTTGGAGGGGGAAGAAAGATAGATGGAGTTGGACGGGGAGAGAGAGGGAGGGAAGAAGAAAGACATAGAGGGAGGTGGAGAGAGAGGGAGTGACAAGGAAGAGATGTAGAGAGAGTGAGGGAGAGAGGAGAGTGGGAGGGAAGGGAGAGAGAGAAGGGGAAGAGCGAGAGAGGAAGAGGAAGAGGGAGGGAGAGAGCGATAGATAGATATGGAGAGAAAGAGAGAGAGAGTATGTTTGGGGGGTGAGATAGAGACTGAGAATAAGAAAGTGGCACATAGATACAAACATAGATATATTCCATCTTAACGCTAGATCTGTCAAGAGTCCAGAGGGATCAAATCTCTAGAGTTGTAAACCTTTCCTCAAGTTTTGCACTAAAAAATAAGGTTTGCACCTCTAGAGAGAAGGATCAAATCTCTAGAGTTGTAAACCTTTCGAAGTTTTGCACTTAAAAAAAAGGTTTGCGCCTCTAGAGATTTGATACCTCTCGACCCTTGATAGAGGATCAAATCTCTAGAGTTGTAAACCTTTCCTCAAGTTTTGCACTCAAAAATAAGGTTTGCACCTCTAGAGAGAAGGATCAAATTTCTAGAGTTGTAAACCTTTCCAAATTTTGCACTCAAAAAAGAGGTTTACGCCTCCAGAGATTTAATACCTCTCGACCCTTGATAGATGAGGGATTAAGATGGATCTTGGATGGTTAAATTGATTGATTGAAAAAATGTGATATCAACATGTGTCATATAAACATGAGCTATAGTTTTTGTGGCATATAATATTAGTAAACCATAGCATTATAACAAAGTATGGTTAAAAAATATCCATAATAAAATAAAATGAATCTTGTTATATATATATTATTTTTTTTATAATTAATAATAAGAACCATAATTTTTAAAAACTATAATTTAATTAATTTTTATAAATTTTTAAAATCTTATTAATATAAAATATATTAAAAATTAAATGTTTTAATATGATAATTTACAACCATATAATATATATGACTACTCTGATTATAATCATTACTATCACACTAACACCATAATGTAACTGTACCACTAACACACAACTTTATCATCGCTAACCATAGCTCACTCTTTAAATCCTTGCGCATTCAATATTATAAATATAAAATTTATCATCACCTTTTTAAATTTAAGAAAAGTCAATTCCTTAAAAACACACCATCAAAATAAGCTAGCAATATATTACATCATCTTTAATTAAAATTACAATTAAATAATAAATAAATCCATCCTAAATATCCATATAAGAATGAAACTTGAATTAAAAAAACAAAACACCTCCCACAAAAACCCCAAAAAAAACTAAAAATAAAAATAATTAAAAAGAAATAATATTCTATACTCCTATAATCATATATATTCATGGTAAGAAAAGAGCCATGAGAATTGACTCGCTCGAGAAAAAATTTGACAAAACATGTCCCACTTATGAAGTAAACTATATTATTCTAAATAACAAAAGATATTTAATAAAGAATTTCCATCATTAAATATGTTCTATTATAGTCACATCCCACCAGAGGTATCATACGGCGTTCCTGACATTACACACTCTTTTTTAAGGTTGGCAATATTCTTTGCTTCCCATGCAAGCAGCCCATTTCTGAAATAATTCTAGCTTCCACGAAAATCCTCAGAACTCACCGTCCTCCTCACTCCCTGTTTCCAACTGATAGAGAGCTAAAATGGCGGTGCAAAGTTCATTTGAACCGTACTATACTGTACACTGGACGTTCGAGGTTGATTTGAACTGTACTATATATATTTCATATTTGGATTGTCATCCGGATGGGTTTATAGCTTGAAATATCTGTGTCTGCTACTGTTTTTGGTCACAGGTGTTTCGTCGTTTGACAATTGCTTTTGGGCATGGGATCGTTTGGGTACTGGGGAGAAGCCATGCAAAGGGCGGAAAGCAGCGAAAAGAGGGCCAGATGCAAAATAGTGGTCGGAGAATTCGAGAATCTGGTGCTCAGATGGTCGTTAGATCAGATAATGAACAAAAATCTGTTCAAGAACAAGGTCAGGATCAATTATTTTTATTTATTCAGGAACCAGTTGCCATTACTTGATCTAACCAGGGAATTTATGGTGTTTTGTGGCGAGCTTGATGGCCACACAAATTATTGTTATTGTTATTTTTTGTAATTAGAATTAGAATTTTTTATTTTAATAAAATCTTTGTGGTTCCTCAGCTGGCAGTGCATGGCCAATATTATCTGTTCTGTTAGAGATAATTCTTTGTTCCATCTCCCGTTTTAGCGTATTAGAAAGTGAAGCTCGTATTACCAGCACCAGGGAGTTCAGCAAACTCAGCAGATTTGATGTACACGTGATTGGATTGTTTATTATTAACCTGATAAGTATGGTTTATTTTGGAATAGGGTTTCTAATTAATTAATAAATACTAAAAATAATTAGGTGTATAGTTGGGATTTAACTTTTACCAATATTTTTAATCTATATAAGATTAGATGGTTGAAATTCACATGGTTTTCCACATTTTTCCTTTTCAAATAAATTGGATCCTTATTGTCTTGCTCACGGCATACGTATTTGAAATTGGATCCTTATTGTCTTGCTCACAGCATACGTTCTTCTTCACCACCTGTCTCGCACCATTTCCTCTTCGGTGACCTGCCCCTTTCCTCTTCCTTAATCCTGCTTTGCCTGCACTATGTGTCCGTTTATTTACCACCTGTCATGATCCTGCTACTGTATTTCATTGTAGTATGTAAGGCAACCATTGAAACTTTTTCTTAGAGCTTATGAACGGATGTCTATGTGCGTTAGGCCATACTACGCTAATTATTATGATCTCTTAGTTTCTGTATATGCATTTCATGACTAGGATGGTTCGCGTGATTATGATTTTTTGGTTTCTGTACATGATTGTGGTTTTTTCCTCGCAGCCCGGGTTCTTTCCCAGGAATTTGCTTGTATTATCCCCGGCTTTTCAAGTAAGCCTATCAGCAAATATTGTGTTAATGTGCAAGACTTAAGAGACATACGATAAAAATTCCCTCCTCTTTCGGGACGTTAAATTTTATTTAAACAGATATGGCGACTCTGTTTTATTGACAGAATAATAGTACAAAACGACCTCCGGAAAATCCGTAATGTTGGGTTGTCCATCTCAGGGCTGTTTTCTTCAGAATTTATGGACCCAATTTTTTCAAAATGACTCTCGGGTACAGTGTTTATCCTATTCTTTAAAATGACCTAATTACCTTAATTTTTCAAAATGACAGTCTAACACAGTGTTTACAGAATATAAGCCTCTACAGGTTCTATTCTTTTTATTTTTTTGAAGATGCTTGTTATTATCGATGTGCTGCAAATGTGCAAAGGTTCTGTAAAACACTTTTGAAAAACCCCTTTGGCTGAGAAGCCACAGTTGGTGGCATCTAGTCTGCCAATTCCCCTCGGAATTGCACATGGTCTCAATCATAATAACAAGATTCCAGTACTAATACGAATTCTAATATGATTTAATATGGGAAATATTTAAAATTCAAGGGCAGCTAGATGATTAGGGTGATTTCTCTTATTTTGATAACCGTTTGTGATGTTTTTTTATCTAACTTGATGTACTTGTAACTAGATTCTTCTTCTACTTGATTATTATTGTGTTCCTATCATCAAACAAATACCAAACCATGAAGATCAATGAGACAAGAGGACACAAAATGTAGGCTGCTAGCCAGGGCCAAAACCTCTCCTCTTGAGAGTAAAACCCACAAAAATTCTTATCTTCTTATAGAATCTTCAATTGACGAATTCCAAGACCTAAGACTTTTGACAAAGACCCCTCCAAGACCAAGTCAACCTTCCTTTTTGTTAAAATTGGCAACTAGGGCCAAACTCCGTGTGGGTCATCTTATTAATGGCAGCTGATATTTTTCTTGGATCCCTCTCATCGAGAGGTGTAGGATTGATCTAAAGATCATCTGATTCCGGTAAGTATTCATGGAGATATGAATTTGTTTGTGTTATGGGACAATTCGTCAAGGTCGGCCAGCAACCAAATAAACCCCTCATGTGCTCCACATTTTTGGATAAATAAAGGTGCCTTGAATCATTTGAGAACACAAATCTCATGATCTCCCTCTCTCCACTTGTTTTGGGTTTGTCTTCTCTCAAGGAAGACGCAGTGGAGAGGGTCATCTAAAAGAGCCCTAGACACAGTCATCTAGGAGAGCCCTAGCCGCAGTCTTGGAGGAGATCTGGCCGTAGATCTAAGAAGCCCTAGCTGTAGTAAATAGGAGTTCTAATGTGCAGTAAGGGAGCCCTAATCTGCAGCAAAGGGAAGGCTCTAATCCACAGCAAAGGGAGCCTAATCCGCAACAAAGGGAAGGCCCTTATCCGTAGCTAATGGGAGCCCTAAATCACTGTCAAGAGGAAGCCCTAAACTATTGTCAAGAGGAGCCTTGAGTCAAGGCCTTAGCCACAACATAAGAAGGACTTCATCCACAGCAGAAGGGACCTTATCATAGCATGAAGCAACGTGGGCATGGACAACAGCAAGACAGGGAAGCCGTAGTCACAAGGAGGAGAGATTCAGGGTTGTATATGTATGTGTTTGAGTGTAGGTAAGTGTTGTCAGCTTGCCCGAGTTCACGAGGAAAGAAATGCTGCTGTTTGGTATCATTTGGGAAGGCAAAGTGCTACAGCTAGCTGTTGTGCTAGGTTGCAAGCCAGAGCACACAACTGAGGTTGTGTCAAGGACTGTCAAGGGTGGACAACACCTTCAAAGGGCAGCGTGGCATGAGGGGAAGCTCTTCAAGATAAATTGCAGTCCTAAAAGGACTTATCTCCTTATTGTGTGGTAGCCCTAACTTGAACACAGTCATAACAACAATGGGCAGCAATACATATGATCAGTATTGCTAGGCATAGGTGCTGCAATGGGACAACATGGCAATGATGAGGTATTATAACATGCATGGTAAAACATGATGCAACATGGGACAACTGCAAGCATGAAGAATCATGGACAACAACAGCATGGTAAAGCATGGACATCGACAAGTAGAGTGCTGTATGGGACAACAGTATAGTACTTGATGCAGCTAGGACACATAGTAGCAATGGTGCAGCAAGCACACGGGCATAGCATGGTGCAGCTGTGGCACTAGGTAAACACTGGGACATCAGCAGCATGAGGTCCAGTATTGTGATGATGGGTGCAGCATGGTGCAACACGGTGACGTGCAGCATATGGACGAGATGCAACACATGATAGGTGAATGAGTCACCTTGGAGAATCAGTTGAAGCAGCGTGTCTTCAACTAATCTCATGTAGAGATAATATATTAGTCGAAGTATTGACTTCTGTTGTAAATGTACTATCTCTCTCTCTCTCTCTCTCTCTCTCTCTCTCTCTGCGCTGAACTATTGGAGATCATATAAGAATTGATGAAGGGTTTCCCCACATTGGGGTTTGTCCTTGGCTAGCATCACATCTTGTGTCCTCTTGTCTTGGCTTGTCTTCTGCGATTTATGTTTATGTTTTATCTGCAATTTACTTTAATGCTGATGTGATTGCTAAAGATATTGAGCTAACTATGAAAATTGAAATAAATTGCTCTAAGCATAGAACATACCTAAACTTAACATGGTATTAGAGCCGAGGTTAAGACAATGCCCAAGCAAGAGTGGAAGAGCAATCACCGAAGACAGTTAGGAAAGGACAAAAGGATCAATGGGTCCTCATCCCTCTTCAAATTCACTGAGGGGGAAATCGAAGTAGAGAATATTATCAGAATGGCGTAGCGGAATATGGCCTACCTAAAGATCACTTCATTGGGAAGACCGAATCTCAGGGTGGAAGGAAAGGCAGATAACTAGTTCGGCCATTATGCGAAGGAGTGTCTGAATGGCAGGGACACATCATTTGATGATGATAACAATCATTCTAGGGACATCTTCATTGATCAGAGGAATGACAATGCTGGTCATCAAGGTAACCACTGACTCTTCAAGAAAGCAAGGAACCCCAGGTATGAAAAATCAAATGTTGTTTCTGATAAGTTAAAGAAGTGCTATCTTGTATTGGCCCTCTCCTTCAGATTCTTTAGGAATTTGGCTTATTGATTGTAGTGCTTCAAGGCACTCCATCAGATAGAAGGGTGCTCTCTCTAATTTGGTAGAGATGGAAACAATCGTGGGATTATACTTAGAGCCGATGCCACCTATCCTAGAAAGGATGTAGGGAATGTTACCTCTCAATTGAATGAGGGTAACTCGATTCACTTACAGAATCTCTTTTATGTACCTGATCGCAAGAAGAACCTAGTGTCCATTTTGACAATGGAAGTCAAAGGTTTCAGGGTGGCATTCATCGATGGAAAGTTACGTGTTTAAAAAATAAAACTTTCTAAGATGATTTTGAGTTCAAGGTTGGCAATTTGTATCAAGTTGCAGGATGGTCCATTGGGGACCATATCAGTTGACACATCTGATCTATAGCACTGAAGGTCTACTTATGGGGCGCTACCCGATATGAGTCAGATGGTGACTCAGATGCTTGAATTCAAGAAGAGCATGAAGTTACATGTCTGAGATGTATCGAAGGAAAATCTTACAAGGGGACCTTTCCCCTCATGTAGCAGGTCCATAGGTTTGGAACAACCCGAGGAGTTTGAGATTCATGATCGGGAATCTCATGTATACAGGTGGAAGAAAGCCCTCTATGGCTTGAAGTATAACACCTCGGGCATAGTATGAGAGGATTGATAGCTGTCCGATGAAGCTGAGATTCACTAGGAGTGAAACCAATCCAAACCATTGCTCGAAGGTTGTGGATGATAGACTTCTCATACCGACACCTTTTGAGGATGACCTATTTTTGATAGTGCAGACCCTCTCACTTGCAGAAGTAAGAGGGAGTTGGATTCCATATATGGAATGTTAAACTGCAAGCCCTTGACTACCTTGATGATCTTAACTTTCAGAAGTTATATGGTGGTGATGCCGGACCAGATTTGGGAAATGCCTCTGAGTTTCATAAACTCATCTGCATTGATGTTCTTGGTAAACTTTCGTCCGTATATATGCTTTGCAGTTAGCATGGTGAGCTCATATTTGGTTGAGCCTCACTAGATTGGTGCCAAGAATCTTTTGAGATATCTTCAGGGCACAATCTCATGGATTGAGATACACTGCCGGAAATATGAAGCTGCATGATTATTCGAATGCTGATTGGGTAGGCAGTGTGGAGGATCGCTAGAGCACTTCTCACTGTTGGTTCTCTCTGGATTTTGCTTCGATATCATCGATGAGCAGGAAGCAAAAGTCGGTTGCTATAAGCCCTGCCGAGACCGAATACATAGCTACGAGCATGATCTCGTGTGAAGCTGCCTGGTTGTGGAAGCTCATTAGTCAGCTGTTTGTACACATGATGACCACTGTGATTCTTTGTGACAACTAGGGGGGATTTGATTATTGAGGAATCCCGTATTCGATGATTGCTCCAACAGATAGACATCAGATACTACCTTATCTGGGATATGGTAAGTCGATGAGCGAGGAGGCTCCATCGCATTGACACTGATGTACAGGTCGCAGACATTTTGTCAAAGCCCCGGGAAAGGTCAAATTTGTGATTTTCCCAAATGACTTGGAGTCGTTGAGAGACCTTCGTATAAGGGTCCTACATGTTGCATGCACTGAGCTCTGGGAGCTCTGGGGGGCTTGGGGTACTTACTGGAGTGACATACGACCACAGGGTGACTCACCCTCCCCTGGTGATGCGCTATGTACAGGGTGACAGGTTCAACCTTTCCTTGTGATACCTTGTGGTGACTATGGAACAGGATGATTAGTTCTCCTGTGGGCCAGGATGATTAGTTCTCTTGTGGAAACTATGGAACAGGATGATTAGTTCTCCTGTGGGCTAGGATGATTAGTTCTCCCATGGCAACTGTGAGCCAGGATGATTAGTTCTCCTATGGACAGGATGATTAGTTCTCCTGTCGAGGCATCCTATCCATGCACTCTGGGACTCATGGGAAGTACCTTTCATCTGATAAATGAGCAGGGAAATGGGGTTAGGGACCATAGTAGTACTATCGATGGATGCATCGTTGTATTTACCGTACTCCTTATGCTAGGATGACCTCCATTGATCTGGGATCAATGAAACTGATCTAGGATCAGTATGAGTGGTTTGAGACACTCTCTTGTGATATTGATCTGGGATCAATAAAACTGACTTCGGGTCAGTAAGAGTGATATGACACACTCTCTTTAGATGAAACTGACTTCGGGTCAGTAGAGAATGGTATGAGACATTCTCGATCAATTCTTCTTCTTCATGGTTCAACAGAGCAGAATTGAGCAGAGCTCAGCAGCAGAGCAGAACAATGCAGGGCACTGATGGCAGAGATAGTACAGTCAGACGTATAGATCAGCAGATGGAGTTCTCCCTAGTTGAGAGGGAGTGTTAAAATTCGCAACTAGGGCCAAACTCCATGTGGGTCATCTTATTAATGGCAACTGATATTTTTCATGGAACCCTCTCATCGAGAGGTGTAGGATTGATCTAAAGATCATTCGATTCGAATAAGTATTCATGGAGATATGAATTTATTTGTGTTATGGGACAATTCGTCAAGGTCGGCCAGCAACCAAATAACCCCTCATGTGCTCCACGTTTTTGTATAAATAAAGGTACCTTGAATCATTTGAGAACACAACTCTCATGATCTCCCTCTCTCCACTTGTTTTGGGTTTGTCTTCTCTCAAGGAAGACGCAGTGGAGAGGGTCATCTAAAAGAGCCCTAGACGCAGTCATCTAGGAGAGCCCTAGCCGCAGTCTTGGAGGAGATTTGGCCACAGATCTAAGAAGCCATAGCTGTGGTCAATAGGAGTTCTAATGCGCAATAAGGGGCCCTAATCCGCAGCAAAGGGAAGGCTCTAATCCACAACAAAGGGAGCCCTAATCCGCAGCAAAGGGAAGGCTCTAATCCACAACAAAGGGAGCCCTAATCCGCAGCAAAGGGAAGGCTCTAATCCGCAACAAAGGGAGCTCTAACCGCAGCAAAGGGAAGGCCCTTATCCGTAGCTAATGGGAGCCCTAAACCACTGTCAAGAGGAAGCCCTAAACTGCTGTCAAGAGGAGCCCTGAGTCAAGGCCTTAGCTGCAGCATAAGAAGGACTTCATCCGCAGCAGAAGGGACCTTATCATAGCATGAAGCAACGTGGGCATGGACAACAGCAAGACAGGGAAGCTGCAGTCACAAGGAGGAGAGATTCAGGGCTGTATATGTATGTGTTTGAGTGTAGGTAAGTGTTGTCAGCTTGCCCGAGTTCATGAGGAAAGAAATGCTGCTGTTTGGGTATCATTTGGGAAGGCGGAGTGCTATAGCGAGTTGTTGTGCTAGGCTGCAAGCCAGAGCACACAACTGAGGTTGTGTCAAGTCTGTCAAGGGTGGACAACACCTTCAAAGGGCAGCGTGGCATGAGGGAAAGCTCTTCAAGATAAACTGCAGTCCTAAAAGGACTTATCGCCTGACTGTGTGGTAGCCCTAACTTGAACACGGTCATAACAACAATGGGCAGCAATACATATGATCAATATTGCT
The DNA here is from genome assembly GCA_031772625.1 of Pinus tabuliformis. Taxonomy (NCBI): domain Eukaryota; kingdom Viridiplantae; phylum Streptophyta; class Pinopsida; order Pinales; family Pinaceae; genus Pinus; species Pinus tabuliformis. Next base: position 235,685,778 of record CM062806.1, on the reverse strand, counting down.
AGACATAGGTGCTGCAATGGGACAACATGGCAATGATGAGGTATTATAGCATGCATGGTAAAACATGATGCAACATGGGACAACTGCAAGCATGAAGAATCATGGACAATAGCGGCATGGTAAAGCATGGGCAGTTGCAAGTAAAGTGCTGTATGGGACAACAATATAGTACTTGATGCAGCTAGGACACAAAGCAGCAATGGTGCAGCAAGCAGATGGGCATAGCATGGTGCAACAAGCAAATGGGCATGGCATGGTGCAGTCGTGGCACTAGGTAAACACTAGGACAACAGTAGCATGAGGTCCAGTATTGTGATGATGGGTGCAGCATGGTGAGGTGCAGCATATGGACGAGATGCAACACATGATAGGTGAATGAGTCACCTTGGAGAATCAATTGAAGCAGCATGTCTTCAACTGATCTCATGTAGAGATAATATATTAGTCGAAGTATTGACTTTTGTTGTAAATGTACTATCTCTCTCTCTGTTGAACTATTGAAGAACATATAAGAGGAATTGATGAAGGGTTTCCTCACATTGGGGTTTGTCCCTGGCTAGCGCCACATATTGTGTCCTCTTGTCTTGGCTTGTCTTCTGCGATTTATGTTTATGTTCTATCTGCAGTTTACTTTAATGCTGATGTGATTGCTAAAGATATTGAGCTAACTATGAAAATTGAAATAAATTGCTCTAAGCATAGAACATACCTAAACTTAACACTTTTTGATGAGCTTTCCTTACACAACTTCCAGCAACAAACTTCGACCTTCCAACAACTTCAACCCCGACAACGATTTCTGCAACTTCGACCTAGTAGTGTCAACAACTTCGAACAAGATGCAACTTCAGAGCTTCGACTTGATGCAACTTCACAACTTTGACCTTGATGCAACTTCCCAACTTCACTTCGATCTTGCAACTTCACTTTGTCCTAGTAGCTTCACATGTAGCTTCACTTTGTCCTAGCAGCTTCTTTGCATGTGAGAGAGAGACCCAAAAACTTTAATTCCAACTTCTTTCTTGAACTTCGCTTGCTTCTTAGATTTCTTCTCCTTATGATCGAACTGCTTCTCTTTCTTGAACGAATGTCTTGGATATGTGCTTCAAATGAGGTCGAATGCCTCTTATATATAGGCTTCCCAGGGGTACGAATTGCCTTCATGAGGCCCACTTGATTTCTTGTAGGCTGACTTGATCTTGGAGGGTCTTTTGACACAATTTTGACTCAAATAAATTCTTTTGACTTGTTACAAGATGCCCAATGGGGTCTTTTATATATGACAATAGCTCTATTGACTTCTTGACTCTATGACAAACCTAAAGCACTCAATGGGTAGTTGACCTACAAATAAATTGACTTTGAGCATGAAACCCATGGTACAAAAATAATAATCATAATTTTCTTTCCTTTTACAAAATACAAGAATCAAGAATACATTTCATATTTATGAAAACCAAACCTAGTTACATATTTCAACAGTAAAAATATATAAAAGAAAAATCCAATGACTTTAATTTGGAAATATGAGAACCACAGATGGTTCTGAAAAACATTCTTAAATGATCTCTTTGGTTGAGAAGCCACAGGGGGCATCTACACTGCCTATTCCCTTCGGCATTGCACATGGTCTCAACCATAATAAAAATATTCCAATACTAATACCAATACAAATTCAAATATGATTTGATAGGGTAAAAATATCAGTGTTGCAAACATTTGATTTTATTGGGAAAAAATCTCGAAATTGTGATTTTTGGCGGTGATATTTTATGTTTACTAAAGTTTGTCGATTTTTACTGATATTTATAATTTTGGTTTTCCAAACCCTTGCTGATTTTATCCCATGCTGATATTTACAACATTAAAAAATACATAACAAAAGATTGTGACTTCAATTTGGAATTATACATCCCAATGATAAAAAATCATATGCGTTTTGTTCCAAAATTCAGAAGAATTTTAATACGAGGAATTTGTAATAAATCACAAAATTTGTAGATTTTTTAAGTTGTTTCTTTTTCTCTGAAATACTTTGGAGATTTTTGATATTTTGAGCTATTTATTTTCGGTCTATGGGTGGATCGGTATTCAAAATATGAGTATCTTATCAAGACAATTAAGAGGTTGACCTTGCAATATCCGTACTGTACTGAATATTAGCTGTGTTTGCGCCCCGCTGATTTTTTTTTTACAGCAAAGTGCAATATGGCCGATCTCACTACCATGGTACCAATCGGATTAAACTGGATTGTATAGGTGAGACATCTGACAGTCCACGTGGGACGAAGCATGTCTCTGGGGAATAACTTTGATGGGGTCATGAAACAGCGCCGCTTTACCAACTAACCAAGATCCTGTTGACCATGTTCTGTTCTTGACATTCTACTCTATCAGAAGCCCAACAAGGTCCTCTTGGCTACATACCAACCAAACAACGAAGATGCAAACAGATATGCAAATCCAAACTCGAGATTTCAAACTCTTCTTTGGGAATGAGGCCCGCTCCACAACAGTGTTTCTTTTAATTAAAGCTTCATCTCTTGGCGGGTAAATTCAGACTCCCGAGAGCTGAGAAGCCTGGCTTGCTTGTCTTTAAGTTTATACCACCTGTGCAAGGTTGGCCTTCATGTCCTTTACTTGCTTCTCCAAGGTGGCGATGTTGCACAGGCCATCTTTAACGTTGGTGATGCTTTGTTCCAATTCCTACCGCTTGGCATCCACACTAGACAGTTTTTCTTTATGAATGTCTTGTGGTCTGCCTGCCCCCTGATCCTTTCCTTTTCTGCATTCTATCTTAAGCTGAACCACCATTCTTTTAACCTATGTTACCAGAAAGGAGGAACATGAAGTGGAACATCAATCGGGAAGCAAAACAGGGAGCCATGAATGGAGCAGGAAACGAAAAAAAGAAACATCAATGGGATAAGAAATTGGGCTAGAACGTTTTGTGGGAAAAGAAATATAAACAACCCCACTCATTCCTTCGTGCATATTATATGCATATAAAGTTATTACTAACGCATTAGTGTTCTGTTAGGATGGGAATGTAAATGATAATAAGAACGGGAAACCAGTCTTTTGATGAAATTTCTATAAGATAAAAGATAAGATAAAATAATTTTATTAATGTTTAACAAATGACTATAAAAATAAGTGCACTCGATTAAAAGAGTACAATTAGTGTAATGGAAAGTGGGAGTGCAAAGAGTACAATTAGTGTAATGGAAAATGGGAGTGCAAAGGCAGTTCCTAAACCTTTTTCTTTTCTATGTGGTTCGCGGATCCCGGAGATTGTCTACAGGATATTTGTACCAGACAGATCTACCCATAGGGATCACTTCCTGCCGGCTCAACCACAGATCCCGACCCCGAGAGTGTCAAGAGAATTGAACCTGAGACTTCTCAATAGCAAAGTTGCTTTAACAACATGGACTTGACCAGCTGAGCCCTAAGGGCTTAAGCGACTCCTACAGCTATGGTAACATCAACCAGAAAAAAATAATATCTAAGATCATATCAACATAGCTTTCAACTATGTGGACCTTCCCATTGAGTACTGCCAGGATCACAAGGTTGTCTTCCTTGAAAATTTGAAATCTTGAAGTGTATCCTCTATTTCTTGACGTGTTAGGGTACTTTAAAACTTTTATAATGCTTTGGAGTCATGCTTTGTTAGATTTTTGCCTGTGCTGCTGACCTTTTGATTCTCCTCCAGCATTGGAACACTTCTGTTGATTCAGCTGATTCAGCACACTTTGATTTCTCTGCAACAGAGAGGGCAATGTGTTGGGGGGGGGCTGCTACACTAGTGGAAGCCTTTATGAGTTGCTGCTGCTTGTTACCCCCTAATCTGGCATAGGGTTAGTTCTGATAATTTCACTTTCTGGAGCCTTGGACAGTGGGGACCCTGCCTGGTTTCTTATAGTATGCCCAGTTAGAGGGTATTAATACAAGGCAGTTCGTGAAGATCTCTTGTATGGTGTGATATATCCGAGGATGTCAAAGTCATGGGCTCTTTTTTTGATGGATCCATGAAGAACAGATCTCTTAGGAAGACTTCAAACCTTATCATGTTTTCAATAATAATAAAGCCTCACCCAGGCTGTTATGAAATCAAGTTTCTATTTGATAAAGATTGCTGATTATTTCCAGAATTGCAGATTGTGGGAGAAGGCCTACCGTTGTTTATGAGATGTTTGGACAATAGAATGATCAACATTGATCCTGTTTGTCTTGCGTTTCAGATTGTTTCATCTGCTTACTGGTTATGTTTTTAAAGTGTGTTTTGGCTGTATGCTATTGAAGGATGGATTTTGGAGCAAGCAGACGTCTAAAGGATTCAAAATAATGTAAGGGTATAGCAAGCAGATGTCTAAAGGATTCAAAATAATGTAAGGGTATAGCAAGCAGACGTCTAAAGGATTCAAAATAATGCAAGGGTATTAAGGTCTGGTCTGAGTTCCTTCATGGCGGCATGCATGGTGATTTGTTCAAGTCTGATTGTAGGCCGCAGGGAAAGAGCATGCTTTGAAGGTTTCTTTTCTAGTAGACTTCACATCAAACAACAAGATGTTTTCTTAGATCTGAAAGATGGAGTGCCCTGGCTGCAAAATAACATTGGGTGCTTTCACCACACTTGGCATGAAATAAAGAGGTGTTGGAAGAATTCTTGTTATTTATGTCCAAGGAGACACCATCTCAAGAAACTAATCACATAGGCTTGTAGAGGACTTCAAGCCCTTTTCAACAAGTATTTACTTGCCTCCTAACTTCTCCTCGTTGAAGAGATATTGAATTTACAAGTTAGAGAATCATATTTTTGAAATCAACCAACATGAGCCGACATGAACACAAGTCAGCCCTCTCCAAGAGATGTGTCTATTCAAAACAGGATCAAACAAGTATAAATAGAAGAATTGAGACCTTTGTTGAAGCATTGTTGAAGCATATTGAAGACATCTTTTGGAGCAGCCTTGTTGAAGCATTGTTGAAGCTTATTGAAGATATATTTGGAGCAACCTTGTTGAAGCATTGTTGAAGACATCCTTTGGAGAAGCCTTGTTGAAGCATTATTGAAGGCAATCTTGGATCATTATTGAAGACATTTTGGAGAAATTTTGAAGTAAGTATCTCTTGTAAAGTTTTGGTTTGACCAAGTTGGAGCTTGGAATTGTTGAGAGGATTGGAGTCCTCATTTTTGACCAAGTTGGAGCTTGGAAGTTGTTGAGAGGATTGGAGTCCTCATTTTGACCAAATAGGAGCTTGGATCTGTTCAAGGTTGGAGACTTGAAAAAGTCAAAGATTTTGTTGTATGGGTTGGAACCTGATTTGTTGTACAAGTAACAAGAGGATTGGAGTTCTCACTATTTTGATCAATAAAATTATTTTTGTTCTATCTCGTGTCTTGGACTATTTTGTGATAAAAATTTTAACTGGCATAAAATAACAATTTGTCTCAATAAGTTTGTAGAGAAAAATCAACCTGTCTCAATTAATCCCAATTAATTAACCCATTTCCCTAAGTTAGGAAAATAATTAAAACTAGTTAATTAAATCTAATTAAGACATTTCACTTAGAAACTTTTTTTGGGTATTGCAGATAATTAATCCACATGTGCTCCTAGCCTCATAAACACCATCTAAGACTAGAACACTCGTCTGAGCTCTTCAAAAACTAACACTCGCTCTTAGCGATGAAGATGTTCTCCACTACTCAAACAAACTATGCCTTTCCCAAGGACTTCGTCAGAATATTTGCAATTTGTTGATCTCTAGAAGCAGACTGTAGCCGAATTGATCCACGCTGTACACAGTCCTTGATGAAGTGGTATTTGATGTCTATGTGCTTCGACCTATCGTGAAATATTGGATTCCCAGAGAGCTTGATGCAACTGTGATTATTACAGTAAACACTGGTCGCCTCCAACCTTTGACCAAATAGTGCCACTAGCAGCTTTTGAAGCCATATGGCCTCACATGTAGCCATGCTCACTGCCATGTATTCTGCCTCTGCAAAACTCAGTGCCACGAACTTCTGCTTCCTGTTGTACCAAGAGACAACCCCTGATCCAATACTAAAGCAACAGCTTCAGGTGCTTTTCCGATCCAATGCACTACCTGCCCAGACTGCATTTGTAAACCCTGTCAACCTGATACTATCACCTCAAGTAAATCGCAACCCATACTCGACTGTACCTCATGGATATCACATCACATGCTTTGTTGTTGTCCATTGTACCCTCTACAGTTCAACCATGAATTGAATAAGAGTATTGACTACAAAGCAAATGTTTGGCCTTGTGTTGACCAGATACATAAGAGAGCCAATAAGCTGTCTATACAAGGTGGGGTTCACTGTATCCTCCTCTGATGCATTTATCTTCCTCCAGGTGGTAATCATAGGAGTAGACACGGGTCTATAGTCCAACATCCTGAATTTCTTCAGAATCTCCATAGCATATCTCCCTTGACCAAGGAAGATTTCCCCATCTGTCTGCCATACCTTCAGACCTAGAAAATAATGCATTAGCTCCAAATCCTTCATCTCGAACTCTGCTTCCAAGTTCCTCTTACTGTCTTCTATGAGCCGTGGTGATCCTGTTAGAAATAGATCATCCACATTCAACGTGAGAATGAGAGGCTCACCTCCTACCATCAAATTGTAGAGGTTCAAGTCCACCTCACTCTTCACGAGCCCATTTGCTACAAGTAATTGTCGATTTGACCATACCATGCTCTAGGAGCTTGCTTGAGTTTGTATAAAGCTATCTTCAACTTGCATACATGAGTATCCCTCCCATGCATCTCAAATCCCTTTGGTTGTTCGATGTACACTTCCTCTTTGATCACTCTGTTCAAAAAGGTTGTCTTGACATCCATTTGATGGATCTGCCATTCCATTTGTGCTTCTAGAGAGATCACAACCTCGATGGAAGTGTATCTGGCCATTGGAACGGAAGTCTTCTCATAGTCTATGCCCTCCTTTTGAGCAAAACCCCTGGCCATGAACCTAGCGTTGTATATCTCCACACTGCCAGCTGCAACATGTTTGATCTTGTAGATCAAAAGAGAACCAAACATTGCCCTAACTAATGGTCTAGGCATTGCCTCCCACACATCATTCAGCATGATGGAGTTGTAATCCACCATCGCATCTTGCCACACTTGATGCTGTGTAGCCTCTTAATAAATGGAAGGCTCACTGTCAATGAGCTCGCTCATCAATGCCTTGTACCATGAATACCTTTTTGGTGGTCTCATGTCCTTGGTGCTTGATCTAGGAGCTCCCACAAACTCTTGCACATCTCTCAATGTCTAAAGCACCTCTCTGTTTCTTTTCCCACTGGTGGTGGGTGGAGCTTAATGTTCCTTTGCCTGCTGCTGTTGCTCCACTTGTTGTGAACTCTCCTCTACACTTGCACCTGGCCCTGTACTAGTAATTATACTTGTACTAATGCCTTGAGCTTGAGATCCTTGTTCATCCCTTGGAGCTTCTACTAGCTCACTCTGATCAGCTACTGGCAACTCGCGAGATCTCCTGAAGGCTTTCTCCTCCTGGAACTTCACATCTCGTCTCATGATGATCTTCTTACTGCCTGGGATATAGATCCTATATGCCTTGGGCGTTTCGCTATAGCCAATGAAATGGTCCTTCTCTGCAGTTGAATCCAACTTGGTGCATTTGTGATTTGGCACATGACAATAAGCTATTTTGCCAAAAATCCTGAAGTGCCCGACTTTTGGGTTCTTTCTTGTAAACGTCTCCAAGGGTGTCATCTTCCCCAACGCCTTGTGCGGAACCTTGTTTTGAATATCTACCAATGTACTACATGCCCTTGCCAAGAGAAATCTAGGCATGTCTTGGTCATAGAGCATCGCCCTCGCTACTCCAACTATCGTCCTATTCTTCGTCTCTACGACCCCATTCTGATGTGGGTTATATGGAGCTGTCCACTCTCACTTGACACCCTCCTTTTCACAAAACTCCTTGAAGGCTTTCTCCTTATACTCGCCTCCATTATCTTTATGAAGAACCTTTATCTTCTTTCTTGTCATGTTCTCCACAAGAGCCTTAAATTCTTGGAAGCGACTGAAGGCTTTGTCCCTTGTCTTCAAGAAGTATATCTAGGTCTTCTTGGAAAAGTCATCAATGAATGTTACTAAGCACTCATAAACGCTAAGAGATTTCGTAGATAATGGGCCACATATATCAAAAGGTATTAACTCAAGCACACCCTTGGCTCTATTGTTAGTCCTAGGAAACACTGCTTTTGCAAATTTCCCAAGCAAGCACCCTCTCCAAACATCATCATGTTTTGTGCTAATTTCTGGAACTCATATCACAGTCTCCCTGAGAAATCTAAGTGTTCCATGATGGATGTGTCCCATCCTCCTATGCCATAATTCTCCCATGTCCCTGCTACTGCTATTGCTAACTGGTACCTTTGGAGTGCCCAACTGCAACTTGTATAACTTGTTGCTTCTTACCCCAATTTGTTTCGTAGACTTCCAAATCCGATGCTTAATGTACACCTTGGACCCTCGAAAGTAGACATCATATCCCTTATCCTGAAGAGTTGAAACTGAAATAAGGTTCATCCCTATACTTGAGACATGCAACACTCCTGTAACAATAGTACTCTTTCTTGACTCCCTCTAAAAAGTAACTGCCCCTCTCTCGACTGGAGTGCACTTGGCCTTGTTGCCCATATGAATCTGGAAGCCAATCTCCTCTTCTTGGTAACTAGAAAAGTATTCTTTAACCCCCGATTGCATAATGGATAAAGTACCTTTTGATCATAAGCCCACCTTCCAACAATACTCTTGATAAATGGGTGAGGAAGCATATGACTGATGCAGATGGCAAAGATATGAATGGCACGTCACATTGGCTACAAAGTGGCTCTCAGGGGCTACTGGCTGGAACAGATGACTAGGAGAAAGGTTTCTTCTAGGATTCACCCACTTTTGGTGGGTAACATAACCAAAAGTTTAATTTTGCAGCATTAATCCTTCATCTCATTATCTTCGCCTAACATTAGTATGTAAACATTTTTTAGCATTCTGAAACTCATGCACATTTACACATAAAATATACACCAAATGTAGAAGGGGAGTGACCCATGACGTTGCTCCAAACAATATATTACAAGATGTAATCTTTACATGTATGTCATTATCATGGATCGAGACCCTACCCAAGTCACCTGGTTATATACAACAAAATACACACAAAACTTGCCACAAAAAGGTTGTTGCAACTTGATCCACCCTATCGCAAGGTCACCCACATGGTTCGACTGTTAGAATGACTTGCTGGCTCACCTTCCCACTGAACGGATGGAAGAGCGATTACTCTCTCCCAAGCTTCCCTCATTTTGGTTGTGGCCCTCCTCATCTTGTCTATCTCAACTTGTGGCCCGATTGCTACTTGCACTACTCAACTAAGTGGATGATATGATGTGTGATGTGTTGTGTTGTTTCTCCCAACTTGTTTTCTCCTTTGTATGCTTATATGTGTTGTGGGGAGGCCAAGGGGCACGTTCCTTGGATTTCCACCACACGTTATGTCTCCATAAGTCAAGAATACCCTTGCACAAATGTTTTATCTACCCACTTCGGTTGAGCTGACCCATAGTTCATTTCGACTCGCCCATACTTTAGTTGAGTCGATGCACGATCATGACAAATCTCACCCACTTCAGATTGGTTCATCGCAAGGTCATCCCAACTGTGTCGCTTGTCACACTTTAAGGGGGCATGCATCCATTGCACACTACATCGTCTTGGCCTATGTGTGCCCACATGGTGCCATAAGTGAATTCGTCTTGAGTGTGTGCTTTCTCAAGCCTAGCTTGCCAAGTCGAGTCATCTCGGTTGGGCATGCGTGCCTGCCGTGACATCCAAGTGTGTTGATCGGTCATCTTGTGCACTCATGTTGCCTAATGGCAAGGAAACCCAAATTTGTCCAAAATGTCACAACTATCGTTGCATTTCTTGCAATACCATGTTGTTGCACTCGTATGGCTTTGGTGAAGTGTGAGCTCAACTTGAGGGCATTACATCCTCCCTCATTCAAAATAATTGTTGTCCTCAGCAATGCTCCAATTCATAACTACCTCAGTCACAAATCGTAGTGTTGCATCATGAATTATTACTCCCTGGATAATGTCTCTGTTTGCATCTACCAAAATCACTCCAACGTGTCCTTCATGTGTTGGATCCCCCTGTGGATCCTGGCTAATTAGGTCGTTGATTTGGTCATCACCGTAAACTCTATAAGAACTCATGTTGCTCAGACAACTACAATATCCTCGAACCTTAGATCATCCAAGCAACCCCATCACATATTCTCTCCAAGTGCATGTGGTACCTTGAAGGCACCCTACAAATGACTCGACATATTGATTACAACAATGAGCCAATGCTTGTCATGGCTCAATGTGAAGGTGACGTGTGGTAATCATGGCGACCACCACCTCCTCTAAGTTCCATTTAACATGTTGGAAGTACGCCTCCATAATTCTCCGTAGGCTACCTCAACAAGGGTGGATGAGAACCAATCCTACATTCCACTTCTTCTACAAGACGCTCCAACTGTAAATCACATGGTCAACCACCTCCTAAGTCACTTGTGGTTGACCCAACCTCTTCCCTGTCCTTATTGCTACAAAATCTGGTAGGCTTGGTCTCAAGCCTCGCTAGGCGAGGAGCCAGTGTTGATTTCTGGCAGCATCGGATGTGCTCTAAGCCTCACAATTTGCAGGGAGGCTAGGACACAGGTATTCTATAATACCCGGAAATCGTTTTGGGAAATTCCACACGGAGACAGTTTTATTAAAATAATTAATTATTTTTAATGGATGCCTAAGTCTAAACTTAGGAAATTAAAATAATTAAAGGGTATTAATTAAACTGGGTGTGAAACTTCTAGAAGAAGACGAGGATCAAGTCAAAATGATATGAGCCATTGATTAGAATCTAATCTGGGTCGTTGATTGATCAACGAGAGGATTATAAGAAGAGGCTTGATGGGCATTTGGAAAATACATCGAGTGAGAGATCAGAGATCGATTTTCTCAAGAGAGCAATGTAGCAGTTGTCGGAGAAGGTGATCGAGGAGATTTCTTGCAGTGAGGGGTAGGGATAATTTTCCGGAGGAAGTTTTCTTGATCTAGAGAGTGCAAGGCAGAGAAGGCAAAGAGTAGTCCGGAGAGACAGCGCTGGGCCACGTAGAGGCAGGGCAGAGCTATGCTGTGGCAGTGCAGAGCTTTAGAGGGATTCCATATTTTTGTTGGGGAATAGTCGGGATCTAGTGCCGAAGTTGGGGTGTGAGATCGGGAGGCCAGAGGGCCAAATTTTCCAACGAGCAGAGGATAGAGAAGAGGTGTAGTGCAATCCCAACACCAGTTGCAGTAACTGCGTGGGTATGATGCAGCACTACGTAGAGATTGCATAGAGATAGGGCAGAGGCTCATCTCCAGCGCAGATAAGTGTCGGATTTCCCAGTGACAGGGTGAGATCTTCTCACTATCTTTTTGTCTAGTTAGATCTCTGTATCGGATTTCCAATTTGGGCATCCGAAGAGTTGTACTTAGAAATTACTGCATAATAATACAAACCCTCAGCTGTTGCTCCGGTTTCCCCGCATTGGGTTTTTTCGGGGACATTTGTCCAAAAACAACGGTGTCGATTGTGTGCGTGTTCATTTCTTCTTGCTCAGTTCTTGTTTTTGCATATAATTTAATTAGTGAAGGTTGCAGTCGTATTTACTTCAATATTTACAGTGTAACATAGTAAATAACTTGCATGAATTATCAAGTAGGAGAAGCAATATCAATTTGCTGCAGTAGAGATTTGGGTCTCCAAAATTTGACATGGTATAAGAGCGTAGGTGAAGCAAGAGAGCAGATTGGAAGAGCCTAGCGTTGAAGAGAAGGAAGGAGATCGAAGTTTTGTGTAGACAACAGATCGAATCCCTAGAGGGATTGCGCAATCTAGGCTAGGAGGGCAAGATTCTCAAGGAATATCTATCTCTAAATGAGTTGACAGAGAGGTAAGATTTCCAGATCGATATTTTTCAGCGGCAGAGGGAGCAACGCAGCAGAAGCTTTAGCGCAAAGCAGTCTTTAGGTGAGACGCAATTTTCTGCAGCAGTTGTTGGGGAAGAAAAACGTCAAAAGGAGGAGACACTTTTTGAGGGAATTTCTTCCTCAAAGAATCCCTAGCTAGAGAAATCGATTTCTCAATTGCTGAGCAGAGGAGCAAATCTACTAACACCAGCAGGGAGTGCGTAGGCCAACCTAGCAGCAGCGCAAAGGAGAGAGGAGGCAATTTGACATTTTGTTGGTAGAGATGGCAATATGGACTGAGAGATCAAGATCAGTTGGACAAAGCATCCAACTATGTGATCTGGAAGGTTAGGATCTCATGCCTTCTGGATGAGCATAATCTCAAAGCCTATGTCGATAGTGTTGTAGTTGGACCTGCAGATGCGGATCCACTAAAGAAGTAGAAGGTTGAGATGGCGAAAGCCAAGTGGTTGATCCTCAACGGAGTGAGGGATCACGTTGTATGTCACATTGCTAGCAAAGGTCCGACCAAGGAGATGTGCGATGCTTTGGCTACGTTGTATTAGGGATCTTCCGAGTAGTGGAGATGTACTTGGAGGAGAAAATGAGATTCACGAGGATGCAGAAGAGGGAATGCATTGATCCATTCCTATCGAAGTTTCAGGAGGTCCGAGACTTGTTGGTAGTTGTAGGATTAATGCCTTAGCCCACCGACATGTTGAGGTTGGCCCTGAATTCAGTCTCAGAAGAATGACAAGTGTTTGTCCAGAGTATCCTGGGTAGAGAGAGATTTTTGGATTGGGAAGGGATGTGGGCTGCTCTTCAGCAGAAAGAGATGAGGCGAGACTTAGTAAAGTGCAGACTTGATAGCAACAACAGTAGTGGGACGAAGCCCAAGGAGGAGGAAGAGAATGTAGCCCTTGCATCAAAGGGGCAGCAGGAACAGCGGAGGTGAAAGAGGGACATCGGTGTGGTGAATTTGGTCACTACGCAAGACAGTGTCCTCTCAAGAAGAAGGACAAGGACGAGAAACATGATTTGTAGGCTGCAACCGCTAAGATGAGGAGGATTTTGCCATGATTGCCCAGATACTTCTAGGGGAGAGGTGGGGCGATCTAGTACTGTAGTTCGAAAGAACCACAGATGGGCAGGATCCTTGAGGAGTCCACCTCTTGGATCAAGACCTTGCTACAGGAGCCCATAGTCAGTAGTAGTAAGATGGGCCCGTGTCAGGGGGTGCAGTCAGGTGCCAGAGTGACAGATGCAGTGGCTAGTTGCAGTCAGATACTGAGCAGCGCAGAGCTCGTGTTGACAACAGTGTAGTGGGCACAGAGAAGAGACAACAACAACATAGAGACTTCAGTGACAACGTAGAGGCTAGTAGCAGTTAGAACTCGGATGACGAATGCATCATATTGAACACAATTGGTTCAAAATTTTGGATGTTTTTCCATTGCAGTTGTTGCAGAAGGCAACAACAACAGTTGGAGCTAAGTTGCAGTGCAGATGCAGTTGGTAGCAACATGCAAATTTTGCAGCAACACGGATCTTTCTCAAACATGCATAGGCCAAGAACATCTTGATGGCTTCCGTCCTGATGACGAGTGCAAATGTCTCTTCGAATTCTATACCTTCAACCTGCGCATACCCTTTGCAGACCAGTCTTGCCTTGTTTCTAGTGACCTGTCCATCCTCATTCAACTTGTTTCTGAAGGCCGATTTTGTACCAATGAATTTTTTATCCTTCAGTCGTGGAACCAATTCCCACGTGTCATGCTTTTCAATTTGATCAAATTCTTCATTCATGGCTGCTATCCAATGTTCACATGACTAGCTTCTTCAAAATTGCTAGGCTCATATGTGTATAAGAGTGCAAGGTGTGCTTGTTCTGGCATGCGTATCTGACGATTTCTTCTGGTTCCTATGCCTTCATTGGTGCCCCCAATGATTTGATCTGAAGGATGGTTCTTTTGATACCATTTCTTGGGAGTCTTGGAAAGTGCCTGCTGATTATTTCCTGTCTCCTCCTGGTTGGTAGTTGTTTCTTCATTTGATTGTTCTTCCTTTGGGGCTTCCTCTTTGACCTTTTCTAGTCTTGCTTCTTTTGTCTCTGTTTCGCTTGAAGATGAGCTTCCTTGTTTAGCCTTTGGTCCATGAACTTCATCAAATGTTACATTGATGCTTTCAACTATCCAGTTGAGTCTCTGATTATAACATTTGTATGCTTTAATTTTGCATGAGTATCCAACAAAAATGCCTTCATCTACTCTAGAGTCAATTTTTCCATTCTTTTAGTCTTCCCTTTTAGTGTAGCATTTGCTAGTCTTCCCTTCCATAGTTCATATAGAGTTTTATCATAGTTGCTTCTAAGCAATCATCCGTTCAATATGTGCACTGTTGTAGCTACTACTTGAACCCATAATTTGGTGTCCAATTTTGAATCATTCAGCATCGTTCTGGCCATCTCTTTTACAGTTCTATTTTTCCTTCTGATGACCCCATTTTGTTGAGGTGTCCTGGATGCTGAAAATTGCCTCTTTATGCCATGTTTCTTACAGAAGTGCTGAAATTATTTGGATGTGAACTCACCTCAATTATATGATCTCAGACATTTGATCTTCAAATCAGTTTCATTTTCAACCATTTCCTTGTAGATTCTAAAACATTCAAATGCTTCAAACTTCTTTAGAAAACTGACTGTTGTCATCTTGGTATAATCGTCAATTATCAGCATGAAGTACTATTCACCATTCAGTCCCTTGGTCTTCATTGGTCCACATAGATCAGTGTGTACCATATTTAATGGTTTTGATGTGGAGTGTTCTTTGGTCTTGAATTCAACCCTTGCCTGTTTTCCATGCTTGCAATGCTTACACAAAGTGTTGGCTCAGTTTGAAATCTGTGACATCTCTCTCACGACTTCCTTTTTACTGATTCCGACAAGATTGTCAAAGTTTATGTGTCCCATCTGTCTCTTCCAGAGCCAACTTTCATCTTATTTTTCCAAAAAACATCTTTTGTTAATAGTCTCATCCAAAGTGTATATGTCATTTGGAATCCTAGTTGTAGTTGCCACTAGTTTGCCAGGTTTCTCTCTGCTTATTTCACATTTTTTTGAGTCAAAGAGTAGCGTGTGTCCTTGATCACACATTTGACTTATGCTCAATAGACTATGATTCATATTTTCTATGAGTAGCACATCTTTTGCTATAGCATCCTTGCCTCCAAGCTTGACTGTGCCTGTTCCTATAACGTTTGCAGATTTGTCATTCCCAAAAGATACTGTTCCATCCTTTCCTTTTGTTAAAGATACAAATTTGTTTCTATCTTCGGTCATATATGTTGAGTAGCCACTATCAACATACCACACATTCTTCTTGCTTTGAGCTTTTAGGGCAAGTGCACAACTCAGTTTTCTGCTTCCAGACCTTTTGAGGAGCATTTTGATTTTGTTGTGATTCTCTTGGAGGAGTGGCTAACTTGTAATCTTTAGCCAAATGTCCAAGATTGTTGCATTTATGGCATTCCACTTCATTGCTTAAGTATCCAAACCTGTTATAATTTTGCTTGTAATCTTCTTGAGAATTTCTGGGATAATTGTTCCTGGAGTAGTTTCCAAAGTTGCCTTTGTTCCTATTATAGGCTTCGCAATTTATAGCTTCATGTCCAAAATGTCCGCAAGAATAACAAACACCAAAAAATATGGTTTGATACTTGAGAGGAGTAGATCTTCGGGATGTTGTTCTCCAAGAACATTCTTCTTGAGATTTCTTCAATGTGAACTATTGTTCATGTGCCTTTTGTTTTTTTGGGAAGCTTTTGTCCTTCTTGATGGACCCTTTAATGATTTCTGCATAAGTTTTCTATTCATCTCCCTTCTCTGTTGTTGAGGAACTCGAGCCTTTCACAAATTTTTCCTTGTAACCTAATCTTCTTTTGCCATTGCATGGCCTTTAACTGCTGATGATTTCATCTAATGCCTTGGAGTTGTTTGCAAAGTTCTGTTGGACATTTATTTTTTGTGCTTCCTTCCGTAGAAAATATACTTCTGCCTCTAAATCTTCCTTTGCCTTGTTGCTTTTTTTAGTTCTCTTTTGAGTGATTCTTCAATTTTTCTGGCTTCTTCCAATTGCACTTTAAGACTTACAATGGTCTCTTTTGATTCTTCAGTCTTCTTATTAAGGATTCTGGCATGTTCCTTCAATTCCTTTAGTTCAACTTCTAGTGATTTGACATTTCCTTTTTCCATCTTGAGATCTTTTGTCACTCTTACAATCTCCTTTCGAATTCCACCTCGTCCATCTCTTCTTCATCATCTTCTTCCTCTTCAGGGGCTTCCTTCCCATTGTCCTAGCCATGAATAACACTCTTCTTGTGTCATTCTCTTCACCACTATTGCTTTCTTCTTCAGATGAGGAGTTGTCTTCTTTAGAATAAAAGCTTTTCTTAAAGCCTTTCCTTTGACCTTGCTTGTTGAATATTCTTTGATTTTTCTTTCCTTTCTTGGGTGCTTCTTCATCGTTAGAGTTCTTATGAGGACACTTAGCAGCAAAATGACCAATCTCACCACAATTGAAACATATTAAGGGAAGCTTACCCCTGAATTTACTTGTTCCTCTTTTCAACTTTCTCACACAATTAGCAACTTCTTCGTCTGAGTATTCGTCTTCGAGCTTGGTTTTGATTCTTGTTTATTTTTCCCGGTCTTCTTGGATGCTGTGAAGGTTGCTTCTTTGTAGGATGGAATTTCTTGTTCGATTCTCATTTCGTACGCTGTGAGTATTCCATGCAACTCATCCATGCTGAGATTTCCTAAATCATCTCTTTCCTCTAGCACAGAGACTTTAGCATTGAACCTCATTGGAAGTGATCTTAGTACCTTTCGAACAACTACTTTGCTATCTATTGGTTCTCCCAGTCCTTCTATGGCATTCACTACTTCATCAATGCGGAGAAAATAAGCAACATTGTTTTCATCTTTGTTCATTTTCAATTGCTCAAATTTACCTTGGTAGGTTTGGAGCTTGGCCTCCTTTACCTTCTTGTCCCCTTCATATATATTTCAGAGCTTGTCCCAAATTTCTTTCGCTGATTTGCAGTGCATCACTTTAACATATATAGATTCTGTAAACCATTCAAAATGGCATTTTTAGCTTTACCATTGTTTTCATAAAGCTTTTGGCCATTAATATTTGTAGGAGGGATTGAAGGTTCTTGGTATTTGGTCAACACAACATTCCAAACATCAAATCCTTGTGCTTGAAGGTATGCCTTCATCCTTCCATTCCAAAATGCATAGTTGTTCCCATTAAGTACTGGAACTCCCGGCTTTGTCCACTCCATGATCTCCTTCCAGTGGTTAAACTGTTAGTGAAGGAACCTGCTCTAATACCAATTGTTGGAAATACTAAGAGGGAGGTGAATCAATATTTTTTATCAATTAGTAACTTATTAATCTTTTCAGAGCATTAACAATATATAAAGCATCAACACATCAAGAGAACAATGCACAAGAAGTTTTTAGGTGGAAACCCTTCTGGGAGAAAAACCATCGAACACTTTTCTAATAATTTTGTGAGTACATAAAATACTTCAGCTACAACTGAAAGGGAAGCCCCAACTCCCTAGTATTCTAAAAAAGTGTTCAATTTTCTTGCTCCAACTGGAAGGATGCTCCAATGCCTTGGTTTTATCAGCGTCTATTTAAAGGATGCTCCAACACCCTTGCAAGCTCCAACTTGCCCTAGCACCACCCTACCACCTTGAAGTGTTTCTAGGCCACAACCTGAAGGTGACTTCAACCACCAGCCTAACACCACTAGACCACCCTGAAAATGATAATGAATTTAACAACTATTGTGGGATCCCATACCAGGGACAATGACCCACTTACAATGAGTAGACTTTTGCAAACTATTTTGGGCTCTCGTACTAGGGACAATGACCCACTTACAATCAATACTGTTATAACAATGAAATCCCTACAATGTAACCCTTACGATAATGACAAAAGAAAGGTATGCCTTACAACTTCAAAACCCTTACTCCAAAAACCCTACTGCAAATGAAAAAAACCCTTGTTGCAAGTGCAAAACTTCAATGATAAGATAGTGTAACTATTACTACTATACTGTTGTAAGATGATATCTGGAAGAAGCTTTTATCGCTACAAAATGATTAGTCAACTAAATATGAAACCCTTACTGCCTGCTACAAAAGATAAAGCACAGCTACAAAGTGTTGCAAGATGTAATTGTCAACCCTTAACTACTGTAGCAAAAATATGATGATACACACTGCAGCAAACAACCTTACTTAACAATCTGGACTTCAATGGAATCTTCAACTAGTAACCTCTATCCTCTATCTTGATTGCAGGAGAACACTATATTGTAGCTACAAGAATCAATAATTTGCAAGATGCGACATACCTCCAAGTGTTGTTACTTCACTAACACTGTCACTATATAGGTTAGGACTGTTGCGTAAGTTACAATAATCTTCCAGTAAGGTCGTCTTAATGCTTCATTTAGGCCGGCTTGATTGGATTTGTAGGCACATGTATAAATATGTACCTAACAAGTCATTCAAGGCAACAAATTCTAGACAATACAAGTTTCAGGACAATGATTCCAAAAGCACACCAAGACTAGGCTGAAAACCTTCAGAACAATGATCACATTGATTGGAGAAATTTTTGTGCTGTAGGTGTCTTTGTATTACTAACAAGATTTGGGTTTAGGCACTTGTTGTTTTAGGCCTAAACAATCCAATACAACTTCAAAAAATAGGCCGCATGCTTCAAGATGCCTTAGGAGGGTTCTCCTTGACTTTTCAGAATGCCTTGATCTTAACTTATTCCAACAGACTTTATGTACACTTCTTCAAATAGTCGTATGATGCATTTGTTTTAGGTGCTTCAGACAAATAAGGCCTTAGTTAGTTTACATCATCTCTGAGAATGGTGATTCACTGCCCGAAAGGAGGCCTTGCTTCATTGGTTTTAATGATCCACAAAGACCCACCTTTATGCTTAGATTTTGATGCCCTAAAGAGGGATGAGACCCTTCTTCTTGCATGAGAGACAAATGATTCCCATAACCAATGCCAAAAACCACAATAGTTAGTTGTTCCTTAGGGCTAATGTGCACACAAGTCTGCTTCAATGTGTATATTACTTAGTCCTCTTAAGAAGGAAGGCCAAATGGCCTTGTAGCAATCATGTACCAAAATAAAGCACTTCGCTAGTTTGAAACGCCACAGAAACAAGAGTCCGAGCCTCAAAAATAACCCCATGTCTTCAAGATGAACCAATGAATCCTTGAACCTTATGCCAAAACAAATACAATGCGTTCCAGACTACCCTCTCATATGATCTAGCAATACTTCACAGGGGCAGAAAATAAATTCAGAGCAAGACCAATGCATTTTGTTGAAATTTGGTACCGGAGGACAGGTGGTTCCCTTAGGCTTTGATCTTTGGCCTAGGGAAAAGTGTCCAAAAGAATTTAATTTTTCTCCTAAAGTGACTTTATAATTTTATAAAGTTAAATCTAATTTAAAAGTGACTTTAAGTGATAAAGTTACTAAGTCTAATTTTAAAGTGACTTTTATAAAGTCAATGAAAAATTAGAAAGGAAAAGTGACTTTGGAAATAAATGACTAAGTGGGTCTTTATTAAAGTGGGGTGAATTAAAAAATAAAAAGTGAGATTTGAATGAGCATTTAATCTCAGCTTTAGATCTCAATCTATTTCAGCCATTGGATTTAGGGATCACCCAAAAGTCACTTGGATCACCCAAAAGTCACTTGGGGTTAGATTAAAGGAGGAAAATGAGGAAAAGGTCATTCAATTCTTTCATGAGCAGATTGAGAGAAGGAGAGCAAGAGAGCAAGGGAGATTTCTGGACAGTGAGCTGCGGAGTTTCAACAGGGTGGAGTTTCAGCAAGTCTGTACAGCGGAGTTTTAGCAGGGCGGAGTTTCAGCAAGGCTGAGATAAGTTGTAAAAGTTTGCTTGCTGATTTTTGCTGAATATTTATCTTACTGTAAAAAGGCATTTTCTAGAAATAAGAAGAGCTCTCAAACTGGTTTTCCCCAAGAGTTGTAGGGGGTTTTTCCAGGGTCACATTGACCAAAAATCTCAGTGTTTAAATGTGTTTTAATGGCTGTTTATTACTGCTGATTTTTGTTTCTGCAATTTCCAGCATTCTGTAAAATTTCCAGAATTTGTGTTTTCAACAAATTTTTTTTTTTTCCAGCTTGTTAAATGGTATGGTTATGGGAAAAAGCATTTAACTATATGGGAGAAATAAGGAGAAACTGAAAACCGGGGTGGGAAAGCAGAAATTTCTACATGGTATCGGAGCTTGAGTGCTGAAGAACAGTTTGGGACAACAAAAGGAAAAAATTATAGCTGTTGATTTTTCACTCAGAAAATTCCAGCAAGCTGATTTTTTTCATAAACAACAGTTTTATCTTTACTACAGCAGTGCTATTTTTCAGTTTTAGGACAGCAGGATGTCATTGGGATTGAGGGTGGAGGATAGGCTGGATGGGCATACAAATTACAGCGTTTGGAAGGAGAGAATGCAGAGTATCTTTGAGGAGGCAGAAGTCTGGGATATCATGGTGCATACCACACAGAACCCTGTTGTTGTGCCTACTGATGCTACTCAGTTGACAGCTTATAATAAAAAGAACAACAAGGGTAAGAGACTGATTCTAGACGGAATCAAAGACCATTGCATTTCTCATGTGAGAGGAAAGAGCAATGCCCATGAGATGTGGACAGCATTGTCCAATCTCTACCAGAGTACCAATGAGAACCAGAAGATGGTCTTGAAGGAGAAGCTGAAGAACATTAAGATGGGTAATGATAGTGCAGCTGGATATCTCACAAAGATTACTAATGTGAGAGATGAGTTGGCAGCGATTGGAGAGGCCATTCCACCCACTAAGTTGGTGCGGATTGCAGTGAATGGCCTCCCCCGTTCATGGTTGAACTTTGCTGATGGGGTTTGTGCACATGAGACCTTTCCCACATGGGAGAGGTTTTGGGATGATTGCATTCAGACAGAGATCAGGAAAGGTCAGCTTGGGGCAACCAAGCCAGTTGAGCAGGATGAGGATGTAGCACTGGTGGCAGGAGGCAAGAAAGGCAAAGGGAAGAAGCAGGCTTCCACAAGCAGTGGTGGGGGCAAAGGCAAAGGGAAGAAGCAGGCTTCCACAAGCAGTGGTGGGGGCAAAGGCAAAGGTAAAGGTAAACAGGGGAACACACAGAAGGACCATTCCAAGGTGAAGTGTTGGAATTGTCAAAAGATGGGACACTATGCAGTTGTGTGTTTGGAGAAGAAGAAGAAGAAGGGGAAGAACCAGGACGTGGCAGCTTCAGCAGAGATTGAGGACTTTGCAGGTCGTTTTGACCGGGAGTTTGCGTTCACTACGTGTGAGTCCTCTAGTGCAGGATCACCTGCCACACAGGTTCAGAGGGAGCATGCTTTTCCCTCGATTAGCGGAGCATCTTCAGGTATGTGGTATGTGGACAGTGGGGCTTCACGTCACATGACAGGAGTCCGTGAGTACTTCTCAGAGCTTTCAGAGAGTGGCACTGATATAGAGGTAGTACTCGGTGATGACAGAGTTGTTAGAGCAGTCGGGGTGGGGACACTGACATTTCAGAGGGAGTCCAAACCTCCCTTGAAAGTGTCAGATGTTCTTTATGTGCCAGGGATGAGGAAGAACCTCATATTCGTCTCAGCTTTGGAGGACAGAGGATATGAGGTACTGTTCAGGGGAGGACAGGTGTTGATGTATCCCAGGGGCACTGCAGCTGATTCAGCTAGAGTGATAGGTGTACGCCATACAAAGGTGTACAAGTTTGCATTCCAGCCCCTTTTGGCATTGAGCAGTAGTACCGACAGCAGAGCTAGCAATTCTGAGCTGTGTGAGATTTGGCACCGCAGGATGGGACATATGTATCATGGAGCCTTGAGGACATTGCGGGAGATCACTACAGGTGTGCCAGATTTCAATACTGATCACTTTGATACTTGCAGAGGTTGTGCGATGGGCAAGTTTGCCAAATCCCCTTTTCCCAGCAGTGACAACAGAGCGACTGGGATACTTGATTTGATTCATTCTGATGTGAGCGGTCGGATGTCTCATGTTTCCTTGAGTGGATATGAGTACTATGTTTTATTCATTGATGATCACTCCAGGAGGACCTGGATTTATTTTTTGAAGACCAAGAGTGAGGTCTTCAAGCGGTTTCAGGAGTTCAGAGCTCTTGTGGAGACACAGACAGGTCGAAAGATCAAGTCCCTGAGGTCGGAAATGGAGGAGAGTACACCCTTGGAGAGTTTGTTGACTATTGTGCGAAGGCAGGCATTAGGAGGGAGTTCACTGTTCCTTACAACCTCCAGCAGAACGGGGTTGCAGAGAGGAAGAACAGATCCATCATAGGAGCTGCCAAAGCCATGTTACGTGATCAGGGGTTGCCATTGTTCTTGTAGGCAGAGGCCTGCAACACAGCTGTTTACTTGCAGAACAAGAGTCCGCATCGTGCCTTGGGGCACATGACTCCGGAGGAGGCTTTCTCTGGGAAGAAGCCTGATATTGGTCATCTTCATATCTTTGGATGCATTACATACTCCTATATACCCAAGGAGAAGAGGACCAAACTAGAGCCCACCGCAGAGAAGGGTATCTTTGTGGGCTACAGTGAGACCTCAAAGGCCTTTCGGATTTACATTCCTGCACAGAGGAGAGTTGTTGTCAGACGGGATGTGAAGTTTGAGGAGGACAGGGCCTTTAGGAGTTCACGGGAGTTAGAGTATCTGGATCAGCCAGACCCTCAGCAGTAGTTGAGTCAGTCGCAGGGATCCAGTGGGCAGGGATCAGGAGGATCAGGAGGTACATCTATGAGGATGTCAGGTCCGTCAGTGAGCAGTGGCTCACCGAGCCAGAGGGGTGGTGCTCCGGGCAGCATGCAGAGCAGTTCACTAGGGAGTCCACTGATGGACAGTTCACACGGTACCTCAGCTTCTACAGGTTCAGGTGCAGGCAGGAGGACAACAGACAGACAGTCAGGAGTTCAAGCTCTTGATGATGATGAGGAGGAGGAGTTTCATTCTCCGGTGGGAGAAGTGCACTCAGGGAAGAGGAAGCCCAAGTGGCTTTAGGACACCTTGAGAGATGCCTCATCTGTTGCTGAGCCGAAGAGGCCGGTCAGAGAGAGTAGACCACCTGAGAGGTTTTATAGCTATATGGCGATGGTTACCAGCGTCCTTGACTCTGAGCCTTCTAGCTATGAGGAGGCAGCTAGCCAACAGGTCTGGAGAGAGGCCATACAGGAGGAGTATTCTTCTATCATGAAGAATGATGTTTGGGAGGTGGTGCTGAGGCCTGAGGGCAAATCCGTGGTTACTTCCAGATAGCTTTACAAGGTAAAGCATGCTGCAGATGGCAGCATTGAGAAATTCAAAGCAAGGTTTGTGGCTAGAGGGTTCTCCCAGGTAGAGGGAGTTAATTATGAGGAGACCTTCGCTCCCATGGCTCGATATACTTCGATCCGCTCCATTATATTGATAGCAGCAGAGATGGGTTGGAAGATCCACCAGATGGATGTGAAAACTGCATTTCTCAATGGCTTCATACAGGAGGAGGTGTACATTGAGCAGCCATAGGGCTTTGAGGTGTGTGGGAAGGAGTCCCATGTGTGCAGACTGAAGAAGGCCCTTTATGGCCTGAAGCAAGCTCCCAGAGCTTGGTACTCCAGGATAGATACATATTTGCAGGGGATGGGTTTCACAAAGAGTGAGGCAGATCCGAACCTTTACTTTATTGTGATTGGTGAGGAGCCTCTCATTCTGGTGCTGTATGTGGATGACTTGGTCATTACAGGTGCAGAGAGACTCATAGAGCACTGCAAGAGAGATCTTGCGATGGAGTTTGAGATGAAGGACATCGGCTTGATGCATTACTTTTTGGGCTTGGAGGTGTGGCAGGAGGAGGGGCATTTCTTCCTGGGGCAGGGGAAGTATATTGTGGACATCCTTAGCAGATTCCACATGGAGGATTGTAGACCCATGTCGACATCGATGATCACCAACTGGAAGAAGCTTCATGCTTCGGATTCCGAGTTGGTGGATCCCACATTGTACAGGCAGCTGATTGGTTCCTTGATGTATTTGGTCAACACTAGACCAGATATTTGTTTTGCAGTCAACACGATGAGTCAGTTTATGTGTGAGCCTAGGAAGGTTCATTGGGTGGCTGCAAAACAGATTTTGCGGTACTTGCAAGGAACAGTGGATTATGGTCTGGACTGCAGGCAGGGAGATGGAGTGAGATTGGCAGGATACACTGATTTTGATTGGGCAGGTTGTGCTTCTGATAGGAAGAGCACTTCAGGGTGCTGTTTTGGGTTGGGTTCAGCAGTAGTGTCATGGTTCAGCCGGAAGCAGCAGTCAGTAGCACTGAGTTTAGCGGAAGCGGAGTATATGGCAGCCAGTCTAGCTAGTTGTGAGGCTATCTGGCTTCGCAAGATGTTGTTTGGCTTATTTGGTCAGCCGTTGAGACCTTCAGTGATTTACTGTGATAATCAGAGTTGCATTAAACTCACGGAGAATCCAATATTTCATGACAGGTCAAAGCATATCGGGATCAGATATCATTTCATCAGAGACTATGTTCAGAAGGGAGCTGTGAAGCTTGAGTATATTTCCACTGATGAGCAGGTTGCAGATATTCTTACCAAGGCCTTACCACGGGGCAAGCATGTCTACTTTAGAGACAAGATGGGTGTGGTGAGGAACACCTTCCTCGGTAAGAGGGAGTGTTGAAATTTGGTACCGGAGGACAGGTGGTTCCCTTAGGCTTTGATCTTTGGCCTAGGGAAAAGTGTCCAAAAGAATTTAATTTTTCTCCTAAAGTGACTTTATAATTTTATAAAGTTAAATCTAATTTAAAAGTGACTTTAAGTGATAAAGTTACTAAGTCTAATTTTAAAGTGACTTTTATAAAGTCAATGAAAAATTAGAAAGGAAAAGTGACTTTGGAAATAAATGACTAAGTGGGTCTTTATTAAAGTGGGGTGAATTAAAAAATAAAAAGTGAGATTTAAATGAGCATTTAATCTCAGCCTTAGATCTCAATCTATTTCAGCCATTGGATTTAGGGATCACCCAAAAGTCACTTGGATCACCCAAAAGTCACTTGGGGTTAGATTAAAGGAGGAAAAGGAGGAAAAGGTCATTCAATTCTTTCATGAGCAGATTGAGAGAAGGAGAGCAAGAGAGCAAGGGAGATTTCTGGACAGTGAACTGCGGAGTTTCAGCAGCGGAGTTTCAGCGGGGCGGAGTTTCAGCAAGTCTGTACAGCGGAGTTTTAGCAGGGCGGAGTTTCAGCAAGGCTGAGATAAGTTGTAAAAGTTTGCTTGCTGATTTTTGCTGAATATTTCTCTTACTGTAAAAAGGCATTTTCCAGAAATAAAGAAGATCTCTCAAACTGGTTTTCCCCAAGAGTTGTAGGGGGTTTTTCCAGGGTCACATTGACCAAAAATCTCAGTGTTTAAATGTGTTTTAATGGCTGTTTATTACTGCTGATTTTTATTTCTGCAATTTCTAGTAGTCTGTAAAATTTCCAGAATTTGTGTTTTCAGCAAATTTATTTTTTTTCCAGCTTGTTAAATGTATGGTTATGGGAAAGGGCATTTAACTATATGGGAGAAATAAGGAGAAACTGAAAACCGGGGTGGGAAAACAAAAATTTCTACACATTTGATGCACACCAAGTGATGGAGATGTAGAGCCTTTATTTAGATTTTTGGAGGTGACTAATGGGAGCTAGATGACATGAGTATTGGAGGGAAACATGAATTTGAAATTCAATTTTTTGGAGCCAAAACCCTCAGTATCCTTTGGCTGAATTATTATTCAACTTTTGATACCAATTTTTTTTATTTAATTTATTCTTAATAATAAGACCTTGTTTGACTTCAAGACTATGCCAAATGATAAGATGCCACATCATCAACTTTTGGAGTTTTTGCCCACAAGTTGGGGGCTTCATCTTCAAACAAGGATATCTCTCAAATCTTGAGGGCTCTCGTGGCATGCCACATACCACTGGAATCAACTTGACGAGCATAATCCAACAAGGATGTTTTAGACTCGAAAAACTATGGTTTTCCATGTCATTTTGGTTTACAAAGGCATGGCATCTTCTGGTGTTGCTTGGGTTGACTTTAATGACAACCACATCTCAACAATGTCAATAGTTAGCATTACTCCCTTCAATGTAACATGAAAGGGTGGCTGATTTGAGTCACTACATGATTAACTTGCAGTTTGCGCAATGCTATGGAGAATTTTGTTTTGCCCCTCAGACTGATCATTTTGATGGAAACAACCTCATTATTGGAAGTGTCCTGAGCCATGCACACAACTCAAAAACTGTCATATCCCAAAAGTAGAATAATCTCGTTATGCTCGTCTAATTCAAGCAGTATCACTTGTATGGGTATATCTTGTCTAGATATTCCTGTTGCACCTTAAATTTTCTCTTGCATGGAGCCAAATTCGTAAATTGCTCTGTAATAGTTGTGTAAATTGCAACCATTGTCTCGCACAGAGCTGTACTTGCTATATCTAAGTCTCTGGAGTAGGGAAATAAAATTCTTGAAATCTATGATATCTTTTATGAAATTATACTACAAATGAGGTATCGTCGTTTGTCATTGCAACAAATTTAGGCGTGCCATTCAGAATTCTATACTAGAAATGGCTTGTTAGGTTTCAAGATCTTCTACGACGATTTGTAGCAGACCCTTGAATAGTCAGAAGATTTTTCACTTTATGGTTGTAATTCGTCGAAGCATTTCTTTTTGGAGAATTTCTGGCTGGGAAAATTTACAATTTGTTTTGACTTCCTTGGTGTACTAACTTAGATATTGGATCTCCTGAAAAAGAAAATCATTGCAAGGAAACACATAAGCCATGACATTTTATTGTGTTTGATTAATGTTTCTTTACACCATAAATTTTCTTGCCAGTTATGCTAGTATAGCATTATTATCAGTTTTTCTTTATATCTTCGGCGAATTGTTTGCACCAAAATCTGAAGATTGTCTCTTCTAGTGGTGTTACTTCACTTAAACACTTAGTGGTTGTAACTAAGGCATATTGTATTGGGTGCAAAGAATGACATTTTATGTTTTGGCAGCAGTGCAAGATTTCAAGTAATTGGAAAATTGTTTAATGGCTAATCTCCATTCTGGTGTGTAAGATATTTATACTTGCATTTTATGTTAAATGATAGTTTGCTAAATAGTTGATACTCTTCATTTTTGGAATCTTCTATAACTGGGGTTTGTCTAGCCTTGTTCTAGCTTCCACCAAGATTGTTGTGCCTTTATTTTTGTTGAGACAATGGCCAAAGTTGATGGATTATTAGAGTTATTGAACACTCTAATCCTATCTACTGTTAATAACACAGTAAAAATTAGTAAAGCCACTCTTGCTGATATTAAAATCTATCTACGATATGCACAAGAGCAGATTGAGTTTCTCCAACTTGAGTCACAACTACAACAAAATGAGCTTCAATAGAAGAATCATCATTCTGAACTAGTTTTTGTTTAGAACAATTCTTTGTTTGAAGTTGACTCCCATCAACAACCAGAAATTGATCAGATTAGTGAGGCCATTTCAGGAGTAGATTTGTATGAAGATGTAGAGGTTCAAGTTGCACTTCCCAAGCCCATCATCAGGCCTTGGGAAGAGCTTATCAACAACAAGAACAAAATCAATCTTGGATATGACAAGGATGTTTCCTTTCACACTATGGACTATTCTAAACCCATCAAAGTTTTAGAGTGTTGGGTTTCTTCAAGACACCTCATCTTCACATGCTCCTCTTCCACAGTCACATCGGACTTGCAGATGCTGAAACTATAATCGAGTTGGCTGTGTCAAAGATCATTGTTTTGATCTTCACCCTTGTGAGTCTTGTGGTAAACATACTTATCATTCAAACAAATATTCCACAAATAAGACTCTTGTAAGACAAAATATTCATCTTTGATTGATCGCTTCTTGGCAATGGTGTTCAACTGTCAAGAAGATATATCGGTCATACCTTAGAGTTCAGTCTCGAGTATTGACACGTCTTGCATTGGATATCTCTTCATCTTCTCACCTTGTATATGATAGGGGTAATTGATGATCAACTACTAGATTCAAAGATAAATGAATCGAGCCTGAGCCATAGCCTAAACCAGAGCAAGTTGCCAAAGCATAAAGCCAAATTTAGAGTTGTAGCCAAAGATAGATTCATGCTCCATGAGCATGTTTTGGTTGGTGGATGGCCTTAAACCACCAACAACAGAAGACTTTGGTTTCTACTACATCAGTTTGTGTTAATCTTTAAACCATCATCAAGGAGCACTTCCACTTCGTAGAAGACTTCAACTTCTAGCTAGATTCAAAATTGTCCTAGGAATTGCTTCGAGCTTTAGTTCCAAAGTTGGTGGTAAGCCTTAAACCACTAGTGGTAGAAACTTCATGTTCTTCTTTTTCATTTGGTTTATGGTCTTCCTTAAACCACCTTTTTTAGAGAGCACATTCATCCATTGGCTTCCATGCACTTTTGTATTTCAATTCTCTTCTTGGACTCATATACACCCCTTTGGATTAAGGAGGGGAATGTTAGACACCTAATCCATTAGGGTTGGTCTGGACGAATGTGAATTGTGATGGGGAGTCCAAGAGACCTCTTGGAAGATGAAACTTAAGGTTCATTGTGATATGTATTTATGTGTATCATATTCTTAATTTGCATTCCACGATATCTAAATCCACTGTCTATTTTTGTGTGTGATTTTAACAATAGCTACCATCTGAATGCCATTAACATCCATACTTACAAAGTCAAGTTGCATCTTGTCCTGGTCCTATTTTGCTGTAGCCTTCTTCATAGAAACTGCACCTAAAACGTATAATACTCCAACTCTTGATGCATCCTCTTGCTCCAATTCAACCACCTTTTGCTTCAACAGATAGTTCTTTGCCAAATGCTCCTTTGTACATATCCAACATGAAAGGAGCTTCTTTTTCGTTGTGGTACCTACTTGCTTTTCTTCATCATCTTTCAAAGACTTCTTTCCTTGGTTGTTCTCCTTCTTGCCCTTATGACCACAACTTCCATCTTCCTTGCTTCCAGACTTCTCCTTGTGCTGAAAATCCAAAAGTTTATCTGTTGTAGTGATAGCCTTTGCAAGAATTCGGGCATTCTGCCTCCTCAATTCAATCTGTGCCCATGGTTGCAATCCATTGATCAAAATGGTACAACCGATTTTCATCTAACATCTCTCTGATCTCCAACATAAGGTCCAAGGACACCTTGTTGTATGCCTAAATCCTTCTCGTATGCTTCAAAGCCATAAGATGATTCTTGGCAAGCATGCTTGATTCCTTGGACCAAGCCGCACATACAAAGCTACTTTCGTTTTTTACTATGTCAGAATCCTCTCCATACCACTGATTACCAATTGTTCCAACCTCGTTCTCCACCATAACTTCACCGTCCTTGTGAGATACATAGCTACAACATTTGTTGTAGCTTCATCGGAGCATCCACTCATCTGATCCAAGTATTGCCCCACATCCCAATAGAAATTTCCTAACATCTTGGCACTTCTAGTCCCATCATATGGTTCAGGTTCCTTGATCTTAACTCTCATTCATGAATTGGATTGTTATGCTCTTGACCTGCAAGAAATTCTAGAATACCAGATATGTGAAGAAATACAACCCAAAACACATAATAAAATAAGAAAAAACAAGTATTTTATTATTCAGAGATAGATGCAATGTTCAATTGCCTCTTCGAGGGGGCAACCTCCAGCAGAGCAGAGCTCGATTACAAATAAGACTCGATGATCTTTCCCTTCTAACTACGACTATTTATAGCTAAATGACCTCCAACAACCTAATGACTAGTGGTCCTTTGCATAACATGGGTTAACCACTTTATTTATTAACTATGACCCATTTGCAACTAATTGTTGTCCCTTTCTTAAATGCGGGCCAACCACTTACAATTATTAATACAGGCTTTATTGACTCTTTAACTAGCTATGACTATGACTTGACCCCATTGGGTTTATTACATAAATAAAGGGGTTAGGGTTGGAACCTAACATGCCCTCCCCCATGAAAAGCAGCCTAGTCCTCAAGGCTGAAGCTGCGGAAACTGCTGAAGAATAGTGGTTGGTTCTCAGGTCGCATCTTCTGGAGAGGTGTCTTTCCACTTGACGAGGACTTCCTTGATCATACAACCACGTAGATGTCTTTCACGAGTATCGAGGACCTATTCTGGTTGGAGCCAGAGTGAACCTTCCTCATCCAATTCAGGTAGACTGGTTTGAATTCTACAATTGTTCCCCACCACTTTCTTGAGGCATGATACATGGAAGACTGGATGGATTTTTGAAGTTGGTGGCAAGGCCAACTTGTAGGCTACTGCTCCAATGCGCTGAAGTATTTGATAAGGTCCATAGAATTTTGGAGCTAGTTTATGGAAGCCCTTTTCTTTGAGTGATGTTTGCTTATATGGTTGCAGCCACAGGAATACCTGATCCCCTTCTTGAAATGTGCACTTTGAACGATGCTGGTCTGCCTATTGCTTCATTCGATTCTGAGCTTGATGGAGATTATCTTTGAGACGAGCTAGCATGGCAGCACGGTTCTGTAGGAGTTGATCAACTGCTTGCACCTTAGAACATCTAGGGATATAAGAAATAGGTGAAGGTGGGAGTTGGCCATACATTGCTTCATATGGTGTCATCTTGGTGGCTTCATGATAGTATTATACCACCATTCAGCTAAAGGTAGCCACTGTACTCATTGATGCTGCTTTTCTGAAGTGAAGCACCTTAGATATGTCTCCAAACATTTGTTGACTGCTTCTGTTTGACCATCGGTTTGGGGATGATAGGCAGTACTTAGCTGAAGTTGGGTGCCTTGTAGCTTGAAAAGTTCTTGCCAAAAATTGCTAGTGAAAGTCGGGTCGCGATCAGACACAATGGAAGTTGGCATGCCATGCAGTTTGAAGATCTGGTCCATGAAAGCTTGAGCCACCAAAGTGGGGGTAAATGGGTGGGGTAGAGCACAAAAATGAGCATATTTAGAAAGTCTGTCCACAACCACCATGATGACGGATTTGTTGCCCGACTTTGGAAGATCAATAATGAAATCCATGGAAACATCCGTCCAGACAAAGGCAGGGAGTGGCAATGGCTGTAAGGTTCCTGGTAACCTGACTGTTTCTCCTTTGTGGTGTTGACACACATCACATTCAGCTACAAAAGTAAGAATGTCATTTTTCATGCCAGTCTAAAAGAAAGAACGACGAGTGCGAGCATAAGTCTTCTGAAAGCCTGAATGCCCTGCAATGGGAGATGAGTGCAATTCTTCCAAAATGCGGGTTTTGAGGGTGGATGTTGGGGATATAACTACTCGACCCTTGTAGCGAAGAATATCATCCTTCCAAGAGTAGCCGATTGAGGAATTAGGATCTGCTCTCAAGTTATTAATAAGTTGGGAGAGAGAGGGGTGTGAAAGCCATTCCTTGCGGGATTCTTCAATCCAATCTGGTATGGGAAGAGAGATTGATAGCAGGGTGCTTTCATCCTCAAATTGGCGCAATAAAGCATCAGCTACTACATTGTCACACCCTTTCCTGTAAACTATCTCATAACCATATCCCAACATTTTGGATAACCATTTATTTTGCTATGGCGAGGATAGACGTTGCTCCAAAAAATATTTGAGGTTTTGATGGTTTGTGCAGATTTGGAAACGTCGCCCCAATAAGTATGGTCGCCAGGTATCTACTGCATGTAAGATGGCCATCATCTCTTTCTCATAGGTAGATTGACCCAGATGTTTCCCACTCAGTTGTTGGCTGGTGAAAGCCAAGGGTCGACCTTCCTACATTAATACCGCACCAATACTTGTACCGGAAGCATCACATTCAATTACAAAAGATTTAGTGAAATCCGGTAGTGCCAATACTGGAGTGGAACACATGGCCTGTTTGAGAGCCACAAATGCTACATCAGTCCAGAGAAATGAATTTTTCTTGAGAAGTTTAGTGAGGGGTC
Organism: Pinus tabuliformis; assembly: GCA_031772625.1. Taxonomy (NCBI): domain Eukaryota; kingdom Viridiplantae; phylum Streptophyta; class Pinopsida; order Pinales; family Pinaceae; genus Pinus; species Pinus tabuliformis. Next base: position 235,653,539 of record CM062806.1, on the reverse strand, counting down.
TAGCAATGCGACCATAATTGTGGATAAATTTGCGATAGTAGCCAGTGAAACCCAAGAATCCCCTCAAACTCTTCAATGTTTTGGGTTGGGGCCAATCTTGCATTCCCTGTATCTTTTTGGGATCAACACTGACACCTTAATGACCCACAATGTGTCCCAAATACTTGACTTCTTCCACTCCAAAAGAGCACTTGGACAATTTGACAAATAATTTGTGATTCGAGCAATTGCAAGATCAGGTCTACATGCTAAAGATGCGTTTCCCAGGCTAGGCTGTAGATGAGAATGTCATCAAAGAAGACGAGGACAAATTTTCGGAGATATTGTTTCAGCAGGTGATTCATGAGGCTTTGAAAAGTAGATGGAGCATTATAGAGACCAAATGGCATGGCCAAGAATTCATAATGGCCTTCATGAGTTTGGAAAGCAATCTTAGGAATGTCTACTTCTTTCATGCGTATTTGGTGATACCCAGAGCGAAGATCTAGCTTGGTAAAGAATTGAGCACCATGTAGTTCATTAAGCGGATCATCAACAACTGGAATAGGGAATTTGTCTTTGATAGTGAGCTTGTTGAGGGCCCGAAAGTCTAGACACATGCGCCATTATCCATCTTTCTTTAGCACCATGACCACTGGTGATGAATAAGGACTGATGCTAGGATGAATAACACTGACTTCCAGGAGTTCCTTGATAATTTTTTCAATTTCATTCTTTTGGGTGAAAGGATATTGATATGAGCGCACATTAGTTGGTTGGGTCCCTAGGACCAAAGGGATGCTATGATCATGTTCAACTTTAGAGGGTGGAAGCTCTTTAGGTTTGTCAAATACCTGCTGGTGGCGGTCTAAGGCCTGTTGCATCTTAGGATGAATATGAAGAGTAGTGGATTCAATGGCCTGGATGGCATTAAACTGGGCGATGACTCCATGATGGCCCTTTTTCAACAACTTTTCCATTCTATGCGAGCTGATGATATTAGGAGCACTTGCTTGGAGTCCACGTAGTGTATGAATGTGGTCATTCTGCTTAAAGCTCATATATAACTCTTGGAAATCCATTGTGATTGGGCCCAGTGTGCTAAGCCATTTAGCACCCAAGACAATGTCACAACCACTCATATTAATCGCAAACATGTGGGTCTTTAGGTGGTAGTCTCCCATCTGAAGTTTAATATTTTCGCAGTGGCCTTGACATTTCATTGTTCCCCCATCAGCGATAAGGACTTGGAAATTAGAGACTGCCCGTACAAAACAATTAATAGCTTCGGCGACTCGCTTGTGGATAAATTTGTGAGTGCTGCCACTATCAATCAATACTACTATGGGGCGATGTTTAAAAAAGCCTCTGATTTTGAGAGTTTGGGGCACAGAAATGCCCGCCAAAGCATGTAGCGAGATAACTGGTTCATCTGGCATAGCTGTGAGATCATTGTCATGCTGGGTTTCCTCAACTTCGTCCTCTGGCCCCCCAAGGGGTGGGGCTTCCTCAGATGAGCTGTTATCAGTAACATCAATTTGAAAGAATTTTGGTTCCTTGCATTTATGCCTTGGGGAGTATTTGTCATCACAATAGTAGCACAATCCTTGTTTTCTTCGTTCAGCCATTTCTATTGGAGATACCTTTTGAACCTTAAGTGTTTGGGTAGGGCCCTGAGCCTAGGTGGGATGCCCCTTGGCTACAAAATTTGGATGAGTAGATTGGGAAGCTAAGGCAAGTTCCACCTCGACAGCCTTGTTGCAAGCATCTATCCATGTAGGTGGGTGGTGCATTCGGACATGTGCTTGGATGGCTTCTTTGAGACCGCTGATGAAACATTCCAAGTAGAATTCATCTCCTAGACCTTCTGTCTGATGGCCAATGTCTTAAAGGCTGCAATGTAGTCTTTTACTGTGCTTGTCTGTCAGAGCTTAGTGAGACAACCAAAAAAATTAGATTTTCTGTCAAAGCGGTCATAAAGGGCTTTTGAGAACACGTGCCAAGTTATGTTCCCGGGATAACATTTCAGATGCCACTGCCACCATTGTCGTCTCTCTTGGTCCAAGTAAAGGGCTCCCACACGTAGTTTAGTTTGATTGTCACGGATATCATTAAGGATGAAATATTGTTCCATTTGTACTACCCATACTGCCAGATTAGAGCCATCAAATTTATACATGTCTAGCTTGGGTGGCCGAGGGTGGGAATGTTGGTGATTTCCATGGAAGTGAATATGATGGCTAGATTCTCCTTTGAGGTGTTCATCAATACTATGCTCTTCCTGATGAGACCTCGACATCCTGTTGGTGAATACTGCAAGCGAATTTGCAATTTTGTCCAGTTGGACCTTGAACTCATCCAACCTTGTTTCAAGGTGCTCGATCTTCTCAAAGGCCATGACTTAAGCTCTGGTTTCTACCATACACCGTTCCCGGTCACTTGAAGTCACTCTGAAAATATTTGGGACTGCCCGAAAATTGAGGTTGACAAGTGAATGGTACCACTACGATCAGCGCGTCGTCGCGAATTTGATGGGCTAAGTCTCTTGTAAGCGTCCCGAGAAGGACTCGGACTCTTATTTTTTGTTACTCCAAAAGGAGTTTTACTCCCCGCGGATCAAACACTGTAGTGGCCGAATTCTAGAAAACTTGATCCTGCCCAATGTCCTGTGAAAATCGGGCCCGGACTATAGCAGCAACAAGCCTCATTGTGCAGAGAGTCGGATCTGCCTATGAAACCCCAACTGCTGAATGTGAGTTGCACTATGGTGGCAGAACCCCAACTGTTGGATCTGATTGGTGCAGTGGCGGTAGAACCCCAACTGCTAGATCTGAATTGTACTGCGGTGGTTGAACCTCAACTGCTGGATCAGAGCTGGAAGATAAGATAATGGGCGATCTTTAGAGAGCAGAGGGAACTATGGTCACAAAGGAGTGTCAGGTGGTACAGATCGGAATATACATAAGGGTCCAACAATAGTACTTGGCCCAATCTTTCAGGGCGCTAACTAAGGAGGATCAACCGTACCCTTAGCCATACTACCTGACTACCCTATCTACACGTGAGTAATCTCCCCGAGTGCTGTTCTCAGTGTACTGTAGCAGTAAGACGGTCGACGGCTTATTGAAGGCGAGGTTTCAGGTGATCCTAGGGTGCTTTTGATATACCCAAAGGGTACGTGGAAGTGCAGTTCGTGTGTGGTTTTGTCTAATGTGCTACTACTCGAAGGGGTACCCACAGGGGTTACAAGGGAGTCCAACAAGCATGACCACATCTTGTATTTCCTGCTTGCATGCATCCCCAAATCCGCAGGTTTATGTGCTCAACGATAGATCCCGTGGTTTAAAGACACCGGAACACGTCTTTAGCCTAAAAAAAATTTCTGCGGAAATTGGAGGTACAACTGGCCTTTGAAAGTGCTCTGATACCACTTGTTATGCTCTTGACCTGCAAGAAGTTCCAAAATACCAGATATGCGAAGAAATACAGCCCAAAACACAGAATAAAATAAGAAAAAATAGCAAGTATTTTATTCAGCAGAGATAGATGCAATGTTCACTTGCCTTTTTGAGGGGGCAACCTCCAGCACAACAGAGCTCGATTACAAATAAGACTCGATGATATTTCCCTTCTAACTATGACTATTTATAGCTAAATGACCTCCAACAACCTAACGACTAGTGGTCTTTTGCATAACATGGGTTAACCACTTTATTTATTAATTATGGCCCGTTTGCAACTAACTGTGGTCCCTTTCTTAAATGCGGGTCAACCACTTACAATTATTAATATGGGATTTATTGACTCTTTAACTAACTATGACTATGATTCAGCCCCATTGGGTTTATTGCATAAATAAAGGGGTTAGGGTTGGATGATCTTCACTCTCGTTGATGAATTGGATGATCCCTATCCTACTGCCTTCTTCAACATTGCAATCATGTCTACTTGCTCTCGGGTTAAGGCTACAAGAGAAGCCACTTCATCCTCTAAGTGCTTCAAACGATTTCCCCATGCATCATCATGAGCTTGTTCCACTATTTGTGCCAGTTCCTCTAGTTCATTTGCATAGGAGGTTGAACCACATCTTTCTTCTAGCAAATGGCCAAATGTCAAAATGAGTGACCCCCAACTTGTTTACATTGCTCTCTCATCAAATGTCATCCCACGGGAACTCGAACTTGACCACCATTGCTTACTTGGAAATAATAAAATTCAATTTGTACCTACCATACACAGATGCTACTAATTATAGGCATTCCCCAAAAAGCAGTCTTTCTTTAAAAAAGGAAAAATAACAAAAACCGGAAAAGACTAATCCTGAAGAGACGAAGGCATCTATCTTCAAAAAAAGCAAAAGCAAATTGCAAGTGAAAGTGGACTTATTAGACTTGCTTTTTGACAGGGATCAAGAATATGTGATCATCTTTGACTTGCAGGCCCCCACATCTCTTGACACTAGAAAATCTCTGGACACTAGAAACAAATTGCTAAATATAACAGTTCCTGGAATTTGATGAAATTGACTCTAAAATGAGGGCTGATCAATGTCAATGTCTAGATGCGTATGAAATGAGACCAATGTGATGTAACCTTGTTGCATCTTAACCCTCTAGTTGCAAAAGTACTATTCGGGGTTAGCAAGATGACATTTGAGCTACTACACAGGCCACATGGACAGACCCACTGGGTAGGTTATAAAGATGACTCTTTATGTAGAGCATTTATGGAGCTGGGGGATGGATGTAGAGCATTTATGAGGCATTTATTGACTGACCTTCATAGAATTTCTGTCACTAGATGCATTCTCTTTGCATCCCTTCGGAATAATTTAGAGTGGGTTCTCATACATATGGGTGGAGATAAATCACCAGATCGACTAATCAGATAGGCTCTACTAGCTGTGCCATCTTTGAGAAGTTGATGTTGAGGAGCATTTAATTTTTTGCTGCCCCCTTTACTATGTGATCTGAGGTTGGTTTCATTGCTCTTTTCAGGAGTCACAAGAACTTTTCAGTTTCTTCTAGTACCTTGACTAGCATCGCTTGGCTCTTTACTTGTAGGAGGCTCTTGGGATCTGGCCACATACTCTCTGGCCATCCCCTAGACCAGTCTTATCAGAGAATTACCTCCTTTTTCCGAGTGCTCCCATCTACTAAGGGTACCAAGAGATAGATCATTAGTAGTATGGCCTTTGGCTCACGATTAGTGCAAGCTTGGGGGATTACCACCACCTTTCAGTGACACTAGCAACATGGCTGTTCTAGAGCCCGCATTATCTGCCAAGAGAGTCCTCCCATGCCTCAGCATTGGGTGTCATTGTCCAGACAATAGCACAGTGCACAGTCCAAATTATCTTATAGTTTGTCTTCGAAACAATGGTCTATCTGGAGATCCTATCTTGAGTTTTCTTCATTCGGCCTTGGATGTTAGGAGAGGTAGAACTAGTGGATAGTGACCTAGTCCCTAGATCCTTTCCCTTTGCACATCTCCCTTCCATTGCGACTGCCTACACTTGGATCTGAGGGTTTTCTCATGTTTTCGCATATAGACTTCATGTTTCTACTTTATGTCTTGTTCTTTATATAGGATATTTTTTCGTACTCCTGCTTTGTATTGACATCATTCTACTCGGCAGTCCCATTGGCCTACTTTTGTGGTCATTTGTTAGACATTAAATAATTATTCTTATCCTCCATTCAGCCTTGGATATTCAGAGAGCGGTTACTGGCAGAGCCTGATTGACACTCACTCTTTGTATTCCAGATTTTGGGTCCATCTCTTCCAAATCTTGTTTTAGCTTCTAGAGCTCTGTTTAGATCTCAGGTTAGGGAAGTACCTCATTTTATTTCTCTTACTTTCTTCTTGCTTTATTTAGGAGCTTGTCTTGAACTCCCACTTTGTATTGATATCTATGTACTCAGCAGTCACATTGACCTATTTTTGTATTCATTTCTCGGGCACTGATAAATTATCATCTTATCTTATTACCTTGATGGAATCTTTCTATGTAGATGATTAATTATTTTCTATGCTAGTCTATTGCTGGAACGCTTCCTCAACATATCTCTTTTTCTTCAAGCTTTGAAATACCGAGTTGAATTTTTATGTAGGTGAGTAAAATTAAAGGCATTGAAGAATATTTCTAAAATCCAATGGTGTCAGGTTTTGGTCTCAAGATTACCATTGCATCACCCATCCATGGTTTACATATATCTACAAAATCTTTTTATGATGTGGTTGGTGATGATGTGTTTTCTGTACTACTTTGAGCACCTCCTGCTGCTGTTGGTGGGTTTGAGGTACTTTAATTTTGCAGAATAGTTGCCGTTAATATTCCACAGATTTTCTAAAGTTTGTTGCCTAGAGTCAATCCTAGTGGTCAAAGTACTCCCATTTTGCAAAATTTATGATACAAATCTTCAATTTTCAAAGGCTTTTGATGATTTTTTCAGGTTAAATGTGTTGCATAGGGTCGGTCCTAGTGATCAAAGTACTTTGCAAAGTTTATGATAGAAATCTACAATTTTCAAACAAAGGCTTTTCATGACTTTTTCAGGTTAAATGTATCCCTGAGAAGTTTAAATCCATAGAAGAGTATGTTGCCTCTTTTATTTCACATCTAATAGAAGAAACGAGGGCAGAACTCCACAATACCCTTGAATCCATCTCTGAAGCTCCATATGCAGCTGTAGAATTTCCCGAAAAAATACGGCCATCACATGGTGCAATGGAGGTATACAAGATGCTTATTGACAGAGAATATGACATCCGAGAGAGGAAGGGAGGACAAAACTTTACGCCCAAACCAAATGATATTCTTATACTCTCGACAAGAGTACCTCAACGTGTGGAAGATCTTCATGACTCCATGTTGGCTTTAGTAAGTAGGACAGAGTGTGGTGAATATGAAGATAGCAATATTCTCGAGGTGAAAATATGTGTTCCAGATATGCATCCTTTTTGCACCAAAAATAGCAATATGAGAAATGAATGTTTTGGTATTTATCTTGGTAACATGGCAACAAATTTGCGAATCTGGAATGCTTTGCATCCTGAGTTGGGCAATGAAACAATCAATTTGGCTATGCTTGGGAAGGCAGTATACTATAATACAAAGGTGTGCACTTGTACTGTTTTAGGCCTCTATAGGATTTGAAATATCTATTTTTTGTCATTGTTTTTGAGTGAACTGTAATCTAACTGGTTGAGTGGACAAGCCAGAAATGAGCCCTAACCTGACTACGTTTTACAGGACTATAATGAAGACAGTGTCAAAGAAAATGAAGATGATATAGATATATTGAGAAACAAACATTATGAGTCCCACATGTTGAATGATTCTCAAGCTTCTGCTATATTTAGTGCAGTTAATGCTGCTAAGAAGAAAAGGCGTCCCTGTATAAATCTGATCCAGGGCCCCCCTGGGACAGGGAAGACCTCGATGCTGGTTTCACTTCTTTCTGTCTTACTTCATCAGAGGTACAAAGTACTAGTGTGTGCACCAACAAATGCTGCAATATCAGAAATTGCACTGAGATTCTTGAAATTAGTTACAAGTCCATCTGATCAGTGCCCCGATATATGCAACTTTCCCTGTATTTTGACCTTGAGTGACCTTCTACTAGTTGGAAATGAGGAGCGCTTGGATGTTGAAGGTCCTCTGGAAAATATTTTCCTTCCATATCGAGAGGAACGCCTGTTAAAATGTTGTGTGCCAATGACAGGATGGAGGCAGAGAGTGGCATCTTTTCTTGATTTTCTTGAATCAGCAGTTTCACAATATGAGGTTTTTCAAGAAACAACACAGAAGACACAATCAGTTAACTTTCTACAATTTGTCAGAAAAAGGCTTGGAAACTTAGCTACAGACTTTTTTGAGTGTGCGGGGATTTTATTGAATGATTATCCAGGACCAATCTCGGAGAAACAGGATTTGGATTATCTGACTGAAGCTGTTGAGTGTTTTGTAAATCTAATTCAGAAAAATGCATGTAAGGAGAAAATTCTTAGAGCATGCTTTTCTGGTGATGGAGAAATCTGTGAAGAGGCAACAAAGTGCACAGAGATATTTAGAGAGAGAGTGATTAACAATAGAAAGTTCTTAAAAGAAGCCCTTTGCTGCTCGAGAAGTGAATGTATCCATCTCCTAAGGAAGGAGCTATGCTGTGCAAGAACAATCCCCAGGCAAAACATTTTAAAAATGTGTTTGTCAGGTGCTAAAGTGGTCTTTTCAACTGTATCATCATCTGGAAAGAGCTGCATGAACTTGGCAACACCATTTGACTGTTTGATTATTGATGAGGCGGCCCAGCTCAAAGAGGCCGAATCTACAATTGCACTACAGATTGAAGGTGTAACACATGCATTTCTGATAGGAGATCCAAAGCAGCTACCGGCAACAGTAATCAGCAAGGTTTGTTTACAGTGGCCTTTTCAAAAGTCTCTTCCCAATTTCATTTTCCTAAAAGTTCTTATAAATTTATTAATTCCATGCAATGATTGGTTCATCAGCTTGCGGAGAAAATGAAATATGGAAGAAGTCTCTTTGAAAGATTGGAGAGGCTTGGACACCCAGTTCATCTTCTAAATGTACAATATCGCATGCATCCATCGATAAGTCTTTTCCCAAATGGGGAGTTTTATGACAACCGTATTGAGAATGGTCCCAATGTGGAAATGAAGCCATATGGCTATGGCTATCTCACGTCGGAAATGTATGGAGCATACACATTTATTAATATAAAGGACGGAAGAGAGGAGGAAGATAATTTTGGGAAGAGTAAGAGGAACATCATGGAGGCTGTTGTTGTCATGTACATACTTTCTAAACTGTACAAAGGTAATTTCACTGTTCTGTTTGATTTGTATGTATACAAATGTGTTTTCTTATGTCCTAATTGGACCATTTTCAAATTGGTGTAGTGAAATGTCTAATTAGACCATTTTCAAATTGGTAAATTATTGTAGTGAAATACCTTTACAATTTCAAGTGGGTACATATGTGTCCTGAAGTAATGCTTTTTTTCTTGACTATTCAAGTTTCAAAAAGTATGTTGTTTATCTCAAATGATTTATAATAATGCACTTGTTAATTGATTAGTTTGGCCCTTCATACCGAAGATAATAAGAAGAAATGCATTCTAAAGGCTGTTCAATCTTATTGTTAAATTAAAAGAGGAAAAGCATAAAAAAACAAAAATGTGTATTAGTTGGATTTTGTGTTATGTAAGGTCTGTATCCGTGTTTTTTGAATTGATAGAAGGTCATATTCTGTTGAGAATACAATTTTTTTTGTTAAGAATTGTTCATTGTTTGCTTTTTTAGAAAACTAGTATCAGTTCCAAGGAAAAACTTGTCGAATCTCTTCTCTTCTTCCTTGGAGTATCTGGGTGGAGGGCATCTGAACTGCCAGCCATAATGGTGGTTGGTAATCCCGAGGGACTCTTATTGGATTTGAACTTGTGACCTATAGTCTCCTCATTAGCAACATGCCTTGGGCAGATGGTTCGATTCTCCTCATTAGCAACATGCCTTGGGCAGATGGTTCGATTGAGCTAACTCTTAGGGCTGAAATTTTGGTTGTAGCCAAAACGGTTAGTGTCTAGTCTTAAGGATGACAAGAGTGTTGGCTTTGATCTGCTTATAGGGTTAGTGCAGTGCAAGCTTCACACGTTTGACCACTAACTTTGGGTGCTCCCATGGCAATCTCAAGGGCCAAATGCTCTCATGGGAATTGAACATTGGTCATTATTGAAAAGCTCACCATTCCTCACCAATGGGTCCAAACCCCTTTGGGCAACTAGTAGCCATCAATAACATCTACTCCCTTTGTTGGAAAGAATGTACCATCAACATAAGTTGGGAGAACTTCTTTTAGTAGGGAGAAAATGATGAGACTTAATAATCAGAATCAGAAGTGTGCATAATTCCACAAATGGAAAGTGGATATCGTGATAGCTTTCAATTTTTTTCTTTGTTTTAGAATTATCCTCATCCTATTTTCCTTATCTGGATGGGTCTTATTCGATGTTGCATAGGGACCCAACCCCCCCTCCCCAACCCCCCTCCCAAGGAAAAAAACCCAAACCCGTTGTTTCAAAATTGTTGGGAATGTCATTGGGGATGTGGGTGTGCAATTTTCCTTAAATTGTAGCAACTGGAAATTTATTCTTCTAACTGATTAATCATGTAGTTTATTTGCTACGACAAACAACGAATAAAGCACACTGCAATTCTTCGGAAATAAAAACAGTACGGAAAAATAAAATGCTGGAAATTGAGAAATATATAGTGCACACAATGCAATTTGAGACAGTTATTTTTGGACAATTGTCCTTGAAAAAACCCAATGCGAGAAAACCAGTGCAGCAGATGAGGGTTTTATTATTATATGCAGCAGTGAAATTCTGAGTACAATCTGGATGCCCAAAACTGGCAAGTTGGCAACCCTCCACAAGATAATCTGGCCAAAAATTAGTGAGACAAATTTTGTCTCACCCATCACTGATCCAGCGCCAAAACTGGCACAAACAAGCCACTCGAACTGCCCCTGCGTTAGCCTCTTTGTTGCCTCTGCGCAGGCCAAACTCGCACTGCCTAGAAGTTGCTCTGATTAAGACGTCCAACCCAACTCAACCTCTGAGAATGACTTGCTTGGCCTTCTGGAATTTCTCCCGACCTCCAAGAACTGAATCGATCCTCACTCTAGCTGAATCAAACTCCTCCTCTGCAGCTGCATGTGCAGTCCCTGCGCAGCCTCACTGAGGAAAACTCGCCTCCCTGAAACTGACTCTCTGGAACTGGAATCTCCTCGGAATCATTGTCTCTGCCCCTCACTGACTCTGCTTCCCCTCTGGCTCAAACTCCTCTTCCCTGCTCAGCTGTTGCTGCTGAATAACTCGATCTGCCAAGGAAAATCAATCTCAAGTGTGTATTTCTCCAACCCCATCAAACTCCTCGTATAATCTCTCATTGGCTCACCAACGACCATGATTAAATCCTTATCAATGACTAAGATCATCTCTAAGTCGATCCATGTGAGTTTCTAGAGAAATCTCACCTTTCTCAATTAATACCTGTTAATTAATCACTTTTCCTAAGTTAGACTGAGGAAATATTTTATTATTGACTAATTAACTTAATTGAGCCATCTCTAGGTATTTTCTCCTGAAAATTTTTCTGGGCCCTGGAGTTCTAGTGTTTCTTAGCCTCTCTGACCAAATTCGAGACTAGAACAGCTGTTTGATGCTACCCAACCATAAAAAACTATCAACAGGCACCAACTGGCTATCCCCAAGACATTCCAGGCATATTTTGGGGCCATTTCAGACAGATTTTGTGGCTGCTCTGGGAATATTTTGGGGATATTCTAGGCTTATATCTTCTGTTTTAAGTTTTAACAATGGACATTAATGATTGGAGAATATGATTATTTTTCCCATACATTTTTTTGTATTACATTAAATCAAAATCTGTTGTAAAAGTTACTGGAGAAATTTAAGGCCCAACCTGGTTTTAAATTTTAGGAATCACATCAGTTTGATGCCCAACCCATCATTGCTGTTTTTAAACATGAATATATTCAAAAAGAGCATGAAACACATAAGTCAACCCTACTTATTTGCTGAGACTTGTGTTGCACGGGTACCCGCATCCGGGGGTGGGGTTCTCGAACCCGTCTCGGGTTCCCGCACCCAAGTACCAGATTCGGGTATGGGTTCTTCCCAGACGAACCCATGAAGAACCGGGTTCTTCCATGAAGAACCGGGTTCTTCAAAAAAAAAATTTGGGTTCTTTTCCTTTAACGGGTTCTTGGGTTCTTGGGTTCTTCGAGTGCTTGGGTTCTTGGGTTCTTCGGGTTCTTCGGGTTCTTCGGGTTGGGTTCTTTGGGTTCTTCGGGTTCTTCAGGTTGGGTTCTTTGGGTTCTTCGGGTTCTTCATAAAGAAAACTATATTAAAAATTTAATTTTCAAATAATTTTTTTTATTGAAATTTAAAAAATAACTTATAACAAAGGTAAAAAACTTAAAAAACCCTAAATCTTTAAGACTTTAACTCTTTACACAAGCAAATATCTGATAGACTGATACCGTGATACGTGATTATTCTTGGCGGCAAAGCACCGCGACATACCAGAAGAACAAACACCGTGATCACTGATTACTAATTTCATTTAACTTTTAAGTTTTTTCCATTTGGTTGAGGCTTGAGCAGTCCCCGTTTACCATTTCCGGCGGCAGTGGGCAGTGGGTAGCTTCAGCAGCAGTGGACAGAGCAGCTTCAACGGCAGTGGTATTTACGAGTTTTCGTTTTCAATTTTATTATTCCATGAAAAAGTTTCACAAGACCCGCGTGTGAAAAATATAGGTGCATTATAATTTATATTACACATTTGAACAGTGAACACCCACAGGGGCTCAACTACATTAAGCTGCATTACACTTTCATTGTAAGTGGATCGCAATTGCCCACTAGCAGTCACTACTGCAATATCCCTAATGCCATAGGTGTTCGTGATTACTTAAAACCAAAAATCCAGGCCTGTAGTCCCGTGTTCTCTGTTCCGACGATGAGCTTTGTGGAACGGAACGTAGCCACCATCTAATTTGTAAGGCTCCTTGGAGCATATTAGCAAGTTTAATTGCAATGTTTTCCATCGACATGTAACATTGAGCTGGCAAAACATATAATAAATAATTCCCTTCTCTATATAGATGGACATTCAATTGTAACAACTCAATTTAAAAGCTAAATATGTCACTTATGTCGAGAACATAGAATATATGGCATCGAAACTAGAACTGGAAAAGAGACCTCTTACTCTGTAATTTGAGCCTGCAGATTCTTGTAAATCAATTTGGAATGAAACATTCATTCCCGAGCCAAATAACCATCAAATTATAAACTGTAAATGCACACATACAGGTTCAGACATTTTCGGTCAAATAGAAAGTAGGATTGAGACCAGCCATAAGCTGTAATCAGCTGATGCTGTTAAATGGCGAAGGGCTATTTTGGACAATGGCTAAATTAAGTATCAAAATCTGCCAATTTCTCACAGCATTCTCAAAGTTTTCTTGTTTAAAGTTGAAAAAATATACAAATTCAAATTTCATATATATTATTAATTATAAATTTATAATTTATAATTTATAAAATTTAATTATTAAAATTTAATATTATTATACTACCCGACGAACCCACGCACCCTGTTTCCAAAAATGTCGTCCCCGTCCCCGTCCCCCCACCCACGTTTCCTGGCAACATAGGCTGAGACTAACACAAACTGACCCACAATTTAACACAGTGATTTTTGATCCAAAGACCCTGGAAAAACCTTGAAGGGAAAACCAGTTAGGAGAGGGATATTTTATTTATTATCAATTTTTTTTTTTTTTTTTTTTGTAAGCTGGGGTGGGACTCTCCGATTTACATGTCCATTATGTACCCCTCTACGGGGGAAGGGTAGCCCAAGATTTGAACCCAAGACTTCCGGTTCGGTGAAACTTCATTTCCACGGCCCTTGCCGCTTGAGCTACCCCATGTGGACTATTATCAAAAAATTATTACAATAGTTATTCAACAGCAATTAATTATGCTTATCTCTCTCGAAATTTGTGCTTAAATTTCCTTGGAGAAAGTGTTGTAGCTACCTCCTCAAATTTCGTGCCTGAAAGTCTCAGAAATTTGTGCCCAGCTCACACAGGAATTCATGCCACTACTGTATTGTCAGTCTCCCTCAAAATTCATTCCTTTGCCTTGAAATTTGTGCACTGACAGACTCAGAAATCTGCCCTAGATTTCAGAGCCCTGACACTTTGATTTTCATACCCCTGACAGCACTGTGCACACCACTGAAAGCCTTGAAAATCACGCCCTGTCTACTCAGAATTTAAAGCTGACTATCTCAAAATTTGTGCAGCATTGAATACAGCCCAAACCCTTGAATTTCGTGCCATAACTGACAGCAGTAAATGCTTGTCAATTCCCTCAATTTCAGCGCTCAACCTGTTTCAAAAAATGCACTGAAATGGCCTTGAAATTCATGCTAACCCAGCTGCAATTTGTGGTGGAGAAGAGCCTTTATTTCTGTGCCTTCTCAGCCTGAAGCTCATTGCTCTTATTCCTTTCTCCTGCTGTACTTCTCTCTCAGCCTTCTTTTCTCCTTAATTTCAAATCTCATGAAGTAAGTGTCCAAATGGTGCCATCTCCACTTTCTTTTTCCCTTTTGTTCTCTCATTAAGAAAAGAGACATAACCCTAAGATCTAATGGATGAGATTAGATCTTAGCCAATTAGATCAAGGGTGGAGATCTAATCTCTCATTGACCTATGAGACACTTTTTTCCCCTTAGTCCTGTTTTCATTAATTACTCAAAAGGTACTTTATGACTTTATGTTTATAAAGTCACTTTATCACTTTATTTTTCTTAAAGTCATTTTATGACTTTATAAATTTACTTTCACTTTATTTCCCATAGAGTTAAGTAAACGGGATCACATTAGGACACTCTTTCCTAGGCTAGACACCAAGCCTTAGGAACAGTTGCAACTCAAACATGGGTTTTGTATGATGCGTTTTGATTTGTGTTTGTAGTGATTTAACTATCATATTTTCAGCAACAACATTACAACAGGCAAAACCTCCATGTCAAAAAACTAGGAAATGCAACATTTCAAAGGGTTGATTCTTGTGGTTATTACTCTTGGTCTTCTCATTTTTTGGGTCATCTCAGTTTTTACATACTGTACATAGGCATTGTGAAAACAATCTAATAGTAATGACTCTTGGGTACTAAATGTTTGAATAAATTTCTATTCAATCACCTTCTTAATTTGAAATATGAATTTAATCTCTTTATAGAGCCAAAGTGTATTATAGTGGCTTTCAACACAACTGCAAAACTAGGCAAAACCTATTAAGAAGGGATTGTCTTTTATGTTTTAAGATAATCATCATTAACAAGAAATGTGAGAAAGAAAAGCAACTATATAGATCATTCTCTATCTCATAGGCCCTTCATGGACCTTATTGCAAATTGAAATTAGTGTTGAGTATTTGTTATTTTCTTTACACGACTAGCCCCACGTGTGATTCTTATGTGTCGGGTGTAGTGGGGGGGGGTCAATGGGGGAGCGAAACCCACATATTTCTTTTGTGGTTATTGCATCTATTTTTTGGCATTTTTCACTCTTGGTAGTTTAGTGGTACATGGTGGTTCAACCCATGGTTTTTAAATTCCAATTACAGAATTAAGGTTGTAATCTAACATGGGTTCATGGATTGAGGGTTTTGGATGTTGCAGGATCATATATATATATAATATATATAGTATTGTAAACAATGAAGTTGATTGATGATAGAAATTAGAGGTGTGGCTCTAAATAATTTGCTAATTTTCCCAGTTTGGGTTTCCAAGGTAAATCTATGTGTAATATGTGATTGCCATTGTTGACTTTTCTGTTTATTAAGAATTTGTGTATGCATTGCATTATTGTATAAGGTTTAAAACTTACATTTGGTATTAGAGCAGTTATTGGCTTTAAGGGGATGCCTTTGTGGCTAAAGGTTCAATTATCTTGTGAAAATTCTATTGCAGTTTGGGTTTCCAAGGTAAATCTATGTGTAATATGTGATTGCCATTGATGACTTTTCTGTTTATTAAGAATTTGTGTATGCATTGCATTATTGTATAAGGTTTAAAACTTACATTTGGTATTAGAGCAGTTATTGGCTTTAAGGGGATGCCTTTGTGGCTAAAGGTTCAATTATCTTGTGAAAATTCTATTGCAGTTAATTTGGTAATTATTCACCTATCTTTAAATGATTATTTGTCCCAACAAATTAATTTACTGCAAACACTGAATAAAAACACAACTACAAATTTCACTAAATAATAAATCACAGGAATTGAGAAAACATCACATAAAATCGATACCAATATTTTGGGACAAATTGTCTCTGTAAAATCCCCAAGGTGGGGAACACTAGTTTTGCAGATGAGGGTTTACATTATTAATTCTTTAGCAAATTGAGAATGTACATAAATTGCTTGCCTTTCACTGGCAAAGCTTCAATAATTTTCTCTTCACTTCAACTGACCAAATCGAGCTGGAAAATTGAAGATCTTCCCCTGCAAATCAACTCTGCCTCTAATGGGAAATTCACACTCCTTTTGTAAACTCGCACTACCCACTTGAAATGCGCACTGGCCCTCCTAGAAATTTACATTGCCTTCAAGAAATTTATCATAAGGAGTTTTTTCTGCCACTAGCAACTCAAATAGCCCACTCGCACTAGTAAATTGGCAACTTGCACTGGCAAATTCGGCCTCCTTACAGAATAATTCGACCCCTTGTCACTAAAAAAACTGGAATAATTGTGAAGAAATTTTACTCCGACAAATCTCTCCTCAATTTCTCCTGCTGAAACCCTTGTTGCTGGTGTCTTCCATGCTATCACTGCACATCACTTCAACATGAATAGTGATCTCCTAGAGCCCATCAACTTCTTCTTATAATCTCTCGTTGAGTAATCAACGACCACGATCTAATCATAATCAATGGCTAAGATCATCTTGACCCATCAAATCACTTTTCTAGAAGTCACTAGAGAGAAACTGACTTGTCTCATTTGATACTGATTAATTAACCAATTTCCCTAAGTTAGATTTAGGAAAATAATTAAAAACTGGTTAATAAATCTAATTAAGACATTTTCATTTTATAAAATAAACTGGGGTTGGAGATAATTAATCCAGTTGTGTTTCTAGCCTCATTGACACTTCCTGAGACTAGAACACCTGTTTGAGCTACATAAACTAACACTCCCTCTTAGCGAGGAATGTGTTCTACACAACAACCAACTAAATTGATTTGTAGGTACATAGTGTAGACGAACTATCCTGCGTTGTACACAATGAAACACTAGATTCTTAGATAGCCTAATGCATCTTTGATTATCTTAGTGCATCACTATTGTCTCTATCTTCTGACCAAACAAGGCTACTAACAACTTTTGAAGCCAGATGGATTTGCATGTCACCATGCTAACTGTTATATACTCCGCTTCTGCAGAGCTTAGTGCCACAGACTTCTGCTTCTTGTTGTACTAAGAGACAACTTCCAATCCCATGCTGAAGCAACACCCTAGAGTGCTTTTCGTGTCCATTGTACTGCCTGTGAAGTCTGCTTCAGTATAGCCCATCAACTTGATACCATGACCTCAAGTATATCTAATCCCGTACCCGATTGTACAATGCAAATAACATAGCACATGCTTTGTCGCTGTTCAGTGCACCCTCTTCAGTTCAACCATGCACTGATTTAGAAAGTTTACTGCAAAGGATATATCTGGCCTCGTGTTGACCAAATACGTAAGAGAGTCAATCAATTGTTTGTAGAGCATGGTGTCCACATTCTTCTCCCTAGGTATATCTACCTTCCTCCAATTAGTTAACATGGGTATAGACATGGCTCTGCACTCTCTCCCGCAGCCACCCATCCGTCCAACAACTCTCTCCCGCAGCTCCCTCTCCTGTAACCCTCCCGTCCCTCTGCTCTCTCCCGTCCCGTCTCTGCTCTCCCCGCAGCCCGCACTCTCTCCCGTCCCGTCCCTCTACTCTCCCCGCAGCCTGCAGCTTTGTCTCGTCCCGTCCACAACCCGTAACTCCCTCTCCCGTAACTCTTGTAACCCTCCCTGCTCTCTTGTAGCCCGTTGGCTCCTGTAGCTCGCTTCTTTCCGTTAAGCCTCCCGCAGCCCTCCTGCAGCCACGGAGTCCCCCACAGCTCCGACCTGTTGCTCCTTAGCCCCGTCTATAGCACACAACCTGTCCATTGTCTCGTTTGACGAATTTTGGTGAATTCGACTTGGATACCTGTACTGGGTGCAGCAGGGTGCCATCGTAAGGTGCAGACTGCCACCATGACAGAGCAGCAACACAAGAAGGACCCCGGGGAAGTTGAAACGCTAGATTTCAACAACAGAGGTCCGCTGAAGTATTTACAGCAGTGCCACAATAAAGATGAGAACGTATACAACCCCACCGATATTGCATTAGAAACAGATTTTACTTTCTGGACATCCCAACTTAAATTCATAATGAGGAAAATGGAACACCTCGAGACAGAAAATCGCGAACTGCGAGCTGAAATCGGCACTTTATCAAACAGAGTTCTATCGGTAGAGGAAGACAATGCAATTATCAGAAAAACACTGCAGGAATACCGAGAACAACGTGCGGGGCAGAATTCCGATGAGGCCTTACAGGCGGAGATCAGAGATCTTAAAAGTAAACAGGAGGAAATCAGGTCCCAACAAATGTCCCTTAAACGGGAAACGGATTCGCATATCAGCACATGGGCACAGGTGGTCAAAGGAAAGGACAAGGCTCCTCTGCTCATAGCGGTGGAGGAAGTAGTACAGGCAAAGCTAGTGGAGGAAAGAACCCGAAGAGCAAGAGAATTAAATCTTAAAGTAAGAGGACTCCCTACACCTCCCCCCCTGCAGACCCAATGGAACTGGGGAACAAATTTCTATGCGACACTCTTGACATACCAGACATAACTTTGGACAAAGCTTGGATCGGGCAGGACTCTACCCTCTTCCTCAGATTCCGTGACTCCTCGGATAGACTTCGGGTACTCCGAGCCAAGCGAAAGCTATTTTCTCTTCCGAATAAAGTGTTTTTGGATGAAGACCTCACAAGAGCTCAAGTAGTTGAACTGAAACAAGCTAGGGAACAGGTTGCAACAGCAAGACAGGCAGGGAAATGGGCAGTGATTAGAAATCTTCGGGCAGTTATTCGGGACACCTTCCCCCCAGGATGGGTATCCCGCTCAGGTAACTCCAAATGACAGGCCCGAGCGGAGAGGAGACGGGGCACGGAGCTCTCGGTTCACTGCTGGAATGGCAATGGCTCCTTTTGGTCCTCACCAGGCCTACTTTATGAAGCCCTTAGCTCAGCAGACATCCTCCTAGTTACCGAGACTCACGCGAGCCCAGTCCGTCCTCTCCCTGACATTACAGGATACCAGTGGACTGCAGTTTGCAGACAGGAGACACGGAGTTCAGGAGGTGTCAGGGGATCAGGGGGGGTTGCTTGCCTTGTCCGTGATAGCCTCAGGAGTAGAGTTTCAGTAGCCGCGACAGATGAGCATGCCAGATTCTTGTGGATTCAGATCAGAGCCAGAACATCACCACCGAGAGACATTTATGTCGCAGTCTGTTACTTCCCACCTATCTCATCCTCCTACGCTATTCATAATAGCTCAAATGGAGACCCTTTTACAGACCTGTACTTTGACATCACCAAGTTTTCGGCAGTAGGGGACGTCATTCTCATGGGGGACTTCAACGCCCGGACCAAAGATCTCCAGACCCCTATACACGATAGGACAAAAGATATATTTTGCACTCGGGGGATTGACCCGACCACGATCGGCATGCACCGGACCTCTGAGGATCACTTGGGACCCACCACAACCTACGGGAGATATCTGCTACAGTTGGGAGAATCTCATGAGCTGGTAATTTTGAATGGCCTACCATGTTTCCCATCCTCGCACTTCTTTACCTGCAGACCTTTTGGAGCTGGGGCAAGTGTGGTTGACTACACTATTGCAAACCCAAATCTCCTCCCTTACATCAAAAATTTCTCGGTCACCCCCATCCCGCTTGCAGATCACGCACTCCTCTCACTCTCACTGCATTTTGATTTCCCAAATCCACCCCCTACTCTTCCCCGAAGCCCCCCCAGAACCACCTTCCGATTTGAGGAGGGTGACCCTGATCTCTTCTCCTCTATCCTTAGGCAGACACTCCCATCGAAGTCCCAATTCACCTCTCTCAGCTCTGCCAAGGACAAATATCAGTGTCTCTCATATGCAATCTGGAAAGCTGCGCCCCAATCCTTCCCCTTCTCCACTCGCTCAGCCACCACCTCCCGCAAACCGGGAAAATGCCCTATGAACAACTGGTATGACCAGGAATGCAAGTCTCTGCATCAGGACCTCCGGCACGCCTTCCGGAACTCTTTACCAACATACCCAGACCTCTGTTCTGCTTATCGTCGCCTCCTTCGCCGCAAGAAGCGCCTTTTCATTGCCCATAGGAGACAAGTTCTTTCTATTCTCCTCCTTCGCTCACCTAAAGACTTCTGGGGGACCATCCTTTCCCGGCGCTCACCTACCCCTATTGACCTTGATCCTGCCTCAATGTTCTCTCACACCTCCCAGCTGTATGACATCCCTGGGCAGCGTCTGATTCAGGTTACTTCCCCCCCCACCTCCTGCCACCTTTTCTCTGACAAAGATATCAGAGAAGCAATATGGACAATGAATAGCAGTAGGGCAACAGACGGAGAAGGTTTCCAGGTAGAGTTCTTCAAGCATGGACTTCGCCCCCTAGTAGGATATTTGGTGGACCTTTTCAACCAGGTGGTCCGAGATGGATTTCCGGATAGTTGGTCACACCACATTATCTACCCGATCCACAAGTCAGGGCCTACTTCCGACCCCAACAACTACAGGACAATCATGGTTGGGCACACATTCTCCAAGTTATATGCCACAGCACTCCACAGGAAACTCTCCCATTTCCTTGAGCAGAGACAACTCAGGGCCAAGGGCCAAGCAGGATTCCGCCCAGGCCACCAGACGATCGACCACATCCTTACTCTTTGTGCGGTAATCGAGGAGGCCAGGCATCGATCTTCTAAAGTGTACTGCTGCTTTGTAGACTTCCGGAAAGCTTTTGACTCAGTCCCGAGGGAAGATCTTTTCCAGAGGCTAAGAGAGATTGGTATTTCCTCGACTCTCCTAAATGCTATCATGCGCCTATATGAGGCCGTCCTTGGTCGTCTCCGCACAGTCGGAGGAATGTCGGATTTTATCCGAAGCACCATTGGAGTCAAGCAAGGATGCCCCCTTTCTCCTACTCTGTTCGGGATCTATATCGATGAGCTTGAGTCCATTCTCCGGGAGCATATTCAGGATACGGATGGATGTCTTTTGAACCAGGTCCTAATTTCCATCCTTCTCTTTGCAGATGATATTGTCCTCATTGCCTCCTCCCATGAAGGCCTTCAGAGACAGCTGGATGTGCTCGTAGCGTTTTGTGACCGGAGGCATCTAACTGTAAACTTGGGCAAAACCAAAGTGATTATCTTCAATGGAGTCAAGAAAACCTCTGATTTCCACTTCCTATTTAAAGGAGAAGAGATCGAGATTGTCAGCGCCTATACATATTTGCCATTTGGGAGTTTAGTTTTCAGGACCTCGCTTCAGCCTGCGGCCAGCCCTTCAGCCTCGGATCAACAAAGGGTATGGCTCCCTAGCCCTTCTGGAGAGACAGTGTTTCCGGCACCATTTCCAGGACATCTCGTCCAAAATGTGCATGATGGACACCTTGATTCGCCCCACAGTGCTTTACGGCTCAGAGATTTGGGGCCCCTCTCTCCTAGAATCAGATTGGGCTTCAGTGGAGCGCGTCCGGACCCTCCTAAGCCGTTTCATTAGGTGCAAGTAGACAGTTCCCCAACACATCATTCTAGCGGAGTTCGGGGCTCAACCTTTCCGCCTAGAGGTGATATTCAGGTTAGTGTCACTCTTGCACAGACTCCGTGGCCTGGCAGGCGCGAGGGAGGTTCGTGATAGATACCCATATTTAGCATATTGCTCCTCGGAGAACATCGCCCGTATACAGACAGGCCGATCCAAATGTTGGTACACCGGTGTGACAGAGATTCTAGAAGCCTCAGGAATCTAGATTGAGCATCTCCCTCCTTTTCAATACTCTTTGAATGCTCCAGGCCACCTCCTTCCCAATCAGCAAGAGCTGAATAAAATCATTAAGGAAGATATTTACAAACGTTACATTCAGATTACATGGACCAATCCTCCCAATGGGTTGCGCCCTAAAATGGCCTTTTACGCGGAACATTGCTTGGAGATCAGGGATGGGCTCATCATCAGACCCCAGTACACGTTCCAACATTGGATGCATGCCCTTAGAATCCCCCTCGGGCAGCTCAGAGTTGGATCTCACAGACTCTGGGTGGAGACAGACCACCACATTGATAGAGCAGATAGGATCTGCTAGCTCTGTCACTTATAGGAGATAGAGACAAAGACACATCTCATCTTCGGATGCCCTGCATACTACGAGATCCGGGGCCGTTTCCATTGTCTCTTCAGATCTTCTCAGACCCTGTCTAGCTTCCTCAGATATGTTGACCCGAGATGCCTAGCACTTTATCTCCAGGAGGCCTTCAGATTTCGGGCCTGCTTTCTTCAGCCCCCCACCAGATCGGACACCACGCAAAAGATCACGGACTTCTTTAGAGTGCTACCCTTAGCGCGGGGCACCAAAAGAATCATTGACCGACCCACAGACACTGAGGCCAAATCAGTGTGGTCCTGGGGGGGCTGACCCACTAGACTGCACCAGTGCTCCAGGACTAGTGCCACCCCTGGGAGGCGCCTTAGAACTTCCGGGAGACATCAACGACAACCCAGTATGCCCACAAGACAGCAGACTTTGACGAGCTTCTCTCAGTTTTCTTCTCTCGACCTCGGATGTTAGGAGTAGGGGCTAGACAGGGGACCACCCCCCCTCCCCCCCTCTTCTTCTTCCTCTTCTCCTTCGCTGCTTCATCGCAGCGCTTTGTTTCGAAGCCATGAGCTTCTTGACTCTTCATTTACATTTTAGATGTATTTCCTGCTTTTAAAAAGAAATGTTAAAGGGGACTGTTTGGTCCACCGACTTGCATGATGTAATCATTTGTAACCGACAGTTCCGTTGACCTATTATGGTCATTTGTTGGACATTAATAAAATTATCTTATCTTATCTTATCTTATCTGCAATCTTCCATCTCTAATCTCCTCAAGATCTCGATGCAAAATTTCCCTTGTCCAAGGAGAATCTCCCCATTTGTCTGCCACACCTCATGCCTAGAAAGTAGGGCATAAGTCCCAAGTCTTTCATCTCGAACTCTGTTGCTAGGTCCCTCTTGCATTCCTCTGTGAACCTGTCAAGGACAAGTCGTCCTCATATAGGACAAGAATGAGTATCTCACCCACAACCATCGAGTAGTAGAGGTTTGTATCTGGCTCACTCTTCATGAAGTGCATCTCCTGCAAGTATTTGTTTATGTGCTCATACCACACCCCGGGAGTCTGCTTGAGTCTGTACAATGCTCTCTTCAATCTTCACATGTGGGTCTCACTGTTGTGTGCTACAAAGCCTTCTGGTTGTTCTATGTATACTTCCTCTTCCAACTCTTCGTTAAGGAACACCATCTTGACATCCATCTGATGGATTTGCCATTCCATCTATGCTGCTAGTGAGATCATGACCTTGATAGAAGTATACCTGGCCACTAGAGCAAATATCTCCTCAAAATCTATTCCCTCCTTCTGAGAGAACCCCTTCGCCATAAATCTGGCTCAGATGCTATCTTTGCTTCCGCGCCTGGTGAATCTGCCAATATTAAGAATCGTTCAAGACTCAACCACTAAATATGGAATTGCATTTCGAATGGACTAGCTCTAGCAAGACCAAAAGCTAGGCAACTAACGCTAGCAACATGTGTAAGCATTCTCTTGTATGTGGCCTTGTTGTAATGATGAATCAACGTATGTAAGCTTCGTAATTCATTCCTCCTTCCATCCAGTCGAGGTAGGAACGTGTGTTTCGTAGATGTAAGTTTCGTGAGGGGTATGGCCTCTCTCTTGGGTCTGGATTGAACGGGTCCTTTCTCTCTTTTCGAACCAATCCAATATTCTCAAAAGAGAAACACTTCGTAATCCCAATCGAATGAAGGCACGTTAGCGATTACCCAACTACTCGATCTATATCACTAGAAATCGCTCCCCAGCTCTATAGCGATTGTCTTCTTTGGACGTCCTGTCCTTCCATGGGTGCATCGTCTGCCCTACCTCTCTTCATTCCTCGATGCTACTGGCTGCACTGTTCTTGATCTTAGAGATCTAGTGTGATTCAACCACCGACCAATTTGTTGGTGTAAGCACAACCTCCGAAACATCATTCTGCATGATTGAGGTATACTCAACCATTGCATCCTACCACCACTGCTGTTGTGCGGCCTTCTCATAGTTGGAAGACTTGTTATCCATGATCTGACTCATTAATTCCATGTAGCCAGTGTACTTGTTTGGTTGTCTCTGCTCTCTCCTGCCAGTCCTTGGAGTCCCCACAAACTCTTGAGCATCCATAAGTGTTTGCTGAACCTCATGGTTCCTCCTGCCAACTGTAGAAAGTGGAATCTGAACATCCATTTCCTCCTGATGCATCTCTCGTATTTGTTGAATCTGTTGCTCCATGGTGTGCGAACTCTCAGGAACACTTTTACTTGAGCCTGTGTTCGTTTTGGTAAGAGTAATTGTACTATCATGTCCTCGAACTCACCGTTTTACCCTTGGAGTTTCTGCTGGCTACTCACTCTAATCACTTGTTGTTGGAAAATCTTTGGACCTCTGATATGCCTTGCCTCCATGAATCAAACATCTCTCATGACAATAATTTTCTTGGTCCTTGGTATAAATATCCTATATTCCTTAGAGGTTTCACTGTACCCAACAAAGTACCCCCTTTTTGCAATCTGATCCAACTTTGAACGTGTATCCCTTGAAATGTGACAATAAGCTAAGCTGCCAAATAGCCTGAAGTGGCTGACATCTAGCTTCTTCTTTGTAAACACTTCTTTCCATGTCATCTTTCCCAATGCCTTATGTGGGGCCTTGTTCTGAATATATACTATAGTACTGCATGCCTCTTCCCATAAGTATCATGGCATATCCTGGTCATACAACAGGCCTTCATTGCCTTTGATATTGAATGGTTCTTTCTTTCAGCGACCCCATTCTGTTGTGGGTTGTAAGGAACAATCCACTCTCGCTTGATCCCCTCTCTAGCACAAAACTCCTGGAATGCTTTCCCCGTGTACTCTCCTCCATTATCTGATCGAAGAACCTTCACCTTCTTGCCTGTCAAATTCTCCATAAGAGCTTTGAACTCTTGGAAGCAACTGAAGGCCTCATCCTTGGTCTTCAAGAAGTAAATCCAGGTCTTCTTGGATTAATCATCAATAAAGGTAACAGAGTATTTGTATCCTCTGAGAGACTGAGTCGACATTGAACCACATATATCAGAATGAACTAAGTCAAGAACACCTTTGGATCTGGTGTCACTCCTTAGAAAATTTTCCTTGGAAAACTTCCCCAAAACACATACCTGCACACATTATCGTGCTTCGTGCTCCTAGAACACCTGTCACTGTCCCTATGAGCAACTTAAGTGCCCCATGATGAATATGGCCCATCCTCCTATGCCATAACTCTCCCTGATCTCTCGGATCACTGCTACTCACTAGTGCCTTTGGAGTATCCAACTGCAACTTGTAAAGTCTGCCACTCTTGACTCCAATAACTATGGGTCGAATCTTGAGAATAGATACATAAGTCAAATTCAACCCCATTCCTGGGACATCCAACACATCATGGATGGGAATAGGCTTGCTAGACTCCCTCTGAAATAGAATAGTCCCTCTCCCAACTGGATTGCACTTGGACTTGTTCCCCATCTCGATCTAGAATCTGATGTCCTCCTCCTTGTAACTGGAGAAGTACTCCCTAACTCCTGTCATATGGAATGATGCCCCATTGTCTATATACCAAACACCCTGTGAGGTTGAGCTAGTCAGGCAAGCTATGAGTGCGAACTCCTATTCCATCCAGCTGGAAAACTCATCTACGTTTGTGGAAGCTGTCATTGCTTCTTTCCCTTCTTGTCACCTTTCTTCCTCTGTGGATTATTGCCGACATAGTGGCCAAACTCGTGACAACTGTAACACTTGACCTTTGAAAGGTCCTTCTTCTTATCCCCTTGGAGTTGGACCCTTTGTTGGATCCCTTCTTTGCTTTGTTCTTCCTTGCAAGAGTCGCATTCTCCTGTTCTCCCTCACCCTTCTGTCGACTGCTGCTGCCATTGACAAGACTCAACCGAAGCTCCTCCTGAGTGAAATCGCTCCACAAATGATCCTAGCCACATAGGTCTTGTCGTCCATTGATCACTTGGACAAACATGTCCCATTGCTTTGAGAACCCGTTTAAGGTAGTTCTCACGAGCTCATCATCTTCTTTCTTTTCTTTGACAATTGCTAACTCGTCCTTGACAAGACTGACTCTGGTGAGATAACTAACTATGCCTTCACCCTTGTTCATTCTGGTGTTCCTTAGTTTCTCTCCGAGGATCAACTTCTTGTTAACAGTAGCATTCTGGAACAATTTTAGGATGGCATCCCACATCTTCTTGGTTGTATCCAACTTTGAGATATGGGGAACGATGTGATCTTTAACCCCGTCTTGGATAATACTCCTAGTCTTGGCATCGTCCTTGTAAGTTGCTAACTGTGTCAAATCTGTCGATACGACAACAACTGTTGTAGCATACTCCTTTAGTCCATTCTCCTCTAGCAAGAACAAAATTATGGATTTCCAAACACCAAAGCTAGATGCACCTTCAAGTCTGTCCTGATCCCGTAATCTAGCTGAAGCCATATCTAAAACCCTCGGAAAATATAAGCAAACCCCTAGTAAATTTGGAATAGATTGAACCGGGTTTTATAAACCCTCAGTCTTCTCTACTTTACCTTGCGCTGAGCTTCTTCTGCCCTCAAATATGCTTTGATACCATGTGAAAATTCTATTACAATTAATTTGGTAGTTGTTCATCTATCTTTTAACGACTATTTGTCCCAACAAATCAATTTACTGCAAATATTGAATAAAAACACAACTGCAAATTTCACCAAATAATAAATAACAAATTTCACCAAATAATAAGTATTCTGTCATAATGTTTGCAAGTGGTTGAATTGGCTCTTCACAGTCATCTATGGCAATGTATTTTCCTAGGTTCGACTTTGAGACTTCATGATACAAAGGTTCGTTGTCTAGTTGTTGTGGATCTTGAACATGGTGCATTTTTTTGGTTCTCGGAACAACATCACCTTAGTGATAGGGATATTTGCATAAGACCAATCCATCTGGATGCTACCCCTAGCATTTGATAGGAGCATGCCCCACTTCATAGGGAAATCTATGATAACCATGTGCATAATCACAACTCTCTCTAGGAATTCTTGTAAATGATACTTCCAATCTTTGATGACCTTGCAAACTTGTACTTCTCATGAATCCATAGCCAACACATTCTTGTAAGGCTTAGAGATTTTCAATCTCAATTCATTCATAATTTTGGGGGTCATTACATTAGTGGATGCTCCTGAATCCAACATGCAATTATGTAAATATCAAACTTCTTGTAACATATTCTTGGTAGAATGATACACTACTTTTTTCTGAATTTTGACAGAAATTTGTCATGTTTCAAGGGTGTTCTCAAGTCTATCATTGCGATGCTTAGTTTGTTTATCATGTGTGGCAGGGGTTTGTAATGAATGTTTGTGGGATGCATGCTTATGGAAATGAGGAGATAATCAGTACCTATGGACATTGGAAAATCTCCCAAGCTTCAAAACCTTTAGAAATCTCATACTCAAATAAGTGGAGATCTGCCACAAGAACTCGGTTGTCTATTTACTAGCTTCTTATATAGTTCCAACGCATAAAAGTTGTGAGAAGAACTCAAGTTGGCCTTTGTTTTATTTCTAAAGCTAGGCCTTTTATGTTAAATAATAAATTTCATTTTAAATAAATTTAATTTTACAAAAATATTATTATATAAACTTTTATAAAGTTGTTTATTAAAAATATTAAATTTTGGCAACACCACAACCATTTTGACCAAATTTTCCATTCATGAGTGCAAGGATCAAGTTATATGCAGATTTTAACGGTGAGTGAAGGTTTCCAGTTCTCCAGGTGGCATTGAATCATATTGATGGTGGAGGATTGATAGCGGACCCCCTTACTTTTCGAGTTTGAACAGAGGGGGGGTCTGCAATTTCTTGTTTTGTGGCAGCCTTTTGTGAAATGCGGAGCTCCCCTCATGAAAACCATTTACATCTAGGGACCCCCTCCACTAACTGCTTATGGATACTTCTAAGTTCTTAATACCTAAGTTACCAAGATTCAGGTATAGATACAGATATAGATACAGATTTAGATCTAGATTCGCTAGTCTTTTGAAAATCCAGGATCCAGATACGGAAAGGATACGTCAAGTACAAAAAAATTAAAATATAATAATATTTTTTAAATTTTAAAAACACTTTTAGAGTTCAAAAATCAAATACTCCTTGAAACCATCAAACACTTTTAGAACTGAAACCATCAGATATATTATAAATATGGAGACTGAAAAATTGAAATGATGCATCCTCCCTCATACAAAAAGAGGATAATATCATAAATGATAATAGTAAATACATTTACATATCCTCAAATGGATTTGCATTATCTTCTGCAAATTGCAACTCTACACCATGAATAGATGATGGGGGTCTTGGGATGTAGGAAGTTGCATCAGTAGGTTGGACTGGTGGTGGAACAATATCCTCAAGTAGGTTGAGGTGAGTCATGGCATTCAGTGTGAGGTTCAAGTCAGAGATCTCAGGCTCCACATCCCACATCCTGCTCGGGCCTTTTTTATACTTTGGTTCAACATGTGATAGAAGACAGAGGTTGGAATGAATCCTCAACCTTTGCCGCTCCCAGCTTGTTTCGCTTCATTGAATGGATGAAGCCATATGTACTCCAATTCCTCACAGTTGATGATGAACTAACAACCTGTGATAACAACTTAGTGGCTATAGTGGAGAGATGAATGTTATCCCCACCATGGAAGCCCCACCAAGTAATAGGATCAAGATGCCCTCGATCATCCATAGCTATTGGATTTGAAAAACTACCAGTAGATTGTACAAATCCTCCAAATTTTTGGCGTACTTCCATTGCAACTCCCACATCTCTATAAAGTTTCCTCAAAGCCGTCTTGTATCCTTGTACCACTTCAAAATCCTTGTTTGGCGTTGTTCTAACAGGTAAAGACAAAATTGTGGAATGATAATATTTGGGGTGCAATGCATAGACCAAAAGGTGTAATGGTGTGGTCATTTTGTTCCACCTTTCTGTAACTATGTCCTTCACTTTATAATATAATGTTTCAAAAGGGTCATTTTTGGTTGCCCTGATAATTTCCCTTATCGTCTCTAACATACTATCAATGTTTTCATAAACTCCTCCCAAGCAAGGTGTATCTGTGTCAAATGCCCTATTCAAGGTCAAGATTAGTTCAGTAAACTGCAGAAGTTATTGGACCTTGTCCCACCATGCATTATCAAGAATGTTGGACTTGATTTTTTGCCCTCTATTAGAACTGGAAGTCCTCCATGATTCCCAAAGAGGGTCAATGACCATTGCTTGTAATGCTTGTCTCACCTCCACAAGCCTCTTTATGACAAGAGTGTGGGAGGCAAAACGAGTTTCAACAATCTACAAGTTTCAAAATGACAAAAAGTCAAATTTCAAATGAGAAATCATATATAAATTTGTAATTAAAATTAAGAATTTCCAATACAAATTTGAAATAATATTGATTAAAAAAAGAGTACCTTCAATAGCTCCAACTTTGCAAAAATTTGATATATGGCATGAGACATTGAATGAATGGTTATGAACATTTGGATTTCTTTTGCTACTACATATATTTCACTAATCCATTCAATCTCACCAATCTTGGCAAGCATAAGGTTCAATGAATGTATTGCACATGGATTCCAAAAGATGTGATCATATCGATCCTCCACAATCAAACCTGCAGCTTTACAAACCTGTGCGTTGTCTGTAATGACTTGGACAACATTATGTGACCCCACACTTTCTATTGCATCAAATAAGAATTGTGGATATGAAAGATGCATCTTTCTCTATTCCATTGCAATCAACAACCTTCAAAAACGTTGCCCCTTGAGGGCAT
The DNA here is from genome assembly GCA_031772625.1 of Pinus tabuliformis. Taxonomy (NCBI): domain Eukaryota; kingdom Viridiplantae; phylum Streptophyta; class Pinopsida; order Pinales; family Pinaceae; genus Pinus; species Pinus tabuliformis. The sequence goes on along the minus strand of CM062806.1, from coordinate 235,623,598 downwards.
ACTGCAACAACATTAATTAACAGGTGGTTTCTTTGGTCTCTCCATCCATCAGAAATGATGGATACCCCTGTTTCTGCCCATGTATCCTGGATTTCCTGTAGCTGTCTATCTACGGATTGTCTCTTTGATGTCAACAAAGTAGTGCGAACCTCTTCATATCCATGGCTTTTGTACCCTTTTGGCGCTTCATTAACTACCTTAATCATTTGATGCCAATAAGAACACACCAAATTGAATGCTAGCCCATTTTAACAGATGCAATGAGATACATGTTCATGAGCTATGTCTCTACCTTGGTTATTGAAAGCTGCTTCAAGAGGGCCTAGAGTGGGCCTTTTATTAGTTGTGGCAACAGGCCTAGATGGCAATGGAGGCCTAGTTGTAGAGATTTGCATAGGGTGTTTTCCCTTAGCAAACTTCCTATCAGTGACATCTTGCAAAGATGCATAGAATTTATTTTTCCAAGACTCAAACCTTGGCTAAGTTTTCCATTTGCGTCTTTTGGACTGGTGCATACTTGCACCCCTATGCTAGTTTGTCTGGTTAGATGGGCCTTCACTCTAGTATATGAGCCATTTTTTATATCTTGGCATTCATTACACTTCTATTTATAAGAACTACCTCTAGGATTTTTTCCAATAATCTCCACATATTGCCATAAAGGAGATTTTGGGTCTGTATTGATGTTTCCCCCTTCACTTTGCCTTGATGGTTCCATTTCTATAAGTTGTAGGTGTGACTGACTGCATATAAAAAATTATAATTTACTATCAATAATTTAAAATTTAAAATACATAAAATTAAAACTAATGTACAATGTTTAATCATAATGTTTAACATGTAAAAAATATTTAATTGTACACCTAAGAGTCCACGGTGCATTTGTCATGCAGGGATTTAAAAAATATAAAAAAATTGTATCATATAATGCTTTCTGAAACTAACCTTTCAAAATTCAAACCCTTGCTCTGTATTTGTCCTTGTAATTGATTTTTTTTAACACCTCTATCGATGTCCCTGTAATTTAATTTTTTGAACGCCTATCCCGAGACTGAGAGCACTGTGCAATTTGATTTTTTTAATGCTTGTCCCTGTAATTTAATTTTTTGAATGCCTCTGTCCCGAGAGCATTGCAATTTAATTTTTTTAACACTTATCTCGAGAGCATTGTGTAATTTATTTATTTTTTTGTCGCCCATTAGTGTGGAGGTAGGGTCGGGGTAGTTTGCATGGAGCCGGAGCCGGAGAGCAGGCACTGGGCTATTTTATTTTTTTAACGCCTGTCTCGACCATTGTGCAATTTAATTTTTTGTAAGTCTCGGTCGCTGTGGAGGTAGGGTCGGGGTCGTTTGCATGGAGCCGGAGCCAGAGAGCAGTGTGCAGTCGTCGGTTGTTTATGTGGACCCAGAGTCGAAGTGCACTATGCAGTGATGGGTCGTTTGCGTGGAGCTGGAGAGCATTGTCTGCGTGGAGCGCAGAGCCTGTCTGTTGGAGCGTGGAGTTGAGTGTCGGAGCCTGTCTGCTTAGAGCCGAGTGCCAGAGCCTGTCTACTTAGTGCCGAGTCCCGATAAGATTCAAGAATGTTGCGCTGACAAGATTCAAGCGACAAGAATGCTGCACACCTTTGGATTGCCGACAAAATTCAAGAACAATTGCATTTGGAGTGAGAGGGCCTACTTCGGTTAATGAAAAATCAAGAAAGAAACCTAAAATTTAAAAACCTAAATGAAATCTGTTTGAAATCCGGCTTGACTTAGAAAGATCCGTCTCTGATCTGAGGGATCCGTTTATGGAAGATAGGATCCGTTTCCCGAAAAACCAGATCCGCCACCTAGCCGTTTTTTAGCCGGTTGAAGCCAGATCCGGATCCGGATCCGATACTTGGAAAAACCTCTTTTGGATGCAGACTTTCCAGATCCAATAACGTAGCTCAAGAGTTTCAACTTGTTAAATAAAGTGATGAGTGGAAAATTCGAAACCTGACCTGGACGGTGCACGATAGTGCATACAGGGTCAACATATGAGATGCTGGAATTGCTTGGGGGATAATTGTATTGAAAGTTGTTGTCATAGACATGAATTTATGACATCGGTCAAGGTTACTATAGTTAAAGACCCCAATATATTTTCTTGTGATCAGCCCAATAGTTAGATTCTGAATCTTGAATGTGAGCATCTTGCAAAAATGTTGCTTGCATAATTGCTGCCTTCTTATCTACTGGCAGCATGAAAGAGATTTTGAACTTGGATGAAAATGGTAGATTGTTTCCATGGACTCATGAGGTTGACTTATTGGATATTCTTTAGGATCTAGCAGGCATGCAAATTTACTATGTGAAGACCCTAATTCTCCTCACCATTTGCAAATCTTTCGTCTGCGTTTATGCTTAGAAAGGACAACTCAGTTTCAGAACATTTACAAGACAGACAAGGAACTTTGAGTGCAGATTTTGGGCAATTGGAGTCAAATTTCAAAAATCCAAAACATGGGTTTTTTGCAGAACAACTCCAATTTGATGACCTGCAAGAACTTTGTGCAATTGTGAAGAGTTTAAGAGATTTTAATGTTCTTCTGAAGGGTATGTATCCAGATTTCATGAACGACGAGACTGACAAAACATCTAACAAATGCAAAGAACAGGATCAACTTCTAGTGAATGGGTTTGAAAGGAGTGTAATTGGTCAGAGATTAGTACAAAACTAGATGATAGCAACACAGGAGCTCAAGGAAGAAATCGATATTGGTTTTCTTGCTATGGTTCCTTCTAGATGAAAAGCTATAGGTCTTTTTTTAATTTTCATCTAGAAACATCGCTGTCAACATTTGGATCCATTGTGTTGCTGATTCACTCCATAGTATTCGTTGACCCTCTGATGGAACAGTTCATTCCATCCTTAAGATAAATAATGTGGCTTCTCTTGTGAAGTATCCCAGGGAGAACTTCTTTCAAGGTTTATGCTTTTGGATGAATATCTTATTATGGGTCCAAAAGAAAAGAAGACTCATCGGGAGAATATAATGATGTGGCAAAGATACAGAGCAGAAACTGTCAGCTCCTGAAAATTTAGTAATCAGTGCTAATGCGACTTGTTCGAATATTTCAAAGACTGTTACACCAGACTTGAAGCTAGGAGGTGATGGAATTCTACTCCATGTTGATTTGGCGAAAAGAAAAAACCATTTAGGTGGTTCTTCCCTTATGTGTTTTTATCAGATTGGTCATGTTTGTCTAGATTTTGATAATGTTTTAGATTTCAAAAGAGTCTTTAATTCAGTCCAGGAATTATCTGGAGAAAATATTGTTTCAACTGGTCACTACATTAGTAATGGGGGTATAGTTGTATTTCTGTTGAAGATGGCTTTGGCAGGAAGCTGTGGAATGAAGGTTAACCTAAGCTCCAAAAGCACTGGTATATTTAAAGTAGTGTTTGCAAAAGAACTTGATTTTGTCCTCAAGGTTAGCAGTGGCAATCTTGATATCATTGCCAAGGAACTCAATATTGTAGGTGTCCTGTTTGAGGTTATTGGTCAAGTCACTTCATCTCCTTCTATACAGGTGTCAATAAATAGCTCATTACATTCTAAAAAATGTCATATCTTAGGGATTTGTGGGAGAATGAATCTTGTTTACCTGATTCTTAATATATTAGTGAGGATGATGAAAGTAATACTGAAAACAAGCAGTATGCTCAAGGTCTGGGTTCGAGTCATTCTTCCTCATGTAGAAATACTTTTTCTAATAAGGGAAATCTGTATTATGTAACGGCTATTGAACATGTGACAGAGTTGACCATTTTTAAAGGGAGGATAACAGGATTTGTGGAAATAGCTTTAAAATCTCCAGATTTCAAGGAGGAATATCAGCAGTCAAAGGATAGTTAGCTAAATAGCTGGCAGAGCACCTGGCAGTCAGAGGTTCATTTCCAAATTAATGGGCAGTTAACAGATTTGCAGGGAACAACTTCCCAACAATTTCAGTTTTAAATGGCAGAAGATTTTATATCATTTCCATATTCCGTAACAAATTTGATAATATTTTTATTTTTAGTTTATCTGATAGGATTTGTTTCCTAGAGACTAATGATAGTTTCAGGATTATGTTTTCCTATATTTTGTTTCATTTGTAATGAAGAAGGGTTGGCTTTTGAGGAACCCATATACTTGTTTTTCTGTAATAGCCTAATACTACCAGGGTTTTAATTAAAGGCTTTTGGCTTCAGCTAAGAGGCGAATTGTGTTTCGTGTCAGTTCTTCTTGTTTTCCATAATCTTTTTCCCTCATTTATTTTGATGTTGTGTGGATAATTAAGAGAGGCTAGGCAGAGTATCAACCTCTCTTACATCCCCTGCAAAGTTATGTTCATCACTGAGTAGATAAAAGTGACAGATTGTCACTGTTGATCCCTCTATATGGTTAGATTGTTGCTTTGTGCATGACAACAATTGATATTTTGTCAAGTTGTTGAAGGATCTTCACGCACTTTCTAATCTTATCAGTTGACATAAGTGTTCAGTCTGAGTATTACTGTTGGCTGATATTTTCTTTGACCTTCTATCAACCTCTTTCAAGCTATTGCATTATGTCATGGTTGGATGCTGGCCCTCTGAATAGACCTCTGTAGGTAGGGTTTTATTTGTTTAAGTAGGTATTTGAAACTCTAAGCAACAACCTCTCAAAAGATCCCTAAATCTGGCCAATGTGCTTAAAAGGCTACTAATCATTGCCATGAACAGTTATTAGCCTCGTAATATTTGAGGAAGCCACCTCTAGTGGGGGACTTTCACTTGTGGAGAGAGGGAGGCTAAAGGACCTAGCTGCAGATTTGCCTTAGAGGAGCTGAAGTAGCAAGGAGGTCAAGTTTCTCCATGATCTGGTTAGCTAAAGGAGTCGTTGCCAAAAAGGAGAAGCAGGCCGAGTAGGAGGATCTAGCTGCAGTGTTAGAAGGTCAGATCTACAAGAAGAAAGTCAGATCTGAGTGCCAAAAGGTCAGATTTGCAAGAAAGCCAGATATGAGTGCTGGAAGGTCAAATCTGCAAGAAGAAAGTCAGTTCTGAGTTCTGGAGGGTTAAATCTGCAAGAAGAAAGTCAGATTTGTGATATGAAGAGGCAAATCTAGCAGATCGAGAAGTTGTAGGATGGTTGCAGAAGGACTGGTTGCCAAGGACAACAACAATCCAAGGACCTTGAGCTAAAGGCACTAGCTTAGGTATGCATTTGAGTATTTTTTGGGTAGATTGTAGATCTGATGGAATAGATCTCAAGCCCTAAGTTTTGTATACTAGTAGTATCAAAGATCTAAAGGGCCATGACCCCTGGTATGGGAGGCCGAATGATTATTTTATTATAGACTAACAACGGTTGAGATTTGAGCCATATAAATTTGTGTACTTAATTTATTTCAGTCCTCTTATATTTCTGCTGTGCAGAGTGTTTTTAGTTGAGTACCTTAGTGTGTTTATGATCAAGTCTAGACATAAACCAAATCTTGGGTATAAGGAAAATTCAACATGGTATCAGAGCTACTTTGAAGATCACGCGGATCAGAGTGTGCATAGGAAAGCAGAGTGAGCCATTTGAGGTTGTGTAGGCTCAGAGGGAGATTGCAAAGGAATGTCAGCCGCCCAATGGAAGTTTGAATCCTCAGGCTCAAGCAACAGAGTGGAGTTTTCAACCCATGCAAGGACAATCACGAACCATGCAAGAACACTCATGGTAGTGCAAGGAAAAGTCATGTTGCATGCGAGGACAGTCATGCACCATGCAAGATAAAGCTTGGCCAAGTACAAAAGAAGGTGTGGCACATGTGAGGACATATATGGCTACGCAAGGGAAAGTCATGACTCATGCAAGGACAGTCATGGGTATGCAAGGAAAGTCATGGAGCTGGAGATTTAAAAGTGTGAAAGAAATACCTTCCTCACTAAGAGGGAGTGTTGGAATTTGGGTGGCTCGAAGGTATTTCCAAGAAAAGGAAACCCACCAAAAGTGAGTTGGTTAGGCCAGTTACCGAAGTGGTTGGGGTTTTGACTCAAAGTAGTGGGCTTGAGACCCAAGTCAATTAATTGTTTATTCTAATTTATGGTTAAAGGGTTGGGTGGGAAAAACCTAAAAGGACCAAAGGTTCTCCAAATAACCTAAAGGAAAACTATAAATAAGAAGCCAAAGTAAAGGCCTAGACACACCAATGGAGAAGGACTTTCACTTGTGGAGAGAGGGAGGCTAAAGGACCTAGTTGCAGATCTGCCTTAGAGGAGCCGTAGTAGTAAGGAGGCCAATTTTCTCCATGATCTGGTCAGCTAAAGGAGCCGTTGCCAAAAGGGAGAAGGAGGTTGATTAGGAGGATCTAGCCATAATGTTGGAAGGTCGTATCTACAAGAAGAAAGTCAGATTTGAGTGTTGGAAGGTTAGATGTGAGAAGAAAATCAGATTTGAGTGCTGGAAGGTCATATTTGCAAGAAGAAAGTCAGCTATGAGTGTTGGAATATCAAATCTGCAAGAAGGAAGTTAGATCTTAGCGTTGGATGGTTAGATGTGCAAGAAGAAGTCAAATCTATGATCTAAAGCAAATCTAGCAGATCGAGAAGTTGTAGCGTGGTTGCAAAAACACTGGTTGCCAAGGATAGCTACAATCCAAAGACCTTGAGCGGAAGGCACTAGCTTAGGTGTGCATTTGATTTTTTTTGGGTAGATTGTAGATCTGATGGAATGGAGCTCAAGCCCTTAGTTTTGTATACTATGTATACTAGTAGTGTTAGAGATCTAAAGGGCCATGATCCCTGGTACGGGAACCCTAATGATTCTTTTAGTAATGGCCTAATTGTTGCAAAATGTGTAACTAGGTTCAGTCTTCATAAGTATGAAATGTATTCTTGTAAATATAAAATGGAAAAGAAATTATTATTATTATTGGAGGATGGGTTTCATGCTCAAGTTCTTTTATTTTATAGGTCCAGCACCCATTGAGTGCTTCTAGGATTTGTCCTAGGTAGAAGAGTCATTATCATATGTCGAAGACCCTATGGGTACATTGTAAATTGTAATGAAAAAAATTATTTTGTCTTGAAAGTGTCAAAATACCTCCAACATCAAGTCGGCCTAATGGGCTGTCAAGTTGGCCTACATGAAGAGCCACGTCCACCCTTGAAGAAGCCTATATATAAGAGGAGCTCATCCTCCATTTGGTTCATCTCACTGTCTCATCTCTTAGTCGAAGAAGGAAGTGCGAAGAAGGAAGTGCGAAAAAGAGGAAGTCAAAGAAGTTGAAGTGTTTCTGGGCCTTATCTATTCTTCTGGGAAGATCAAAGTTAGTGTTTTTATGCCCTGGATCTTCTGGGGTTCGACTTTGGAAGTAGAAGAGAGGGAAAGGCATGCGAAGGTCTCTTGGGGCATCTTACTAGCCATGGACTCAAGTCAAGGCAAGCGAAGTCAAGAGGAAGGATACTAGAGGGAGATCAAAGTCTCCTAGAGAAGCAACAACAGTTGCAGCAGTTGCTGAGGAGTAGAATTTCAGATCTATTGGGAGGTCGAAGATATTGCAGCAGGAGGCCATAGTAGACTTGATCTTGGAGGGTATTTGTCTGAGGCTAGGTCATGGTATTCGTCAATTTAAGTATTTGAAAGATAAAGAAGAGATTTATAGGTTTTCCCCTCAAGAGGAGGGGTTTTGGCCCTGGCTTGTAGCCTATATACTGTCACTGTTGTTATTGTTTTGGTCGCTGTTTGATGTATTGCACATTGGAATAATAATGAACAAAGCTAATAAGTAAAAGGTAACAAAAACAGTGATCAAGTTAAGAGAATTAACATATTCATTGCCTTACTGAATTCTCAACATGGTTTCAGAGCTTTGGTTCTCTAAGGGCATCATGAAGATCTCCTCTACAATGAAGAAGCTCATCAAGAAATTTGCAAGACAACTCAAGAAACGTATCAAGGAAGCATGGAGTTTCTCATTCTCTTTAAAGAAGGCATCAGTCAATGAAAGGGATGAAGGTCTCTTTTCGGCTCTCTCTGGTACATTCCAAGACGAAGACATCTGGGTAATTGATAGTGGTGCATCAAGGCACATGAATGGTCACTCCAACCAATTGAAGACCTTATCAAAAGGAAAATCCGCTTATTCTGTGGAACTTGGAGACAACAAACGCTATCCGGCAAAGGGCTTTGGATCAACCATAAAACTCAAGGATGAAAGCAACATCCACCTCAACAACATTCTATTTGTTCCAGGTTTGCACAAAAATTTACTTTCTATTTCAAGTTTAGAAGATAAAGGAGATAGAGTAGCCTTCATTGATGAAAAAGTAGTTGTTTGGGGAAAAGACTCAAGCATAGATCAAGCTAAAGTTATTGGTATTCGAGAAGGAAGGCTTTACAGATTACTATCTCCCGTAAACCAAGCCCTAGTTCACATTGAGATTAGTCCATGTGAACTTTGACATTGAAGGTTTGGTCATATACATTTCAAAATACTTCTAACTTCAAGTTCCATAGTAGATGGGATACCGAATTTGAAGGAGGACCATGAAGGTGTCTGCAAGGGATGTGCATTGGGCAAGAATACCAAGAGACCATTTGGAAGTAGTGCTTCGCGGTCGAAAGAAATCTTGGATCTTATTCACTCTTATTTGTGTGGCCCTATGACTCCAAAATCTCATCTATACTATGTCACATTCATAGATATGATCATTCAAGAAAAACCTGGGTTTACTTAATGAAAACCAAGGATAAAGTATTTTCAAAATTTCAAGAATTCAAGGCTGAAGTGGAGAACCTTATAGAAAGAAGAATCAAGATACTGAGATCTGATAATCGAGGAGAATATACATCCAAAGAGATTATAGCATTCTGTAAGGAGTCCGGGATTAAGAGGGAATTGATAGTCCCATACAATCTCGAACAAAATGGAGTTGCAGAAAGAAAGAATAGGTCCATTGAAGAAAGTGTAAAAGCAATTTTACACAATCAAGATCTACCTATGTTTCTATGGGGAGAGGCAACAAAGACAGTGGTCTACATTCAAAATCGATGTCCTCATAGATCTCTAGATAACAAGATTCGGAAGAAGTGTTCACTGGGAAAAATCCATCTGTAGATCATCTCCGAATCTTTGGGTGTCCTGTGTATATTCATATACCAAAGGACAAAAGAAAGAAGTTGGATCCTTTTGGTATGAAGGGAATATTTGATGCGTATAGTAACTCATCAAAGGCCTTAGAATCTCTATGAAAGATGGACATCACATTGAAGTTAATTGTGATGTCATATTTGATGAGTATATAATTCAAGAAGTCAAAAGAACTTTCCATAGATTTTGATGACGAAGAACTTACAATATTTGAGGAGGAAGTTGACAAGGAAGTAGAAGGATCACATCATGAAGAAGAAGGGCCAAGTGAACCTATTCAACCTGTGGTCTTTCTCGAAACAAGGAAAAAACCTAATTGGTTGAAATCCACACTAATTGATGCAGAAGGTCATGGGGCAGCACACAGATCATTTAGACAAAGTAAGAGACCCAAGAAATATTCTGGGTATGCTGCATACATGAAAAAATTAATAGAAGCAGAACCACCCACCTTTGAAGAGGCTGTAGAACATCGAGAATGGAAGGATGGCATGAATGAAGAATATCAATTTATAATGAAGAATGGAGTTTGGGAGATTGTACCTAGGCCCGAAGACAAATATGTTGTTACTTCCAAGTGGATCTATAAGTATAAAGCAAGATTTGTGGCTAGAGGGTTCTCTCAACTTGAAGGCATCGACTACGAAGAGACATTTGCTCCAACAACAAGATATACAACGATTTTATCATTAGTCTCTCTGGCAGCATCGATGGGATGGAACATCCACCAAATGGATGTCAAGACTGCGTTTCTGAATGGCATTATAGATGAAGAAGTCTATATAGAACAACCCTTGGGATTTGAAGTCAAAGATAGGAAGGCATATGTTTGCAGATTGAAGAAAGCATTATATGGCCTCAAGCAAGCACCAAGGGCATGGTATGCTAGAATGGATGCATACCTATAGAGAATAGGCTTCACAAAAAGTTCTGCTGACTCGAACCTTTATATTAAGGTTGTAAACAATGAACCTGTAATTATTCTTTTGTATGTAGATGATCTTCTCTTGACAGGTGTAGAAGGTCGAATTGAAGAATGTAAGAAGCAACTGGTAGCAGAATTTGACATGAAGGATCTTGGGTTGATGCATTACTATTTGGGACTAGAAGTCTGGCAAGGACCGAATGAAATCTATTTGGGTCAAGGAAAGTATGTGATCGAGATTCTAAAAAAGTTTGACATGATGGACTGTAAACTTATGACCACTCCGATGATCACAAACTTGAAGAGACTGAGGAGTTCCGAATCAAGCCCTGTGGATCCTTCCAGGTATAGACAACTTGTTGGCTCATTGATGTACTTGGTGAATACTCGACCAGACATATGTTTTGCAGTAAATATACTCAGTCAATTCCAAGTGGAGCCAAAGCATGATCATTGGATAACAACAAAGCATATTCTGAGATATCTGCGAGGAACCATCAACTACTGTCTGAAATATGATAGAAGGAATGATGTCCAATTGATTGGTTATACAGATTCCAACTGGGGAGGCAGTGAACAGGATGGAAGAAGCATTACAGGAGGATGTTTCAGTTTAGGACCCTCCATAGTCTCATGGATGAGCAGAAAGCAAGACACTGTTGCTTTGAGTAGCGCTGAGGTTGAATATGTTGCAAGATGTGAAGTAAGCCGAGAAGTAGTATGGTTAAGGAAGCTGCTATTCGACTTGTTTGAAGGACCGATGAACCCTACAATGATACTTTGTGATAACATCAGTTGTATTCGCTTGTTTGAGGATCTAACGTTTCATGGAAAGACAAAGCATATCAACAACAAGTATCACTATATTCGAGAGCTAGTACAAAATGGTGTGTTGCAGCTACGGTATATCTCCACTGATGAACAGGTTGCTAACATATTTACGAAATCACTTCTGAACAAGAAGCTTGTATACTTAAGGGACAAGCTTGGTTTGGTGGATTTGTCCTCCCTAATTGAGAGGGAGAGATAGACACTACATTCTTGTCTTCACTTGGGAAGAAAGAATGGAGGATTGGGTAACCATCTGGCATTCGATACTCTTTGAGAATGTGGTAGGGCATTCAAGACAAGAGTAGTCGTGGACCGATATTCTTTGAGGATTAGCTACCCAAGATAAGAATAGTCCAATGGGAGGTCATACTCTGTGAACACTCGGGTGGGGTATGTACCTTGGGAGACAATGATGATGGTGTCTATACATCATTGGTCTTGCCAGCATTGTGCTCTGATCTTGTGGAGAGATAGAGTTGTTAGTCAAGGCCTTGCTATGTGACAATGTTGGTTAATATGATGCTAGACAGATGGGTTACCAATCCGACTCTTCTTATGAGATCTCTTCAGATTGAGAACAACCATGTACCTCTTATGAATATCTCCCTAGTTAAGAGGGAGTGTTGAAAAATGTGTAACTAGGTTCGGTCTTCGTAAATATGAAATGTATTCTTGTAAATATAAAATGGAAAAGAAATTATTATTATTATTATTGGAGCATAGGTTTCATGCTCAGTTTCTTTTATTTTATAAGTCAAGCACCGATTGAGTGCTTCTAGGATTTGTCCTATGTAGAAGAGTCATTATCATATATGGAAGACCCTATGGGCACATTGTAAACTATAAAGAAAAAAATATTTTGTCATGAATGTGAAAAATCGGTTACCCAATTTCTACTGCAACAACTGATGTTACTTCTCCTACTTATGAATCCATACAAGTTATTTATTGTTTTCTACGGTAAATATTGAAGCAAATACTTTGTAGCCTACACCAATAAAATAATTTTCCCAAAACAAGAATAGAACAACAGAGAAAGATCCACACAAATGACATAGTATTTTTTGGACAAGCGTCTGCGGAAAAACCCAATGAGGGAAAACCGGTGCAACAACTTTGAGGGTTTTATATTATTAACCATAGTTTTGAATACGAATCTGGATGTCCTTCTGGCAATCCAGTTATAGAGAAAATAAATTGGCAGAAAAGCATAGTGAGATTACCTAATTGTACCTGACAAATCTCGGCTGTTCCGGTAGTTGAACCAATTGTCCTCGACTATCTCTGCGTTGGCCCTGCGTTAGCCTCAAAGGCTCTGCGTTAGCTTTGCTGGGAAACGTCTTGCCTTCTAGAGCAGTTTCTAGCCTCTCTCGGCTCAGAAATGTCAGCTCCCCTGCAAAACTTGGACGTCTTCTCAGAATGACTTCGCTACCTCTGCGTGAGCCCTTCTAGCTCGGCGTCAAGCTCTGCGTGGGCCCTTCTGGCCCAACATCACCCCTTCTGGTGTCTCTCTACCTCTCTTTGCTGTGTATCTTGGGCTTTGGAGAAGATACGCCAACCCAACTATCCCTGCCCCTCACTGCAAAAGCTCACTATCGAAAATCTTCTGACAACTCCTCTGCTTTGCTTCAGAAATTCGATTCTCTGAACTCTGTGTGTGTGTTTCCAAATGACCCTCAAGCCCTCCTTAAATAATCTCCTCGTTGACATTCAACGGCCTAGATCAAAAGCTAATGAATGACTAAGATCATTTTTGCTTGATCCTCGTCTTCTTCTTGAAGTTACACCCACAGTTAGATTAATACCCACAAATTATTTTAATTTCCTAAGTTTAGACCTAGGGACCCATTAAAAATAATTAATTATTTTAATAAAACTGTCTCTAGGTGGAATTTCCCAAAACGCTTTCTGGGTTCTTTGGAAGACATGTGCCTAAGTCTCCCTCTAAAATTTGAGACTTAGAGCACATTTGATGCTACCAAAAATGAATAATGAAAGTGTCAAAATACCTCCAAGTTGAGCTGTCAGGTCGGCCTAAATGAAGAGCCACGTCCACCCTTGAAGAAGCCTATATATAAGAGGAACTCGTCCTCCATTTGGATCATCTCACTCTCTCATCTCTTAGTTGAAGAAGGAAGTGCGAAGAAGGAGAAGTTGAAGAAGGAAGTCCGAAAAAGAGGAAGTTGAAGAAGTCGAAGTGTTTCTGGGCCTTATCTATTCTTCTGGGAAGATCGAAGTTAGGGTTTTTCTACACTGTATCTTCTGGGGTTCGACTTTGGAAGCAAAAGAGAAGGGAAGGCAAGTGAAGGTCTCTTAGGGCAGCTTACTAGCACTAGGACTCAAGTCAAGGCAAGCGAAGTCAAGAGGAAGGCTATTAGAGGGAGATCAAATTCTCCTAGAGAAGCAACAACAGTTGCAACAGTTGCTAGGGAGCAGAAGTTCGGATCTACTGGGAGGTCGAAGATATTGTAGCAGGAGGCCGTGGTAGACTGGATCTTGGAGGGTATTTGTCTGAATCTAGGTCATGGTATTCATCAATTGAAAGATCTGAAAGATAAAGAAGAGATTTACGGGTTTTCCCCTCAAGATGAGGGGTTTTGGCCCTGGCTTGCAACCTATATACTGTGTCACTATTCTTACTGTTTTGGTAGTTATTTGATGTATTGTACATTGGAATAATAACGAATAAAGATAATAAATAAAAGGCAACACAAACAGTCATCAAGTTAAGAGAATTAACATATTCATTGCCCTATTGAATTCTCAACACCAATAAGGGTTGAGATTTGGGCCATATAAATCTGGGTTCTTAATTGATTTCATTGTTGTTATATTTCCGTTGTGCAAAGTGCTTTTAATTGGGTACCTTTAGTGTGTCTATGATCAAATCTACGCATAGACCAGATCTGGGTTATAAGGAAAATTCATCACCAAGGAGAAACTTGTTAGGTCATGATGGATCGAGGTTGTCACTTGTGGAGTATCTTTCTTTGCTAATGGTCCACTTGAAGCTTTACAGTTCTATGCTTATGTTTTGGTGATCTTTGCTACCATAAGTGCGACTTTTGAATAAGCTTTCTCAATGTGCACTTGAGCCATCTAGCTTCCAGGGACAACCACATTGGTAGGTTGCATGCTAGCTTTACAGCATTAAATTTTTCTATAGTTAAATGAACAAAACCTTTAGAACTTATGCCCTTACCACTTGACACTTGGAAAACTTGAGGGATGCAAATTTCTTCCATCATAGCAACATATTTAGTATGTCTTCCTACTATTCAGAAGATTCATCTAATTGATCAGGAGAAAATATATACACTATTCGTGCAAATATGGCGCATTCTTCCTCGTTGTGTGTTATCTCACACAACTTACAATGATGACTGGATGATGGGTGGTCTACATCTTCATTACTACATCATCGTGTTTGACTTCCAAGTCATCAACAAATTTCAAGAAAGCATTTAGATGCTATTCAATTGTGATAGCGTTGTTTCTTATGAACTTTGGAAAGTGCTCAAGATATTCCCCTATAGGAAAAGCATGCAATTGTCCCTATATTTGAGTTAGATTGAATGGAGCATAAACAATATGGGAAAACCAAACTACTTGACCAACCATAAAGCGAGTAAGATTCAAAACTATAAGCATGGAAGTCGAAGAGATAGGGGGAATAATTACCAAAACTGATGAACTATTCGATGGTGCACTTACCATGGTGTGTTGGCTGTGCAAAATGGAAAATAAATTTGTGATGTAGATAGAGGAATGGATCTGACAGTTATGATTGCTAGAATCTTGGGTGTGATTATTTGTCTTATCTAGTATGGATTCTATCCTACACACAATGGAGTCGTCAAGTGATTTAGAAAATAAAGAAAATAACAATGTTCACTAATGTCATTGGAATAGTTATGGATTGATGATGAATCTCAGAAAACAATGCCATTTTGTTAGCACAAGTTTTTGCATTGTAAAAAGGATGAAATCACTTTAAAATGTTGCAGTGGAAATTAGTGTAACATTTAGGTAAATATACCCTATGTGTCACCAATAGATCTCTAAATTTAGGCTAGTTCTTGCCGACCTCAAGGGGGTGCCCCTAGTTTATCACACATTACAATTACTTGTATAACAACATAGGATATGTCTTTTGGCATGTGATTAAGCAACTATAGGTGGTTATGGGAATAATTTTAAATTTGTCTGGTGGAATTTTCTTTATTTAGCACAAAAATGATTGGAAGAAAAGGAGAAGAAAGTGCTTATAAATGATACATCTTATCAAGATATAAGGTTAAAAATACATCTAATACAATGCTAAAAAAAGCCACAAAATATCAACAAACTTCAAGAGATAAAAAGAAGTATAGTCAAGCTTTATTTTGAATTAGCCAAAAGGTTGAATGCATCGTAGAGATGGAGCACAAAATTGGTCCAATGATGATTTCTACACAAGTATAGAATCTAGATAGAATAGAATAGAAGAGAAGAGATGAAGAGAGAATGTTGTTGAAGAAGAAGAAAATCCAGCCATGAAACAATAGTGACCTCCTCCTTTTATCAACCTATTCAATGTGCATTAAACAAAAGATATCTATGCTAGGAATCTCATACGCATAAGAGAGATGAGTGAAGTGAACTCGCCATCCAACTCTAGGCAGATGAAGGTATGCCTCAATCCAAGTGGAGATGAACTCAGTTAACCGATAGAAAAAGTAAAGTGAAGTATCCTAGCACTTGAGTTTGATTGGAGATGTGTTGAGTATTCATGAGATGAAGTAATGTTGAGTATAGTTCGAATTGAGTCTCCATGGTTCGAGTGGAGATGATCTTGGAGAGAAACTAGAGTGCTAGTATATTTGTGCACTAGTTCAATGAGGAGCCTCTTTCAATTGAGTGGCAATGAACTAGAGACATAGTCAAGAGCTTTAGTGATGTGGAGATACTCTCAAGTGTAACTAATCGTGCACTAAAATACATGTGAAGAGGCTTGTAGTTGAAGAAGAAGTAAAGTGAACTCACCATCCAACTCTAGGCAAGTGAAGGTATGCCTCAATCCAAGTGACGATGAACTCAATTGACCTAGAGGAAAAGTAATGAGAAGTTTCCAAGCACTTGAGTTCTATTGAAGATGTGTTGAGTTATCATGAGATGAAGTGGTCTTGGTGTAGTCTGAATTGAGTCTTCTTAGTTTGAGTGGAGATAAGCTTGGAGAGAAACTAGAGTGCTAGTGTGCATGCACATTAGTTCAAGTAGGAGCCTCTTTCAGTTGAGTGGCAATGAACTATAGAGGGAGTCAAGCACTTTAGTGATGTCGAGATACTCTCGAGAGTAACTGGCGACGCACTAAAGTCCAAGTGAAGAGACCTATAGTTGACTTGAGGAAGAAGTGAAGTAGGTAGCTTATGTGCTTAGTTGGCTAGGTGAGAAGCTTAATGAAGTGAATTATGCAACCTAGACCAAGTGGAGTACTCCATGCACCTTATTCAATTGGCTCATAAGTTGGGATGAAGTGAAACAAACATTCTAGTCTTTCAAAGATGTGCTTTGAGTGAACTGATGGTTGACTAGGATGAGGTAGCCTTGCACACTAGTTAAGTGAAGATACTCTGAATTGAACTGAGATAAAGTGAGAGAGATAACCTTGTGCTCTAGTGGAGTAAAGAGGGACTAAACGTAATTGATGATAAACTAGTGTGAAGTGCTTCTAACTTTACTTCATTAAAGAAGGTGTCCTAATTAACTCTGTAATACCCCCGCCAATTTATGATGTAAATGAGTACTTGAGTAATAGGTTGGTGAGCCTAAATTATATTGCATACCTATGTGTTTATGATATGCGGTCTGAATGCCCATATAGATAGGTTATATATTGTGGGGCCAACGTGCCTGGGCATACATGCTAGTGTTGGTTAAGTGGTTGGAGGGTGCAGATTGTAAATACAATGTAATTTCTAAATATTTTAATAATAATAAATAGAAGAGCTATGGAGACACTCCACGTAAAAGAGTATGAGGGGTGGTGCGACTCCGCGGACACACAACAACGGTGTTGGTGACAAATGTCAGTGAGAAACGACACTTGGGGCCCACGTGGCCATAGCAGTGCGACATGGCAAAGAGACATGTAGTGAGAAAAGTGATGTCGGTGAGAAATGGTACTTGGGGCCTATTACCACTCAAAATAGCAAGGGGCTTAAGGGGAATCCCTAAAGGGAAAATGCTAGGCCAAGGGTAACAAATGGAGTCTTAGCCCACTATCACCTCAACTAAGGCTCCCTTTTATTTATGGATTTTCATCAATGGGAGAAGACCCGATATGTATGGAGTCACCAATGAATGATAAGTCAATGGATATGAGTGACCCAAACCCTTTCCGAGAAAGTTTTTGAAGAATGAAGCTTGCTTGATTTCTAAGCAACGTACTATGTGCTTCTAGGGAAAGGAGGAGGATTTTTGAGGTTAGGTGTATGAGAATAGGCTTTGAAAGGAGTTTCCCACACCCTAAATCCTTGTTAAAATTGGTATCCTGGATGGTTCTTGAAGAATGGTCCTTTGAAGGAGCGAGACCACATGGGGCCAAGTGGACCTAGTCTAGGGTATGAGGAAGGGATGTAGCAACCAAATATTCTTACCCTAGACAAGGTGGAGAGAGGGTCAAAGAAAATATAGTTACTCAAAGATGTTGGTTTGACCCTAAGAAGTTTGGTCTCGAAGCTAGGCTTGGCTTTTCTCCCAATTCCACCTTCATAATGTCTTCAAATATGGAGGAGGGCTAGAAGAAAGGCCAACACATGAGAACCTAGGAGATCGAAATTTTTTAGTGGCTAGCTTGGCAAGAGATTGATGCCCTAGGCACCCCAATATGGCTAGACTTGGGTGAAGGTAAAAAAATAGGAATTTTGGTGACCACCCTTGGTAGATTAGTGCCTTAATACTTGGGGGAATGGATTCTATGTTGATTATGTGTAAGATTTCTTGGTTCCTAGTCACTTGGTTCCTAGTCAAGGAGGCCTCGAAATTACTTCACAAACCCTCTAGGTCAAGGGAAGCAACCTTGCAGCTTTTATACTTCAAATGCACATGAGGAATGGCTTGTCAAGGTCAAATTTTACCTCTAGGAGATTTCGCTCATACTACATGGGCCAATACATGGAGAGAACATTACAATAGAGACAATCCCACAATATTAAGCAATAATTTGCATGCAACAATTAGCCTTAAAACAACGAAAATCCCATCCAGCATATATGACAAAAGTAACAAGAATAGCATCAAAATTTCATATTTACATGCAGTAGAGTATATCCAACCATTCACAAATGACAATAAAGAAGCTCCAAGAGAAGATAGACCAATAACCATACATCAAATTTCATCCATAAATTCTCCAATTCATCTTCTAGCAAAAAGTGCAAAATTTTCCAAAGAAGAGAGATATCCAATCCAAAGTGATGATCAGAAATGATCTCACCTCACTTGTATTTATACACATCTAAGGAGTTCGAATTAGCTTCTTGGCCTACATAAGCCCCAAAAATAAAATAATGTGCTAATAATACAACCTTTTGGTGACAAGCCCACCAAACTAGCTCACAAATGAAGAAGTAAGCCTCTCAAGAGGTCAAATAATAATCTATACATGTCGTAGGACCCTCTAAGAGGCCTAATGAGGTCCATGGGTGCCACAATGAAGAATAGGGCCCTCAAAAGCAATGGACAAGGGGTTGGCCCCTTGTAATAACCTGTGGTGCTCCAAATGACTGTGGGGGCACACAAGTGTCCTCATGGGTCGCCAAACAAGTCGAAGATCCTTGTAGGTTGCCCTCAAGGGCTAGAATGATAATGTAGGAGATGCCACATCATCGTAGAAGTCTTGAATCATCTGCCAAGTGTATGCTGTAGATTTGGGGCCAACTGGGCATGATGGATCAGGCGTGTCCTCCTCGTCCAATAAGTGAATGACGAGCAATCACTAAATGTATGTGGGGATCCATGAAGGGTAATCTATTGTTGTGGAGGCCCATGGCTCTCAATGCCCACCCTATATGTGCCAATGTAGCCCTCCTTGAGGATTAGGACCCTGTATAGGGAGACCAAACCCCAAATGGAAACCATCTACAATCCTGCATAAGATCCAATGTGCCACCTAGGCTTCCAACACAACAAGTCATTAGAGAAATTGAGTAAATGAACTTACCTAATCGTGGACCATAGGTTGGGACTTCATAATGGCCTGCCCTTCCATAATGGGTTCCGGGATGTGCCAATGTCTCCAAAACTCCCAATGGGGTTAACCAAGTATGCTACTAGGTGGTTTTTGTTTCTAAAGGGGGTAATATACTCAAGGTACATCCGTCAAAAGGTGGTGGCATGTGGCAGATAGGTGAATGGATTAGGGAATGAGGAGAGGCAACCCTGGGTCACATGATGGGGTACAAGGTTAGTTAACAAGAGGGAAGCCCGCGCTTGGGTTTATAATGTGTAGGAGGGAGAAATCGTAGTACATGAGGTTCCCCGGCCTTGGTTTTTCCACCCTTCTTTATATGCCTTTTGCCTTTTTATGATTTTCTTTGATTGACTGCTTAGGGCTCAAGGGGTTATAGCATGATGTATAAGATATAGTAGTGAATTTCCCCCTTTAAGGTGGGGCAGTTCATCGCCCCATAGGGGTTGGGACAATCATGGGTTCCTATATGATGAAGAAGACTCATAGAACCTGTTGGAAATAGTGTGATGGCCATGATGATGGGGTAGAGCTCATGTATTGGCTTTTGCCCACGTGCTAAATTTTTTTTCCCGACCATCTTTTGCATTTTTTGGTACTTTTCCTGTTGAATGTAGCCATACATGCTTTTAACTTTATTTTTATCTGCATCAACCTCCGGGCTTCATTCCAAGCCATGACCCAAGGTGTGGGTAAGGGGAAGGGGCGAGCTGACCCTTGAAGACCTGATGGAGGAATGTGGATCCAGGTAGGAAAAATGATGGATGGGGTAATAATGAGTGGAAATAGGGTAATATAACCAGATGAGGGTGCAGGACCACACAACCAAAATTAGGGTTTCCCGTGAAATACCATCCCTGAAACCAAATCGTCAGTAAAAGAGATCCCATGAGACTAGAATCCAAGGTTAATTCCTAAAAGGGTTCTAAGGGACGAAAGCACAGATCTAGCCTATTCTTTCTACTGAATCCCCCCATTAATCCATGCCTAGAAGTGTCCATGCTAAGCAAACTACAAAACTCAATTTCAAAATGACAAGGCATACCTTTAGATTTGGGATGTTGACCTTCAGACATACGGTCATGGTAGATGGGCGAGGGAACACATGGCTCGCTCAGGTGGTGGAGAAATGGCACAATGAGCTACTCGATGGCTTCTAGTTGCCGGCTGATGACCATCTTGCAGAATTTTTTTTTCCTAGGGATATTACCCACAAAATGGTGGGTAACATCTAGCTCCAAGTGGGACGTGATCTCTCGAAGAAGTGGGAAAAGCTACTCGAATAGGAGGTCACAAGAACTCCAACAATCTCTTGGTTACCAAAGACCTGTCACTTGCACATATAATAGATGGAAAAGATTGCACATGCTAATGTGTTAGGCCATAAAATCAACATGTATATAAATATATGTAGATTTTATTCGAAGTGCAACGAATCTACCATGACGCTATTTCTAATGCAAAAAATCGGCATGCAATACATCCTACTCTACCATGCATATTAATACAATGTCAAGTCTAAAGGAAGGAGGTGATACGACTTAATTTGACTGGCTCAGGCCAAAGTTCATCATTAAGTTTAGCAATGTAGTAATAGTCATCCCTAACCCTATATTCTTTCTTAGGCTTCAACTTTTTGCTCATTTGAGAGGTTGGTACTTGACGATTCAGATTTCCTCGGCAGGGAGGATATGGGAAGGTTTCTCGCTCTTGCATGTCTCATAATAAGGTCCAGGCTCGATCACATGCAGTGAATAAGCAGTTTCCCTCTAAAGGATAAAAGGGGTTCCATCGGATTGGGGAATGGTTGCGTATGATAAATCCATTTGAACATGCCCCCCAATGGTAGCTCCCCATTTTCGGGATAACAACATCTCCCACACATCAGGTATATCAATGACAATAACATCCATGAGGAGGGATATATCATGATTCCTAGCAAAAGAAACCTTAAGATCTTTGATGATGCCTTCTACCTCCACGGGTTTGGAATTAAAACCACACACCCTTTTATATGGTCGAGTGATATTGAGACCCAATTGCTTCATACCAAAATCTAACATAAAATTGTGTAAGAAGAGGTCATTGATAGTCAAAGTGAGCAAGAAAGGTTTATGCCCTGGGTTTTGGTTAGGGATGTGAATGTTTTGCAATTCTTCAAGGATTTCCTCATCTTGAATCCCAAGGGATGTCTTAAGTTGTTGTTGTTGTTTGGGAAGCTTAACAATTTCCTTTAGGGGAACATGTATAGTTATATTTCCTATGACAACCCTTATATATGTGTCAAGTTTAACTTCCTTCCCCTTTTCCTTCTTCCTGTATTCCTTCCTAGGAGGATCCTTTTTTTGGTTTACCTTTGTTGGAGGATTCTTCTTGGGAGGAACTTTGGGGATGGATTCGTTAGGAGGGGCTTGCTTAGGTGATAGATCTTCCTTAGGTGGTTCCTTAGGAGGTAAGGGATCTTTGTCTTTTTCCTTTCGGGAATATTCGATCCCTTTGAATCTTCCCTAGCTATTAGTATTAAGAATGGATTCTTCCTTTTCTTCCTTAAGGGTGACCTCACTAATGGAAGGATGCGTGTATGATCCTCTTAGCAAAATGTTGAAGACATCAACTTCCACGAGATTGGCTTGCTCATCTGTTTGATCATCCTCTTCACTCTCCTCATCATTCGATGAAGAGTTTGGCTCAACAACATTAGTTGGGGCCAATGTGTTTGGGATTTGAGAAATAGCTTGACATATCTTCTTCATTTTGCTTTTTGGGCAAAGGCTTTTCTTTAGGGATATAACTCGGTTTTTGGGCCCTTTCCAAGGCGATGATTTTATTCATGACAACCTTGTCACATGCATTGGCTTCTTCGGTGATCCTATCATCTTTTTGAGAATAGTGAGGAGAATTTCTTCGTGTTGATCTTTGGACTTCTTGTTGGTTTCAAATTTCGCTCTAGGGTGATCTTTGATATCAACCTTTGAGATTCACAGGTTTTCTTCAACTTCCATCGCCATTTCTTTAGCCTCGACCAAGGTGGATGGTTTCTTATCCCTCAACACATAGGTGAGGTGGCCACCCACAACTTTTATGAATTTGTCAAGAATGTTGGCATTAGATGGCTTCAAACGATCAGGTATATCTTTGACAACCCTATCAAACTTTTGAATGAATTCTCACACATCTTTCCTTCCCTTAGTTATTTGGAAGAAATTTTCAATGTTAAAGGTACCTTGGGGATTGCATGACCACCTTTTCATGAATAGTTCCTCAAATTCATCGAAGTCCTTTACGCACCTAGGGGGAAGGCTAAGATACTAATCTCTTGCTTGTCCCCCAAGTGATAAGGCAAAAAGCATCATGATCCTATCTTCATCAAATATCATTCTAGGGGACAAATGCCAGTAGAATTCTTCAATAAAGCCATGGGCAGTCCAAGTAGCATCCCCTTTGAATTTGGGCAACCATCGGTTAAATTTTTTAGGTAATGGCTTGGGATCTTTGCTTAATTTCAAAGGGTCAAAGACACTAACCAAATGCCTTTCACTCTTGGTCATCTTGGGCTGATCCCTTTCGGAGTCGGTGCTTGAAGTAGATGCCATTTCTGGAGATTGATCATTGACTTTCTCGAATTTAGGGAAAAGGGAGGTTCCAACAGGTGATGGAGATCACTTTCCCCTTTTTGCAGTAGACCTAGTCAAGGGAGGATTGGACAATGAGTGGAGTCGCCAGAGGAATATTTACAAGAATCAATTCCTCAATGATTCACTAGGGAGGTAGACTTGCTTCCTCCCTGAAATGACGCCAAAATGTTATTGCTCAAACTAGCAGGGGACCTAAGGGGAATCCCTAAAGGGAAAATGCTAGGCCACGGGCAACAAATGGAGTCTTAGCCCACTATCACCTCAGCTAAACCTCCCTTCTATTTATGGACATTCATCGATGGGAGGAGACCCAATATGTATGGAGTCACCAATGAATGATAAGTCAATGGATATGAGTGACCCAAACCCTTTCCGAGAAGGTTTTTGAAGAATGCAGCTTGCTTGCTTTCTAAGAAAGATACTATGTGCTTCCAGGGAAAGGAGGAGGATTTTTGGGGTTAGGTGTATGAGAATAGGCTTTAAAAGGAGTTTCCCACACCCTAAATCCTTGTTAAAGTTGGTATCTTGGATGGTTCTTGAAGAATGGTCCGTTGAAGGAGCAGGACCACACGGGGCCAAGTGGACCCAGTCTAGGGTATGAAGAAGGAATATAGCAACAAATGATATTCTTACCCTATAGATAGGGTGGAGAGACGGTCAAGATTCAAAGAAATTATAATTACTCAAAGAAAATATAATTCCTCAAAGATGTTGGTTTGACCCTGAGAGGTGCTAGCCATGGGGATGGTAGGGCAAAGTTTTGTCCCGAAGCTAGGGCTTGGCTTTTCTCCAAATTCCACCATCGGAATGTCTTCAAATCTAGAGGAGGGCTCCAAGAAAAGCTAGTGCAGGAGACCCTAGGAGATCGAAATTTTTTAGTGGTTATTTGTGAAAATTCTATTAGTGCAACAACTGATTTTTTTTACCTACTTATTTTCCAATAAGTTATTTACGAAATCCCTTTAGTGAATATTAAAATAAATTCTACAACAGATATCACACCAGAATACAGAAACAAATACATGCACAAGTACCAAACACATCAATGTAGATATTTTTGGACAATTGTCCACGGGAAAACCCAATGGGGGAAAACCGGTGCAGCAGAGGAGGATTTTATTAATCATCTTTTCTTGAGTACAACTAGGGTGCCAAACTGGCTCACCCAATAGAGATAAATCCTCCGGTGCCTCCCCTAGACTCAGCGTCTGTCCAGCTAGCCTCTGCGTAGCTCCTAGACCCTTGGCGTCAGCCTCTGCCTCTTTGCGTCAGCACTTGGCCTCTCGACGTCACTCACGCAGGCCCTCTAGTGACTGCGCAATCCAGTTGCCTCTGCGTGGCTCCCTATGGCTTTGTATCTGCCTCTCTGAACTCTGCGCTGGTCCTCTGGCACTATCTCTGTCTCTCTGTTACGTACCCGCTACCTCTTGCTGCAATCCAGTCTTCTAGTTCAAATTTCTCAGCAAGCCCTGCTCCAGAAATCGAACTGACTGGTCTCCCTTAGTGTATTTCCAACCGACCCTCAAGCCTTCTCTTATGCTTTTCCTATTGATGAATCAACGGTCGAGATTAAGTCCCTAATCAACGACTAAGATTAAAATAGACTTGATCTTCATCTCTTAGAAGCTTCTCATCCTTATCTTTATTAATACCCATTAATATTTTTATTTTCCTAAGTTTAGACTTAGGAACACATTAAAAATATTAATTATGTTAATAACTCTTCATCCGAATGGAATTTTCCAAAACGATTTCTGGGTCTTGCAGATCTCATGTGCTTTAGCCTCTCCACCAATTTTCATGGCTAGAGCACATCCGATGCTACCCCAAATCAACACTCCCTCTTAGCGAGGAATGTTCTCTAGTAATACTCCACAACTGAGCATCACCCTGATCATCCGACATCGGTACCTGTGTTGATGTTTGGCCTTCTTGCCCAACATCCTCTGCACTGTTGCATCCTGTACTGTTGCCCATGGCTCTACCACTGCCACTGCTGTTGGTCCTTCCTCCCAACACTGCATCTGCACTGCAACTCCCTCTGCATCCGTGCTGCTGTGGGTGCTTCCTCCCAACACTACATCTGCACTGCAACATCATATCCATTTTTGCTGCTGAAATTGATTCTTTATCATCCCCATCTTCTCCCTGAAATAAGCAAACTTTGTTCTTCCAAGGGCCTTGGTATGGATCTTTGCCACTTGTTCTACTATAGGAGTGTAGCTCAACTGTACAGCTCCTCGTTGGACACAATCTCTGACAAAGTGACACCGAATATCAGTGTGCTTTGATCGATCATGAAATATTGGATTCTCAGAGAGCTTGATGCAACTTTGATTATCACACATGATCCTGGTCACTTCCATCCTTCTTTTGAATAGGTTCACACAGTTTTCTAAGCCATATGGTTTCACAAGAAGCTGTGCTAGCGGCCATATATTCTACTTCAGCTGAGCTTAGAGCTACGAATTTTTGTTTCCTATTGCACCAAGAGGTCATTCCCGATCCAGTGTTGAAACAATACCGAGAGGTACTTTTCCGATCCACTGAACTTCCTGCCCAATCTGCATCAGTAAATCCACTCAATCTGATATCCTTACTCCTGGTGTACAAGAGTCCATAATCAACTCTTCCCTGTATATATCTGAGAACATGTTTGGTTGCCGCCCATTCCGCGCTCTTCGATTCCACCATGAACTGACTGAGGGTGTTGACAGCGTAACGTATGTCTGGCCTAGTATTGACCAAATACATCAGGGACCTTATGAGCTACCTATATAAGGTGGGATCAACATCCTTGTCTTATGATGCATCAATTTTCTTCCAGTTGGTGATCATTGGAGTAGCCATAGGCCTATAGTCCTGCATCCTGAATCTCTTCAGAATTTCTGTAGCATATCTCCCTTGTCCAAGGAAGATCTCCCCCTTCTGCTGCCAAGCTTCCAACCCCAGGAAATAATGCATCTGTCCCAAATCCTTCATGTCAAATTATGTGGCTAGATTCTGCTTGCAGTCCTCGATGAGCTTGGATGATTCGGTTAAGAAGAGATCATCCACATATAATAGTAGGATTAGACGCTCATTCTCTACAACCAGATAGTAGAGATTTGGATCTGTGTCACTCTTGACGAACCCCATCTTCTGCAAGTAGCAATCAATTCGACCATACCACGCTCTAGGCGCATGTTTGAGCTCATACAAGGCTTTCTTCAATCTGCATACATGAGACTTATCATGTGTCTCAAAGCCTTCTAGCTGCTCAATGTATACTTCCTCTTCTATTACTCCTTTCAAGAATGTTGTTTTGACATCCATCTGATGAATCTCCCATTCCATCTAAGCTGCAAGAGATATCACCGTTCTAATAGATGTATACCTGGCTACTGGGGCGAAGGTCTCTTCGTAGTCAATTCCTTCCTTCTGAGCATACCCCTTCGCCACAAACCAGGCTTTGTATTTTTCCACACTATCGTCTGCAGCGTATTTAATCTTGTAGATCCATCTCGAACCCACCACCGATTTGTCTTGAGGCCTAGGCACTACTTCCCAGACATCGTTCACCATTATAGAGTTGTATTCCTCTACCATTGCATCCATCCAACCTTGATGTTGAGCGGTCTCCTGAAAACCGGCAAGCTCCCCATCCTGAGCTACTAATTCTTGATATCTATCTGGCAGTTTTCGCTCCCTTTATTATTTCTCGGTGCACTGATGCAATCTTCTACATCTTGCAGAATCTGTTGAAGTTCCCGACTCGTTCTTCCTTTGGTAGCAGGTGCATCTGTTAGCTCCTCCTCTTCCTGTGATTCTTCCTGTTATGAGGAAGAATTCTTGGCTTTCGCTGGTTGAAGTGGTTTGACCAACAACTCATCTTTTGACTGCTCTTTGAAAGGCATTTCTCGAGATTTTCTGAAGGCCCTATCTTCCATGAACTTCACATCTCGTCGAACCACTACCTTCCTGCTCCCTGGAAGATAGATTCTATATGCCTTAGCTTTCTCGCTATATCCCACTAGATATTCTTTCTCTGCAGTTTGATTTAGCTTCTTCCTTTTCTCCTCAGGTAATATGCTAAACTCCCAAATATCCTGAAATGGCTGACTTTAGGTGTCTTCGCAGTGAAGACTTTCTTTAGATTAATCTTGCCCAATGCCCTATGAGGAGTTCTATTCTAGACATAGACTACCGTGTTGCATGCTTCTGCCCATAGGAATTTTGGAATATCCTGATCATACATCATGGCCCTAACTGCTTCCATGATAGTCCTGTTCTTCCTTTTTGCTACTCCATTCTGCTCTGGATTGTAAGGAGCTATCCACTCTCTTCTGATGCCCTCCCTAGCACAAAAATCAATGGGGTCCTTATTGACATATTCTCTACCATTGTCTGAGCGCAAAACTTTTATTTTCTTCCCTGTCAGATTCTCCATCAGAGCCTTGAACTCTTTGAATCGACAAAAAACCTCATCCTTGGCTTTTAGAAAATAAATCCAAGTTTTCTTGGAGTGGTCATCAATGAAGGTGAAGAAGTATTCGGCACCATTAAGATCTTTAGTGGACATTGGTCCGCAGATATTTGAGTGTATCAATCCTAGCACACTCTTGGCCCTGTTTTTACTTCTAGGAAATGCTGCTTTGGCATACTTGCCAAGAGCACATCCTTTGCATACATCATCTCGTTCTGTACTGAGATCTGGAACTCCTGTTACAGTTTTCCTGAGAATTCTCAGAGCCCCATGGTGCAAATGTCCCATTCTTTTGTGCCACAGTTCATTCAAATCCTTGTTTCCATTACTGCCTATCAGTGCCATTAGTGATTCTAGCTGGAACCTGTACAACCTGTTACTTCTGATTCTGATCCGCACTTTCTTTTTCCAACTCGCGTGTTTGACGTATACTTTCTCCTTAATGAAGAAAATGTCATAGCACTTGCCTTGAAGTTGTGATATGGAAAGTAAGTTCATCCCCAGTCCTGGCACATGCAGCACATTGGTAGCACGGAACCGTTCTCCTGTTTCTGTTTGAAAAACTATGGTACCCTTCCCTACTGGAGTGCACTTTGCCTTATTCCCCGTGGTAATTTGAAAATTCATCCTTTCCTCCTGATAATCTGAGAAACATTCTCGGATTCTTGTCGTATGCCAGGAGGTTCCACTGTCTATATACCATACCTCTAATGATGTAGAGCTTGTCACACAAACAACTTTTTCTTCTAATCTAGAAGCTAGCATAGAGAAATTGAAATTACTCTCTTGTGCAATTTTATGAAAATATGCACGAGTCCCCTGACGTAGATGCCTCTGCATCATGATCTCGATCTGTAATTGATTTTCCCTTTCTGTCTTTGATTTCTTGCTCTGATACCATGTGAAAATTCTATTATTGCAGCAATTGATTTATTTTCCAATAAGTTATTTACGAAATCCCTTTAGTAAATATTAAAATAAATTCTACAACAGATACCACACTAGAATACAGAAACAAATACATGCACAAGTATCAAATACATCAAAACAGATATTTTTGGACAATTGTCCCCGGAAAAACCCAATGCAGGAAAACTGTGCAACAGAGGAGGATTTTATTAATCAACTTTTCTTGAGTACAACTAGGGTGCCAAATTGGCTCACCCAATAGAGATAAATCCTTCGGTGCCTCCCCTAGACTCAGCGTCTATCCAGCTAGCCTCTGCGCAGCTCCTAGATCCTCTGCGTCAGCGTCTGTCTCTTTGCGTTAGCACTTGGCCTCTCTGCCTCACCCACGCAGGCCCTCCAGTGACTGCGCAGTCCAGCTGCCTCTCCGTGGCTCCCTCTCCGTCTGCGTCTGCCTCTCTAAACTTTGCGCTGCTCCTCCGGCACTGTCTCTACCTCTCTGTTACGTACCTACTACCTCTTGCTGCAATCCAGTCTTCTAGTTTGAATTTCTCAGCAAGCCCCGCTCCAGAAATTGAACTGACTGGTCTCCCTCAGTGTATTTCCAACCGACCCTCAAGCCTTCTCTTATACTTTTCCTGTTGATGAATCAATGACTGAGGTTAAGTCCCTAATCAACGACTAAGATTAAAATAGATTTGATCTTTGTCTCTTAGAAGCTTCTCATCCTTATCTTTATTAATACCCATTAATATTTTTATTTTCCTATGTTTAGATTTAGGAACACATTAAAAGTATTAATTATTTTAATAACTCTTTATCTAGATGGAATTTTCCAAAACAATTTATGGGTCTTGGAAATCTCATGTGCTTTAGCCTCGCCACCAATTTCCATGGTTAGAGCACATTTGATGCTACCCCAAATCAACACTAGCTTGGTGGGAAATTGATGCCTTAGGCACCCCAATGTGGCTAGAATTGGGTGAAGGTAAAAACATAGGAGTTTTGGTGACCACCCTTGGTTGATCAGTGCCTTAATACTTGGGAGAATGGAGTCTATGTTGATTATGTATAAGATTTCTTGGTTCCTAGTCAAGGAGGCCTCAAAGTTACTTCACAAACCCTCTAGGTTAAGTGAAAACACTCTGGTAGCTTTTATACTTCAAATGCACAAGAGGAATGGCTTGTCAAGGTCAAATTTTACCTCTAGGAGATTTCGCTCATACTACATGGGCCAATACATGGAGAGAATGTTATAATAGAGATAATCCCACAATATTAATCAATAATTTGCATGCAACAATTAGCCTTAAAACAACGAAAATCCCATCCAGCATATGTGACAAAAGTAACAAGAATAGCACCAAATTTCATACTTCATGCAATAGAGTATATCCAACCATTCACAAATGACATTAAAGAAGCTCCAAGAGAAGATAGAACAATAACCATACATCAAAATTCATCCATAAATGCTCCAATTCATCCTCCAACAAAAAGTACAAAATTCTCTAAAGAAGAGAGAGATCCAATCCAAAGTGATGATCAAAAATGATCTCACCTTGTATTTATACACATTTAAGGAGTTCGAATTAGCCTCCTTTGCCTACATAAGCCTCGAAAATAGAATAATGTGCTAATATAATACAACCTTTTGGTGACAAGCCCACCAAACTAGCTCACAAATGAAGAAGTAAGCCTCTCAAGAGGTCAAATAATAATCTATGCATGTCGTAGGGCCCTCTAAGAGGCATAATGAGGTCCATGGGTGCCACAATGAAGAATAGGACCCTCGAAAGCAGTGGAAAAGGGGTTGGCCCTTTGTAATAACCTATGGTGCTCTAGATGACTGTGGGGGCACACAAGTGTCATCATGGGTCTCCAAACAAATCGAAGATTCTTGTAGGTTGCCCTCAAGGGCTAGGATGATAATGTAAGAGATTCCACATCATCGTAGAAGTCCTGGATCATCTGCCAAGTGTATGGTGTAGATATGGGGCCAGCTGGGTATGATGGATCAGGTGCATCCTCCTTGTCCAATAAGTGAACCACGAGCAATCTTTGAATGGCTGTGGGTATCCATGAAGTGCAATCTGCTACTGTGGAGGCCCATGGCTCTCAACGCCCACCCTATATGTGCTAATGCAGCCCTCTTGAGGATTAGGACCCCGTATAGGGAGACCAAACCTCAAAAGGAAACCATATTCAATCTTGCATGATATCCAATGTGTCCCCTAGGCTTCCAGTACAACAAGTGATTAGAGAAATCGAGTAAATGATCTTACCTAATCATGGACCACAGGTGGGGACTTCATAATGGCCTGCCCTTCCATAATGGGTTTCAGGATGTGCCAATATCTCCTAAAATCCAATGGGGTTAACAAGTACCCTACTAGTTGGTTTCTGCTTCTAAAGGGGGTAATATAGTCAAGGTACATCCTTCAAAAGGTGGTGGCATGTGATAGATAGGTGAATGGATTAGGGAATGAGGAGGGGCAACCCTGGGTCACATGTTGGGGTACAAGGGTAGCTAACAAGAGGGAAGCCCACACTTGGGTTTATAATGTGTAGGAGGGAGCAATTGTGGTACATGAGGTGCCTCGACCTTGGTTTTTCCACCCTTCTTTATATGCCTTTTGCCTTATGATTTTCTTTGATTGATTGCTCGGGGCTTAAGGGGTTAGAGCATGATGTATAAGATATAATATTGAATTCCCCCCTTTAAGGTGGTGTGGTTCATTGCCCACCAGGGGTTGGGACAATCATGGGTTCCTATATGATGAAGAAGGCTCGTAGAACTTGTTGGAACCAGGGTGATGGCGATGATGATGGGGTAGAGCTCATGTATTGGCTTTTGTCCATGTGCTAAATGTTTTTGTCCTGACTGTCTTTTGCATTTTGTGGTACTTTTCTTGTTGAATGTGGCCATACATGCTTTTAACTTTCTTTTTAGTTGCATCAACCTCCGGGTTTCATTCCAAGCCATGATCCAAGGTGTGGCCAAGGGGAAGGGGCGAGCTGACCTTATGTGGATCCGATGGAGGAATTCAGACCTAGGTGGGAGAAATGATGGATGGTGTAATAATGAGTGGAAAGAGGGTAATATAACTGGATAAGGGAGTGGGACCACACAACCAAAATCGGAGTTTCCTGTGAAATACCATCCCTGAAACCAAATGGTCAGTAAAACAGATCCCGCTGGACTAGAATCCAAGATTAATTCCTAAAAGGGGTCTAGGGGATATAAGCATAGACCTAGCCCGTTTGTTTCACCGAATCCCCCCATTAATTCATGCCTGGAAGTGTCCATGATAAGCAAACTACAAAACTCAATTTCAAAATGACAAGGCATACCTTTAGATTCGGGAGGCCCACCTTCAAACATACGATCATGGCAGATGGGCGAGGGACCACATGGCTAGCTGAGGTGGTAGAGAAATAGAATGAGCTAGCTGATGGCTGTAAGGGGCTACTGGCTGTCGGTTGAGGACCATCTTGGAGAATATTTTTCTTCTAGGGATATTACCCACAAAATGGTGGGTAGCAGGGCCCATGTCGCTTCAGGAGTGCCACATGGCAAAGAGAGCCATACAACAGGAAAAGTATATATGTGTACTTACCACTGACATTATTATTCATTATTCATTATCATTATGATGATGATCATCGCCTTGAGGAGGATGATGGTTTTGGATTTCAGTCCTGAGTGACCAACTGGTGAGCCCTAAGTATGGGTTTTGATACCAGTTGGGAGCTGTTCAGTTTATGCCTGGAGATGCCTAGAACCTTGGAGCAACATGACTGTTGGGTTGGCGTCTTGGCAGTCGATGTGGTCTGGAGGGTGCTTGGGAGCCTAGAGCGGCATGGCTGTGGGTTAGCACCTTGGTAGTCAACCTAGAGGGTGCCTGTGGCCCTAGACAAGATGACCGTTGGGTTGGCATCTTGGCCATGGATGTATGGTTATTTTCAGTTACCGTTGCCGTGGAGTAGCAGCCTTGGCTCAGGGGTGACTCGTGGTCTAAATTTTGTAACTGCGTGGTCTATGGCAGGGCAGAATGTGGAGAGCCTATAGCTAGTCGACATTTTATATAGATAAGTGCTCTATCTTGTGTTCCTTGCGAATTAATGATCCATGTTGAAAACCTTAGTCTGGTTTGGTGGTTTTATGTGCCATACTAACTGTCAAAGATATAATTATGTGTATATTTTGTCACTATGAACTTCATTGATTAATCCCTTAAATGGGTATCTACTGTAATTATGTGAGCCATGTTGTCAACCCTAGCCAGGGTTACATTGCTACGAGTATTCCACTGTGTATACTTTCATTTATTTTACAAATTTCGTTAATAGAACCTTGAATTGGGTACATGTCGAATTTACTGAAATAATTTTGAGAGTTAACCATTAATTCCGTTGTATACTCTGTTAATATGTTGTAACTTGATATTTATGCATAGTTATGTCGATGTATCATTCCATGGTACCTAGGTTTAATATATGGGAACCCTAATGCTTGTATTAATTGCCAAAAAACAAGACTAATTACTTATTAAATATGCATGATTTTAAGGTTTAATACCCAAGTTACATAATTATAGGGCACTTGATAAATTTAATTGACTAATGAATTTTGAGTTTTGGTTAGGTAGTGTATCCCAAATGGAGGTCGGGGTCATTACAAATGGTATCAGAGCACAATTTACAACATTGGGCTTAATTGGGCCAAGAATTGGAGGAAAAATGAGAAAATTTTAGATTGTTCACCAATCGTTTAACGAAAGTATTGTTCACCAATTGTTTGACGAAAGTCACAGTGGCTAAAATTCGCTTGCCAAGGAGCAAGATGTTCAAGAATGATCACAATGTGAAATTATTGTAGGTAGAGTGAAAATTTTCGAGGAAAATTTGCCAATTGTAGCCTTAGAAAGCTTACACGCAGGTCACCTCTACGTGTTGGAGAGAATATATATATATAGATATATATATTACCTTATATATTTTATATATACAAGGTGTTATGTAAAATGATTTGTATCCTTGTGCGAGAAGTTGATTTTGGAGAAATTATTTTATATATAATGTTTTGTATTAAACATTTTCATTTTATGTTATAGTGTTTTGTTACCCCGACGAAATGCATATATATATATATATATATGGGAAAGATATGTACATCATCATAAGCACTGTATTTTCTAATATGAAGTGTTATAATTGTTGAATGGTGTTGTTATCGATGCCAATGGTAGTTAATGAACACTCTTAATATTTGTCTAGATTACATCATGTTGGAAGCTCCAATCGAAGGATTACTGGAAACCCTAGCTCCAGGGTTTGGATGTCTTGGTTGATGGACATACCCAACACTTGTTGGAGGGTTTTGAAGAAGAAAATTGTTGAATTTTCCCTGGAGATTCTTGCCAGTAGATTCTACTCGTCGAGTTGATTCCGATGGTATGTGGCACGTCACGTGGTTCTTCACGGTTCACTTGATGTTGAAGTTCCCAAATGTGTGGACATAAACCCCAAAGGTTGTTCATGTGGAAACTCTTCTTTGACCAATTCAAAAGCTCAAATTATGACAAGGGTTTAAAATTTCCAAATTTATGGATCAAGTAAAGAAAGTTGGACCTTCATCAAACTTTAAGACCACTATATTTTATGAAGGGTTTTAAAAGACCATTTCATATTTACAAAGGGATCTTAGTCTCAAAGAAAATTGAAACCCTAACTCCAAAGAGGGTAGCGGCCTCACCTTGGGTGTTCAAAGTTTTCTCCAACGGCTCACCCTTAAAAGCCCTCAATTATTTTTATCAAATTTAAACAAAGTTTTCTCCAACGGCTGACCCTTAAAAGCCCCACAATCATCTATAAAAAGAAGCCATATTTCACCTCCATTGATATGAAAATTTCAACGATTATCTTGTGAACTTATTTTCTGATTTCTCGGCCCCCGTGGAGACAATGTTATATCTAAAGAGAGGGTAATGTTCTTTTCTTTTTATTCTGGCTCAGGGATTCATTAGGCCTGTTCAGGAAAGGAGATACCATTAAGGCTCAGTCCTATTAGGTCTATTACACTATGGTTTGAAGCAATGTTGCACGAAGCGCCAACCCCCCCGGTTCCAAGCCCCGAAGCGCGCTTCGTACGACGCTTTGGCCGCATGAAGCGTGGCGCTTCGGAGGGCGAAGCGTACGCTTCCCGTACGGTTTCGTACGATTTTTGTGGGTCCACCTTGAGTTAGGGTGAGGAATGAAGGCAAAAAAAATATAAATATAGCAGATGCTCCCTCATGGTAATGTTAAATTCCTAAAGTAAAAGTGACATTCTCCTTTATTATTCATTTTCATCCTTTTACTTAAATTTTTAACATTACCATGAAATGACTCAGGATGTTTGAGAGTGGTTCCAACCTCATTGGACTTCATATGGAGAAAATATAATTTCATATCCTATTCAAAATTCAGCAGACTTAATAGTTTTCAGGAATTCAAGATCAATGGGATTGTGGCATTTCATTAGATTATATCAAGTATGAAGGTATGCGATTAGCATTTAATCAAGAGCACCAAGCCCTATATGTACCCTAGTGTTGGTGGTGTTAATTTTTGAACTCCTTTGTCATGCCCTTAGCAAAAAATTACCTTTCAATCAAGTCAAAATCATCGATCAAGCATGTTAAGCTTTTTCTACCATATTTTAAGTCTTGAATTAGGTAGTTTGATCAAAATTGGGCAATATTGACTAATATCCCTAGACAATCGAGGTAGAGGCAAAGGCTAGACAATCTAGATTCTAGATGGTTGATGCTTGAATAATTAATCATTAATGTACAATGGATGCTATATCTATCTTGATTTATGCAAAAATATGCATGTTTTCATGTCTTCTACAACTAATTTGGTATTTGGGATGTTTGTTTTGAGTATAATTCAAAAAAATAAAATATATATATATATATATATATAGCAGACGCTTCGCTTCCTAGATTTTTGGAAAATGACGCTTCTGCATCCCCGCTTCCAAAAAACGTACCCACTTCGTCGCCGCTTTGTGCAACATTGGTTTGAAGACTAACACTGGCAAGGATCTCGGCCTTCTGAATTGGTTGCGGATAGCCTTAAAATTATATGTCTATACTGTGCAGTTGGCTCAACACTTTTGGTGCATACCCGAACTCACAACCTGTGGAGACCAGCAAAAGGGTTTTGCTTCTCTCTTCTGAACAGTGAAGAAGTATGGTTGGTTTGTAGTTCGGTTCAATCCTGGTTAGGGATTATCTTTACAAGCAAATTTGGTAGCTCCTATTACTGTGATTCTACCCCTATATAGGGCGCCAGTTCTAAACATGAATAACATCTCTGAGACAGCAAAAATGGTTGATTATCTTTTCTGAAGCAGCTAAACTTGAAGGGTTGTTTGTTGGTGTTAATAGTTTCGGTTGATCTGTGCATGGTTCTAAGATTGTTGTTACAGGTATTTTGAATACAATCTAAAACAATGGAACGCTGAGGAATGTTGAGAAACTGAAATATGTTTGACTCCTGAACTAATTCTCATCGCTTGAAATAATCTCTGTTTAAGGTTGGGATTCATTAGCATTTGAGTTTTAGTGGGTTGTTGACCTTTGTGAAAGCTGTGCAATAACAACACGACTGATAACCTCAGAAGCAAGCTGTATTGAATTGATTATTGTATACATTTTGAAGATTGCAGTCCATAAGTATTTCTGAAATCGTGACTGGTTCAGTGGTTACACTCATGCATGAGCCTAATTGGAGTTGCCTAATTTTTGGTGCATGCTGGAGTATGATTTGTTGAACGCAAATCTGGGCTTCTGTGACAACATAAGTCTGAATAAATTCATTATTTATGAACACACAAACTTGGCAATGGCACAGAGTTAGTAGTTGAGGTTGGCTCCTTGTAAATATGCCACGAGTCTAATATATTTCATTACGTGGCTCTCGTCAATGCATTGAGTTGGTATCGAGAGATCGGAGTTTAAAGTCATGAAGTCTAATCCTTGAAGGTTCATAAAATTAAACTTTAATTTTATAAAGTTTCAGTTTGTCGAATAAGTAGTCAGCCATAAATTAACCATTTTGTAGCACCAGCTCTGAACTTGTATGATTTGTAGAACAGTGCCTGGAAATATGAAACTGTAGAACAATTAATCTATTATGTGTTTTATGCGTTTCCAAAAGCCAAATCTGAAACAAGAAGAATAACTGATATCGTAATTAAATAACAGATCTTGTTGAAGTGATTATAGTAATTGTGGTTCGCAGTGTGGACAGACCTAGGCGGATTGATGAATCATTTGCTTGGGGAACTTCCTATGTAAGGTTATTGTGAAGGTTTCATGTTTGTTATTTAGGGTTGGGAGTAGCATGTCAAAATGTGTCTGCAGTAAGGACAAAGACAGTGATTGAACACTTGGACAGTGCCACTGATCTACAT
The DNA here is from genome assembly GCA_031772625.1 of Pinus tabuliformis. NCBI lineage: Eukaryota > Viridiplantae > Streptophyta > Pinopsida > Pinales > Pinaceae > Pinus > Pinus tabuliformis. The sequence continues at coordinate 235,587,011 of CM062806.1, read as the reverse complement.
AACAATGCTCTTTGTATAGGACAAAGAATCTTGACATGACAGTAATCTTTAATATGGCAGAAATTTGATATGACTGTGATGACTTGAATTTATATGTCATTGACTTTGACATAGTAATGAAGCTTCTTACATATTAGTGAGCCTGATGAAAGATAGTGGCAGTATCTCTCGCGACAGTATGATAGAGACAGTGACTTGACTTGACAGTATTGATGATAGTGACTCTTGTTGTGATTTGATGATGTGACTTGACTTGACAGCCTTGTTGACAATAGACATGAAAGTGATTTACTTTACATCACAACATTTCTGTAACCCTAGTAACAGTGACCTATAACAAAGACCTGGCATATGACAGTGATACCTACAGTGATCTTGATGCAATGATTGACCTATTGTGATTGACAATCATGATTATGATGTTCTCCAATTGCAGCAGTGAGCAGTTGTAAATTGTGGAGTGGACAAAGATAGCAGGATTGAGTAGTGGTTATATATGGCATTGAGCAGAGGCAGATTGATGACAGGACACTTGGCAGAATTGATTGTTCAGCAAGAGAGTGGTGATTTGTGAAGTCAGGGTTTGAGGATTTGATGCAAAAGCACATACTAGGGTTTGTTGTGCAGATTGAGATGTGGCCGTTTGATCATTGCAGTTTCTTTCATATTGCTTTTAAAACACGTGGATCAAGTCTGAAAATTGTGAAACGTGGTCCGTTGACTGATCAGAGTGGCAGGGTGGTTCAAAGCAAGAGAGTGTAGTCTCCTTCAGGTTAAAGCCTGAGAACACTTCAGGGCAGCAGGGTGGTGCTAGGGCAGGTTGGAGACTGCACAGGGCACTGGTGCATCCATCCAATTGCAGTTGGTATATAGGGTGTTGGAGCACCTTCATGTTGGAGTCTATAAACTAGGCCATTGGGGTGTCGTGCCAGATGCAGTTGGTAAATAGGGCATTGGAGTGTCCTACAAGTTGGAGCCTCCTTCAGTTGGAGCTCAAAACTTGATGTAAATCTTTTGAAGACAAATATTAAGAAGCGTTTGATGGCTTTTGTCCCAGAGGGGTTTCCACCTAAAAATCTGTGTCTACTGTCTCTATTTGTTATGCATTGTTGTATGGTGTTGCTGATTTTTATGTTTATCTAATGCTAATGACATTTAATGTTCTGTGGAATTAATAATATACTAATTGATAAGAAATATTGATTCACCCCCTTCTTAGTATTTCCAACAATTGGTATCAGAGCAGGGTCCTTCAGTGGTAGCTTAACTGCTGGAAGGCATATCTTAGAGTACAGAGATGGGAAAATTGAAGAAGCAAGCCACCAAACATTCAAAGAATGTTCCAGGTATTGAAATAATTTCAAATCCTATTACTGTTGACAAAGAAAATGACACAGGAAGAGTGTTATTCATGGCTAGGGATAACAGGAAGGAAGCTCCTGAAGAAGAAGATGAACGAGATCGAATTTCAAAATGAACTGTCAGCGTTATAAAGGAGCTTAAGGTTGAAAAATAATCATCAACTATTAATTCTCCTGCTGCTCCAAGAGTGCCTGCACATAGGCTCCACAATTTGCCTGCTAGCAACGCTCTTGCTCCACTAAGATGTTTGCTCATTGGGTCTTCTGGATCTGCCCTCTTATCAGTGATTTGCCACACCAAATCCCTGAACCAGAGCTCCATCAAATCTTCCTCCGAACAATCTCTTTTGTGCTCCAAGGATCACTATACATGATGTCTTCCAGATCTTCCCATTATCCATCTCCTTGCTGCTCCAAGGGTGACAGAACATAGGGCTTCTACCCTCTACATACTTGCTGACAAGAAACATTGTTCACAACTTTGTTTATGAACAATACTCAACTAGCTTCACATAGTGTCTTAGCTACTCCAACGTCATTGTCATAAGGCCTTCCAGATCTGCCCACTTGTCAACCTTCTTAGCTACTTCAGAATGTTGATCCTACGGCATCATCAAATCTGCCCACTAACTGACTTTTGCTCCTTCGTAAGGTCAGTTCTAAGGGAACACATGCACAACCCTCTTATCAATGATAAGTCTACTACTTATCCACTGAACTAGGGCTATGTTCACTGTTGTTCAAATCCTTGAACATACCTCATGATCCTTCAAACTTCATCAATTCAGTACAACACCATCACGTCTGTCCATCACATCACTTTGTACATACTAGGAGACACACTTCGGCCCCTTTCTAGATGCTTGTACCAACGCTGATCACAAAGATATACTGCCTTATTTATAGTGACAAGATAGACTTCTTGTCACACCCATCAAGGTCTCGGCCTCTCTCAATCAAGCATGAAATCAAGGCGGACTTTCAATGCTCCTTGAACAAACATTAGGATAGAACTATGGTTAATTGAACAACCCTAAACTGGGGTTCCAAACCTTGTCCAAAACCCTTGGGCAGACCGCCATCTCCTAGCAACTAATCAACATGAGAACCAAGTCAATGTACCTCAAACTAGGTCTCGGTCCTGTGGAATGTGACTGAGGTTTTTTGGCCCTAGTTAGGGCACCTATACCAAATTTTCTCAATCTCAAAGCCTCCTTTCAATGTTGTGGAGATCCCTCATCTAGGCCCTCTTCTCCAACATTGGTCCTCTAGAGCATGCAACCCTCCTTTTTGCAAGAAACTAGGCCTTATGACCCTCCAATATATTGCTCACAAGGGTCTCGACCCTCTCCTTAAAACCAAACTTTATGTGTCCGCTACATAGAGGAAATCTGCCCAAAACTTGTGCCCAAAACCTCCAAACAAACTCGGCCAACAACTGCGCCTACACGGCCAGACCAGATCTAGGGAAAACAGAATGAACCATGACCTTCTCCACACTTTGGCTTGGCTCCTTAGGCCTGTGGCCTCTCAGACTTGATCCTCCACTTGATCACATTGCTCTTGGATGGTTTCCAAATGATTCTGTCCTCTTGCCTTCTTATAGTTTCCTATGAAGACAACGGCTAGCCCTCAAGGGGGTCTCTTCAAGCCTAGCCAGCTTGATCTTTTTCAACGATAAACCCAACTAACTTAAGACAAGGGTCTCTTCCATTTGATTTTGCCATCGCATCGTTGCCTTAGGTCAACCTTGGTCCATTAAGGTTGCTCACATGCAAACAAAGATTAAACAATTAGTTTCTTGACTTAGTTTCGCGTCCACACCTTGGGTACAAAACCCCCAGCTTGGGTACACCGCCCACAAAACCTTTTTGTGGTCAAACCTCCCACAAACCCATCACTTAGGGTTGTGGAGTACCTCCCAAGCTATGCAAATGAACAGTCTCCAGATTAACCCTTGCATGAACATTAATAACTCAAACTTTACCCTATTAGACTCAAGTGCTTGCTACATCAATCCTATCTTGTGCATGTGTCCATATTCTCCACTTGTCCATCCCAGAAGCTGCAACTTGTCACAACTAGAAGCTGTCGTGTCATCTGGGGATTTGCCATATGTCACCCTGCCATAAAGAGACATGGCAAAAATAGCAGCCCCCTAAAAGATAGGAAAAATAGAAAATGTCCAGCACTGTTAAGGGAACCCTGCTAGATATAGCACACCTAGAAATAGGCACTACTAAATATAGAAAATCCTGGCATGTCCATGAAATTATACTCATTGGACTTGATTTTCAGCTAGGAGTCTGAATATGGGATTAGAATGGACATGCAATCCTCTGCTAAAAATAGCAATGTCTGGCTTGTTGCTTCAAAATATCTTATCAGAATCGTGGGTTTGCAAGGATCTCAAATATATCATCATCTCTCACAATGTGCAAGTCTCAGAACTGTAGCCACCGTAGAAAGTATCATGAATGTAATCACTAAAATGCTCAATGGAATCTTGAGCTCATGAAGACTCCGAATATATGATCAATACTGCCATGCAGACCTCCGAACCTTGTCTCCTAGAATGTAGGAGAAGTGCTAAAAATAGCAATCCTGTCCAAAGCTGATGAAAAGCTTTATACTCTCACTGAAAACCAACTCTGAACCAGGACGAAATCACTGAACTAGCCTGGATCTGAACTCTGTTTGAGCTCAATCTCTGACTCAGAAAAAACTGTCTCTGGACTCGGATTCTGAACACCAGCCTGATGAAATAAGCTGGCCCTTAACCTCCAGTTTGCAAAGGAACGGGGTTAACAATGCCTAAACTAATTGATTCCTAGTGCATTAGCATCAATATTGCAAAGATCTTTTTGGGGAATATGTTGTTGAGGGCCTGGAAAAAACTTATTTAACATATCAAGAAAAATATGTATAAGCATAATCTTGGACCAAAAAACTTTATTAAAATCAGTGACCTGAAAAACTCCAATAAAATTGAAAAGCGATATTCGCAACAGTTATTAGCATTGATTAATGATGATTATAAGTTCCATAAACATATGTTCCTTTGTTGTCAAGTTTATTCTACAATTTATTTGCTATATTAGAATATAGTTTTGTAAATCATTCCAAGATGTGATTTTTCCTTAAAACGTGATTTCAAGTATTTGTTAATGCATAAATTTCAATATGTAATCTTCGTAAGGTAATTTCTATATTCTGTCCATAAATTTTTATAATTCAAGCTGCATTTTCTAATTTCAATTTGTAATTAGTTTGTTCTTGTAGGAGCAACTCAAAAATTAGCGTTGGTGTGATAGCACCATACCGGGCACAAGTTCTTTTCTTGGACAGTAAGTTAAGTACAAAAGATAAATGGAAGAACACTCTTGATGTAGAGGTTAAATCAGTTGATGGGTTTCAAGGTGGAGAAAAAGATATTATAATAATTTCCACTGTTCGTACTGGAAGCAAAATTGGCTTCCTTTCTAATGAGCAGCGCACTAATGTGGCTTTAACACGTGCAAGGTAGCTTTGTCTTTCTTCATGTCTCTTTGGTTTGAGCATCTTGCAATCTCAATCTCCTCTCATGTTATGTTATGATTTAGAAGTAAAGTTGAAGTTTACGTAATCAATTGAATGAATGAATGATATTTTAACTTCTACGAGATTAAAAATAGTCTATGGGACTACCAGCCTCCTTGTTTTTCGCCTTTTGCAATCCAGTTTTTTTCTTATTGAAATTGATGATGAGCTGGCCCAACTTTCTAACAGTCCCTTCGCTGAAAAGACAATGCCGAGGTACTGATGCTAACATATTGCCATAACTTTCTCTGATGTCTCTGAAAGCATCACATTCCAAAATGAAATTTTTTCCAATTCCACTGCCCCAGAAGTTCAAAATGTACACACTTCTTCTTCCCAAGCTTCTTTAGGTTTTTTCCACCATCCCATTTCACACCAAAGTTTATGCGAGTTAGTTATTAATTGAGCAATAAGAATCTTTGCTCTCCATGAAATGTTTTTCCAATTCCACTGCCCCATAAGTTCAAAATGTACACACTTGTTCTTCCCAAGCTTCTTTAGGTTTTTTCCACCGTCCCATTTCACACCAAAGTTTATGCGAGTTAGTTATTAATTGAGCAATAAGAATCTTTGCTCTCCATGAAATGCTAGCTCCAATGTACTCTTTTTGTTGGAGATCACAAGTGGAGTTGAATCCCTCAACATAATACTTCTTTGTACCCAACTCTTTTCCCCATATATGCTTACGGAACTTCTTCATAACAAAATTTTTTAACTCCCTGCTATTTGAGGAACAAACATTTAGGTAGATATCCCATTTGTTGTTTTGTCTCATCCATGTTTTCTTTCTTTCACTCATGCCTTCATTGAATATAACTTTAGGCCATCTACTTACTCCCATTTGCTCAATTCTTTTTAGATATCTTATAAGATGCACCGTAGCAATTGCTTTGATGGGAGCTACTCTCGTTTCACTCAACATTATCTCATAAGGAACTGAAGTTTTATTTTGAACTTGCTCATGATCAAGTGGTTTTTTGGATTTTCTCAATTTGTTTCCATTTTGAGATGGGGTTACTGCTAGCCCATAATTCACACCCATATAGTATCACTGGAAAAACTAGGAGCCCAGAAAGGACTTTAATCGTTTTCCAATCCCATAACTCTCTGCCTCTATACATCTGTTTTGAAGAGCATATAATGCTTTCCACCCTCCTAAAATTCTCTTCTTTCTGCAGTCCTCCCAATTAAGCTTGTTGTTGAAATCGATCCTGAGGTACTTGTTCTCATTTACTTCTTCAAGAATATTACCCTCTTAAAGAAGAATGTACGTTGGCTCTGTTTTTTATTAGAGAAAATCATTATTTTGGTCTTGCTGGTATTAACTTGCATCCCCATTTCTCTTTAAAAATGCTCAAGGGCATATAGGTGCAACTGCAATCCATGTGCCAATTTTGCAATCAATACAAGGTTATCAGCGTACAAAGGAAGCTTTATCAGAAACTCCCCCAACTTAACACCATCTATACCTTGCAGATTTAGCCACTCTTCCAGTTTATCAATATATAAACCAAAAAGAATAGGGGATAAATGGCAGCCTTGCTTGACTCCAATATCACTTAAGCTTTCCAAAATTCCTATTGAAGGTCTAATTTGACTTTCACCTCTTCATATAGCCTATGGACAGCAGCTCTATAATGCAAAGGAATTTCAAGTTCTTCCATTCTAAGCCACAACTTATCTCTAGGGACCATGTCAAATGCCTTTTTGAAGTCAACAAAGCAGAAAAATACTTCTTATTTTCCCCCCAAGCCTTTTCAATAATGTCTCTCAACATGATACTATCATCCACTATAGAATGCTTTGACCTAAAACCTGCTTGCCCTTTTGACATTTTTCTTTTTCTGCCCACTTACTGATTTTATTTTCTACCCTGCTGCCAAATAACTTTGCAAACAAAGAATTAATCATAATGGTTCTATAATTGCAAAGTTCTATTGTAATGCATCGTAACTTTGTAGCTTTGCTTTTGGGATCTAAGTATGCCACTTCATCGTTTCTGAATAGGTTTGGTCTTTGGATTGTTGGGCATGGGCCAACACTAGTTAAAAGCAAATCTGTATGGAAGAAGATTGTAAAGGATGCCATTTCAAGGAATTGTTTGCCAAATGCTAGCATGGATAATGAAATCGTACAAGTAATAAGAAAAGTAAAAGCTGGTTTGGATCCACTAGAAGATCCACTGATCAAGGATCCTGTCATCAAGAACAATACTGTTTTGAAGGTATTTAAGATGACACAACCACTCTTTCGAAGTAGATAAAGTGTTTTACTTTAGAGAGTTCTTTGACTACACTTTTCTTTAGTATCTGTATTTTGTTTTCCTAGCTTATTCAAGTTTTGTCACTTGTATTTATTTGTTATTTATGCCGTTAAGGATTTTCTTTGGGTTCCAAAGCGAGGATGTGCAAGGAAAGCCATGGAGGACATCAATGAGGCAATGATGAATATGAGCTTGAACGAGAACAATCAAAAGAAGAACAGGATTCAAATTTCCAATACCAAGCAGCCCCTCATATTCTATGTGAATCTTGTTAAGAGATACCTGAAAAAACGTGATGAAGTGGAGCTTTCAGGTCTAGAAGACGACATAGAGACGGTTGTGACAGTAGCTGAAATATTGAAGAACAGTGGGCTGGCATTAGAAAAGAGAATCTTGACTTCTACTGTTGACATGATAGATGATGCAAATAGCAGGCCAATCCCAAGGGTTACGATTGAAATAACTTTGAGTAAATCACCCAATTTTGAGGACTTGGTGGATGATGTTGCTGAGGAAAGATTACTTGAAGATTATGACAGATAGCATCCAGACACTAAACAAAGATATTGGTTGCAGCAGGACACTTTGTCTTGTATTAAGCTAGAGTCGTGAAGGATTGTAACGTGCTAGGTGATTACATGCTGCGATGTCATCAAAAGAAAGCAGGTTTACACAAGGTTGCATGTATCATGTATGTTGGACTCTATAAATAATGAATTTGGGCAAATAATTTTTTTCGCCGATTTTCCGAAAACACAAAAAACATTATTGAGATTCCAATTGTTTATGATATAATCCAAGCATAAAATTTGACACGGAATTTTATGGCTGTTAGAATCTTCTTTCAATTGTTGGAGGACGAATCCATCATGAGCAATAGAAATTATATGATACTGGTTTTAGGTGTTTCAGTCCATTTAATGCTATATAGATTTGAAATGAGTTTAGTCTCTCTTTTCCTTTTCTACACTTTAATTTTGTTTGATAAGTTTTGATCAAGTTTTTGGGAAAAATATTTCACTATTTAGATCAAGCTCTTTTATCTGTTTTAAACTCTCGTCTTAGGTGCAAAGTCCTTACCAAGTGAAATTTGAAGTGGTTTTTGGAAGGATTACCGCTATCACCTTAACACCTTCTTCTCTCACTTCAGGATGACTTGTGACCAACACAGAGTGGGTTCACTATAACTACTATGTCCAAATGTGTATGATAAACAATGAATGGTTTATGGACTTATTAGAAATCTGTTATATGTATTTTCTGAAATCTAAGAGTTGTGGATTTAGATGACTGAATTTTCAGTATAGTGTTAGGCACAAAAAATTATGTGCTAGACTTCTCTGGAAAATCTATAGCATAATAAACAACTGAAGTTTCCAGATCTGTTGAGCGGAAATAAGAGTTTCTTTTGTTTTTTAAATCCTTTCTAAATATTTTTGGTATGTTTGAAAGTGGGACTAGTGCCTAACAAGACATTGAGAATATGGGGCTGAAAAGGGCTCTTGGAAGGCAATCTCAATGAGGAGATGATGGGAAATACGGCTGCAATTTACAAGCTAGATTTACCATCATCTAGTTGTCCTAAAATTCAGAAATATGTAATGGGAGATTACTAGTGTAGATAAACTCAATGGTTATGGGTTTCTATTATGCCAAGGATATATAACACATGCATATAACCAAATAAGGATATACAACACATGCATATAACCAAATGAAGGGAGTCATATAAATGTAATGATAAATTTGATGAAAGAGAAATTGCGTTAACCATTTTAGCATCTCACAACCATAAGCCAAGCAAATTTCTTCTACTTAAGATAAAATAATTATGTAGAAGAAGACCTCATTAAATGAAGCACCTTACTTGATCATCCAAATAACACCAATGAAAGATAGTAAACAACACCAAGGGTTCAATATTCGATCCTTCAACAGCTAATAAAAATGGAGGAGCCTTTCTTTTATAATGTTTTAGGCTCAAAAGCACCAACACTAAATATTAATTTCTACTCTAAAACCTCAAATCTAACCTTTGAAAGCATGAACAATGATTATTTCTAAACTAACTTGAGAAGATAGAATCACCAATGTTTAAAATCAGTGTGGCATTGCAACATTTACAAATCTCAAGTGTGAGTGCTCATCAAGGTGGGATGTATCCCTCATATGAGTAAGAGACCAAGTCATAACCTCTAGTGTCCTCCAAGAAAAGCTCCAAAACAAATCAATCCACCAACTAATCCTTCAAAATATGTGCTAATAATCTCTTTGAAATGGTGAATGAAGTCCCATTATGGGCGTACCATCAGGTGAGCCCAAAAAAATGTGCAAATAATAAATGACAACCCTCAAAGGTGGCCATCCCATCAAACTAAAATAATAGTGGTCGAGGGTGTGGTCTCCAAGGTGTAACCAATCCTTAAAGCAAAAGCCAATGACCATATCCCCAATGTGAGGATTCATGTCAGTGACCATATCATGGGTCCGTGTGCAAGGGAGTCACTAATCACCATGGAAAAGGGGATGGTCCAATCAACACAAGCGAATATCAATATAATATATAAGGCAACTCCTTGCTTTAGTGGAATTATAAGCTAAATGATATCATCCTTGTATGCTTGAGGGCATCATATGACTAAGCAAAGACCTATTTATATTCCTTGATCATATTCTCAATATTGCTTCCATTGCCTGATGCGCTCTTCTTAATATTGACAAATGTGGGACTCTTGGTTGATTCAATGTTTATCTCAAATGAATCCTCAGGTTGATATCCTTGTTGTTTCTTATTTTACATGTGCCTATTGAAAACTATTTCTAGGAAGACCATTCTATTGAAAGAAGTTGTCATTGATGTCAAATACTATCCAAATGAAAGAGAAAGTTAGATATTCAAATAGCACATTTCGAAATATTGTTTTTGGATCTTTAATGCTACGTTTGGTTACCCTATATTTGAATGCATTTTTAATCCATTAACCTCGCTCAAATGGAAACATAACATATATGGTTGGAAAGCTTATTATGAGACCTTTCCAATGGTATATGACACTCCCTCTAACTCCTCACGACTAGCAGAAATGATTTTTTGAATATTTGCTATACATTCTACTAGTTGCACAACTTGCCATTCCAACCAGTAGACAAATTGACCCAACCAGTGTACAAGTCGGCCCAATATAGACCCCAAATGCATTATAAATAGTCGTGAGAAGAAGCATTTCATGTTATTCGTTCAAACAAGTTAAAATTTGTTCAAACAAATGAAGAAAAGGAGTTTTGAGGTTCTTACCTCATGAACCAAAAGTGAAAAGGAGTTGATTTGGAGAGACTTTTTGGGGAAGGATTTTTGATATATTTTTGAAGGGTTTTTGGTCTATTTTGGAAAGGTTTTTGGCTTATTTTGGAAAGATTTTTAGCACTCTTTGAAGGTTTCTAGTCCTAGTTAGAAGGTT